>OU452221.1:29825290-30425290 GCA_911728455.2 Marthasterias glacialis
CATCGAAGGTAAAAAAGTATACCCGCATATCGAAAACCTTTTACATTAAAGCCTGCAAACATTCAGACATGGAAGGCAAGCTGAATTTTAATGTCACATTTTAATACATCAATTTTTTACAGACTTGAGGCCCGTAAAAGTAGCACTTCACTAATTGAAGAGGGACCTGTCGCTATAAACTCGCAAACAGGCGTGATAAATTGACAGCAATAAACCCATATCGCTCAACCTGAACTTTAGCATTGTGAATTGTACATCCGGGATTTTGACCACTGTTAAACATTTTTTTATTGTTTTTGTTTTCTATTGTTATGATGTAGAAGGAAATAAAAAACTACAGAACGTTTGAACTTGGGTTGGCTGCTGATGGTAAAATAAAAGTGCACGTCACACTGTCTTCAAACCGCACACTCACTGTTGACACATCGTTTGTTTTAGAAGAATAGACCTTATGCATTGACGTCATCACGCCGCCATCTTAGAGGTAAATCGATGATGAAACAATGGAAACGCAGAGATTTGTACGCGCGGCGCACAGGATTGGCCAATGAACAACCTCATTTTGACCTCTAGGCGAGGGCGCCCTACTCAAATGACGTCATGTGCATAAGGTCTATTTCCAATCATTCAGTTTTTATTTAACACATCTTAGAACTAATCTGAAAACGAAATCTTTGAATTAGGTGGTCACGTTTTTTTGAAATAAATAACGGTTTTTGATTTTGTTTTGTTTCTTTAGTGATATTTGGATTATTCACAAACAAGCTTATTTCGTTACGGCAAGTATTTGGGGACAGTAAGCTTTATTCTAGTACTTCAGACAGAATTGCGTCTCAGGAACTTCGGTATTGATATAAACAAGTTTGTGAAAAAGATAGACCTCCACGTTAAAATGCTTCATTCCAAATTATGTATCATGTTTTTAGTGTGAAGACGGCTTTTATTCCCACTATATCTAATATTTAAAACTTAAGATTATCCATAGAGTTATATATAAGAACTAGAGGGTGCACAAACCATGCGAGACGGCCCGACAAGGAGCATTTTTTGACCATTGAGAAAATGGTGCGGACCATTCATTTACACTGGTTACTCATCCGTTCACACAGCAGCCATTTTCTAAGTGGACATTCGTAAATTTGCCCATAGGGATTTTCGCCCATGGTGAGTCAGTGGAGTTCCGTGCGGAGCATCGCGAGTGCTCCCTCTAGTTCTTATATATAACTCTATGAGATTATCCCATCACTGAAGCATTAATGTAGCTTTATGTCATGAGTAAATGTACTTCATTGACCGTGTTGGGACAAATGGGGAGATACCATATCATAGAGCTATCGCTGAGAGTCAACGAATATTTGTAGGCGTTTGATGTTTTTTGTAAAATAAAATAACATCTTGGAACTCATCTTATTTTACCCATGTAACTGTAGCCTGTACGGGCATAGCATTTTTGTAATAACGTAAATAATATTAAAAATAAATTAATCTCAATATGCTATCTGCTATATACTTTTATGTTTATTGTGCATGCTGCCATCGTCACGGCCACGGCCAGATGTATAGAATCGAAAGTCGCTAAACTAGTGTCGTCGTCTGATCAACATTCTGGTTATCTGATCTCCTACGTGGGTTTGCTTTTCCCTTAATGAATGTGGACTTTCATTAAACGCACTATGCGGGATTGGTAAAGCTGATAGTGCAGCGTTCTTACTTTAAGTGATTCAATAATAACATGAAGAAGAAAACACTGTGAAATTTGGGCTCAATCCGTCGTCCGTGTCAGGAGAAAATAGTGAAAAAACATGCACACTTTTCAGCATGTAAACACTGTCCATAACTTCGACTGTTACTATCGAAATTAAAATCGGGGTCTTCAAACTCTATTTTCTCGACTTGACAGTATTTCAGACAGAAATATTTTCTATGGGAAATTGGTACTGGTATGAACTTCACTCAGTAAGCTTTCAGACTGATACTAATTAACACATTTTTGGATTCTACCTATAAAGCCCCAGCTCAACATTGGTAAACAGACTGTAGTTGCTTCCATTCTTTGCACAAATCAAAATATTTGTAATAAAACCAACCAGTGAAAATGACAGCTCATTTCGTTGTTTCATTTGCGAGAAAGCGGTAAAAATGCAATCAGCATTTTTGCACGCATTCCTGTAGGCAGAGCTTTCGTCTCACTGAGAGGGAAACTAATTTTGGATCTTATTTCATTTATTATTTAAAACCGATAGCACTTCAGGCAGAAATATTTCAGGGAAAGTTTTCTACCATCATTATCTTTATACCATGTAAGGTAGATGTAAATCTGTGAACATTTTGTTTTGCTTCTTATCAATGTTGAGTTGAGGCTTCAAAGGGCCGTTTCCGAATGAATGGCTACGGCTGCAGCTATGGCCAGAAGGCCGAAAAGTACCAGACTGTGTCAGAATTAGTGGCTGCGGCTGTGGCTAAGGCCGTTGCTAAGGCTGTTGCTAAGGGCAGCCTATGCTTCAATGTACGTTAAAATGGTGATCCAGCCACATCAAGAGCTGCTAATCTAGAAACGGCCCTATTCTCCCACCGTTGACTTTGAGTCTATGTTTGTGTTTATTGATTTGAATGAACAAGTAATAACAATATGGCTGCAAGGTAAAATAATCTGTTGGAACTATTAAATTGCTAAATTAATTTAATTTTAGTACCGTAGAAATAGTTTCAAGCATGTTTTCATCTTTTCAGAGGTTCGTTGTCATTTAACAGAGCCCAAGTTTATTAAGCTATTTTATTTAGGCCTAAAACAAAGAACTCAAAACTCTTATCATACCCAAGTCCATGCATTCACCTACCCTCCTTACCATTTTGTACAACTGGTACAATTTGACTATTATATTGTTATCAATAAATAAATAAAAATATACAAACAGAAACATTCTAGCCTCCTAGTGTCTATTAAGGTCGTGGTCTAAAGATCTTGCTTGATTTGAAAGACCTAAGTCAACTCGATCTTGGTGGGAATTGGAATGAAACTGGTGCTTCTTCACTATACCCGCTGCCTCCAAAAAAGCTCTTCTGTAAGCTGGACTTGTCAGTGTATAAATAAATGGATTCACAGCTGAATTTACATAGACAAAGCAACGGCATATGTTGAGGGCCAGGGAGAACTGGTTGGCGGACAGAGCTGGGGGTGCCCCGCTTAAATCCCTGATGGTCACGGCCAGAGCAATAGACTCGAACGGCGCTAGGAAGATGAAGTAAGCCGTACCGTTGATGATCAACATTCTGGTGATCTGATCCCGTATGCGATACTGCTCCTCCGTGTTGGCACTGAAAGGCCCTCGTCGCTTGGCCTCCAAGTAGAGCTTTCTTGTCGTCAGGACGTACAGCGTCAAGTTGATGATCATCGTTATGAAGAACGGAACAGTCTGGGTACAGTTGGAGAAATTGAAATACCACTTTACCACGGAAGTACAGTGGCCAATGGAAGTAGGAAGATGGTCAAAGTCGTCTGGTGGATACCACGATATACAAGTTTCCTTCCAGATCATCCTATCCGGGATGATCAGACTTGCAGCTACTGCCCCGGCGAGAAAACAAACCGCGATCCGCCCCGCAGGGACCCGTGTCTTCCCGGCCGATTTACTCCGGAAAGTAAACGGCCGGCACACGGCATCGTATCTCTCAAATGAGATCAACGTTATTAGGAATTGAGACAAGAAAAAACAGAAGTCTGAAATGAAGTACAAAGTAACACACCCGGGCACTCCAAGAATGGTGTCATCACCCAAAATAGGAGAGGACAGGAAACGGGTCAGTCGAACCCCGATGGCCACAGCAATAAGGGTAATATCAACCACCGCTAAATAAGCTAGGTAGATGTTACTAGTAACCCGACGCATCCAGGGTACACGTGCGATGACGAACAGAAAAGCACCATTTCCGAATAATCCAATCGTCAGAATTACGGGCATGATGATACAAATCACTACTGTATCCTCTTGGCTGTACGTATAGGAGGAAACATTATCCTTGGTGATGAAGAGAACAGCATGGTCCTGATCGCACAGTGTGCGCTGCTGTTCGCCTGATGAGTTCATTCTCCCGTATCATATAAATTAGTCATATCAGTTCCTAGTCCTCGTAGTTTTGTGTTAATGCTGTGAATAACGCAGAGTGTGGCTGTTAATGATTATATCTCAGTTATTTTGTTTTTGTTCTATACGACGGATGTACTTTCCGTATTCAAAACAAAAATTAACAGATGACAGATACCGGTTCAAAAAGCGCTGATGGTGATGAGCTACTGGTACTGGTTAATAATCACACACCGAGACTTCGAGCCTGCTCTTATCTCCCCCAATATTGCACAAACGCTGTTCTCTTACAGTGACGCGTCAACCCTAGAAACTGTCAAGTGACAAAATGCAGTTCTGCCACTTTTTTTCTTCAAGAACACCCTCAACGCGTGATAAACGATGATAGATGGTGTGTGTTCATTCAGAAGCTGTATCCCATCGTACGTGGGTTGATGAATACCTTCAATCCTATTTTATTATTATTTGTATAACCAAAAGCGATGTGGAGTATTAAAAAATCATTAATCAGCAGCGGGTCGTGTGATGCCGCGTGTGTGCGCCAGACGTGGTTTTTATATCTGTGCCGCGAAGGCTGCGAGATTCGATTGGAAAGGAATCCACAGATGATAAACGTCACGTGCAATATTGTGATTGTGGTGACCTGCTACGTAACTGTCAATACGAACTACTACAGACATCTGCATGTAGGGCCGGATTAACATAAAAGCTTTCGGTTTAAAGGTATGAGATGATTTACTGTGTTCGAATAAATTATGAATAAAAGGTGTGCCCTACCAGTACATAATAAAGCCTAAAAATTAAGTCAAAAAAAATCGTCCCCAAACACTCATATGTTTATTGAAAACTAGATGATGTGACCAGCAGCGTAGCCAAGGGGGGCCGGGTGGGGGGGGAGTGCCCCCACACAAGTTTCCAGTACCCCAGGTCCCCCCATAAAAACGTGGTATACCTGCCACCCCCACCCCCCTGAAAAGCATTGTCCCCCCGTGTCCCCCGTGCCTCCCCCCCCCCCCCCCCAGTGAAAACATTCTGGCTACGCCGCTGGATGTGGCGGATTAAGACCAGGGTACGTCATAAGACTTGGACTTGGGGAGTATCGTTAACTCGCAGACACAATAATCTGCTCATCTTTAAATGTAACATCATCTTGCTCTGCTGATCGTAGACAGTGCTATGCATCTTATCTCACCTTTGACGTGGATGTGGTTACAAACTCTGATGCTCAGCAAAGAACACGGCCGGGCGAGCCGCAAATTATTGAAGCCCAAGTTATGAGTCGCAGTGCAAATGATAATTTCAGCACGTTCTTGCTAAGATGGTAAAAGATAGTAATGAAGATGCACCAAATCCTTGACGTCTGACTCAAATAAACAACGAAGATAGAATACAGTTTGCATAAAAGAGATCTCATAATCATTATTGGTTATACAATCTCGCTGAGATCTATTTGAGATCATTGAGATCAATTTGCGGTCACAGTGAAAGTCATGGAGCAAAATAATGTTGACACAAAAAACAAAACTGTCGTAAAAATACTTCTAAAAGCATTTTTCTTTGGTTGAACAATGTTAAACACTACATGCAATCACTTAATTCGTATACAATCCCGAAAAATGCGAATCAGGTTATAACTATGATATTGCTATGATCATTGTTCCTAATTTCTAAAGAGTTTAGACTTTTTTATCGTCTTTAGTAATTTTTTTATGTTTAAATCACGAACCAACGATGCATAATTTCTTCTCATGAAATATCCAAGTTCTCAAAACCACGGTTGTAAATCTGTTGTTATTGGAGTAAACAGAGCCTATGTCTTGGCTCGTCCTGTCACAACGGACACTAAAATGCTCCTCAAGGGAGTTCAAGTTCTCAGACCATGGAATGGAACACGTCGCAGATTAATGAAACCTGGCTGTTCTGCAAACATACCGTACTAGACGACTTCAGCTTACACCGTAAACATAAATAATATACTTAAATACACCAGGCTTGATCAAATTACGGGAGAACTAAAAGACACGCTTTGTCGTAAATTCGTTTAAATCTTTTTATCTTCTTGAGTTCTTGAGTGCACCACGCACCGTGGGATGTGGGGGTGATTATTCAATTAAATGTCCCAATTTACACAGAAAATTCATTGTAAAAAGTAACCTG
The DNA here is from genome assembly GCA_911728455.2 of Marthasterias glacialis. NCBI lineage: Eukaryota > Metazoa > Echinodermata > Asteroidea > Forcipulatida > Asteriidae > Marthasterias > Marthasterias glacialis. Next base: position 29,831,530 of record OU452221.1, read on the forward strand.
TTAACCATTATGTTAGAATAGAATTTAATTGGGAGAAAAAAACAGAGTGTATGTCTTGGAAGGTCACATTTGTAATTATTATTGTCATTCTAATTGTTTGTGTTCATTTATAATTTCATTATTTACAATGTAATTCGAGGACTCCTGGAGGTAACGAACTCCCCCCAATTTCACATTTAAACCCGTTTTGGGACAAGGCTGAAGAAAATACCAACGATATGATATCTAACAGTCAAGGCTTCAGATGTGTGCTGTGAACCTGTACTCTTTTATTTAGCTCATTGGCGGATCGGGATGGGGGCTACGGGGACTGTAGCCCCCATCCCTATAAATTCGTAAAAGAAATATATACAGAAAAAAGAGAAAGAGGGGGAGAGGGGAAGGGAGAGGAAGAACAGAATCAGATACAAACGGTGGTATTCTATCATTTCCCCCTCACTGTGTTCTGTTTTTCTCTCCCTTTGATTATTTCATAGTAATTCGTAGCATTGAAAATCCTTCTTGATCCCCAGCACCCCCGTCCCCACCCCCCCCCCATGGTAAACAACCACACTACCGGTACTAATTTTCAGGAATGTACTCCTGTGTAATTAAAAAAAAAAACTGAAAAAAAACAGTCAACTGAGGGCAGGCTTCGTTTATGAATGGCGTGTCTAGTCAACCAAAATTGGCTGTCAACTCATTTTTATGTTATGTTTTATTTGCTAAGCAAATGATTGTGCTTCAAGTATGAATTGGGACTCCTCTAACTGATGCAATCAACTTAAAGCGTAAATAACGCGTATGTGCAACAAAATCGATTCCATAGAAGAGCAAATATTATGACCGTCTTTTATTGATTATCCACTGTGAATGGACACCCTGCGACGGGTAGAGAAGGCCCGGGGCATCTTCTGAGATGAAGCAGTGAGGGAAGCTTCCTTATTATGTCCTTGTGGGTGAGTCCCAATGCATTATGGTACAATCTCATAATAGAGGCAAAACTGACCCATCAAGCAACGAACCAGTGGCAAACCAGAACACATATTGTGATGTATTTACTGTTTACAACAAGGTTGACTTTTGACCTCATAGTATCTCGATTGCGGTAAATTCTGACCATAGAAGGTCAGCCCTGACTAGGATGTTTCTATGGTGTACAAAATAAACCCATGCAAGTCTCGTGCGTATCAGAACATTTGGGTGAAACCTTTGGTTCCTACGTCCATTGCTATAAATTGCGAAGAAAACGAAACCTTCACGAGAAATTACAATCATTTGCAGACATGAAAAAATGAACTTCCAATTAACTACAAAATAACTTACTTGACTGTAAGTACATTATTATTCCCAATGACATCAGTTTCACAAGGTGTTGTTTCATTTTAAAGTAAATGCAATGTTGTTTCATTTTGAAGCAATGGTCGTCCGGCCATCGTTTGCAATAAAAATAGGTTTCGTTTGCATGGAAATAACCGCTCCAGGTTTTCGCCAATATCTCAAAAACGCTACCACCTTTTGAAATAAAATGTTCACAGGTAAGTTTTATGGTATATATCTATAATTATATTGTACTGAAACAAACGTTCCAAATAACAAAGATGTAGTTTGCCTTAAACGAAACTCAATGAAGGAATAGGCACGAGACGCACAGTCCACGCTTTTCCCTTCTCTGCAAGCCGAGAAAATAAACTTTAGATCCAAACTCCAGATCCAAATGAATAAACCTGTGTCTGCGGGTAAAACTCGTAAGGTCTCTGAATGCATATCAAAATTTTATATGAACATAGGCCCACAGTAATTAACTTAAAATGCTGCACCTTTAATGTAATAACAATTATACTCTGATAAATGTACCGGTATGTATACGGTTTATTGCTTGACCTTTCCATTGTATTATTATATAAGTCTTACTCCCCAAAAATATATTGTAGAATATTAGAACTTAAAACTTGTTTCATTGGGGTTTCGCTGGCCAGTTTCTATAAAAAAATCATTCAATTTTAACACCGGCTCAATCAATTTTGTTTGAAAATGAATGCTCCGTCACTTCAGCATTCAACAGTCAAAAGGAGTAATTCAGTTTCAACAGTTCAGCATTCACTGGTCAAAGATCACACAATTAATTCATTAGGTCACAAAGATCATCCAATTTCGCAAAAGCCAACAGCAAATTCAACTGAAGAATGGTGAAAATGTAGTCCTGAACGTCTTTACAATGAAATAGAATGATTGAAACGAGCCTGAATGAGAGGAACGAAATCATGTGTGAACCAAAACAAAATTGAATGCAATATCAGCTAAAAAGAAACCTTATAGTTAGAATGATCCAGGGGAAACCGTGCGCGAAGTTGAATGCATGTTAATGAAACTGAATTACTGTTTGCTGAAATTGACCGGGAAAACTTATACTGAGTCCGTTGGAAGTCCAAGTAAATAAAGCTGGTTTTCTCAGTTTTCAGACACGGTGCTTAGACCGGGCTTTATTAACGATGACATGGCTTGCTGTTTGGGTGATCTACCTCCAACAAGGCCCCGGCTGATCTGCACCGGGGGAAGCTTCAACATTGCGGACGGTAGCTGAGTGACTTTTTTCCCCTCTGATTTGCTCTCCTCCGGAAACTCGTGATTCGAGTTGGAGGAGTCAAGTGGAACTAAACACACACCAGTCGAGTTCCCGATTTCAAGATTATCTAGTTCTAACTGAAGTTCTGGACCAATCTCAGAGCGAAACTTAACCATATCGAAGGGAGGTGGTGATAAAATTCCTTGGGTGGCATCTGGAGCTCCGAAGTTGTTAGGGAGAGCAATGTCATCCATGAGGCTGTCGTCGTCGTCCACATAATTCTCAATAAAAGACGGCATTCTCGCCATGCTCAGCCGTCTGCCAACTTCGTGGTAATTGTCCGGCGGGGCGGAGCCCATGTTCTTACCGTTGTCCATGGCAATTAGGCTCTGCCTCCTTGCCGGTTTCAGCATCGAGGAAGCTTGTTCTTTCCTACTGTTATAAGACTCCATACCTTCCTTTTGGGTTTTCGTCTCATTGCGAACCGAGTACATGTACCTCCCCTTGGCGGCGAACTTAGAGAGGCCTTTTCTGTCCGTGTGGGTCTCCGTGGATACCTCTGTTACTGAATGATGCCGCAGTGCTCGCCGTGATGCTTCCATTTCATACAGCTCCTGCCTTAGCTGATTCTGATACCGTGAAATGTTAGCAGCGGCCCGTCTCTGAAGTTTGTCCATCTGCTTCTCGGTGTTATTTAGCCGGTTCTTCTCTGCAGCGTTGATGATGCCGTTGCGGTGCCGTGTGTGAGCGCTATGACGCCGTATGTTCTCAAGACGCTTCCTGGCGAGAATGTCGCCAGCATCGTGTTTCCGCTCCTTTCCCTTCGTCTTCTTGTCCTTCTCTGGTGCGGTCCTTCCACGGATATCCATCGGGAGTTTAGATGTAGACTGCTGTGTTTGAGTAATAAACGGTGCTGCAAGGAGTGTGGACATTTTCAGTCATCAAGTTTATCAGTCTCGAAGAAGGACTGGTGTTAGTTACCCAAAACCATCAGATACTTAACTACTGTTTGGAAGGAGTGCTGCTCAAGGGAGCATTCTCTGCAAATATTCTCAATTAAATTGTTTTTCAAAGACGGCTAAAGTTGAGCCCCAGGTTCCTTTTAAGACACTTGATGAAGATTCCATTTCACAAGACACATTTAAACGTTAGTCCAGTAAAGGTGAACGGCTATGCAAGTCCGAACATCATCCAAAGTAACCAAGACCGATTTCAGTTTCTTAATTTCGAACTACGAAACAGCAGTTCCTAAATAAGAATATCACTTCAAAGGAAATTGTCATAAATGTTTTTATCCAAACTCTGCATATAACGGTCTCTACGGAGCCAGTTATATTCTTCAATTAAACTTGCTGCTTACTGGAGACCAACATTGCAACTGGGCACTCCAGCCTTTGTTGACATCCTATGGATACCATCAAAGGAGATAATCCCATAATCCGAAATGGATTTTTAATCTCACAGCAGGGAAGCCACCACCGCATCATGAAGACCCAAATTGGCAACTGAGGGTTGCCGATCGATTTCGGCAAAATGAGGGGTCAATCCTCCAGTGAATGCCGGAGGCACGAGTCCGTTGGAAGACTTAGTTACGGAGGTAGATTAATGACAGATTAGTTGGCTAATTAGTTGGCCATTTTGTGTCCACAGACGTCATTGTATGCACGCTATAGTAAAACAAAATCTATAAATATCCTTAGGATTTCATTTACGTTATACAAATATTTTCTGTTTAAATTGATTTGGTGAATTGGGCGCAGTGCAAACATTATAAAGGTTTACTGGTATAACGAGGTAAACTGGGCATCACAGACACAAGCTAATCAGCAAGCCCACGCATCTGCCACCTCGACAGTACCCTAGGCCCAAGGGGCGAGATTAAGAAGATATCCAAAATCTCCCAAGAAACTATGCGTTTTTCAGAAAAGTAAATAGGGATTTTCTCTAAATTAATTCACTTATTATGGTCTGTTTTGTTCATTCCATTAACTTATTTCTGACATATTTTTGCCCAAAGGCAATACCTGAATGTGAGAGTGTTTAACTGCCACAGATGTCACTTTACCTTGAATTCACGGAAAATAGTGACGAACTCCTTTTTGTTGATAAAACACAGTGTCCACTTTAAGAATCGTATTAAAAAAGGTGTTGAAATCGCACATACAAATTCCAAAACTTTTAAGTTCTCTTTTCGTACTCAATTCTACAACAATTTCACTGATTGTACCGACCAGAATTAGGCATCAATGTTTGTGTATCGAAGTGTTCTTCAAGAAGCCTTTCACTTCAGAGGAGTTTCCAAACTTAAGTCAAAATCCTCTTAAAGGATTTGTCACTTTAGTCCAATTTAATCTGATGATCATAACAATTGCCAAATGTAAAAACACCTCAGGCATGCCTCACAGCCCAACGGAATCAAGGACTTAGGTTTACAACGTGTGGACGCTGACACTTTTCTTCAAATTCAAAATGTTAAATTCCAAGGAAATACCTCTATTATTCAACTAGGGTATTCTGAATCTGGTTGTAAAGACACACGTCTGTGGCTCCTCTATGTTCTGACCGTAGAAAAAAAAGGTGAGAAAACAGCAAATAGTGGATGCATTTTCTGCTGTGTTTCGATCTAAACGGGCGTACCTATTAATACAACTTCTGTCATGCCGTCTAGTCGTGACGAGGTACATTTAGACGCAACTTGTTCAGTATATTTTTACCTACACGTTAACATTAATTTTGAAAGTGTGAACGCTGTAGAGTTGTCAAGATAACCCACATCGGCGCCTCACCCCCTAATTAGATATTGCAAATATACACCATCTTAGTTTCCAAACTCAAAAGGAACCTCTGTTCTCAGACAAATTTTTTGATCAAGTTTATTAGTATTACCGTTTCTTTTCCCTTTTCTCTCTCTCTCTAAAATTTGAGTTCTTTTATAATGCTCACATTAGACAAACCACTCGTACTGAGACCACAGTGACTTATTGTTGTCAATGGGGGATACGGTATGAATGGGTGTTTGAGAGATGGTTGTCCTGAGGCTCCAAAATAGAACATGGTGTCTGCGGGAGAGAAATTTTCTAAAAGTGCAGGTTTTCCGTACCATTTTTAGAAGCTGACCATAGGTTACTTTTAAAAACAACAAGCGTGTAGATAGAACGATTAGAAGTGGTTTAGTTTTAGAAGTGGAAGGTACACTTCCAAATTGAGAAGATATGAGTAATCGGTTAAAGAATGTACGACCAGCTGACAGGCGTTTACGTTTTCATCACGCAATACAGAGTGATTTGGCGATCGTGCAAAAGTAACTCTGATAATTATAATAGCACAGAGATAGAGTGGAAACAAGTTTGAGAAAGTCACATATCAATAAGGTTGTACGTGTCCAACCATAATGGCACATGTCCAACCACAGGCAACAGTTAAGCTTGACTATCTTAGGTCGATGTGAACCTGCACCATTATTAAACTACTAAAAGCTTTCAGATTACTGATTGAGTTCATCTCTCTTATTCGTCAAATAGGGGAAGAAGCAGCTATGTTTGTCTCGCAACGGATTCATTTACCCCTCGCTTGTCTTGGCTGTGCTGTGAAGAGACTTGTGTTTATATCACGCCATGTCTTGTTTCTGCGCATTTGGGGCAGGTTTCTATTCCTTCAAAAAAGTAGCCCACACCTCGAGTGGCCTTTGTGCCTTGTGATGGGCGAACTGCATTTAAAAAAAATAAGAATACAGACAACAAAAAAACACTGCGCATCAGCGGCGACTGGTGGCTCGAAAATTGCATCACGCCACAAATTAAAGCGCTATTCATTTACTTTAGATTATTTTCCAATAGCAATTCATCATTATTACTGTAGCCCATACAGTGTTTATAGTGACACAATCTGATCAGAGAGAAACAGGTCATGTGTTCAGGAAAATAGGTTACGCACACAATGTTCGGTTCGACTGTCAGCATAAGCGATTGCAAAGCGACATCCGATACTTTGTATCCCATTCCAACCTTACCCAGATTGGAGCTAGCAATTAATTTCATTAAATTTGCAGCAATGTCTATAGACTCGTATAATAACGCAAAGGGGTGAACGACGTTTGTGGTGTCCGATTATTTGCATAATTTAACGGGGTACTTGTGGGTGTTGATTGGCCCTTGAATAAGAGAGGGGATGAATGGGGACGAGCTTGGTGGCCGGTAGGCAATCGACCGGTTTCCAATCGATGGTGGGTAGCCATGGGATGCCGTAAGAGCATGAAGAGTGTTGTATTTAGGTCTCAAGGTTGATTATAATCTCTTTATAAGGGTTAAGCGGATAGAAACTGAACTCTTGATGGGGAAGTAGAGAATAAAACCTCATTCAGAGCATGGGATAAAATAGAAGTCTTTGATTATCTTCAGTTTTAAAATTACTTATATTTTAAATACAAGCTAGCTTTATTCTTTTATATAATCTAAAGATAGGTATTAGAAAACCAGTCCTTGAGCTGAAGAATATTTTAGTCAGAAGCTGATGTCAAAACAATGACCATTGGAAAGTGTAAAGCGTCGATTGTCCTTTCATACAACTTTCAAACTTTACACATAAACAGGCAGACGAAATGACGTCATGATCACGTTATCTGACGTCGAATAACAATAATTCAATGTTTACATAGTATTTAAAAAATCATAATTCCTTAAGTATATACACATTGTATTTTCATAATCAATACGTCATGTGAAATATCTATTCGCAGAAAGTTTGAAGATTTTTGGATCGTAACACAAGTTAATTTTAACTCGTCGATCACCGCGGGTTTGAAGTGGCTTTCACATAACTCATTTTACTTAAAACCGACAGCTCATGACAAGGTCGCACTTTGGCTTCCTAATACAGTTTTATTCCAGGCATTTTGTTTTATGCACAACCTTACAACTTTACGGTGCCCAAATAACAACAAAATAATGCGTACAGATGGACAACTAATTACATTTCAATTAAAGGGGCTGTGCCGTCATGATCGTAGTCTGCCTGTTTCTGGGCCCAGAAACGTGAACTCTCACCCAGTTACTGCAAGCGCCCGCGTTGACCGTCATATCACAAAGGGCGCCGTCTTTATTATTCTGTGATGTGACCGCTACTCACGCGCGTGTGTGTGCAATAACAGGTTGAGAGGTCATAAGTCAGTCTAGCCACAGACTCCCTGTGATCCTGACGACACAGCCCCTTTAAGACGCAAGGTTTTGTCTGCACAATACATTACATAATCTATAATTTTATTAAATTTCAAAACGTAAACTTTCCTGAACTTTAATGCTTCTAGATTCCGCAAAACACCTGTGTTTATTTTATTAAGACGTTCTTTTTGATATTCCGACACTTTGTTGTTTGTTTTGCTATACGGTTATGCTCGGTGAAAATATTATGTTATTTGTTGGTTGTTCCACCAACAATGTAATTTTATATGACGTCATTGAGTATTCATGGACACAACAGTCTACAGGAATACAACGACTGTTGAGTATACTGAACAAAGGCAACCAATCCTAAAATGTTACCGTTGTTTCGCCACTGAACGTGATATCAAATTGTAATCCGACTAAATAGTTACTGTGAAGACTGGTAATCCTCTTGATCTAATCCTTCTCATCATTGGTAGGATTAACACTAAACCAGTAGATAATGTGAATATCCCCGCTACAACCAGCAAACTCAGCGTGTAGTCTCCTGTCAAATCATACAGTCCACCTGTGAAATAAAAACAGCTTAAAACAAAAACTTCATTGAAACGTCGGGTTTTTACACCACCGGTAAAGAGTCCCCACAATTGGGTGTTAAAAAGAATGTGTGTGTTCTTTTCAGAATCACCACAAAAAATCATACCATGAGATTTCATGTATGGTGTTACTGCACACAATTACTAGAACAAACAATAAACCGCTTGCGCGACCCGCGTCACGTGACCACTTCTGGGTATAAAATGTAAATACACACGGTCGTAATCCTCCATAGGAAAGGGTGGTACGGTACACGATGATTAATGCATTTAGTTTACTCGATCGAGGCTTTTCTTGCTCGAAATCTGTGAAAGATATTCCAGAGTTTGTACCAAAGACCTTCAAGTGGCTGAATAAAGCCAGTAAGGACAGTTCCAGCAAGTACCGTATAAATGTGCACGATGTGTACAGCGCACGACGGAACGTTAGGCCAGACGACCGCGATCACCACACACTTTTCAACACAAAAATTTCAAAGTTTTGAAGCTGAAATCATCCAAAGAAATTGCTTTCCAAAACTGTGTGATTCCACGTGCTTTTACACGTATTTTTTCATCAGCTGTATGACGTCATACCCAATAGGAGGTCACGTGACCGCATGTAAACATTGTCGCGCAATCGGTCTATTCAACCATCTAATCACCTAGCTACAATGCATGATTTTGAATTTATAGTAGGCCTACCGGCAATTAGCCGTTTAGTTAGCCCGAACAACTGAAGTCACGACGGATAAAAACAGGGGACCCGTCTACTGTCAAGTTTCCATGAATGTCGCCAATAGAGGGCCCGATACAATTTTGGGTGTGCGTATAGAGAGGTTGCATGACCCCTGGAAAAGTTCGTTTCGCAGCCATGTTGGGTAATGCCATGTACAAACTCAATGGCTGGCGCGTCGTCTGCTGAATGAGTTCCAGCGCCCGTTTGTGCACGCAGCATTAGAAAAAGGTTTCGGGTGACGTCACGTGAAACCTCGCTATACGATCGTCAGTATAACCTTGACCGATTACAGCAGATACCGCTCTTTCTTTCAAGCATTTTGAGCGATTTGAAAATTAAAAAGGCTCAAGTAAGCACACCCTCCCTTTATTAAATTCGATGAGAATTAATCAAGAGTTTAATAAATCAATCACTGTTCATTAACGTCTTGGTCTAAGACTAACCTGATAATGGTGCACCAATCAGAATACCGAAACCAAACGGAAACATTGCCAGTATAGCAACAACATCTGATCCGTAGTCTCCAAACAACTCCATTGCAGCTGGATACGGCATTACAAAACACGCAGAACGAGACAAGCCCGAAACTGTCAATAAACATTAAAAAAACATAGCTTTTTGACGTATATATGGTAATAATTTAATTTAATATTGTACCAAAACCAAAAATTTACATTTAGATGCTTTTTGTCAACCCCGAATAAATCAGTCTTTTTAACAGTGAGATAGGGGAAATCAATTTACCAAATGCGAGCGTAGACACAAGTGGAAAAGTCTGCAGTACACTCATCAGTCCAGAAACAACTCCGCTCAGTAAGATACCCGCAGCTAGAACATAAAGTTTCCGGAATGGAAAAAAGCCGCCCACAACTGAGAGCAGTATCTTTCCACTGATTTCACCGACAGCAAAAAGCACCAAAGCAACGGAAACTTGGTCAGATGTAAAGAGTAGGTCGTACTCCATAAAGCTGGCCTAGTGGATCGGGGGAAATTTATAATCAAATCATTTGGCTTAAAAAAGTAACAAACTCAGTTGCGCAATATGTGATTGCAATAATGGCTTAGTGTGTGATGAGCTTTAAAAAGGTACAAATACAGAATTTATTATCTGGGAAATGAGTTAAGTTTTAATTTGGGAGCTCGTTGATTATAAAGGAGCCAGCCAGATCTACGTCCGACAGTCAATAAAATAGCTCTTGAAGACCCTACACTAAATTTCTTATTCCGATTGCTGTAATTGAAATAAGCACATATTTTGATCATGACGTATAACATCCGTTTCCGATGTTTTTACTATCCTGCTGGTAAGTTACTACGTCGTACGTGCGCGTATTGGTAGTACGCACATACGCTTCGCCTACTTCTGGTTCCAAAGCCGGTATTCGTTCGTCGTGTGTAATTTAACCTGAAAACCTTGTTTCTTCTACAAATTTCCCAAAACAGAGGAGGCCATTACTAAGAAGATTTAGTGTCTGCGCAACACACGTGTTAATAGACCTTATGCACATGAGGTCATTTGAGTAGGGCGCCCTCGCCTAGAGGGAAATGAGGTTGTTCATTGGCCAATCCTGTGCGCCACGCGTACAAATCTCTGCGTTTCCATTGTTACATCATCGATTTGCCTCTAAGATGGCGGCGTGATGACGTCACTGCATAAGGTCTATACACAACCACCTTGGTTAGTTAGTTTTTGCGTAAATCGTTACAGAAAATGTTGGCCAGTGCATTTGCAATGGGGCTTCTGATGATGTTCGGAGCCGGCACGTGTGAAGTGGGCGTGGTTTATGCTGTAATGACGTCAGACTTACCAACAGGATTTTAACGTGATCACCCTATTTTGCTGATTGTTATGTGTGTTCATTGAAAATACGTAACTATGCATGCGTGGACTATAAAATGCGTCTCTTACGTAATTTATGATGGCAAATGTCAATCCTAGGTTGAACAAAACTGAAGCACACAGCCACAACCAGGCGTCAACTTGATGGAAGAGTCGGACAAGTTTCTGCCTTAATGTCTGAGCTTCATTCTCTGACTGACCATCATCAACTTTCTCCTCGCTGCCTTTCTCCACCGTTTTACAATTAATCTCATTGGTAACGTCCTGTGTTGTTTGGTCATACGTCGATTCAACAATGAAAGCTCCATGGGCTAAAGCTAAAAGCAAACCCCCACCGCTCACGATTCGTAGAGTGTTGCGCCAGCCGTAAGCCGGTATGAGTGCGTTGAGAAGAGGTGCAAAGGCGAGTACACCTGGCGTAATACAATCAGACGAATACCATATCAATACTTTTGGTCGAACTGATATATGTCAAATTGATATTTTTGTTAAATTGATGTCTAGATTTGATGGACTTACCAAAAGAAGTTCCAAGTAGAGCTAGCGAGGTCCCTCTGGAACAGGTCTTTCCTGGGAACCAATCAATAGCCAGAGTCATCCCAGCTTGGAAAATAAAGCTTGCTCCAAGCCCAGCAAAGACTCCAAATGTCAAAAAAGCGTAGGCAAGAGCCGGTACGAATGACGTTGCTGCAATTCCAGCTGAATACAAAACCGCCCCTACTAGGGTGACTATTCGGGTACCATAGCGATGAATGAGAGGGGCAGAGGCAGTGCTGCCACACCCTAATACCGCATTGGCAAGGGACCCCACCCAACCTGCAAACAAACATTTCATGCAGAATAAAAACGGTGGGATAAAATGCCTTAGAGTTGTATTAAATATTTCGCATTGGCAATCGATGTTGGTCATACATGCTCACTAAATGTTACTATGTTTATGTAAAGCGCCCGGGAGCATTTTTATTAGTGGATTTGGCGCTATATTATAATTGTTTAATATTATTATTATTATTTATTATTATAATTTATGCCCCACATTACTAACTTTGGCAACACCTATTGTTTAGATCACGTAAACTTTCCCACTATTTGTTTTCTCGTGATGACCAATCATCATCAGATTTTTATCAATCCTTTGTTTTACCGTTATTAAAACACGTTTCTCGTGCATCAGGATAAACAAATTCAATCATATTAATTATAAATCAGATAAAATATTGACATCCTCCTTTACATCGTCACTGCTTACCTGTTAGAGCGGCACTTGAGTCAAATTCCGCTTGTAAACTCACAAACAGAATGCTGTAGTTGAACAACAGTCCACACACAACAAACAACTCCACAAATACGATAAATATGACAAAGTAACGGCGGTGTTTCTTTAATAATGAGTGATGGTCTCCTGCTTCGTCCATTTTGCTTAGTTGTTATATAGGAAAAGAACAATCCGGCTTAGTGAGAATGGGCTAATTCTGCTTATGAAGACAACAACTTACTTGTTAGAAGCCTTACTTGAAAGATTCTTGTGCCAAATAGACATGAACAACAATATTAAACCCATCAGTCTCATCATGTGACCAAACCAACCCGTGGTCTTTACCAGCCACAAGTTGTTATACGAGTTGAATGTTACCCTTGATCATGCGACTCAAGGTTTGTTGTTCATCCGAGAACGTTTAATATGCCAACAGTTTCCCTGAATTACGGTTGCGGTGTACACAACGGTGCATTACTGCACTGTACTGTATCTCTATAGAGAGGTTTCACGTGACGTCACCCGAGACCCTTTTCTAATGCTGCGTGCACAAACAGGCGCCGGAAATCATTCAGCAGACGACGCGCCAGCCATTGAATTTGTACATGGTATTACCCAACATGGCTGTGAAACGAACTTTTCCCGGTCATGCAACCTCTCTTTAAGAGAACCTGTCAAGTGCCGTGTCTGAGCATGAAGCGCCCCTTACAAAAATATAGAACCATAGCCTAACATGTTGACCTAAAGGGGTTGAACATAATTATAACATTGGCGGATCCGGGGGTGGGGGGGGGGGGCTTAGGGGGGTTGTAGCCCCGCCCCAAAAAATTGAGAAAGAGGGGAGAGAGAGAAAGATGAGGAAGGGCGATAGAATCAGATACAAACAGTAAGATTAAACCAATCCAATGAAATTCTCATTTTTACTCCTTCAAAAATTGTACTATGAGCAGTAAAGTAAAGCCTTAAAGCTTTTCTCGAAAGTATTCCAGACAGAGATATTTCTATGGAAGATTGATACGGTATGAAATTCATAAACAGTAAGCTTTCAGACTGATACTAATACAATTTTTTTATGAATACCAATCCTGTATTGTATAACCTTCAAAAAACTTTTTTTCCCGTTTCCAGAAGCCATACATTGTCGTAAAAAGTTGAAATGGCAAAGGTTTTGAAACTATTGTGATTACGAATCACCCTGACCTATTTCTTTTACAATTGACTGTCGTTTTATGCTCAAAGCGTGGTATTTGTATGCACAAGACTATTGCATGGAAGTACAAAATACGGCCAGGGTATACCATTGGTAATACCCAGATACTTCAGGTACGCCGCCAAGTTATCAAGTAGCACTCAAATTTAGTGTTTAGTAACAAATTATGTTCCCTTTGTAAATATGAATTGTGTTCAGCTATGGCTAAATCGTCCATAACACTACTCTGTTGTCCCTTATAACTTCATCGCTGGTACGGTGGCCAGTGTTTTATGACGGTAGGAGGGGTTGATCTGGAGACAGGGATTGGGTTGAAATTTGTTGGTGACCTTTGATGGGCGTGGTCCGAGTTACTGGACACACAACGCTTTTTAACATTGGCCATTATGGTTTACGTAGGGTTCGAGTGGACTTGTTGGAACCTGCGTGATATGTAATGTCTTATACAAAATTCAATTCACTGGTTATTTTAGTCTGGTTTCCTGCTTTGATACTCTAACACTAGAAAACGTATACGAAGAGGCGCGAAACAGACCCATAATGTAAAGCTTTGCTCCTGAACGTAATGTACATCAAAAATCATTGCAAAATAAACAAGGTTTGTTTTGAAGTTTTGTGATTTTTCGACGTTTTTCTTATAAAAGGGCATTTATGAATGGGAATAAAAGAGTGTTGACTCGGTCTTAATCGGCCGTTTAAAACCTTACAGTGTCACGGTTTTGCAATAAAGGCCCTAGCCGAACGGTCCGCGACACAGTGAAGGTTTTATACGGCCGATTAAGATCTCGTCGCCACTCTTTTAGTCCCTTATTATTGTTATTAAAGAGTTGAACAAAAGAAGGATCCACGAATGTAGAAGGATCCACAATTACGCAGTAATTGTGTGTATGACTGTCAGTGTAAAACGGCTTGTTGAAAACGTCTTTCAAAGTTCTCCAATAATTCCAAATAGAATATTTCCTTTCGTCATGGTAAAATCACCTGTACAAGGGGACCCAGTTAATTTAGTTTCGCTGTTTTATGCTTTAATGAATATTTCATAAACTAGATGCAGCGGCATAGCCAGGATTTCTTCAATGGGGGCGGGGCATAAGGGGGCATTACTTTTCATTGGGGGGTGCCAGGGTCCAAGTTTTTCAATGAATTACAAAAAAATCTGAATTTTTTTCATGGGGGCACCTGGGGGGAACAGAGATTTTATGGGGCCACGTCCGCCCCCCCCCCTTTCCACCTTGGCTAGATGTATTTCTCAGTCTTTTTTTTTTTTTCCTTATCCGAAAAGTGTCTGAAACCGATTGAAAGATAAAGTATACGGCTTTGTTGTTCACATCATTTACTTTTGAGTGGACGCACTGCGCAGTTCGGTTATATCAATAATGTGTGTTTACTTTGCCTTACTAGTCTACACTCGACTCATAAATATTATTTTGGTATTGTATATTCAGCATATACTTATTGTCAAAGGTCACATCATGCCTGGCACTCTAGGGGAATAGAGAATAAAACTTTCAATAATGGGAACACCATGCTAACGCCATAACTTGTTTTCGTTTTTTTGTTTTTGTTTTAAACATAACAAGTTTTCGTTGTACTTACTACAAAACAAAACATTTTTGACCACTGTTTTTTTAACAGACAGCCAATGTGTTGAAACAAAAACACATTGGAATATCAGACGTTCACTATATACAACATTTTTATAAACAGTACAATTTCAGACAGAGCGTTTAGTGACATTGGATACTTGATGAAAAATAATAATAAAACTTAAAATAGATAATGGATAACATAAAGACCCCAAGAACTACAATGATACATCAGTGTATGGGTAAAACACACAAATAATACAATGATACCTACAATGATCAATGAAGTCAAACAAAACTAGTGTTCCATATGAGCGGTCTGCTGAAATATTGTTTATTTTTCAGTGTTTTATATTTTTTGATAGCAACTGATGAAGTGAAGATAATTCTGCCAGTCAGAAAATTGTTTTTAAATAGGGATTTATTGTGGGGTTTAGGATGGATTGGAATCTTCCTTGTAGGTATACGGGTGGTTTATTGAGTTCTTGAGAGGGGGTAAGGGAGATCTACTTGTTTTAGTACTCTTCAGTTGGTTGTAAATCTTGGTGTTTCTTGGTTCTTAAGATTATCCAACATGCTTTGACTCCGGTCTGTGTGCTCCATAGCAAAAGGATGTAAGAGTAGTAATATTGTGACAACATACCAGTAACCGATTATTTCATATTAACTAATTGGCTTTCACAAAGTTTCAACTTGTACACCAATTGCGCCCTCTTGTGGTTCAGCTAAAAGACAAGTACACAATTGTAAGTTTCATACCAGACCAATTCTCCAAAGAAATGTTACCATCTGAGATACTGTCAAAGTCGAGTACAGCATTTGAAGAATCAACAAATCACTGTTACTTATTTTGACAGCCGCATTTGAAATAAGACGTAAATTTGTTTTGTCATGAATATTGGCGTCAATATATACGACTTGGGGGCACAAGTCGTGAATTTTGTCGGAAATATTGGCGTCAGTACTCACGAGGGTTCAATTCGACGACTATTCATGGCAAAATTCACGACTTGTGCCTGAAGTCGTGAATATTGACGCCAATATTTACGACGATTTACGAGCAAAAAACACCATCAAATTAACGCACCGTTCGGTTTTCACATTTGGCCCAAGTCGTAAACTTGGTAATGAATACCGGGTCAATTTCACGACTTTGGGTACAAGTCATGATTTTTATCATGAAAATGAGGTTGCAAGTGACTTTAGAAAAACGTATCAAAGTTTAAAACGCAAACAAAATAAAATCATTAGCCGTGAAGTACAGTCGTTTTCGGTGTCCATGATTTAGTTGTTCCGTGCCGTTGGCGTTTGCTGCCGATACTAGAAATTTCATTGTGTTTCTCAAGTTTAGTCGGCCAATATCCTTCCACCCTCACCCCCACCCCCCACCCCTACAACGTAAATGCCTTCGCTACGCCCCTACTTTTGAGCGGCTGGTTGCTCGATGTGTTTAGAAATGAAAACTGGAGGATTACTTGAAAACACAATGAACTTTCTTTTTATTATACCATTGTATTAGTCAATATGGTATATTTGAAGTGATTTACCAGCCACAACCAGATCACCAGTAGGTGTGAGTGTTATACCAAGTGCAGGATTATCATATCCCTTGATGATGCATCCAGTGTAGTTGCCATCAGGATTGTAGTGATGTACCTCACCTGGTGACGATGGTAACCCGGTAAGTCCAACAGCAACATAGATATTACCATCTTCGTCACAACACACACCACGAGGCAACCCAGACTGATAGATATCTACTGAGAATACCATGTGACCATTGTAGTCTACTGATACTAACCTCTTTCCAAGCAAGTTGGTGTAGGTGATTCTCTGTTTGTAGATAGTCAAGTAGTAACCCATTCCATGGGCAGGGAGGGTTCTGATGAGAGATCCGTCTGGTTTGTGTAGAGAAATATACCCTTTGTTAGAATAACCCACTGCTATCAGATTATTGTTATCCACTGCAACGCAAGAGGGTTTACTGTCCGACTGGTTTGACCTTATACCAACTTTGAACTGATGGAGGAGCCGATAATTCCTGTTGAAAATGTTGACTCCTTTGTTATTTAAAACAATAAGCTCATCATTCTTGTTTACAGTTATACCTATCGTTTCAGTAAAAAGACCTTGAACTAATCGTGCTTTTGGGGTGACAGTGGATTTAGGATTGGTAACTGTAATTAAATTGCAACTTTTAGAATCTGATACAACAATATCACCATTGGAGTAGGAAGCCACATCCACTGGAAATACCTCTGTCATGTGTTGTGTTGTGTTCAAGTATTTCGTAATGTTTGCTTTCAATGTCCATCTATTTTTCAGCACCAGTTTCCCAAGTGATTTCTGACATTCTCTAAAATCCATGTACGTCAACTCAGAGAGTGCTTTCATTGGTTTCATCTCTGTGTATTCTTTGAGGTCTTGCAGGATTTTCTCCATGTCATCTTGTTCCATGAGTTGGTTAACCTCATCCCGCTTTTGCTGGGCGTTGGTCATCTCTTTGCTGCTTGTAGCTCGCGCAGTTTCCAATACCTTGACTCGGTCTGAATAAATCTGTTCTGCCTCTTGAAACAGTTTCTGCTGCTCTTCTCTGATCCTGGCATTCGCCTTGGCAATCTCCGCATCAGCCCTTTTGGAGATTTTCTCTTTGGTGGCAGTAAACATAGAGTCTAATTTCTTGCGGCACGAATCTATTTCCCGAATAGCAATGTTAAAGTTGTTAACACTCTGGCTTACTTTTGCTAGTAGGTCTTCAGCGTATTGTCTGCGCTGTTCTGAAGCCTGATTTAGTTCAATGAGAAAATGGGACTGGTGATTCTGCACTATGCAAGTTGTGCATACAAATTTCTTGCATGTGTTACAGTAGATGATAACATCAGTGTTAGTATGCTGGTTACATTTTATGTTAGCATACTTCTGACCAGTTATTTGCATTTCTTCTTGACTCTGTAGCTCAGTCTCCTGCTGTCTTATTTCATCCAGCAAAGAAGTTAACTTGAAGTCTGCACGCAGATCAGCAACTCCTTTTCCAGTCAATAAAGTTTGACCTCGACACACTGGACACGTTAACATTCGACTTGATAAACCTTCTTTCTCCGCTAGTTGTTGAAGGCATTCCAGACAGAATGAATGAGAACACTCCAGCATTTTGGGCTCGATGAAGCGGTCAGTGCAGATTTGACATTCAAGGTGTCTCTGACTGATATTTTGTAAAACCGACTCAGCTGTTACTCTTGAAGCCATCTTGTATTTTTTTACTGCCGAAAGAGCTGGACTGTTAAAGCTGTTAGATCAGTAAAATGACAGAAAATAATAGTAATACGATTTTACATCAATGCAATACTCACATAATAAGTGGATGCTTTTACAGACATAATGGTTTGGCTTTTCCAAAATGAAAAAGGACAATTTGTTGAAAATAAAATTGAAGGAGCATACTGTTTTATCTTTCACGTTATTCTATGAAGTATAGTCATAGACAATATTTTTTTAGATGGTTGCTGTTTTAAAAAAGTAATCAAAATGTCACGTAATTAACGAAACATGTTGGAAAAAACAAACAGTGTCAAAGGTCATCTTATACACTTTACCAGCCGTTGAAAATGAACGTGACAATGTTGCAAGTAGACTGGTGCTCTGTAAAGTTATAACCATGGCAAGCCACGAGGATCAAGAGTCGTGTAAATGATCGTCTCGTGTGTAGCGTGGGCCCAGTATGTGGTGGTAAGAGCTAGGTGCACAGACTACAACCATGGCATAACTTACTTGATTGTTTTGATCACTATACCCTCCCACAAGTTCATACGTCCCCAGCGAACCGGCTAGTTCTTGCTTCGGGGTTTACGTCTGGGACTCTCTGAATTTATATCTTACGATCGATTTTTCAAATTTATAACTTTTATTCATAATCTGAATAAACAGTCACTTTTGTCAAATACTCAATTGTACAAAAAAATCACAATAATTTTCGAATAGTTGTCGATGACGTACTCTTGAACTTCAGAAGGGTATGTCTCACTTTCTGAATAAATCAGAGGCTTGTCCCTCGCACATCTGCATGTAGTGGGTCAATTTTGGAGAAAATAACAGTTTTGTTGCTAATAATGGTTTTTGGTATAATTGGAAATTATAAAATGCGAAAAATAAAATCTTGGATTTGGAATCTTGGAAAAAATACTTAAAAAATGCCCTTTTTTGCTAAAATTGCATCTTATAAATCCCCCATCAAAATCATCAAATCTGACACCAATAAAAAAAAATGTAGCCCAATTTCCTTTCAATTGAAACCAACCACGGTACGATGACATTTTACTGTTCGTGTTCCGATCAAAATACTTTTAGTTTTACCTAACAAGTTGGCGGCCATTTTTGACGCCATCTTGGGTTTGGAGGTCACCGCCACAATTTTGCAACGACACCACGAACATATTGTGTATGTTTTAAAATCTAAAATCATACAATCATAAAATCTGTCAAAAACATAGCGAACTTAGTTTGTACGGATGGGGCAATGGGGGTGCACAATTTCACCAGTTTACCCTTCGATAAGTATAAGAATTGACAACTCCCTCAAAAAAGTGTAACAAATACATCAACTTACTTATAAAAGAAGAAGATAGCTTGAAACACCTTGAGCTTAAAGAGAAAATTGAAGCAACGAACAGTTAGATAGCCACACAATGACACAAACGAGAACACCCCATGATGTGGAAACAACCGTGTTGTGCCGTCATAGTGACGGGACATTAGTACATTATGTGTATGTACATGTACTGATACTGTACTACACTTTAAACTGGACCTATGAGCTTTACCCTTTAACCTTCACCTCTTCAACGACTGTTTCGTGTTTAATAATAACTGACTGTACCGATCCGTCTACTTTCCATCATAGATTTTGGTATAGTTGTCCATGAATAAAACAGTTTAGAGTGATTTTTACTAAAATTTAGATAATTTTTTGAAAATCGCTGTCTGATTTACTCTCTTAATGTAAAAGAGTGAAAACATCACTCTCTTGCCCGAGTGGTGGTGTAATTTTCACTCTTTTTAGAGTGCAATTATCTCTAGTTTGCTCTTTTAGAGTGAAATTTGAGTGAAGTTCACTCTGAATCGAGTATAAAAGAAAATATTTCCACTCTAAAAATAGTTGTCTGCCATACCACTCTTTTAAAAGAGCCATATGGCAGACAAGTCTTTTTAGAGTGAAAACATTTTCTTTTTCATTTGATTCAGAGTGAAGTTTACTCAAATTTCACTCTAAAAGAGCAAACTAGAGATAAGTGCACTCTAAAAAGAGTGAAAATTACACCACCACTCGGGCAAGAGAGTGATGTTTTCACTCTTTTACATTAAGAGAGTAGGCTTACTTCCATTTTTGAGAAAAGTGTTTTAAACTACTGGGTGTATGAAAAACCTAGTAATTTTGATCTCAATCAAATCTCTGGATTTTTGTTGAGGTGGAACAGGAACTCATCTGTTAGTGTTTGTATATACCTTTTAAAAAGTTGTTTAAAAAGTTATTGTAGTAATTGGTCCAAAAAACTTTGCAATTATTTCAGAGATGGTTAGATTTTTGCCAGAGGATTGATAGGAGTTCCCCAAACAGCTTTAACAGCGTATCCCTAAGAGTCTTCACCATTTTGAAAAGATCCGACTGATTTGCTACTAGAAACACCTCAGCTTTTTAGGTGTTTGGGATTGTTATGGGTTACACCACTATATTCCGACACCCCTACAAGTGTATGTTCCTAATCCTAACCCTAAACATCACCCTGTGTGTAGATCACGCGGGGTAAAAAATGGAACCTAAGGTTGTCGAAACATAGGGTTGTCGGAACAAAGACCAGTCACCTTTTTCTGTAAGGTTCAACAAAATGGTGCATGCTTTAGAACTATAGATGGGTTGTGATTTTGTTACAGGATAAGGCTTCTGGAGTTTTGGTCAGAGATGAGACAAGAACTCATCATCACCAAGGGTCATTAAGGCCATTCCCAATAGACTAAAGAAGAGTGGTGTAAAAATATTGACAATGAATTTCAAATGTAAAATCTATAAATTGAATCATTTGTAACCTACCAACTGTTAAAATTGGTCATAAAGTTGTAAATTTTAAAGACCCCCAATTATTTTAGTGGAATCGGATAGAGGATGACATGCTCTAACAATGTGTCGATTTTCGGAACGATACATTATTTCAAAAATTGGGTCAAAGGTCACATTAACATATTAAAGGTCATGTGATCTACTTTTCACAAAATTGTATTGTTACAAAAGGGTTGATTTACTTTACTTTACATGATTTGAGCATGTAGTTAGCATCATTTTAATACCGGATTTGCATATATTTCATGAAAATTGACATGGTTATGATATATTTTCACCAAAAGGGTGGATTTTTGATCCACAAATGCAATTTTTGTCGTTTCTGCCCTGATCACATGATAGATTGGATTTGGCTAAAAATTGGTGTGCATTCATTGCTTATCAGGATCTACAACAACAGCAATATTTATCGAAATCGGAAGACCTAAGGTAAAAAAAAAAGTTCGTTAATCTGACGTGGAATGACCTCCATATAATTATTATATGTATTTTTTTTTTTATTTAAAAAGCAGCATTGGAGGTGGATACACTTACAGCGAGAGTTCCTCTTGGATACAGTTTACTTGTTTAACAAAAGTAGTCTGGCACAGCGTATCAGTCAGAAATTAGCCTACGGTATACTTTTAAAGCGTCTTCCAAACAGACGAGTTTGTATTTTCAAAACAACACTTTGCAGTAAAGATGTTGTATCAATCGAGAATCAGTCAATCATGTTATTCAAACGTGTCCTTCAATCAAACCTTTGGGGTTAGTTCCCCAAGTCGTAAGCTTTTAAGGGACACTTGTCAGGCCCAGAGCTCCTCCAAGAAACCACTGCAAACACGTCTTTTAAGATTTTCTCGCTATTGTAAATGAAACACTTCAAGAGATAATGAATGCTCAAACAGGTAATGAGAGTTTGGCAAACACAAACTTGCTACAATCAAAGAGTGGCGACCTACCCTAACCATACACAGAAGAGACAAAACAAACGAATTCAAAGTAACGTTTATTTGTTAATGGATAACACGCGAAAATGAATCCACAGAAGTATTTCATCATGTAGCCTTTGAGGGACAAGCTACTCCTCGGATCATTTAAAACAATGTGGGTCAGTTAAAAACCAGGCTATGATAGTATAGCTGTTTAGGTCTGAAAAGGGGAAGCCAATGATACTACAGAAACTACTGTCCCCATGTGATATTTATAAAATGACTGTACGAGGTGACGCTAGCAACGATAGTGGGTGGAGGAAAGATGTCAACAGACTCAGTAGACAGTTTGACAGCTGAGACACTCTTACGGAGTGTTCCAAGATGATGAGTTGATGGCATCTTACTGGATAATATTACAGATAGGAGAATGCATTCCAGATGAACACACATTCATCATGAAAACTGACGCCTTCGGTATCAGCAGCTCTTCCTGAGTTAAAGACTGCTTGTTGGTGATCCGTAAATCTTTTTCTTCCAAGCTTGACTTATCAACCCCAAAACATCCAGTACTCATTAAAAAACAAAGAAGCATCAACATAATGAAAGCACACCTTGGTTGTGATTGGAACTACTGATCGAAAACTGAACAAGTAACTCCAAACTGTCACGACTTGAAGTGATGAGGCATCGTGGCTAATCCTGGGATTGACCAACATTAGAACAAGTGGCGAACAATTTTCTTTACTGGACAAAATATAACACATTAGTAGATTTACGTTGGTAAAACCATACAACTCGTTAACTCTAGGCATATACAGAGAAATATTAAATTCAGAAGGACGTCTCAACTCAGGTTGCACAAACCGTGTGTCTCTTCAAAATGAATCTCAACATGAAATAGGACGAATGTTTAAGTACCTTTAGTGTTGATTAAAAGCAACTGACCAACAAACTTGAATTCTGTTAATTAAACTCAGAATCCTGATTTCAAAAGAGTTGACACTACATCATGTTCCAAGACATCGACCCGTACTCTACTGAATATTATGCCGTGACCGACGCCCGTACTTGTCTGCTAAACAGCACAGAGAAAGCCAAGCTACAGATTGTTCTACGGCACATGGAGAGGGCTTACAAGCTAGCAGAGAGTCGGGTAGACCGATACAAGCAGCAGCTTCGACGGGACTTAATTGATTTGGAAGCCCATAAGATGGCTATGAGGTCACACGCTCTGGGGTTTAAGCAACTGCAGCAATTGGATGATACCTCACAACGGGAGATGCTTAAGGTATAATTTATGGTAAAACCAAAACACGGTCAAATTCTTCTTTACGATGAACTAAACATGTTTTTCCCAACACAACTTGCACTACCTCAAACTTCTTTATCATGTTTTCTCTATGATCAGCAAACTTTGCTCAGCTCACGACAGAACTTAGCAAGTACATGCTGAAACAATTCTTGCTTTTTACTGCAATTTATTGCAATGGGTTTTGCATGTATCAAAGTCTACCTATTCAATCTGTAGCATCGTCCGGTCCTTTAAATACCAATGTCTAAAACATATAAAACTAGTAGGGGTGGTGGCCTCAGCTTTCGATCTAAACCGGACCTTCGTCAGAGGCATAAACAAGCATAGACATAAAAAAAGATCCATTTATAGAAAAAAAGGGGAGTAGGAAACTATGGAAAGAGATCCAGAAATAAGATCTTCCAATTTTCTTTCTTTTTTCGCTCAAGGTGGTATCACAGCGTGGAAGGTACAACTACTCCTTAAAGAGTGAGGTCAAGTTTCATCGTGAATTGATGAGCACTTACAACGGCCGGCAAGAACATGCCAAGAAGCTCCTGGAGGCCTCCAAGAAGCAGAGTCAAGAGGCTATGGCCAAGGGGGATCTAGTCTGCAATCAGCTGACTAGATCATGTGACTTTGAGGAGACAGAGGATGGACTGGATGAGCATCCCAGGTCAGATACGCCATCTTGTTTGATATTTCCAAGAATATGAGATTCTACATGTCATATCATCAAAGAAGCGGAGATGTCAAATTCATCAAACTCACAGAATGTTTCTCTGTAATGTAAGAAAAGTTTGACATGAACTCGGAGCCTGTGTGTCATTTGTTGCCACCCTCAAACGACTGTGAAGGGAACACCAAGGGGGGGGATGTAGACAGATACCGAATCCGATAGGCAAGCTGGGGCAAAGACATAATTTGGGGGTATCGAACCATTCATTTGTACATTTTTTCGATCCCACTTGGGGGTAAGAGGGGGGCAAAGGGTTCTGAGCGGTCGTATCACACCCCTGCCCCGCTCCCCTGTTACGCCACTGCTGATATTCACCTTTTCAAGACAAAAATCTCTTAAATAAAAGTAATAATATACCTCTGTGACTCTGTTATTAAAATGAAAAAATATTTGACATGGAGGCGGCTTGACATTAACCGTATTAGTTGCACTCTTACAACTACTCAGTCCATAAAATTCTACAAACCCTCCCCCCCCCCCCCCCCCCCCCCCATCGACAGAACAGCCCAAGTGTTAGCCTTTTGTTTTTAGTCAACCAACCATTATGAACAAAGGATACAAATTAACAATCGTCTGTCTGCCATTCTCTTTGATTGTTGGTTTTTCTTTCTTTCTTTGTTTATTTGGTGGTTTGGGCTGATGTTTCTATGTTTGTTGGTTTCAAACCCTTTGATCCTTACTGTGAGAAATGACAGATGTTTATGACATACAATGTGAATAATGCAAATAATGTGTGTGAGGAGTAGATAATTATTTCAACTGATGATGATGTGCTGGTAACATCTCCCGTCATTACGTTTGAACTTTTGCTGTGCAGTAGGTTCAACTTTTGTGCATTTGTTTGATTGAAAACCTGTCACTCAATAAAATTGTTCAAACTGAACTTCGGTTGCAGTATGGTGTAAGTTTTCTTTCATGTTAACAGTGGCGTAACTAGGGGGTGGGAGCACGAGGGTGCACGTGCCCCCCCCCCCACCCCCACTCGCCATTTGAAATCTGCACAGTGTATTTGTTTTTACCTCCATGTCAGAGTTAAGTAAATGCTCCATAGCAAACAGCATAACAAAAGCCTGAACAAATCAAAATAAAGAAAACATAAAACCAATCAAATTGATCTCCATACACAAATAATTTATTTTTACGTTTTGCTTAGAGCTTATTTTGTAGTTTCTGTACAAAAAGTGTGAAAAAACTTTTCCAGTCAATCAAGTATTTGGTTTTGATTTTGTTACAAGCATTGGTATACACATTATTTTACCCCAACCTTTACAACAAGTTTCCGAACTTCGATCACTTCTCAGAGAGACAACTTGTGCAAGCTGAGCGGATGAGTCTGTAAACAGAAACAATTTCCAACTCCAGTGCTTCTCTTGAATATCAATGTTCTAATATCCAGGCCTTGTACTTCATGGAGACAACAGAGGCAATTACCTCCCTTGCCCCTGGACGTTGTCTCGGTGCCCTTGAAATGTTCCAGTACAGACTTCCTCACAGAGGTGCCCTTTACCATGGAGAAGATGCCTTGGTGTCTTTGCCCTTTCAAGAACGAAGCAAACAGGTCTGATTATCTATTGCTTATTTATATTTTCACGAAATGCAACTCACTCTTAAGAAAATTTGTTAGGTCTATTAGGCCTATTGCTAGATTGTAAACTTCTCTTTCTTAAAACCATACCCAACCAAACCTAAAAAAAAAACACGTTTGCAGTTTGGTAAGAACAAGTTCGCACAAGAACAATCTACTGTATATAGCAAAGTAGGCAGAATCACATGGTGTTACCGCAAACCAAATATACATTGATACAACACCATGCAATGCCTCAAAACATAATTATATAAGTTGCTCATAAATTTTTGCAGTACAACCGAAATCGCATCACATGGAAATATGGACCAAAGGTTTATCGTGTTTCTAGTCAGGGTTCCCAAACTCTACCCTGATTTGCAGCCAAAGAATTATAAAAGGAATGTCACTATTGTGATGACTTACAACTGTTAAAATTGTAGTTAATAAAATCCAGAAAAAAATCAAATTAGCTGTTGCAAACTGCTTACCAGCCAAAAGGACCTGTTGTATAAATGCAAACAATTTTTTATAATGGCCTCAGTTTTTAACCTAGCTTTTATACAACAGATTCTTTTGGCTGGTAAGCAGTTTGCAACAGCTAGTTTAATTCTTTCATTTATATCCTCTTAGACTTGATTTCAAGTCTGAGATCGTGGTTCGTATACTCCCCTCAACATCATCTGACTAGATTGCCCATATACACACATGCTATCCACACTTGATTCACTATCTCAGACTTGACCCTGTTGCATTCATGGTTATTCATGAATTCGTAACTTAAATTTACATAACAAAGGTGACGCCAGAAAGATGGCCAATCACATTGGCAAACGTTGCTTATGCACGCAAGTTGTATTTCCAACCAGTAAAAGGTTCTTTGAATATTCATTATTTTGGGGGTTACTGACCAATCAGATTGCTCCGTCCAGTTTTGGACGGATTGCCGTATGCTGTGTACAAACCGATGAACAACATTCCCAAGTCTGTTATCGAAGGTTAAAATTCTCGTGCTCAGGCCACAAGAGGGTGCCATTTCAGGCAACAGTGATTTTGTGTCGAACCACGATCACAGACTTGGATCCAAGTCTAGTATCCTCTCTGTTGCATTATCCTTCTTTATGATCCTCTTTGCCTCCCCTGTCTTTTGTTACATTTACTTGTGCGTTGTGTTGTCATTTAGCCTTTGAGAAAGACTCTGCTAGGTGTATTTTACCCTTGAGAAAAAGTAGAAAAAACTCAATTCTTAACGAGCACAATGGCTGGCCTACAAAATATGTAGTATTGGCTATGTTAGGTATTTTTAAGGCTATTTAGTCAACGTCATACTGATTTTCTTAGAGCAAAAATATCAGAAATCAGATTAGAATAGGAAGAATATCACACCCGATAACAAATATCATAAATGTACAATGTTCTCAACAACATGTGCATCTATGATTAGGCCTATCTACTCTATTTCTGTTCCTTCCTAAGGCAATATTATCCATTGGTGTGCATTAAGGTATAGAAATAAGGATCATAAAAACTCACAGAAATCAACTTGGGCAATCATCGGACATGGTGTAATGTTCTTCACACTCCGATTGCTCCCCGACTGTGTACTTCACAGCAACATCCAAATATCTGCAGCAGAAACAAGTATTTTGGGTTAAATGATTATTAACTAAAACACTATTTTCGAACAAAATATGAAGACCACTGAGTGTCAGTGTTTCAGTTAGTGGATTACCATATGGTGACCTGCAGGCAAAAAGTTCAGATGCAGCTGTAGTCAAATTGTCTTTATTTGGTGTTCACTTAGGGTAGATAAAGGGAATATATTTCTTGTGTAAACTCAAAGGGACAAAAGAGGAAAATAATGAAATTATCAAGACAAAACACTCAAGTTGTGTTGCATCGCAAAATTAGATAGTATTCGCTTAAAAAACATGAATCATAACACTATTATTTGTTTTACCCATACACCGATGTGTGTTAAGCACTGTATACTCAGTACTTTCCCGAATCCTGTGAAAGAAATCCACAGGCATATTCCTCGGATGTGATTAAAACCCACGGCCTTTGCTATTCTAGAGTAGCCCAGGTAGGACGTCAGTCTCCGTTGTACTACCACTGACGTAGTACAACGGAAACTAACGTCCTACCTGGGCTAATTCTAGAGCAGATGTCTTACTTCTAGATCACCGAGCTTGCCCAGTAGCTAGAGGCAGTTTGAATCCTATATTTTAGCAACAAGTACTGCAAGAATTTTAATAGATGTCAAATTTTCATCTGAGATAAAGAATATTATTGGAGATTCACTTACACACGGAAAGTATACATTGGTTAACAAACATCAGTGTCTTTATTCCCATTTGAAAATTTGAAAATCTATTTGACCTCGGTGCAAACTGGTGCGAACTGGTGCGAAATGCTGAGGCTCAATTTGTAAACTAACCACACCAGAAATGATTTAGCGATCGTCATGACAAGAGTTTTTCTTACCTAGAGTTCTTGGTTCCAGGTGTGAGAGTAATGGTTCCTTTAATGACTGTGTCTTGTTCTACTGAGATTGGATCATGTGAATACAGCACACTCTGTCTCCAATGGGTAGGGCTGTGAACAGAGAACAATAAACTCAATCTTGGATTAACAGATACGTCTCACTGTTCTTTACCTGGTCAGTTAGGTTCAGCTTTTATTTAAGCTCAAAATACTGAAGCCAAAAATGGGAAAGTTTACTTGCAGCTTTGAGGTAAGGTCAAAGGTTAGGATTTGACAAATCAAACTTTTGAGGGAAAGTGATAATAGATTGTGCAAGTCTTGCATGTATTTGAACATTATAGTGCACAATTTTGTTTCCTTCCAACGTTAAAGCAATGTACTTTGGAACACAAAAATCCCCAAAATGTTAAATACCTGTGAGACTTGGTGCTAAACAGATGGGACTTTTAACAGGTGAGTTTATGATTCATTTCCTACTGACTAAAGTTTATCATTACTTTTGTTCCTTTCAATTGATGTGTGATAAGTACTGTAGAATTTTTCTGAGACATGGGTGGAAGAATTCCTAAAGATACGTGCAAATGTCCATTCATTTATTAATCAATCATAACACGAAGTAATCAGTTTAAGAAGAGGACAGTGAGAATAAAATACGTACTGCTTACTTGGTGATGTAGATAATAACAGTGGTTCCTTTCTTGGTATGTCAAAGGTCACGGTGAACCAGGTCACAAACCCACAGAACTTGGAAGCACCAAAACACCTCACATCAAAGGAACCCTGGAATAACGTATTGATAAATATTCATTATGTATTTGAATATTCATAAGTAGAGAAAAGGCTGTCCTGTGCATCAGTATTACTGTATATAGGTCAGGTATTTTATGGAGACCATGTAACTTTTTCTGTTGCTGAAGGACCTGCAAGGATTGGAATGAAATTAATCAAGATGGTTATGAAGATTTGGACAAGTATTCCTTCATCCTAGTTTTCAACCAAAGTTTTTTTCTTAAGTTTTAAATTTTGTTAATGTGAAAGGCTTTCGAGTCCCAGTTTTTAAGCTCACTTTTTTAATTCCAGGCATGTGCCAGGGTAATTGTCATGTTTGTATTGTACTGTTCTTTTTGCACTGTTCCTTCTGTAAGGTGAATAAATGATAATAGTAATAATATTAATATTCAAAAGAGCACTCGCAGTAGATGTCAAATGGCATGGTGGTCCATAGCTTTAGTGCTGCAGCTTGCACACATATCCACTAGATAAAATACTTTGGCTTAACACTGTATCTACACATACCAAGCTCCAAATCCAGCGGCGCAGCCAGGATTTTTTCACTGGAGGAAGGGGGAGGCATAGGGGGCATTGCTTTTCAGTGGGGGGGGGCCCAGATACCATGTTTTTTAATGAATTACACGTATCTATATTTTTGTTTATGGGGGCACGTGCCACCCCCCAGACCCGCCCCCCTTTGGCTACGCTGCTGTTCCAATCCAAACCATACCTTGACAGATTGTAATTCTTGCAGGGTTATCTTGCTGATATCAATGGTTGCTACTTTGGTTTCATGGGCAATGAGGTCACACCCTGTTACTTCTTCAATTTGAACAGATCCTGATGAAAAATTAAAACCAAAACAGACTCACAATAATGCTCGAGTCTCTCTATTACACATCAGGAAGATATTAAACCCTAGTCTATAACTAACTTGACATGCTTGAGTGATTTACTAGGATCCTTCCTCGTTCTTACACAATTCAAACACTGTGCTAATCCCGGTCATGACACTTGTGTCCTTGAGCAAGACACTTAACTACAATTGCTTTAAATAGGGGAAAAGGCAGTTATGCTTGTCTCGCAACGGATTTATTTACCCCTCCCCGTTCTTAGCTGTGATGTGAAGAGACTTGTGTTTATATCTCGTCATGTCTTGTTTCTGCGCATTGGGGCAGGTTTCTATCTCTTTAAAAAGGAGCCCACACATCAAGTGGCCTTTGGGCTGTGTGGTAGGCAAATTGCATTTAAAAAAACAAACCCAAACTGTTGGACTCTGATTATGATGGTAAGCCTGATCCCATGTGAAGCATAATCAGTTTACTAGTACAATCCACAGTCCAACAAAACCAAACAAAACATGGATATATATACATGAGGCTCCAACACAATGTTCTCAGCACAAAACCCTAAACTGTGCATTAGTTGCTATTCGTGTTTTGTTCAGAGCATACTCTTTGTGACTAACGAAATTGAGAATCAAAAAAAAAGAAATTGTATTGACATCATCAGCAGATAGCTGAATAGCTAAAATGCTGTAATAAGACCACATCATTCACATCTCGACTGTGGATGAAGTTTTAAGCCATTCAAAACATTCCTAAAGGCAGTGTATTTCATAACTTACCAAAAATACATTTCTTTGCATACGGGATCATACACTCCATATCCAGACCGTATTTACCTTTCAAATCTGACCAGAAATCAATTCTGAAACGAGAAATAAAACATGGAGACCTTTACCTTGTCAGCACTTGCCTTTACCATGGCTGCACAGTGATGAAGGTCTACAGACCTTTACCATGGCTGCACAGTGATAAAGGTCTACAGACCTTTACCATGGCTGCACAGTGATGAAGGTTTACAGACCTTCACCATGGCTGCACAGTGATAAAGGTCTACAGACCTTTACCATGGCTGCACAGTGATAAAGGTCTACAGACCTTTACCATGGCTGCACCTTGATAAAGGTCTACAGACCTTTACCATGGCTGCACAGTGATAAAGGTCTACAGACCTTTACCATGGCTGCACCTTGATGAAGGTCTACAGACCTTTACCATGGCTGCACAGTGATGAAGGTCTACAGACCTTTACCATGGCTGCACCTTGATAAAGGTCTACAGACCTTCACCATGGCTGCACAGTGATGAAGGTTTACAGACCTTTACCATGGCTGCACAGTGATGAAAGTCCACAGACCTTTGCCATGGCTGCACAGGGATGAAGGTCTACAGACCTTTACCATGGCTGCACAGTGATAAAGGTCTACAGGCCTTTACCATGGCTGCACAGTGATAAAGGTCTACAGACCTTTACCATGGCTGCACCTTGATAAAGGTCTACAGACCTTTGCTATGGCTGCACAGTGATGAAGGTTTACAGACCTTTACCATGGCTGCACAGTGATGAAAGTCCACAGACCTTTGCCATGGCTGCACAGGGATGAAGGTCTACATACCTTTACCATGGCTGCACCTTGATAAAGGTCTACAGACCTTTACCATGGCTGCACAGTGATGAAAGTCCACAGACCTTTGCCATGGCTGCACAGGGATAAAGGTCTACAGACCTTTACCATGGCTGCACAGTGATAAAGGTCTACAGACCTTTACCATGGCTGCACAGTGATAAAGGTCTACAGACCTTTAC
Source organism: Marthasterias glacialis (assembly GCA_911728455.2). Lineage (NCBI taxonomy): Eukaryota > Metazoa > Echinodermata > Asteroidea > Forcipulatida > Asteriidae > Marthasterias > Marthasterias glacialis. Next base: position 29,862,966 of record OU452221.1, read on the forward strand.
CATGGCTGCACAGTGATGAAAGTCCACAGACCTTTGCCATGGCTGCACAGGGATAAAGGTCTACATACCTTTACCATGGCTGCACCTTGATAAAGGTCTACAGACGTTTACCATGGCTGCACAGTGATAAAGGTCTACAGACCTTTACCATGGCTGCACAGTGATGAAAGTCCACAGACCTTTGCCATGGCTGCACCTTGATAAAGGTCAACAGACCTTTACCATGGCTGCACCTTGATAAAGGTCTACAGACCTTTGCTATGGCTGCACAGTGATGAAGGTTTACAGACCTTTACCATGGCTGCACAGTGATGAAAGTCCACAGACCTTTGCCATGGCTGCACAGGGATGAAGGTCTACATACCTTTACCATGGCTGCACCTTGATAAAGGTCTACAGACCTTTTCCATGGCTGCACAGTGATGAAAGTCCACAGACCTTTGCCATGGCTGCACAGGGATGAAGGTCCACAGACCTTTACCATGGCTGCACCTTGATAAAGGTCTACAGACCTTTACCATGGCTGCACAGTGATGAAGGTTTACAGACCTTTACCATGGCTGCACAGTGATGAAGGTCTACAGACCTTCACCATGGCTGCACAGGGATGAAGGTCCACAGACCTTCACCATGGCTGCACAGTGATGAAGGTTTACAGACCTTTACCATGGCTGCACCTTGATAAAGGTCTACAGACCTTTACCATGGCTGCACCTTGATAAAGGTCTACAGACCTTTACCATGGCTGCACAGTGATGAAGGTTTACAGACCTTTTCCATGGCTGCACAGTGATGAAAGTCCACAGACCTTTGCCATGGCTGCACCTTGATAAAGGTTTACAGACCTTTACCATGGCTGCACAGTGATAAAGGTCCACAGACCTTTACCATGGCTGCACAGGGATGAAGGTCTACAGACCTTCACCATGGCTGCACAGTGATAAAGGTCTACAGACCTTTACCATGGCTGCACAGTGATAAAGGTCTACAGACCTTCACCATGGCTGCACAGTGATAAAGGTCTACAGACCTTTACCATGGCTGCACCTTGATAAAGGTTTACAGACCTTTGCCATGGCTACACAGTGATAAAGGTCTACAGACCTTCACCATGGCTGCACATTGATAAAGGTCTACAGACCTTTACCATGGCTGCACAGTGATAAAGGTTTACTGACCTTTACTGAAAATTGAAAATGGTGGTCAATGTAAGTAAAGCAAAGGTCTTCAAGAGATACCCCAAACTGACAATCAGTTTATGTTGACCATGAGAGAAGCAAATACAATGCAAACCTAAGAAGACTTACCTTTCCTTGTACATCTCCTCATTTGTTATTGGAGCCATGTATAATGAAGCCTGTGACGGTAAAATCATTCCATCTTCTTTCAGCCATTTATCTCTAGCATGGATGACAGAGTTTAACATGGATTCATACAGTAGGAAATGACCCTTCAACCAAACAAACAAACAAACAAAGAGAATTTTTCAGTTGCCCAAAATACAATGATAAATTAGTAAATGGTCCACGTACCTACACCAGCTATGGACAACATGCTTTTGCCACAGCAGCAGCATCACTATGGAACAATCTCCCTCTGAATATCCGTCAATCTACGTCTACTGACTCATTCAATCCTCTACTAAAGACTCATCTCTTTGTAACTGCAGGTTGATGCACTTAGGAACGCCAGTATTAAGCGCTGTATAAGTATTATTATTATTGTTATTCCTAAACCCACTGTAGCAAGAGCCTAGCAAGGGATGAAAAAATGCACAAAAGTCCCTTAATCAGGGCACCGCATCACACACAAAATTCACAGCGCAGCTATCCTTATGGTGGCAGGCTTGTCTACATTTTGTAAAGAGGCACATTGTCTTTGGATTGGGCTCTTTTGGGCTATAAAAAGCATTTGTTATGAAATGAATATAGTTGGAAAGATATTTTGAAAGAAGAATATAATGATTCACATAAATGCATGTATCCCTTGAAATTGTGCTGTTTTTGTTTAATATCATGACAGAACACAATCCGTTATTTTGACTCCACAAAATGCCGAACACGAATCACTACTCACTAATTCCAACAAACTGTACGTGTTTTGTTGCATGAACAACTCTTAAAAAGGTTAAGGAGCAATTCCAAACAGCAAAATTTTAAGAGATTTGAAGGCAATGTGCCCCTTTAACGTGTCAGACTTAGGTCAAACTTCTTCTTTTTTTTGTGGGGGTGCCCTTTTCACAGAATAAACTAATGGGAATGGTTTGATGTTACAACATGGTTGCCCCTTCTAGATCTTCAGTGTCACAAGTTTCAAAACAAAGCCTCTTTAGATTATGTTGTACACACTGTCCACAAATCTATAAATTGTAAAATGCTGGATGTACAGACAGAGTATATGCTGGCTTGGAAAGTGCGATGGAGGAGCCATTTATCTGTGCCCTTTATTAAATTTCTATACAACCTGAGCCACCACACGCATGACATGATACATGAGTTCCTCCACAATTGTGATATCTGTTTCAATTGTTTGTCAAAAAGAATCTTCTTCATATCATAATAACTCCTCAAGAAAATGGGGGTGGTCTTGAAACATTTTAGACCATTTCTTGAAACAATCTAGAGCATTTCTTGGTAGTCACGATACTATATTGTTCAACCTTTACATTTCGTAACCGTAATTTCCACATAAAATCAAGTACTGTAGAAGATACCAGCTGCAGCTAGCTGCCAAGTTAAGAAATGAAGTCTCTTCCTTCAAATCAAAAGTTGATAAAATTGTACAAATTGACAAATATCACGTTTGAAGTTTTATTCTACATAGCTGTGTTTACTTCGTACCTGCTGGACATCCAGGCTTTTCTATTGTTTTGTAAACATATGACATGGGTCGCATCGTCTATTTAATGATGTAATCATACACCACCTAGAAATTCAAAACTTATAAGAAATGAGTCTTCTTACCATCCATTCACTAACTATGACATCCACCTTCTCAGGTAGCTCTACTTCCTCCACTTTACCCCGGATAATCTGTATCTTCTTATCCATCTTGTTTGATTTGACAACCTTCTTGGCCTGCTCAGCTATTGCACTTGCCTCTATGGCATACACTGGAAATGACCAACAGAAATTATGTTATATGATGAGTGGTGTATTTCAGATTTAGGCTGTATCCGAATTGGCAGCTACGGCTACAGCTACGGCTACAGCTTTGGCTATGGCTACAGCTGTTGCTAAGGGTGTTGCTAAGGATGTCCTATACTTCAATGCATGATGACATCGGGATCTAGCTGTAGCCACAAATTCGGACACAGCCTTAAGGTTATGACAAAACAGAGTGACTAGCATCTAATTTTTATGCCATGGTTATTTTTATGGAGTTGCTCAAGAATCAACGGCACATTGTATGGTCAGCATATATACAAATCTTGCTCATCAGCGCAATGCCAAAAAATGTTGGGATGTACAATGCCTGTCACTGGTCAGCACAGCTTAGCATTGAAGAATTTGGGTAGGTGATGTCAAGATGATTGTAAGCAACATGAGAACTGCTTATCACGTTTTTCAAATTGAGCACAGTTCTTTTGATTTTTACACTATTCTTACACATTTTTGAATGTGACAGAATTCAATTAATTGATCTTAGAGCTTATTTAGTAATAATCGTTCTGATATATATTCTGTTTGAAAGGCTTTTTTTGTTAGAGAAGATTGAGTTTTAGTATCTAAAATCAGTTACTTTGTCCATCAAGAGAAAATATGGGACTTTTACAATTTAATTTAGTAGATGTTATAATTGCATCAGAGATAAAGAATACTATTTTGGTTTTTACCCTTACACTGATGTGTGATAAGACCTGGGGCCAATTTCATGGCTCTGCTTACCGCAGAATTCTGCGCTTACGCCACGGTCCATAGGAGTACGTGCTTTATAGGGCGCCGTAAGCACAGAATTCTTTGGTAACCAGCGCCATGAAATTGGGCCCTGTAGAGTCAGTGCTTTCCAAGCCATGTGGAAAGATACTTGATCTAGAGTGGTGAGGGTCATGGGTTCGAATCCCACCGAAGTAGTTTGCTTCGGGATTTTTTCTACAGGTCTTCGAAAGTACTGAGTGTATATCAGTGTCAGGGTAAAACACAAAAGAAGATTTGTTAAAATCGTATTACCTTTTTTGGCCCCTGCCTGCACACAGAAGCAGCTTAAAATTCCTGTTATGATAAAGAAGGATGTAGTTTAGTTTATTCAGACTAACCCTACTCATAAATGGGCTTCAATTTTGGCCTCTAAAAATGAAACCCCTTAAACTACAGCATTCCTGCAACCATCACAACTCCGTAAGAGGTAGCAGCCCCAACCAATTAAATTGGAGAACATAACCTTAAGATCACTCTCTACATGTACCTCCATAGCCATTTACTTACTCCTAGTTAAAGAGAAGCATTTAGGGTTCAGCGCAGTTTTGAAGTATATAACATGGAAACAGATGTCCAGCTGGCCTACTGTCAGTCAGCAAGCTCACTGGTCAGTGGTCAAGTGGGGCTGACACACCTGCTCTATAATGTAAAGGGTCTTGGGTTCGATTCCAATTCCACCTGAGTCGACAGTTGAAGGATTGTTTAAGAGCAGACAAGTATACATTCATTCACAACTACAATGGTGTTAACTCTCCATAGTACAATGAATCTACATTTAAAGCAAATACCTGTACCAGCTCCAATATCTGCCACAACTTTGCCGGCAATTTGCTCACAGCTACGGAGAATAGCAAGTCTGAAAAAAAAAATCACATATTGAGAATTGTAAAAAATTAATGTCTTATATATTGTGTAAGACTGGTTCAGTGAAACTTCATCAATGGATGAGGGAAATTCACAAGGAGCAAGGTTCTTTTCAAGAACTAGGATTTAACCTACGTGACAGGATTTTGGTTTTGTTGCAGGCATGTAGGAAGATGATTCCACCAGGGGGGGGGCAGAAAATGAAATCTCTCCGTGGGGAGTCCAAGGCATGCGTGCGTGCGCGAAGCCTGTACAGCGTGGGGTTCGGGCCCGCTTAGGGGCCCCGGGAAATGTTTGTAAGGCTTGATGCTCTGTAGTGCAATATAAACCTCACTGGAACACCTTTTGAGCAACAGATATTTTAAAATTTCAGCACCCTTCAAGGTTAAAGGGCCCATCAAGTGCATTTTTTTTTCACATTTTTAACAAATATCCATGCTTAAGGACAATTTATCGAAATGAATATTCAGTGTGTGGCTTTGAATATCAATTTTACCTGTATGTGTTTGTTCTTACAGAATCTCTTATCATATCTTCATGTATGGAGACATCTGAATATGACCTGAAATTTAAATGAATATCACTTTACTTTTTGCAGATGAGTTTATGTGTATGTAACTTGACCTAACATTATTTTCCTCGGGAGTAAAGTTTGGGTGAAGTTGATCTGCCATTGGAAAAATTTAGACAATAAATAATTTATTCCTAGAATCATCGGTTATCACTCTAAGGCATAAGTGTGGTAATATGCAAGAAACAGCTGCAGGTCAGTTCATGCATATTCATGAGGTGGTCATTTACCCAATGTTCAGCAGTATGCCCGGGCTTTTATGGTTGCCAATGACAACAGCAAAGAAAACCATGTTTATTAAATAAGTTTTAAAATAACTCTTGCTTGATGTTTTTAAAAAGATCAAATTCATTGTTTGGTATGAAACAAATTTATTTGAAGTTATGTTACTTTAGCCAGCACAACACTGCTATTCTTAATATTATTTTTCTTTTACTTCTCTCTCATCCAAATACAAACTGACGAGAAACTTACTTGAAATAGAACCCATCCTCATCATGTCGCTTTCTATCCAAGACAAATAAATGATAGTATTAGTGAAGTACACTGGTTAATAACAGAACAGTACAAAGTTACATGTAAATAATTTTTGTTTAAAACAAAATGTTGAAGCTGACAAAGGTAAGTATAAAACTGACAAATGTTTGAACAAATACAACAATTAGATAAGTTGTTGTGTTTACCATGACAAAGTACATGAAAAAAGAATGGCAAATCTTAGAGTAAACTTAGAGTACACAATGAAATGACAATTTAAAAGATGGCGTGAATTGATTTATCAAATGTTACAGGCACATATGTTATTCATTTAATTGTATAATCATTAAATGTTAACACTAAGAAGTTGGTTTTGCTTTGCTATAAAAAATTGATGTAGTCCCTTTTTAAATTTTCTTTTAGAAATATTAATGTTCTCAAAGTTGAGTTGCTCCAGTTTCCAGCTGAGAGTGAGAATGCTTTCAACTGGAAATCTGTCCCATAGACTCATCCCCAAAACCATTTGATGAGGTTATCGATCTGTAGTGTTAGTGTTAGTGGTAGTCAGTAAACAGATATCTTCATTTGGGGGGGGGGGCAAGCAGGGGCAAAGTGCATTTTTTTGATCTTATTTTTTTTTTTTTTTTTTTTTTTTTTTTTTGGGGGGGGGGGCAAGAGGGGAGGCAAGAGTTCTGAGAGGGAGGTGGCTCAAGCCCCCCCCCCCGGGTGTGCCCCCCCCCCCAGTAACGCCACTGATTGTTAGTTTTACTTAAGAAGCTGATACCTACCGTTTGAGAGGTGGCTCATTGTTTCTTGTAGGGTTACCTTCCATGTTTGCTGCATAGATCTTCTGATATATGCTTACTTCAATAGTTCATGCATGTATCCCATTACCGTCCGATTGTAATCAGTTTGTCCTGTTTTAGTATAACTGTTTCTGAAACAGAAAGGACGTCATAAAAATAATGTTAATCAGATCATAGATAGGATTCACGTCATATATAGGCAAATATCTCCATCATCCATGCTCAGATACATGGATTGAATACAAAATGTAACGTGATAAAAAATGTAACAACAAAAATTAAAAATCTATTTGACCAGATTATTTTATGAAAAAGATTTGTTTTTTTTCAATTATATATTGGCTTCGAAACATTAATTTCATAATCGTCCAAAAGTAAGTTTGTGGTCTCGACTACCTGACTACAACACAATCACTGGCAGTGGCACTGGCACTAAGTGACAATGACAGGGAGAGTCCATTGGATTCAAATTGACCATAATTCCTGTAACTAGGGTTAGAAAAAGAAGATAGAACCTAATTCTAAACCCAAGTTATTAACTTCATTCTCCAATTACATATTGAATTAGGGACAAGAACAGCCCCACTGCACTAGGACTCATAGTCATAGGAGTGGCGATAGCCCCACGTGTGGCAAAGGATTCTTGACATCGGGTGTGTCCTCCTTTGCCACACTAACTAGTGCCTAGTGGGCTGGGGCTAGAGTGGCGAAGGATACCACTTACTGTCAACTGTACTGAATGAGTGTCAACAGATCCTTTGCCACTGTACACACACACAGTTAGTTCCGCCATTTGGCATTACAATGCCGCCCTCCGGCCACCCGCACTGCCACTGGAACTCGTTCCCCGTACTACCTGGTAATAAAATATTGAGAAGATTGAGAATAAGATATCTCCACCACTGGAGCCTGGGCTGGGGGTTATATTTTTTACCTGCAAAAAGAGGTTTACTAACGCTCAACAGAATAATCGTCGAGGACTATCGCAAAAATCTTGAGTTGTATATTGTAAGTCAGTTTGACAACAATGAACAACACGTGCGTTTTGGTTTGCCTAAAAAACATGTTTGAAATCCAGTTTCGATCAGAAAATGACATACGATTTGTACAGTGGATTTAGGACAATCACAGAGAGGTTAGGTACCATGCTGACAATAGCGCCCTCAGCGGCGAGTTTCGCCAATCGCGGTTGGCAAAAGTACAGGCGGCCCTTCACTGCAAAAAAGTTTATTATTTGGCCAACAACAATTTCAAAGTAATACTCGTATTAATAATAATAATAAAATTTACCCAAATAAAAAGTGAACCAATAGTTCATAAAAATATGTTTATTTTTTTTCCTAAAAAGGGCAAATTGTCCAAGCCAGTTCATACATTTGTGATACTCAAGGCCTCCCATACAATATGAATATGATGATCAACGTATCCTGCTAGTAATATTTATGTACCTTTGACCTGCACACCTGACACGTCCGGGGGGATAAAGCCAGGACAAATGAAGAGTAACACTGACAAGTGACAGCGAGCTAGCATGGCTAGTGACAGACAATAAAATTCATGTGCTCAGGCTGATTGAGACTAGTTAGTGACTGGGCAGAGGAGATTGGTAGATTAGTTAGGTAAGTGGGATCGAGCATTCCCGTTTGATAATTAATCATTAATGGCAGTGCGTGACAGTGTTGAGCACAATCTTTGTAAGTTTGTTTGAAGGCTCGCAAATTTTAAAAGTAGACTTGCACATAAAATTTGCGCAGTGTGCCGTTTACTTTTTGTAAAACAAAAACATTAATAGTCTGCTCGCCTAAATTCAAAATTTGCGCAACATAGCTGGAGCGCAATCTTTGAAAAGCGCGATATCTTTGTTATTTCACTGAGTACTGTCAAGATATGAAAAGGATGGAATAAGCTATACATCCCCAGGTAAGTTTGAATCATTCATAGAGCAGGGAAGTCAATGGTGCTCTCTTGAGTCTTAACTTTTGTTAGCCCCATGCCATACTACCTCGGCACTCCCTTGCCCTCGCTACGATTGACCCACACAATGTGACACCAGCTTTCGACTTTCTTTGACAAAATTTTTCCCTCGATGATTGTTTGGTCATCACCACCACTGGCACTGGATAGCAATTAGCATTATCAACCATGGTGGAAACGTGCATGTAGTTTGTGACAGTAACATACCTCATCCGTAAGAATTGTAGCGTGTAATAACATTAACAATTTGCGACTGCAATCTTTGAAGGCACAACTTTAACAATGTGTGCTCACAAATTTTAAAATTTGCGCACCTTCAAAGATTGCGCTATTCATGTAATTCCCCATGACCAGATGATGGGAAATTCCACCCAAACTGCCCCCTTTGTTTTCTGCTATAGGATTTTGTAGTGGGTTGTGTGTTCATAGTCGTGTATCGAGTATTAATTGATTTATTAGTTTGTTCAGTGAGTTTTATTTTTTGTATGCCACAGATGACAATGCACTGAAACTGCTGAAGTTTACATACTCACTGCCGTTTATCATGGAAACACCAAGCTCTGATACCCCTCTTGCATCAGCTTGTGAGTCGGACATCTCATCAGCAGTGCCTACAAATACAAATGATGGCAAAGAGCAAGATGATGAGATTGCACAATCTTGTCCGAGGACTACAGAGGATTGTATTGAAGTGCCGGAGCAGTTTAATAAGGGAGTTGAAGATGGTGTCAATAAAGAACTAGAGAGTTTCATTCCAAATGAGATTAACAGATGGGAGAAACTTCGAGATCAAATGCTTCCTCATTCGGATCTTCAAAAATACACAAGGAGGGTTGTTGAAGATGAGTTTACTTCGTGGAGTGAAGATGAGGCATTTACTAGTTACCTATTAGACTGGTAAGAATTATGAAGAGTTTGTTTTCACTAAAAAGTGAAAGTAAATGCAAAGAGTAGGTTGTCTGAAATATACTCGTCCATCTACATGTATCTAAGACCATCTTTCTTTATCAGTTTAGAGTTGGATCTGGCCCATGGAAATAAGATCAAACAAGAAGGAGATAGACATAAGGAGCCTTATGACATAACTACAAATCTTGAGAAGATGTTCCCTCATGAGGTAGAGAGATGGGAGACTCTAAGAGATAGGATGCTGAGCCTTCCATTCTTTGGCAAATATGCCCACCAGAATCCAGACTGGAGTCAAGATGAGCTATTTAGCTCTTGTCTACTGGACCGGTAAGGATCTTCTACAATGAGAGACTTTTGAGACGATAGCGGGCGTCCCACAGACCAGTCCTTTTCCATTGTTCTCAGCGATGAAAACAATGGAAAAGGACCGGTCTGTGGGACGCCCACTATCGTCTCAAAAGTCTCCCATTGAGATACTGTCAGAACAAAAGAAAGATATCAAGGGTTAATCCTGGTGGGTGGGATCCCCCCCCCCAACGTATCTGTTGTTTGAGCAGTTATTGATGTTTTGGTTTTTCTTTACTTATTTCCAGCTTAGAGGAGCAACTGGAAAGGACACGCCCCAGCAATAAGAGGTAAACAACTGTGTGAACATCTCTTGTTGTTGTTTTGTGTTTTTTTGTTTTGTTTGTTCTCTTCTTATTCTTTTGCTTCCCCGCAGCTCTTCTCTAAATCATAACTCAAGAACTAAACTGAATTGAACCTTAATACTCATCAGACAATTGGACCTCAACATCAAGATGGTTAATGAACAATAATGTTATGACTAAAGTCACCAGTGTGTTGAATTTCTTTAAATTACGAATTACTACGAGTTGGGGGCAAGTTGCTGCCCCCCACTCCCAATTCGTACAAAACTGAGGAAAATTCAGGCAAAGCAAAAAAATAAAAAATACAAATACTTTTTGTTAGAAATTGGTACTTATGTTTTTATCTGTGTAAATTTTCGGGCAAATCAACCCCTCTGCCCCCATTATCCAGAGAGACCCCATAGCCTAAGTAAAATCATCTTGTGAAAATTCCGTGAAACGGTTGTCTTGTGAAAATATTCAAAAAAAAAAATTCTTGTGAGCATTAATATTTACATACGCAGCATACTTTATAAGCAATTAGAATTACATGTAACAGTGTTTTAAGAGGTCTTCAATCTTGGCTTTTTCTCCTTGTGACTGGCTACAGCTGGATTACTGCATCGTTGAAGTATAGGCTGTCCCTAGCAACACCTATAGCAGGCCTTGATCTTAAGAAAAATAGGGTCGGGCCTTTGCTGGCCAAATCAGAGAAATTGTACAAGGGCATGCTGGCCAAGTTGGTAGTGACAGTGCAATTTTTCTGAAGGGCATGCTGGCCAACTCGACAGGGCATGAGGCCAATGGCCTCTGTGGCCTCGGTTAAGATTAAGGCCAGCTTTAGCAACAGTCATAGCCAATTCCGTCAATTGGGATATGACCTGACTTTGTGTCCTGTGAGCTTTACAATTTGACAAATTACATTTGTTTCCCAGTGATTCCCAACCCTGTAATTTGAAGGGGGAGTCCCAACAGCATCATGAAGAAGAGAAAGAAAAAGAAGAAGTAGTAGGAGAAGAAGAGGAAGAAGAAGAAGAAGAAGAAGAAGAGAGTGATGATGACATCGGTTACGATGATCCCGATGATTCAGATTACGTGCCAGAGTTTATTGAGCCACGCCCTCGCAGAAAACCAGGACGTTATTCTTTACCTGTGAGTACATGTAGAACCTTCTTTGTTGTTACCCCTCATATTTTACCCACTGTTGCACAGCACACTGGTTTCAATCACTCGCCATAACACAGAGTCAAGTTCTATATTGTATTCATTCATAAGCATAAAGGCTGCACACCAGGCCCACAGAGCGTGTCGTTTCATTTTTGTCTTGGGGCACTTGTTGGAGGTGCTGCCCTAGGGGCATCAAGACGACCATTAGGTTTATTTATTTATGTGATTTTTGTGTGGGTAGTTGTGGATCTCAAAGTCAATGTTAACAATTTTTCAAAGACAAAGGGAGTGCAGGACCCCGTCCTTTAACTTTGTCCTCTGAGCTCTACAATCCCTAACAATGCCACTTTCATGTTTGATTCTATTTCTGTCAACTTGATGCAGATTCTTCCAAAGGAAACTTCATCATCTTCGGACAGTGATGTGATGGATCACACAGACAAGATGTGAGTACCTTGAGAATGTCCTTGAGCATGGATCTAGATTCAACTGTTTGGACCATGTTTATGATGCCTCATTTTTATGGCCAATAGGTTAAGGAATGTAAGAGTTTGCCTTTTTTTTTAAACAAAACATTTAACTTGGCAATTAAACATGAAAACAGCATAAAATCAGTTTCTGAAGTAGCCAGGCTATGACTCGATACCTATGACTGCAAAACGAACACTTGGTCTCAGACTTGCAACATATCACACAATTTCGCAAGGCATGGTTCGTTTAATCAGTTAATCAAACATATTTGGTAAAGATAACCAGTTATAAACCAGGTTCTGCTGGGAATCTTCCATTTTGTTATGTCCAGCCTAATGGGATTATTTTCTCGGAATTACGGGAATCTTTTGTTTTTTGAGAGCACCGCTGGTACAATCGAACTGTGACTAAACAAAGCCAAGAAACAAAGATTGTCTTTGAAGCACCAGGATTAAGTCTTTTTCTTTCGAGAAATTAACATTTTCAGGCACCATGAGTCCGAATAGGGCCGAGGATTGGTCTTATGATTGGAATAAGTGGGGAATGTGGATTCACACGGACTTGCCTCCAAATACAATGAAATGAAAAACAATGAATAAACAACAGTGGAAGCCTCTTAATGTCTCATAATCCTCCTCATGGAACAAAAGGCCTGTCTGGATTTGGGGATAACACAATAAATCCTGCATAAGGAGAAGTTTGCTGACATTTTCAGCACCATCTATCCTCTTTGTGTGGTCGAAATGAAGCATTTAGCCGTGAGTGCATGCTCTGTGAAATCTCTGGGTGCCTTTATTCTGAGCTTATAGTTGCACAGAGAAATACAAAACTCTAGTCACCAGTTGGCTGGAGCACAAAATAATGACGTGTATACATATCATCGGGCGACTATTAGTTAAATTAATCATGCACTAGCACTAGTTGGTTTTAAATCTGCCTCATGTCTGATTGGTGGAACACACCAGTGCCTTCACGCAGATTGACCAATTGCAGAAATACTATCGGATGTATGGTTTCCTTGCATCCAGGAACTACATCCTTTTTAGGTAGAAAGTCAAATTTATTTGCACACCTTTTGCAAGCTGTTGATTGAGGTTTTGGTTCTGAACCTTCAAAGTGACAGGCCTAGTGATGACCGAGATTGATTTGATTGATATGGGGTTCATTCAAACTAATTAGATGCAAACTTTGCTTTAATCTGTACACACAAATACAAACAATACTGGTGTTTTGATGTACGGTTAATCTGCAGTAGCCACTTTTGTTTAAAGTAATATTTTTCTTCTTCCACCAGGCCAAAGCTAAAAATGTATGAGTGTGACACTTGCAAGGAGCATTTGCCAACACATTTACAAATCGTTCGTCATTTTTTGACACAACATGAAGAGGTGTACTACACTGACAAAACCAAATCAAAAAGGAGGACCATGTCGCTACCACCTACAATGAAAGTTGAAGATTTTGCAACAGCGCTGTGGTTTTGTAAACACTGTGAAAGTTACGTGACAGAGTTAAAGAAACATAAGCGAGAGAAACATCAAGTCTGTGAAATATGTGGACGGACGTGCCGCACGGTAACTCTTCTACAGAAACATATGGAAAAGCACACCATGACAGAGGCTGAGCGCAAAAACCTATTGTGTGATTATTGTGGTAAGCGCTACATTAGTCAGCTGTTATTCAAAAACCATCTCAAGATGCACCGTGGAGAGGAAATCAAGAAATATTTATGCGATGTCTGCAGCAGACCATTTATCTATCGAAAGCATCTGAATCTGCACAAACTAATTCACAGTAATGAGAAACCACATGAGTGTACTTATTGCGGACGGCGATTTACCCAGAAGTACAACATGTTTAAGCACACCCGTATTCATACTGGGGTTAAGCCTTACTCTTGCGACCTGTGCAACGAGTCATTCAACCATAACGTCAGTCTTAAGAACCATAAGAAAAAAAAACATGGCATTGATTGGTGGAACAAAGGCACTTTAACAGTGGCACCTCTACCAAAGTCACCTCGTCGAAAGTCAAAGTTCACAAGAAAGAGAAAACAAATTAAAGAAACTGATTAGGTTGGCTGCGAAAAGTATCTGAGAATAAGTCTGTTATTAACCCGCCTACTGTCTGACCGTTCAATATCATCTGCTGTGGTTTGGGATGATAGATAAACTTTGCCTGCCTGCAGTGTGAATTCATGTGGTGAATGATCCAGATGTTTGTTTGGTACAGATTTCTTTTCTCCAGTAATGCATGTTGCAATATCAGCGACTACATTAACAAAACTAGCGTCGCCCACTCGCCCATCAAGACTAGGTGCACCCTACCCCCTTCCCACCACCTCCCACACAAAAGCAAATTTTAATTGAAAAAAATACATATAATAAACAACAAAAAACTAAAAAAGAACAATATCATTTTCTGTTTTGTAATGCATCCAAAAGTCCCTTTCACCCTCCCAGATAATGTTAAAGTGAGAACTGTTTTTTGTAAATATGAAGGGAAAAAACTTTAGAATTTGTAGTTTTATTTAATCGCTAGGTACTGCTCGTCAATGAATTGAATAAGGTAAATACATGTACATTTAGTCCAAAGACATCTATTACTTCAACCATTGGATTACTTTAAGTAAAGTCTGAAATAACTACACTTTTATAATACCTTCAACTTTGACATTTCGTTTATTTTAATTTTTACTGAAATGCAACATAATTCATTTTGTACAAAATTAATGGCAGAACACCAGAACTAATGGCACAATGTACAGAAAAGTTGAATAAAAATTACATGTAAAAAGTTCATCGCACGGAATTTTTCAATAAAGCAAAATAAGCAAAGACTACAAACAAACCACCCCTAAAATTCAAAATCTGAAATATGGCTCACTAATACTATTGAATACGAAATTAACTTAAAAAAGGAAAAATAATTGCTCAAAGAAAAGGTTATAAAATATCGAAATGTCTATTTCAAGATTAGTTAACAACTTCTTTCAGAAAGCACTTTCTCCAAAATTGTGATGCTCTTGCAAGTCAAATGGAACTTGGCAGGGGTCAAATAATGATAAGTTATTTTTAAACTTTACGACAGCTAGTAGAACCTTTTTACACTGAGGGCTGTTTTGCTGAAATTGTGTTTCTTTTTTCGTTTCTTCTTTTATGGGGCACAATTAAAAGTTTTTCAAGTTGTAGTTTCGGTGTTATTTTAAATGCAATACTAATTAAAAATTACATTTTTCTTGATAGTGACCTTTGACCTATTTGTCTGCCGTTGCCCTTCTTACTCCTATGTCCGAATTAGTGACTGCGGCTTGATAGCCACATTGAAGCATAGGAGGCACAGAATAAAACCCTTAGCACCAGCCAAAGCCACAGTTGCCACTTTGTACATAGCTAGTCTCATTTCAAACTTAAACAAAAGTCAAAACTCACTAAAGAAATAAATCACTATGCCTTCCTTGATCAATTCTTAACCTTTGACCTCTTTGGTAGAGCTGCTTACAGTGTGCAGTGAATAGCAGTTCAAACCAGTTAAAAACAACATGCCTTACATTGTACATGATTATTTTGCTGGTAACCTGTTTCTGCCAAGCAAAAAAAAATTTGTAAACAACTTTACAAATTCTTTTGGAAAATAAATTCCTTTGTAAAACAAACTATTTTGTAAACAAAATTGTATCACTACTGAAATGACCCATGCCCAGCTACATGTAGCTAGAATTACATATGTATGTTCATAGAAAGCTTTTAAGTATAACCAGGAAAATTACAAAAGTATTTCATGTTTTGACCCACAATAACACAACAGAAAGCATTAAACTCAAACCGGGAACAGACGAAATGTTCACAGTAGATTTGTATTTTACAAGAAGACTTGGAATTCCTGCCCTTTCAAACAGAGAATGCTCATTTGTTTAAAATGATAACAATGAGATCAACTATGAATCCACTGTTTTTCCTGAATAAATCCATTCCTGTTCGATCGTATCCCTCTGTCTTTATTTCGGACAACCTATTTTCCTTAAAGCATTCAGTGATAAATAAATCATTTGCTACCTACCCCCTTTTTGAAACCGCAGTTTCGGCTTGGGCTTAGGTTAAGGCTGCATTAGTTCTTTCTAAAATGTGGGCTTTCCTTTTGGGGTTCAAACAGGCAGACGGTATCTAAGCCTAAGCCGTAGTTTCAAACGGGTCCATAATCATTTTCCAAGAGTAGACCATTACATGGCCTACTATCACCGAACATGAATAAATGGTCCTGAGACACGGTATTTAATTGGCTACCCAAGTCTACCAAAACTTCAATGCAGTATAAATCAGACACTTACAATCATGAAAGTGTCATGAACTGCATGTTTACCAATGTAAAAACATTTTCACGTAAATACCTACATGTACATTAGGGATCATTTCTTTGGGCCAAAAAAAGCCAACAGATTTTGAAATATAATTGTGCAGATTATCGGTTGCAGAGGTGGGATCCTACCGCAAGACTCTAGTCCCTCATAAAGGTTGAATTTAAAATTATAACTTGCAAAATAATTTGATGCCATTTTACTACCAGTGTCTAACTACGGCCGGTAATCAATTGGTCCCCAACGTTTACCGAGCATTGAGTTTTATAATGGTCCAATTTCGGCTCTTCCGAAGAAAATTTGTTTAATGTATTCAATGCAACAGTACAAGTAATGTGGCGGAGATTAAATTTCTAACCATTTTGCTGGTATGACAGGCTACCATTGCAGTGAACGTTTTCCCATGTAAGCAAAGTAAAATGTAGCACAAAATGGATCAGTTATCCACTCAAAAATCACCATTTGCTACTCAGTACTAGCATTCAGTGTGCACAAAAAATGCTCAATCTAGATACATTGTATAAATTGCAATGCAAAATTACTGAATGCAATCATTCCTCAACAGCATGTGGTCGACGAATTGTTCAAAATCTACAGTTACAAAGAAAATGTTGAGATTGAGTGTGACATAATTGTTCCTTTTTAAGGAAATTTGGCGCAAATTCATCATATCAAATAGCAAATAAAGCAAAAAATAAAAAGCAGGTACTACAAATGTTGTATTGAAAGAAAACAAAAATCTACAACAGTAAAATGTTCATACATGTAAGTCACACATCTAGCTATGTATACTATTCTAACAAATTTACACAAGTCATTCTTATAAATTCAGGAAAAAAATAAAAATAGTATGTTCCAGATTGAAACAAAAGAAAATATCTAATCCGTACCTCAAATATATTCCCTGAAAATAAAAAAGGAAACATCTCTGAAAAAAATGTCTCTTTTGTAAACTTCAGTATTGGTTATTTACAATATTGGAACATGTAATTGACTTGGGTGTTTCAACATTTTTGCTTTTGAATTAATGACACAAGAAAACCAGATTTTGCCTGTTTCTGTGACATTAGTGTCTAAGACAAAAGTTTCAGAGCTGAAACTCTTACGGCTTCAGTTCCAGATAACATGTTACCTGGATACCAACAAAGCAACAAACCCCAACTCTCTGTGACTTTACTGGTGACTTTCCTGAACTCTTCAATGGTTAGAGATAAAACTGTAATGTATCCTGCCTTACATGTATGCCAGCCCAACATTTTTCTTGGGCAATGCAGTATCGAGCCCTTGAAATTCTACTGACCGATGAAAATTACGGTAGAAAACATCTGTCGAATTTAGTATTGCCTCTGATGAAATGTTGGACAGCAGGCCTTCAAACTCTTTCTTTTCAATGCCATCAAGGCATACGTCCAGCAAAACTTAAGTCATGGCTTCTGTTGGATTCAATGTTGGGTCTCATAGCTCCTTGGTTTCATTTCAGATTTAAAAAGAAACAACAGAATGTCCTTGCAATAGGGAAAATCGGATATTTGCGTATCCCTATAAAGTAAATTAAATCAATAGCATTTGCAAACATTTTAAGAGGGATAATTGTCTAAAATTAGAATATATGTTGAGCAGAAAAAGGTAATTCCATTTGAAGTTGAAGTAAATAAACAATTTTTTAAATCCTCTAACCAAACATAATATCATTAGCAGCTTGAAATCAAAATGACTCTTCACATCTACCACATTGTAATCCTTAGAGTGTGGTCACCTGACTAAATCATTCATTCAACAGATTAATGTGGGATGAGGGAACAGTGACACAGATACCAGACCTTTCAAAAAACGCACCTCTCAATGGATCATATTGGCTTGAATGATTGAAAAATCAACGTGGTCAGTGCGCAGCTGAAGATCCTGTCAATGTTCAGTCGATTGGTGAGGAGTGCCGTCTCATTTTCTTGGAAGGAGGAGGACTAGGAGTGACACTGATTTCACTTGTATTGTCTATTTCCTCTGTAGTGCCAGGATCAAAGTCATCCTCTGAGACATCTGACGACTCGTCGGAGGACATCTCCCGTATGTCTCCAGGCTTCTGGAAATTAATCTTAACGAGAAGCTTCTGCAACTGCTGGGCTCGGCTGGCCTTCTTGGAGCCGGTGTCTGGTGGGGGTTTCATCACCTTCCTCTGCTGTTTAACCAACTTCTTTGCAGGAGACTTCTTTGCAGGAGACTTCCCTCCGCTGTTTTTCCTGGGGCGACCCTTTGGCTTCGTCTTCGTCTTTGTCTTTTTGGGCGACTCTTTCGCCTTAGCTTTCGGCGTCACCTTCTTCTTCTTTTCTGCGGGTGGTGATTTGAACCTTGCAGGGCTAGCTGTTGCACCTTTTTTTCTGAAGTTAAAGTCCTCAATAGACAGAGGAGAGCCAATTTCCTCCAAGTAGCCCATGATTTGAGGGCGAGAACGAAACTTTTTTCCAGTAGGACTGTGTGAAAACAAAAAACACTACCATGCTTGTTAAAAAATATAGCATAAGAAATTACTTGATAAAATTTATCTTTCTACGTGTGGCAATCTTCCAGCTAGGAAAATAGGTTGGCAGCAAATGTAAGAATTTTTTTCAATTATTTAAGAAACTCTAATCACCACTCAAAATGTACTGCTATGAATATATGTATTTGTGTACATGTACTCTCAGCCACATTATCTCTCCATGAATCAGTAACTCATTCCAACACCGACACAAAGATTGATTTCATTGGACAATTTGTGCAGCAACATTAAACTGAAATAGAACTGTTTTATGTCCACATTATTATAAAATTGTATATTATGAGAAAATGATGATTTTTAAAAAAGGTGTCCACTGCAGACTTTAATGAAAAACACTTATTTGTTGTATGCCCTACTGAGTAGCAGTGCTGCTACTATTCATGATTTACTACAGGAAACCAAAAAAAGGGTTCGACTCTGGCTTAGGGTTTGACTCTGGCTTAGACTTCCTCCGCCATTTTTCAGCATGTAGGCAGCCATGAGCCTTAGCCAGAGACCAAGCCAAAGCTGTCAGCTGAAACACCAAGCCAAAGATGTCAGCTGAAACTTTCAGCATGTAGGCAGCCATGACCCTTAGCCAGAGACCAAGTCAAAGCTGTCTGCTGAAACTTTCAGCATGTAGGCAGCCATGAGCCTTAGCCAGAGACCAAGCCAAAGCTGTCAGCTGAAACTTTCAGCATGTAGGCAGCCATGATCCTTAGCCAGAGACCAAGCCAAAGCTGTCAGCTGAAACTTTCAGCATGTAGGCAGCCATGAGCCTTAGCCAGAGACCAAGCCAAAGCTGTCAGCTGAAACTTTCAGCATGTAGGCAGCCATGACCCTTAGCCAGAGACCAAGTCAAAGCTGTCTGCTGAAACTTTCAGCATGTAGGCAGCCATGAGCCTTAGCCAGAGACCAAGCCAAAGCTGTCAGCTGAAACTTTCAGCATGTAGGCAGCCATGAGCCTTAGCCAGAGACCAAGCCAAAGCTGTCAGCTGAAACTTTCAGCATGTAGGCAGCCATGACCCTTAGCCAGAGACCAAGCCAAAGCTGTCAGCAGAAACTCTCAGCATGTAGGCAGCCAGAGCCTTAGCCAGAGACCAAGCCAAAGCTGTCAGCTGAAACTTTCAGCATGTAGGCAGCCATGAGCCTTAGCCAGAGACCAAGTCAAAGCTGTCAGCTGAAACTTTCAGCACGTAGGCAGCCATGACCCTTAGCCAGAGACCAAGCCAAAGCTGTCAGCTGAAACTTTCAGCATGTAGGCAGCCATGAGCCTTAGCCAGAGACCAAGTCAAAGCTGTCAGCTGAAACTTTCAGCATGTAGGCAGCCATGAGCCTTAGCCAGAGACCAAGTCAAAGCTGTCTGCTGAAACTTTCAGCATGTATGCAGCCATGACCCTTAGCCAGAGACCAAGCTAAAGCTGTGATTTTTAAACAATGCCATCTACTTACCTCCAGTAGTATACATCCACCTTCCCAGCACTCACGCCTTGCATTCTCTGAGTAGCAACACGCCTCCATCCTTCAGGAACTGTTACCTCACCATCATCACCATCACCTCCGGTAGACTTTGCAGCCTGCTTGGGGGATTTTGTAGCCGTCTTAGGGGACTTTGCAGCTGGTGATTTTTTCGGGGTTGTTGATGTTTTAGCGGGTTTTGGCCCATCGGGTTTTAACTTTTTAGGCGTGCTTGTATTTTCAGCTTCTACATTTGAGGTGGATTTGGTTTTAGACTCTTTCGCTTTGACAGCAGGTTTTTCATCCTTTGATTCATTTTTAGTTTGTGAAATAATTTGCTCCTTGAGTTCTGAATTCCTCTTTTTCACAGGGAGTTCCTTTTCTGGTTTTGTCTCCACTTCAATTTTGAGATCCACTACAGGTGTAGTGGCCTCCTCGACAGTTGACTTTGCCTCCTCAGCCCTGAGTGCCTCCTCTTGCCTCCTGAGTTCTTGCTCCATCTCAGCACGGTGTCGCTTCTTGGGTGTGAGGGGTCGAGGTGAAGTTGAGACCGGAACCACGAGGGGGCTGATTTTGCAGATTGGTGACACATCACTATCACTTGATCCAGATGTGGATCTGCAAAGGTACAATCAAACTCTGTTACATGATGTTAGGTAACATAACCCTTGTAGTTGTACTCTTGGTGCCTTTTTTGAATAAGTTGATACAGCATTTGAAACCATTCACTGTTGTGGTTTGAATGGTGAGATAACTGTGTATAGTGCTGATTCCCCAAATAGTGTTGAATGGTAGGTAAGCTGATACAAAGCCTTGTGAGGATCATTTCAAATGGTAGTACAGCTGTGGTGAATCAATGGACCCTCTATGCTATGAATGGTTTTGAATGGTAGTACAGCTTGATATCAACACTGTTCAAAATGATTATAGCATGTGTGTACAATAGCAATGGGAAAACGCAAGAGTTGGAATTTTAGTAGTTTTGAATGGTCTAGCAGTAGGAGGGTTAAAAATGAAAACTCTTTGGAGATGTTTGGGTACAAAGTTACACCACTTTATATGAGCAAGGATTGTACACAAATGTTGTGTAGAATGTGAGTTCAGTTCTTGTTATTTTCTTTAATTTAGCCTAACTGGAGCTTTAACACAGCCTAAGGACCGGACCAGACCAGGATAACTGGACCAGGATAACTTTATCTCTTAAAAAAGTCTTATAAAATGTTTGGTGAGTCATTTTGAGTGATTTACGTTTTAAATTTTACTATGTATCAAGGAATGAATGTACAAGCTGATACACTAATCTAGCCCTGACTAGTGTGGTGAAGGATTTTGTCATGTGTTTCCTTAGCCACACATTGAGCCCCATCTCTTGTGCAGCATATCGGTAGCGCATCCCCTAACGGGTGGGGCAGCAGCTTTGAATCAACTCAGTGTGTCCACTTACCTCTTAGCTTCCCTCCAGTGTTTTGAATGTTGAAGTTACTAACATTTTTAATAGGTTTTTCACAAATAATCATTTTCAATGTGCTCAGAAATCTCTATTGCATAGTTGTATTGTGGCCATTTTTAATCGCCACAATGCCACCTCAAAAAATGTCACCGGGTGGCGAGAGAAGGCGTGAACACAACTCAACATGCTGTTTAATCATGTGAGTAACATACTCACCACGGTATACAATGTATGGTGAATAACATACTTGCCATATGTACATGAAACAGCAGTTGTGTTCGCGCCCTCACTCTCACCACCCAGTGGATTTTCTTTACTTGGCAATGTGGGTAGCCTATACACCTGATGCATACACCACCATCGTTGAGGTCAAACGCGGCATCGAACGTGCTCTGTAGCTATTCAACCTAAGCCCATTCCTACATATATGCTCAGTCATAGTGACGTCATACAGTACGTATAAGGTCTATTTAACATGACCTTGATGCAACTGAGCACAGAGATTTCTGAGCATATTGAAAATTGATATTTCCAAAAACCTTAAAAAAAGTTAGTAACTTCAACATCGAAAGCACTGGAGGGAAGCTAAGAGGAGAGGTAAGCAGACACATTTACTTGTTTAAATGTTGCCGCCCCACCTGTTACTGTTAAGCAATGCGCCACTTAAGGATACATTCAATGTCAAAAATCCTTTGCCACACTGTGCTGTGGGGCTAACATTCACAGTAACACTAGATTATAATATATTCACGCTAATTCACGCGCCCCTTGATACATTTTGGGCAACCTTTTATTTAAAAGCAACTAGTACTACTGTATTGTGGAGAAATATTGAACTGCATCTTTGGTCTCTGCAAAAGTGTAACGTAAAACTACAGATACTGTACACATTATTAATTTGCGCGGGCAAAATGCATGAAGACATTTTGGTGGAAAGCACGGACGATTGACGAACATTTCATGAACTTTGACAGCCAAAATGCACACAGTTATTCTGAATGGCAATGCAAATTTCGATTGCGTTTGCCTTGACATGTTTTCAGTAGCAAAAGTAAAACACATCAGATACGAAAATATCACTCTTACCCTGACCTGGACCTTGAAGTATCCTCTGGTGCCTCGAAAGTTGTAATTACGCACTCTTCCGCCATTTTGACAATAATAAAGGGCGCCCTCCCTAGTTATTTTATGTTTCATGGGGTCATAGAAATGTTCTATTTCTATGCATGGGGTCGATCTTTTGGGCGCGTGGGGCTAGCCATTGGACAATTTTCGAGGATGGCAATTCTGAACTGCAAGAAAAAACATTGCTATCCGGCTAGGCTTCTTGACTCAGGTTTCAAGTCGATTGTCCACAACTTTTGCTCAACTTTCTTTGGGTTACACAAAAGATCACTTTTTAAAAAATGCTCAGAAATATACAAGATATAGGGCCTAAACGATTTGCCTTCTTTGAGAATGTTTTCCCGGAAAGCCGAAGTTTATTTTCGGGTTCTTATTTTCGTCCCCCGTAGGCCAGCTACTTCAGGTTTTAAAATTATTCATCAAGTCCAATAGACTGATTGCGCTCTCAAAATCACGTGACCTGTTGTAGGTATTAAACGTCAATAAACACGTCGTCCTCAAAAAATAGTTTACCCTCAAAAGGCATTTAAAACAAATTCCAGCAGTAAGGTCATCTGCAAGTAGTAACATTCAATCCGTAAGTTTTATTAGGAACGTCGTTGCAGGTCGAAAACCACAGCGGGCGCAAAAAGAATAAATTGCAATGGTGCAAGGGCCAAAGATACGAAGTGGTTTGGCCCTATTTATGAGGCTAATTGTTTGTGTGACATTGGTCTCGCAATCGGTCTATAGAACACCAGCAAACGTCAGCTGATATGACGTAGTACCCACTACAAGTCACGTGATGACATGTAAACATTGGTCTCGCAATCGGTCTATTTAGAACTCCAGCAAAACGTCAGTGAAAAGAAAATATTATCGAACGACGAACCGTAGCAGTTTTTGAGTCATTTGGTGGTATTTTCATATATCGCAGTCAAAAGAAACCTGAAGATACCGCCCCCGCTTATCAGGTGTTATACGAAAGAAGCTTGAGGTAGCCATCAACCCTCAGCCACTCCCTGAATGAGAATGGAGTATAGACATAATGACAGATAAATGATGGCGCTGTCCTATAGACCGATTGCGCAACCAATGTTTACATGTCATCACGTGACTTATTGTGGGTAATACCGACAGAGTCACACCAAAAGTCGGTTTTGGTATATAATAACACAGTTAAGCCATTTTATTAAAGTTGTATGTTGCGACATTGATATTAATCACATTACTGTTTCAAAAACTACCCGTATTCTACTACAAAAGAGGTTTATTTTAAGTTATGCACTACCGGCGTCGGACGACTATTGTAGCCACCCACCTGTTATTTTGTTTGTATTTAGGCCTAAATCACCGTAAAAAAAGGGGGGTAAAGAACGTTGGAAAAGTGAGCATTTGTAATATGCCTAGCCTTTCGAAATTTCAAATAGGCAAAGGAATCAATCACACAGTTTTGGAAAGCAATTTCGTAAGATCATTCAGCTTCAAAACTTTGAAATTCTTGTGTTGAAAAGTGTGTGATCGCGGTCGTCTGGCCGAAACGTTTCGTCGTGCACTAGTACACATCGTGCACATGTATACGTTACTTGTATAATTTCCAAGACTTGCTGGAACTATCCTTACTGGCTTTATTCAGCCACTCGAAGGTCTCTGGTACAAACTCTGGAATATTTTTTCACAAATTTCGAGAAAGAAAAGCCTCAATCGAATAAACAAAATGCAACAATCATCATGTACCGTACCACCCTTTCCTATACATACGGAGGACGTCGTGTTTGTTTACATTATTAATACCCATAATGGGTCACGTGACGCGGGTCGCGCAATCGGTCTATTATTCGCACTTTTGTCATTTTGACAGGGATATGTGTGGCGAAGCTTTTGACGACCAAATGAGTCTTGTTGACGATTGTGTCAATAGAGTAAATATATATAGGCCTATATTTTCCCTCTTTGTAAATGAATCACATCATGGATACTCCTCTGCATGCTGCGCTAGAGCTAAGGTTAGAGACGTTACCATTTCAGCGGGCTGTTTTGTTTTGTTTTTGTTTTGTTTTTACGTAATTAATTCGATTGGTGATGGTCACATCTGAAATCCACAGTCGTGCAATAGTGTTATGTGGCACTTACCACAACTGTTTACCGTTGAAAAATAAGACTAAAATGTTGGGATTCTTGAGGCTAGTCCTGTTTGTCCCGATATGTTCTTGAATGTATCTCGAAACCAGACTACGAGAAGAGTAGTCAGTGTGTATACTAAATGAAACTAAGAGCATCGTGCGCAAGAACCAGACTATTTTGAAAGGTGTAATGGAAGAAATGTATACAGATTATATTAATAAATGTTGATTTGATGCAGCTTGCAGAAGCAGAGCTTAGCAACAAGCAAATAATGATGAGTGTATGTCACCACGACGACCAACCTCTGTAATACATAGACTTCAACAAGTCAGTGGCAGGGATCAGTTTCCAAATCCGCATGTCTCTTGACAGCTCCAGCCGCTATGGAATCAAGTTGGGTCTCAATTCAGCACATTCGATATATATTGGCACAATGAAGACATTTCAGAACTTCGCAAGTCGTCGGACGGGACATTCTTTAAAGTTAAAACACACGAAGGACTGACGTAATTTTAGCATTGTGATGGTGTTAGCATGGTGATGGTGTGTACAGTTTCTTCATTCATAATACTGTTATGGCACGGTGGAATGCCCACTGAGGTCAATGACAAAATACCATGCTTTTATTGCGTGTTGCTAACTTGTAATCGTGAAGTATAAAGCCACACAAATAATCCAGTGATTCTTTTGATTACGAGACTTTCATTTTCGCAAAGTTTGCTAGGTTTGAACTCAGTGTGAACTATTATTTTTCGTAGGTATACTAGTTTAGGGTGGTTTGTATTTTCTTCTAGAAACAAAGACCAGAGCAACAAAGACATTAGTAAATCACTTCGACGTGTTTTGGTGCCAACATCTGTAAATCGGTCAAATTATATTGTTTGATTTTGATTTGTATGAATTGGCAAGCTACAAACCATGGACTCCCAACGTGTTATATTATACGGTGATTTGAGCTGCGAGTTGCCAAAGCAACGTTCGAAAGTCGTCCGTATATTTACCAGTTCAACTTTTACAGGTAAGCATTGTAGGTCTACCTGTTTTGGGGGGTCACAGGACAGATTACTGAAACATGTATAGGTTTTTCCAACTAACTTCCGATTTTGTTCTGATCCGGCGTTTCCATTTTAAATTAGCCATTCCATTTCGTGAGAATCTTGCACATG
This sequence comes from Marthasterias glacialis, assembly GCA_911728455.2. Taxonomy (NCBI): domain Eukaryota; kingdom Metazoa; phylum Echinodermata; class Asteroidea; order Forcipulatida; family Asteriidae; genus Marthasterias; species Marthasterias glacialis. Next base: position 29,888,922 of record OU452221.1, read on the forward strand.
CGAGCAACATGGTGTTTCTTTTTCGTTGGGAGGGCATTCAATTTCGTTTTGGTGCATTCATAACTTACACTGCAGCTTCCTTATTAAGTTTTTGGCAATTTTTTTACATTTGAAGCAATCAAATTAGCAAACGTCTGGGCGCATGACACCTACGACCGTGTTTTTCAATTCATTTGTGGGCAAACCATTTTCACCATTTACTAAAATTACTTTAAATATTGATGTATTTTTGTTTTTTCTTCTGAGGTCCGTTTTCCCAATTCTTTTCCGTTTTCTAATTTACAATCTAACAAACTAATTAGATCATGTCGCGAAAATGAAATTAAAATGTTTATGGAATTTCTTCACAGGGTTTTCACTCACTTGTTTAAAAGTTTGAACTAAAGTTACAAATAATGTATGTAATGGACGTCTTTAAGCAGCTAGGTTTCCTTATCATTTACTTTGTTTGCTGTTATGTTTCCTGTTTTGTTAGTGGGTTTTCTGTTACACTTATTCATGTATATTTATTGCCGATGCTGGTTGTGGACATAATAAATACATTTTGGAATAGTTATACCCTTTGGGAATATTTATACCATTTGGGAATAGATATCATACCATTTGGGAATAGTTATACAATTTGGTTGGGAATACCATTTGGGAATAGTTATACTATTTGGGAATAGATATTATACCATTTGGGAATAGTTATTAAACCATTTGGGAATAGTTATACAATTTGGTTGGGAATACCATTTGGGAATAGTTATACTATTTGGGAATAGATATTATACCATTTGGGAATAGTTATTAAACCATTTGGGAATAGTTATACAGTTTGGTTGGGAATACCATTTGGGAATAGTTATACTATTTGGGAATATATTATACCATTTGGGAATAGTTATTATATCATTTGGGAAAAGTTATATTTGGTTGGGAATACCATTTGGGAATAGTTATACTATTTGGGAATAGATATTATACCATTTGGGAATAGTTATACCATTAAATTTTGGGAAAAGTTATATTTTGGGCGGACGTGGAAATTTCTCTGTTTCCAAGGGCTGCCATTTTATGTGTCTAAAAACGTAGTTACTGAAAGAAAGGTGTACATCTACGGGTTTGAGATGTCAAATAAATATGACTGACCAGCCTTGTATAGAAATACGGACAGGCGGGAACTTTCTGAAAATATGTCTGGAAAAGTTGAAATAATGTTGATGCCCGTTGATGAAGATAAATGCCTGATCAATCCCTTCAGCCGGTTCAGACGAAATTGAATGACCATGGCGATATTTTTTAATATTAATGCATTTTTTAAGGTAGTGAACTTGAATAATTCTTGTTGATTGTTGAATAACGCTTTTCGTGATCTTTTAATTTAAATTTCAATTTCAATTCAGGCTCAAACTGAATGAAAACTTGTGGAATTGGCCGGAAAACGTTGATTTAGTGAACTTGAACTATAACGTCTCCAAGAAGGTAGCCGGACATACAGACAGACATTCCAAAAATAGCGTATTAAAATACTTATTAGGGATTATATTCAATTAAACATATAAGTCGCTCTTTTCGGCCATGCGAAATCTGCATTCAATTAAGCAAAGAAGGCCAAACTAGAAAATTCTGCGGAAAGCTGTTGCAAATTTGAATCCTTGTCGAGAGGTTTGCTAAATGAAATGGTTAGCTTTTTTTAATCACATGACGCAAACAACGTTTTGTTTTGTTTTGTTGTTGTTTTTTAATCTGTACAAAAATGTATGTCAGGCTTAACAAAAGTTTTCACGGTCCAAAAGGGAAAAGGTCTTCCTACATGTGAACATATTTCATACAACCAGTTGTACCTGCATTACTCAGATTGTTTTTGATTTTTTGATTTTTTTTTTGATTTTTTTTTTGATTTTTTTTTTTTTTTAATAGATACATCAACTGAGCGTAATGCATTAATGCGTGATGTGTACCCGCGCCTGAAGGACTATTGCAAGTCCAATCATGGTCTGGAGTTCCAAGTTATCGACATGAGATGGGGAGTCCGGGACGTGGCCACAGACGACCACATGACCTCACAACTATGCATGGCTGAAATTGCCCAATGTCAACGTCTCTCCGTGGGGCCAAACTTTGTGGTAAGTGCCTTTCAAAAAAATCAAACTTATAATTGTAAAAGAGATTTTATTCCTTGAAAAGACGGATTCAGCTTTGTTTAAGAAGAATTAACGGCAAATGATGATTCAATGAAAGACGCTTGTTCAGAACTCTTAATTCGAACTTCCACACAGTCAGACGGTTTCAACTTTTAACTTTTTAAATTTAAATTGTTACAAAAGACGTCCAGACTTTTTTTTTGTCTTAACGTTTCTTTGCAATGTTACAGACATTTCTATGTCAGAAATATGGATACCGACCCTTCCCACCCAAAATTGAAAGTGACGAATTCAAACTTCTGCGAGAGACACTGATCCAGAGTGGGAACTCAACGGAAACACTGGACACGTGGTTCCTGTGTGACGACAACTGCGTCCCTCCTGTGTTCGTGTTACAGCCAATCAGCTCTAAGCTACCGTTTTTCAATCGCCGTGATGAGCCAATGAAAATGAAGGAGCATCAGGGAGAGTGGTGGACGATTTTTGAGCTTCTTCAAAGTCAGTTACGCTTTGCCGCCTATGAAGCTGAAGGCAAAGGGTTGCTTTCACTGGAACAGGCCAAGAAGTACACCGTCTCAGGTTTGTTTTAATGACCTTTTAGTGACCACGGGTACTTTCTGGAGCTTTAGCCTAGGCAAATTATTTAAAACATAGAATTGCATACGCTAAATAGTTTTGTCACCTGACTTATTTTAATGATCTTGTTTTTTTAGTGCGTATTTTCTGTGCTTATCATTGATTAAAATTTATTTTTCTCTTTTCCTTTAGTCACACAAGACGAGGTAGAGCACGGAATTCTGAAGGCACCACCAAATCAACAGGACCATTGTCTGTGTTTTATCCGGAAGTTCAGCGATTTGGAGAGTAAGTGTGAGGTTAGAGAAGCCTCAAAGTTCATCGATGTCCAGTCTGGGAAAGTTGACAAGGATGCACAAGGACTCTTGGCTGACCTACGAGATGCCAAAGTTCCCGGGGTACTCCCCGCTTCCAATATCAATGTTACGGAACTCGACGAATGGACAAAGGATGGAGTTTATGTTGAAAACGAACGACACAAGGATTATCTGGAACATTTTCTTGATTTGTTCTACAACAAAATGGTCAGCATGATCGATGCTGGAGTGATGAAAGAGAAAGCTGCTAGCCTGGACGACCCCCTGCACCAAGAGATTCTACAACATTTGTCATTCTGTCTGACCAAATGTGTTGGGTTCCAGGGTAGGGATGATATCATTGGTGAGGTGCAGAGGTACGTATTGAAGCGGGCAAGTGTGGGAAGCGGTCAAGAAGAAAACGGCGTGCCCCTGGTCTTACATGGCGAATCAGGATGCGGAAAGACATCAGCGATGGCAAAATGCGCTTCCCTTGTGAAACAAACCTGGATGCCTGGAAGTGATGCCGCTGTCGTCATACGATTCCTTGGGACAAGTCCAAACACCTCATCTATTCAGCGGGCACTAGAAATGCTGTGCAAACAAATCCAGGAAGTTTACAATCATCAACAGTTCCAAGTTCCTAGTGAATACAACAAGCTCGTTGCAGCCTTCTCAAAGGTCTTACACTGCGCTACAGAAGACAAGCCTCTCGTCATTTTCCTGGATTCCCTCGATCAGTTATCGGCTGATCATGGAGCCCATCGGCTGGCATGGCTACCCAAGACACTGCCTCCTTTTGTCGCCCTTGTGGTTTCAACCCTGCCAAAAGAGCATGACATATTAACTAAACTCAAGGAACGTCTTCCCATCTCAACACAATACATCCAAGTGACGCAATTTTCTTCAGAAGAAAGCACAAAGATCATCAAGTCATGGCTAGTGACCGCAAGAAAAGAAATCGCCAGCTCGCAGTTTGACGTCATTGCCAAGACCGTCCATAAATGCCGTCTGCCATTATTTCTAAAACTTATCTTTGATCAGTGTATAAAATGGCACTCGTACCAATCTGCAGAGAAGTGTGTCCTTGCGTCGAACATCCACGATCTGATCAATCAAATTTTTCACCAACTTGAGGAGTATCATGGATGTATCCTCGTATCCAGGGCACTAGCATACATCACTCTATGTCCAGACGGTCTCACTGAGATGGAGCTTGACGACATTCTCTCATTAGATGATGACATTTTGAATGACGTGTATCAGTTCTGGATGCCACCAGTGCGTCGTATCCCACCATCACTGTGGACAAGAATCAAGAATGACATCAGCTCGTATCTCGTTGACCGAGATGCCGATGGAGTAACAGTCACCTATTGGTATCACCGTCAATTCATCGAGACGGCCAAACAGCGATATCTCAGTGATATCAACCTCAAGAAGAAGCTTCATCAGACATGTGCAGAGTATTTCAATGGTACCTGGGCAGGAGATCGGAAGAAGCCATGCCGATATTCACCTTTACAAGTGGAGCGTTTTAAAGTCCCCGCAGAATCTGAAGAGAACCGGAAAGTTTCAAGCCAACCGCTGCAGTTTACTGGCCTTGGAGATAGAGTTGATGTAAAATTTAACACTCGCAAGCTAACCCAGCTCCCGTTTCATTTCATGGGAGCTGAGGACTGGGATTCTTTGAAGAAATTTGCTCTCTGTAACTTTGACTTCCTCCTCAGCAAAATAAAAGCCCTGTCAATGCAAAATGTTCTCAGTGATTTCTATAGAGTAGGAGAAATGAAAGAAGATGATGAGCTCTGCATACTCTTTGGTGCACTGAGACTGTCTTCATCAATTATATCTAATGATCCCGATCAGTTAGCACCAGAGATTATTGGACGGTTAATGAACACCACTGATAAAAACCAGAATCTGAAAAATCTACTCCATCAAGCCCAAGAAAGGGGGCGTGTGTCACATCCAATGTTACCCATCAGTACATGCCTGCCACCCCCAGGAGGAATGCTAGTGACATCACTAGAGGGTCATACTGAAGAAGTTGTTGCTCTGTCAATATCCAGCGACTCTCGGTTAGCAATAACAGGCTCTAAAGACAAAACTGCCCGTATCTGGATGGTTGAAAATGGCACTTTGATTCACACGCTGACGGGCCACCGTGAAGCTGTGTATGGGATCGATTTGTCAAATGATGACCAGTCCTGTTTAACGTACAGCCACACGGGAGAAAAATACTTGACATCGGGGAAAATATGTGTTTGGAACGTAGAGACCGGAGATCTGATACACCGCCTGAAGGGTCACACTGGTAAGGGTAAATCCAACGTCATGATCAGCCAGAATGGCAAGTATGCTGTGAGTGGCCTTAAAACAAGAGTCACTAGCTACGATGGTGACAATGAAGATACCGACTATGAAGAAGAGGAGATCGTTGTCGAGGCTAAAAGAAAACACAGGAAAGACAAGGAAGAGAAGCTTGGTGGAGACTGGGATGAGGAGGAGTATGAGACTGATCGTAGAGATGTTGTTATCATCTGGAGCTTGGAGACTGGAAGAGTCATGCACTGGCTGTACAAGCATACGAGTGAGATGATTGTTTATAACAACATCAAAAATAAAGCAAATTATTTTCTTAAAATCTCAATTTTAAAATGAATTGCTAAAGTTTGTCTTTATCTTTCCCTCAGATGACATTAATGGGGTTTTCACGACAGAGATCGAAGGCCAACAGGTTGCGGTTAGCTTTTCCCACGATGCCACCTTGGTGTTATGGGATATTATAAAAGGAGAGCCTATCCGCCAAATGAGAGACCACCACAACCTACCAATCAATCAGGTTGCCTTATCCGAGGATACGCGTCGACTGGCGGTACATGGTTCTGAGGTCTCCATCCACAGTTTCCCGGATTGCACGTACCTCGGAGAGTCCAATGATCCGAAAACATACTCCACGATTGAGACCATGCACATTACACGGGACAACTCGCGAATCATTACCGGCCATTGCAATGGCACCGTTAAGGTTTATGGATTCGGTGAAGATTCAGAGAGGACTCGACTTTTGAAGCAGGAATACTTCGATAGGGGAGGTTCGATTGCTCTGGCTGTTACGCCAGATGAAACGTATGTTTAAATGTTAAGTCTACTAAAAAGATATAACAACTACATGTATTTACATTCTCAAGAAAGGTGACGGTGTAGGCATTTCCACTACACAAACACAAACACATAAGACTTTCCATGCATAAGACGCAACTTTTTTTTTTTTTTTTTTTTATATATTTATCTGTTATCTGCCATAAAATGCAGGTAAATTGTTGATACAGCCAATGACCATTACGTCTTACACTAAAATACAAGATGGGGAAAAGTCTAATCTGCTATTACGACACACGTCTAGCTAGGCATAGAAATCAAGGCCAAATTGCATCTTTTACTGTACATTGAAAGTTCTTTGAAAAATCTTCGCTGAATTTTTTTTCTTCTTTTTTTACTTTTACAAATTACTCAATTGGGTTTCTGATTGTCTTTTGTTATTCTCCAGGTATGTTGCTATTTCATGTGAACACAAAAAAGAAGCAGCAATTTTACGCCTCGATAACTTAGAGGTTGTGGCCATATTGCCACACAATTTACCAGTGACTGCAATATCTTCTACGCAAGACAACACCAAGATCTTGACAGCATCTGAAGATAAAAATGTCCGTGTTTGGGATCTTGAGAATATCAGCACGTCTGAATCCGCCAAGGAGCTGGAATTCACACTCGATAAACACGACGGTACCATCTTAGAGATTCTACCCCTGAAATACAACGACAGTGTCATCACGACGGGATCCGATGGGACAATCAAGGTGTGGGACATGAAGAACGGCAAGGTCATCAAGTCACTGCCCGTACCAACTGGTGGCAAGTGTCACGCTGCTGCCATAAGTAGCGACGATGGCTTCATGGCAGGGTGTGGCGCTCGCCAATGGTATGTCCTAGGATTACCTAACTTTGATATCAAGCAGAGAGTCACCGACAGGTTGTTGTATCCATCCCATTGTGTTCTCACTACAGATGACAAGAGGCTTGTGGTTGGCATCGATGAACCAGACGAAATCAGAATATTCTACCTGCAAACTGGAGAGACGCTTGAAGTCATCAAGTTCAGAACTTCTTCCCTCTGCATGATGAAATCGGGTGTGTATCTTAATCAGTTTAAAATGCATATGTATGATACATCTGGAATGTCTAAGATCATCCAGCTAATTGACAGTAATAGAAGAAGACTCAAGGCAAAGCTTGAGCACCGGGATAAGGTGCTTACTTACGCCGTGTCTGCAGATGAGACCAAACTTGTAACAGGCTGTTGCGACCGTGACGTCTATTTGTGGGACCTGCGTTCTGGAGCGTTCATAGCTACACTGGAAGGTCATAATAATTGGGTAAAATCAGTAGCATTCTCACCAGATGGGACTCTCGTTGCTTCTGGGTCAGGCAAAGGTGACGTCATCATTTGGAATGCCCAAACAATATCACTTAAGCATACTATAGGGCATGCGCACGAGTCCAGCATCAGGCAGTTGGTATTTAGTCCTGATGGTCAATTTCTTCTATCGATAGCAGACGACGATAGATACGTTCAGGTGTGGAACGTCGAAAGCGCACAGCGCGTAATGAGGTACCATACGTACTCTGAAATCCAAACTGTCATTATGTCCATGAAATGCAACACTGCTATCATAGTACTGGAAGACGGCAGGATGCCATTCCTCAAAATATCCACCTCTAGAGGACCTTCAAAGTCTGACAGAGTGCAACCTCGTTTACATCTCGAACCTCCAAGCCGACAAGATGAGAGGGCTCCCAAAAGCTCGTTGTGTCAAATTATATAATGAAGAGGTTTCAAGTATAAACGTTTTGTAGTTGTAGCTTTTGTTGTAGCTTAACTAAAGTGAGGGACTCACCGAGGTGGGGTGGGGGTGGGGGGATCAAGGCCGGTGCCCCCCCCCCCCGACCACCACCACCACCACCCCGGGTGCCCTCCCCATTTGAAATCTGGACTTTTGTGATTAAAAATTGCTAAAAAAATGTTACATTCTATAAAACTGCTTTTCTATGATTAACACGCAGAAAATGTATTTGTTTTTACTTTCACGTCAGATTAACATAATAGTAAAAGGCACAAGAACACTGAAGGGGCTTATTTATGACAAACGTAAACGGAACACAGTTTTAACTGGCCAGAAGTACCCCCACCCCTAGAAAACAGTGCTAGTTTCCTAAGCACACCGCCGGTGATGATGGTGCTAGTTTCCTAATCATGCCACCGGTGATGATGGTGCTAGTTTCCTAACCATGCCACCGGTGATGATGGTGCTAGTTTCCTAATCATGCCATCGGTGATGATTGTGCTAGTTTCCTAATCATGCCATCGGTGATGATGGTGCTAGTTTCCTAACCATGCCATCGGTGATGATTGTGCTAGTTTCCTAATCATGCCATCGGTGATGATGGTGCTAGTTTCCTAATCATGCCACCGGTGATGATGGTGCTAGTTTCCTAACCATGCCACCAGTGATGATGGTGCTAGTTTCCTAATCATGCCACCGGTGATGATGGTGCTGGTTTCCTAATCATGCCACCGGTGATGATGGTGCTAGTTTCCTAACCGTGCCACCGGTGATGATGGTGCTAGTTTCCTAATCATGCCACCGGTGATGATGGTGCTAGTTTCCTAATCATGCCACCGGTGATGATGGTGCTAGTTTCCTAATCATGCCACCGGTGATGATGGTGCTAGTTTCCTAATCATGCCACCAGTGATGATGGTGCTAGTTTCCTAATCATGCCACCGGTGATGATGGTGCTAGTTTCCTAATCATGCCACCGGTGATGATGGTGCTAGTTTCCTAATCATGCCACCGGTGATGATGGTGCTAGTTTCCTAATCATGCCACCGGTGATGATGGTGCTAGTTTCCTAATCATGCCACCGGTGATGATGGTGCTAGTTTCCTAATCATGCCACCAGTGATGATGGTGCTAGTTTCCTAATCATGCCACCGGTGATGATGGTGCTGGTTTCCTAATCATGCCACCGGTGATGATGGTGCTAGTTTCCTAATCATGCCACCAGTGATGATGGTGCTGGTTTCTTAACCATGCCACCAGTGATGATGGTGCTGGTTTCCTAACCATGCCACCGGTGATGATGGTGCTAGGTTATAATCATGCCATCGGTGATGATGGTGCTGGTTTCCTAATCATGCCACCGGTGATGATGGTGCTAGTTTCCTAATCATGCCACCGGTGATGATGGTGCTGGTTTCCTAATCATGCCACCGGTGATGATGGTGCTAGTTTCCTAACCGTGCCACCGGTGATGATGGTGCTAGTTTCCTAATCATGCCACCGGTGATGATGGTGCTAGTTTCCTAATCATGCCACCGGTGATGATGGTGCTAGTTTCCTAATCATGCCACCAGTGATGATGGTGCTAGTTTCCTAATCATGCCACCGGTGATGATGGTGCTAGTTTCCTAATCATGCCACCGGTGATGATGGTGCTGGTTTCCTAATCATGCCACCAGTGATGATGGTGCTAGTTTCCTAATCATGCCACCGGTGATGATGGTGCTAGTTTCCTAATCATGCCACCAGTGATGATGGTGCTAGTTTCCTAATCATGCCACCGGTGATGATGGTGCTGGTTTCCTAATCATGCCACCGGTGATGATGGTGCTAGTTTCCTAATCATGCCACCAGTGATGATGGTGCTGGTTTCTTAACCATGCCACCAGTGATGATGGTGCTGGTTTCCTAACCATGCCACCGGTGATGATGGTGCTAGGTTATAATCATGCCATCGGTGATGATGGTGCTGGTTTCCTAATCATGCCACCGGTGATGATGGTGCTAGTTTCCTAATCATGCCACCGGTGATGATGGTGCTAGTTTCCTAATCATGCCACCGGTGATGATGGTGCTAGTTTCCTAATCATGCCACCAGTGATGATGGTGCTAGTTTCCTAATCATGCCACCGGTGATGATGGTGCTAGTTTCCTAATCATGCCACCGGTGATGATGGTGCTGGTTTCCTAATCATGCCACCAGTGATGATGGTGCTAGTTTCCTAATCATGCCACCGGTGATGATGGTGCTAGTTTCCTAATCATGCCACCAGTGATGATGGTGCTAGTTTCCTAATCATGCCACCGGTGATGATGGTGCTGGTTTCCTAATCATGCCACCGGTGATGATGGTGCTAGTTTCCTAATCATGCCACCAGTGATGATGGTGCTGGTTTCTTAACCATGCCACCAGTGATGATGGTGCTGGTTTCCTAACCATGCCACCGGTGATGATGGTGCTAGGTTATAATCATGCCATCGGTGATGATGGTGCTGGTTTCCTAATCATGCCACCGGTGATGATGGTGCTAGTTTCCTAATCATGCCACCAGTGATGATGGTGCTGGTTTCCTAACCATGCCACCGGTGATGATGGTGCTAGGTTATAATCATGCCATCGGTGATGATGGTGCTGGTTTCCTAATCATGCCACCGGTGATGATGGTGCTAGTTTCCTAATCATGCCACCAGTGATGATGGTGCTGGTTTCCTAACCATGCCACCGGTGATGATGGTGCTAGGTTATAATCATGCCATCGGTGATGATGGTGCTAGTTTCCTAACCATGCCACCGGTGATGATGGTGCTAGTTTCCTAACCGTACCACCGGTGATGATGGTGCTAGTTTCCTAACCATGCCACCGGTGATGATGGTGCTAGGTTATAAACATGCCATCAGTGATGATGGTGCTAGTTTCCTAAGCACACTCCCGGATCAGAATTGATCCGGGTGCCGGGTCACAGGGGGCCGACACCCACGTCTGGGTCAGCATTATCCCTGGAAGCCTTCACTTTCATATAAATACTACTGAACACAGAGGAAGAGCACTGTATAGGGCTAGGCCAGTATTACCAAGAATCTGTGTCAAACTGATCTTAAACAATGTCAACTAACGCAGAATTGAAGTCCAAATCCCATTGTTTAATCAGTTTCCGGGTCAGTCTGACCAAGAAATCAGTCAAGGCCCCTGGGTCCCCGAATTATTATTATTTGTTATTTATATCTTTCTGGTAATGAAACCAAGGGACCCTCAAAAGTGACTTGCACTGTGACCCGTAGGGTCTGAAGATACCTGTGTAGAGAAGATGTTGAAGAAATGTCAGTTTTAGATGTGGGAGGAAAACCCCAAATAGGGAAAACCCACGCAATCAGGTAGGGACTGAAAACCCAATCCACGTGCAAGGCTCCAGTCCGGGATTCGAACCAGGGTCCACAGAGGTGAAAGGCAGGGAAAGGAATCACTGAGCCAACCTGAATGACCATCATCACCGGTGGCATGATTAAAAAACTAGCACTATCATCACTGGTGGTATGATTAGCAGTGATAGTGTGTATAGTAATTTCGTATAACCATGCCTCTGGTGATGTCGTCAGCGCTTGTTTCCTTGAGAGAAAAAAAATGTTTCTCTTCACCCATATTGTTTGTAAATATTGAGACCTGGGGGCGTTTTAGATGATATGGTGTTTAATTAACCCAATATCGGCCAGATAATTTGGTTGCCATGGATATACTGTTATATTAAGTTCATTCAGTTTCAGTTGACTGCTGTCATAGTGATCCTTTTGGTTTATTTATAGGGAAAGTAATTGGGATTTTTTCCCAACCAGTTTCGACACATTCAATCCATTAGAAACTGAAACACAGTTGCATGACTATACTCAAAATACACTTCCGGGTTTACAATAGGTCTGCTCTATAATTAATCAGCTTTCATTTAAGCTGTTAGTTCATTGGTTTAAGGTAAAATATAGGATTGGTAAAGCTGACAGTGCACAGTCTTCTTATTTTGCGTGATTCAATGTGAACGAAATTTAGGTCCGTGTCAGGAGAAAACAGTAGATAAATGGTTCACACTTTTTCAGCATTTAAACACATTGATCTTACTTTCGATTGTTACAATCGAAATTAAAATCGGGGTCTTCAAATACTATTTTCTCGACTTTGAAAGCAATTTAGACAGAAATATTTCCATGGAAGATTGCTACTGGTATGCACTTCATAATCAGTAAGCTTTCACACTGATACTCTAATAAAAAAATGGATGAATACTAATCCTGTATTGTACCTTTAATTAAGAGAAGGTAGTGCCAGAAATAGTGGCCGACCAAAGTGATGTAAATGTGTTTTTTAAGGTCCCTCCTTTTTTTTATATTGCTTACCTGAAATCGCCTTAAGTATGTTGCTGTGGTAGGCACGGTGCAAAGTACACAACGGTGTACCGATAATTATATATTTACAATGGCATTGTTACGAGACAAGGTCGCTCTTTGTTATTAACATTAATACATACACGGAATTTGTATAGCGTTTTTCTACATGATTGTGTTTCAAAGCATTGTCATTTCGCAACAGGTATGCTGTGCTGTTTTTAATATAGAGATTTAATTATAATATGCTTCAGAGGTTTAAGGTGTTACGGCGTAAGCTGCAGCTAACCGTTCCAGAAACACCAGGGCGAGTCCTTTTACAATTTACCTAGTTTTTTAATGCGCTTAAACTCTTATGGTAAACCATAAACTGACGCAAGAGCTATACGGTGTTTATATTGCATATTTAATTAGCTTTTCCATAATATTTTACACTTGAACTCTAAGGAGACTTCCACCATTAAATTTGTCTTTTGATCATTACATTTCAAAGATTTAACAGTGCATTTTAAAGAATTGTTTTCTTTTTTTTTCGTTAGGGTTGTCTGTATTTTTGGGTCGATTGGGTTACGCCAAAACATACACATTTCTTAGGCCTCAGCCTTATTTTTCCTCCCGCCCCGACCATTTTTCTGTGTTTCTTATATTATAAAGGAAACTGAAGGCCCAAGAGACCAACCACTCAATGCACAATTGCCACTATTATCTAAAAAAAAAAAAAAAAAAAAAAAAAAAATTGGACAGCCTAAAAATCATAATGTATTGATGTGAAAGCGTGGTTTGTTTACATGACTCACTTTGCAAACGTGATCGTTGTGTTGGAGCATAGACTTTAGAACTCCGACCTCGCATACAGGATGGAGTGCTTGAAACGGTTTACAGTCAGTACGATGCATGTGCCAAATAGAGCGAAGTAACACAGTTGCAGGATCAGGACTTAATGCATTGTTTGAAGGTATGATACAGAAGTTGATTTGTTGTGTTTTTGTTTGCACAGGGGGCTTTTATTTTTAACGTACTGTTCGAAGGTACGACTCATTTCGTTCACGTTTTCAACCTGACGGTGATTTTGTGCACGTTTGTCAGTGCTGAATTTGATTTGGTAAATCCACGTGTTAGATGACCAATTTCTCACTCATGTCAGTATTTCCTACGGATTATATTGCACACCGGTGTTACAATGTATAAGCAAAAAGTTTTTAGATTAAGAAACGTTAATTTCTTATTTTCTTTTTAGAACACTATACCGTGACAATAACGTATTATACCTTTGCATTAACCAGCCTATGCATTTAACAAGTGCTATTTTAACGAACACCAATATTTGACAAGTAGTACATGTGCATTTGATGCTATAATGATATGCTAGCCGAGGACAATAACATTGATCATAATTCTATACAGTGTCAATTTACCATGACATTCATGGGGTCAGTCCAGCAAGTACATAAAATGCAGTTACAGATTGATGAGGATGTGTACTAGACAATTGGCTGACTCTAATTATACCCATGCTTCTACCACAGAACAAAAGGTACGGCGCACTGAGCAATACAGGAAGAGTTCATTATCAACGTGATTGGAATGGCGGGCACAACGTACTGCTGCTACCCAAGGAATAGTGGGAAATCTGTACATTATGTGTGAGGGAAAGCAGAGTGGGGAGGCCGCGCCTAGACTGTCGCACCAAACTCAGTAACGTCTCCGAGAGTGAAGGGAATTGCGATGTACTCCGATAAACTTGTGCGCACGTTTTACAAAATGGTGCTTGCCTATGCCTTCTGTATGTGTTTACTTGTGTATTTTGCACTCATTTCGCCTGGAAAATTAGGGCACGATGTTGGTGAATCAATTTTTCCACAAGAGGGAAAAGCACTTTCGGATTTGGAAGAAACTCATGCAAATGAGTCAGCTCGCAAAGGATCAAAGTGGCGTGGAAATAATGACACCGGCATTCCTTTATACAGTGACAAGGTCATCAACCCCCATCCGTTCAATTTCACGATTGCCAATGTGGATGCGTGTTTTAAAAACAACGAGAACGGGGAAATGTTCCTTGTTATTCTTGTAAAATGCCGGCCAAATGAGACCTACGATCGGCAGCAAATCATGCGAACCTGGGGAGGCGTCACACGGGTGCTCGGTCGACGGACACTAACAATGTTTTTGATTGGTCTGACAGATGATCCGGAGATTAATCGACGTCTTAAAATCGAAGATGATACCCATCACTATTTCATTCAAGAAGATTTTCTTGACTCCTACCAAAACATGACCTACAAGAACATCATGGGCTTAAAGTGGGTGACGTTGTTCTGTCCTCAGGCTGAGTATGTCATGAGCATCGACTCGGATATGATTCTTAATATAGTTCACCTTGTACGTCGACTTGTAAAGAAGCCTAAGGTGAACTTTGCAGAGGGTAATCTACGCACAGATCCTCTTCCTCACAGGCATAAGTCATCCAAATGGTACACGCCCCTGGACATGTACCCTGAACCGACATACGCGCCATTTTTAAACGGTGCGTGTTACGTCATGTCTGGAGACGTTGCCATGACAATGTACTGGAAGTCAAGTCATGTGCGCTTCCTACAATGGGATGATGTCTTCATTGGATTAGTCATGAAGAAAATCGGAATCGAGCCCAAATTTTCACGACGGTACGAACAATTTTTACCCCCACGGTCTGCTTTAAGACATGGCATTGCGTCGGGATCCGGTCATAATTGGGATGGGGTAAATGAAAAAAACATTGCAGTTTGGAATGATGAGGTGGGCAAAGTATTACAAAACGACGGAACCAGTATCGTTGTTTTATTTTGGATATACTGTGGATGTGTTGTGTCTGTTCTAGTTGTACTACTATTTTACAGTTTATATTATTGTTGATGTGCCTTGAAATTGCAGCTGTAATACAATAAATGAAATACTTTGTTTGAATGACGTAATTAAACTTGCATTGCCTAATATAACCATGATCTCATGCCACGGATTCATTACTCAGATTATTTTTGTAAGATAGCAATACATACATACATACATAAATATAAAGTATTTATAAAGCGCCACTACATCAAGAACGTAGCGCATAGAGGCGACCATAATTACAAAGAAAAAGCGATATAAGCAGTGTGAAAATACAGTGGCAACATTATATTGGGTACAGATTCTTTTTAACACACTTTTTGAGTTTGCTGATACAGTTAGATTCTCTAATGGAGGGAGTGAGTGCATTCCAGGTTTGCGGAGCAAATTGAGAAAATGTGCGATTTGATGCAGACTTGAGCAGCTTGGCAGAGGTTGGTTCCATGAGGCGAGTTACATCAGATGCTGAGCGAAGGCCTGAGCGTGAAGGCCGGTAGGGAGAGAAGCAGGATGATAGGTAGCCAGGTGCTGTACCATTAAGGCATTTATACACATAAACCAAGATCTTGAAGGTTATCCTCTCCCTAACCGGCAGCCAATGCAGTTCTTTAAGATTAGGTGTGGCATGATCACGTTTCAAGGCACGGTAAACAAGCTTAGCCGCCCAGTTCTGTATCCGTTGCAGTCTCTGAATATGTGAGAATGTTCCGGTCATTATAACCTCTGGGTGAATAACAATTGGCCACTTGTGTCTTTTGTATAATGACTTTTTCTATGAAATGGAATAGTCCAGATTTTACCTCGTGATTATATTCTGCGACAGTGCACTCACATGCGTTCAATATTTGCATAGTATGGACATTTTGCAATAATATGGTAAAAATGCTGAAATCAATTGTTAAATTGAAAATTTGATTTGTTTTCTCTCGGGGGAGTGGGGTGTGGACGATTGAGTTCAATGAACACTGAACTGCCCTGATGCATCTAAGATTAAATTGTATACACACTGATGCCTGCGAGCTCAAGCATTGAAGTCTTGGTCAAGGATACAATCAATACAAAACTAAAACACCTTTCAATTTAAAAAAGATCAATTACACTGCAAAATTAATTAATGTTAGTCAATAAGAACGTATGGTATCATTGAGCTGATGTTAACGCTAGGTCAACAAATTATGTTTGCGCTGATATTTGCGGTGACACCTGCTGTAAATCGGTGGTGGTGGTGGTGGTACGAGTCTCTTGCCCGCGCTTACGTCCCCTTGAACGAACATCTGACGTCACACTTTGAGGCTGGTGAATACGTCACGTACCGGCCTTCAGAGCTGGCAACATTCTGCCAGATGCACACACGCTAACTCATGTTATCAGTCTGGTAGATAGTTCATATTCGAATTGGCGGCTACGGCTACAGATGCAGCTGTTGCTAAGGACGTTGCTATGGACGTCCTATACTTCAAAGCATGATAACGCGGCGATCCCAAACTGCCAATTCAGACACGGCTTTAGTTGCGTCATTATGCCTATACAATGAAACCATGGGTTTAAAAGACCAGTGCCTTGCGGATGTAGACAGGGGACCAGTCTAATTGTACCCTTGCACCTACGTCACAAGTGGCTAATACTGACACGCTCGCCACTTGTGGGAGTCAACTCGCCTAAAAAAGGTCGATATAGTGCAGGGCCCATTTAATGGGCCCTGCACTATATCGACCTTTCCTTTGCAATGTTACAGCCGCGAGGTTTGCCAACCGTGGTTGGCAAAAGTACTGGCGGCCTTCACTGCAAAAAACACCAAAGTTTATTAATTGACCAATGATGCTATCAAATCAATACCCATATTTAAATGACTAAAAAAAATACTGTCCAAACCAAAAAGTACACTAAGGGCAAATTGTTGCCAAGTCATTTTAAAGAATTTGTGATACTCAACAAACTTGTGGTCATTGTAAACAAAAGAAAGGTCTGTAACAATAAGAAACATTGACTCCCAAAATGACGCAATCAAGATTATTGTGATGATGATGACGTCAGGTGAATTTAGTCAACTGGTGGTGCTTGATGTGTTATAGCTGCTGCAATAAATTGGTGTTGGGTGCTGCTGCTGCTGCCGACCTCGCATACAGGATGGAGTGCTTGAAACGGTTTACAGTCAGTACGATGCATGTGCCAAATAGAGCGAAGTAACACAGTTGCAGGGTCAGGACTTAATGCATTGTTTGAAGGTATGATACAGAAGTTGATTCTATGTTGCAAACCAAAATAACAGTTTTACTTTTAGTCATTGGAGTTTGTGTTTGTTGACGTAAAACTTAATAAAACTGAAATGAAATTAAATCGGCGGTGGTTGTTGTGCTTGTGTTGCTGTTGGTGGTGACTGCTGCAAGTGCTGGTGGCGGTGTGGTGCGCTGCGTGGTGGTGCTATTGTGCTGCGTTGGTGGTAACAAGGTGTTGGTCGTATAGTGTTTGGTGGTGGTGGTGGTGGTGGTGGTGGTGGTGGTGGTGGTGGTGGTGGTGGTGGTGGTGGTGGTGGTGGTGGTGGTGGTGGTGGGGGTGTGGTGGTGATAGTGGTGGTGATCGTAGTTGTGCAGCCAGTGAACGGAGGGGACAATGCTTGCTTATTTTCCGTTCAAAATTAATGTTTTTGGTGTGGAGTTGGTAATACTAACAACATTTATAAGGCGCACAGTATCTGGGGGCCATTCAAAGGCATCGAATAGTATTTTTTTCCTGCAAGGTATGATGAGTTACGTTTTTTTAAAGTATGAGACATGTTCCTTTACAGCGCCATGTAATGGTTTACAAGGTGCTGTGGTACACTGCAAAAACTGGGGTGTTAAATTGATTCTCTTGCTATCTATATGTGACAACACCGACATGGTGTTAATATTACCAACGATAAAGCAATGGGAATAACTAACACCATGTCGGTGTTGTCACATATAGTTACCAAGAGAATGATTTAACACCCCAGTTTTTGCAGTGTACATCCTTCCTTCGCTAAGCATTACTGAATGAAAATAATACATGCGGATTAAAAAAAAACCTGGGTTGAATTAATACACTATTTATAAGATGTGTTCGTGAAGTGTGAACATTAACAAGAAGGTGCCCTTAAATGAGTTTTGGTGAGGGATATAGATGTTATTTACGTACGTAAATCAATACAGTTATTTCGCTTCGTCAGTTCATATCTGCGGACAATGCAGTAATTAAATTCTGTATTGTTATTACTTCTTTCAAATCAATACTGTATTCAACTTATTCAACCCTCCGAACAGAGCTCTCTATTATGGATTGTCTCAATCCATTTCTGGGAGGCAACCGTCAAAAGTTGCAGACGAATAAGATCGCATTACTCGTGCGATTGTTCGTGAAGAAAGACTGTTGTTGATCGTTTATGAGTGTATATATATTCATAAAACAACGCTCGTTCTATAGCTGATCACCACACATTTTCTTCAAGTCAGAATTAGAACCATATTATGTTCATGTGGTAGACACAGACGCATAAGTCTCCTTATTTAGTAAATAAGCTCACATTTGGAGAAGTTGTAGACTGTTCTGTTGAGCGCTAAAACGTAACACTATTGAAGGCGTGTTTACAACGGCTAATTCTCGGGTGTTCCAGCACTGCAATGTATTCCAGAATATTGCTTGTTTTGACGTCCTGTCTGGGATTGATTGCGCCGACCTTTTGTCAGATATCCGAATGGGGCTATAGGGGGCAATCGGTGACTTGTGTTAAGAACCGTATCCTTACCAACCATCTTGTGGAAGTGACTTCCGGGGTACCATCCCGTCTCAAATGCGTGGCAAGATGCTTCTCTGTTCCCAGTTGTCAGTCAATTAACTACGCTACTGGAACAAAAGAATGTCATCTCAGCACTGTACAGGGAAGAGTATCTGCAGCTGGAGAATACCAGGAGAGTCAAGAATTTGAGTACTGTGGACCAGGCCCAGATGAGGAATGGGAGGTGAGTCGATTGCCTTTCTGTCTGATCAAATCAAAATTAAACACTGCTCATGTTTATCTTCAAACAAAACTCATCGCTTGGTTTCTCTGTGAGGGAGGTGAGCAGTGGCAGCTGCCCCCCCCCCCCCCGGTGAAATCTCTTGCCCCTCCTTGTCAGCCTCTGTTCACCGTGAAATTTACAATCGGGCAATTTATAGACCTGACCTCAACTGAAATTGCCCCTCTACAAACATGTGACCCCTCTACAAATATTTTGCCCCACACACTTGCCCCCTTGCAAAAATGATGCTGGCTATACGCCACTGGAGATGAGGGGTGAATGAGTTTCTATTTATGCTAAGCATTTAAAATCAAGGACGGTCAATTAATTTTTTTATAAATAATTTGAAAAAAAAATCATTTGTAATCACGACATAATAGTTTCAATTTTTTCAGAACTCGGTTTTGTTGTCTTTGAATGTGTTTTTCTATGTTTGCCGTTGCTGAGTGGTTTGTTGCAAGACTCAAGTTCTGAAGGCAGTAATCGCCGGTGTATAACTTAAGTCCTGGTCATGAAAGTTGTGTCCGTGACCAAGACACTTAGCTAATTGCTACTCTTACCTAGGAGTAATGTGTATATTGTTAGGGTAATTATGGTTCTTGTAGCGCACCTACAGGTGGCATCTTTCCTAGAAAAACTGATGGTTACAAGAAAGTAACTGGTCCAATTACCGTAACAATATTATTATTATTTTTACTATTATTCAGAAAACTCCAAAACATTTGGGCTCACTTTCTGACACACGAACAACATCACTCCCGGCAACGACTAAACCTTCGACAGAGGAAGCACAGACAACAGTACCATCAGAGACAACAACCATGCCAATAACATCCACTCGAGCCACCACCACCACCCCGACACGTAAAGCAACCACATCGCCATCCACATCAGCCACCACCACCATCACGACGAGTGACGCAACTACCTTGCCATCCACATCAGCCACCACCACCATCACGACGAGTGACGCAACTACCTTGCCATCCACATCAGCCACCACCACCATCACGACGAGTGACGCAACTACCTTGCCCTCCACACCAGCCACAACCACCATCACGACGAGTGACGCAACTACCTTGCCATCCACACCAGCCACCACCACCATCACGACGAGTGACGCAACTACCTTGCCATCCACACCAGCCACCACCACCATCACGACGAGTGACGCAACTACCTTGCCATCCACACCAGCCACCACCACCATCACGACGAGTGACGCAACTACCTTGCCATCCACACCAGCCACCACCACCATCACGACGAGTGACGCAACTACCTTGCCATCCACATCAGCCACCACCACCATCACGACGAGTGACGCAACTACCTTGCCATCCACACCAGCCACCACGACGAGTGACGCAACTACTGAAGTTCCAACAACTACAGAATTAATCGGTATCACTTTCATTTGTATAATATATTACATTAATTAGCCCCCTCTCCCACCCCACCCCCAAATAAAACAAATAAAAAAGTTGTTACCCCCTCTTGCACCCCCGCCCGCCCGTACCCCCAAATGAAAATGTCTGGTAACGCCAGTGCATCTACGGGCGGGTCAGGGCTAACCAACATATTTATATTGTGCCCAAAACATTCGAAAGATCGCCTTTGTGGAATTTCTGATACGATCACTTTCCAGCAGTGTGTCGTGGGTAAATCACCGTTTATTTTTACCGTAGAAAAATACGGCTTTTGTTTCAAGCTTAATGAAATTCGGTTGTGGTTTTATTCTGATTTTAGAAACCTTGTTGATAGTGAATATTCAACCTTCTTTGCAGCTGCTGACTGTGAGACACTGGCTAAACATGGAAGGCAAAGCGGGGTTCATGTCATATACACAACACAAGCTGGTAGATCAAATGCTATGAAGGTTTACTGTGATATCAATGGAGACGATGGTTGGATTGTAAGTCAGTAGACTTTGTGTAAAGTTTGTTCTTTTCTAAATTCGTTCAAATTCTTGAATTTTCAAAGAGATTCGTGACCCTCACAGGCTGTGGCGAACCGGGGGGGGGGGGCTCGGGTTTTACATAATGCTTGTTTGCAACAGATTGTTTCTCTAGAAAATAGAAACATAGTTACGATGAGGCAACATTGTCTGACCTTCGAAAAATCATTACTGTAGTCGTCGCTGCTCCAAAGGGACATATTCAGGGGCGGCAATAGTGGCGCGGGGAGAGGCAATCGGAGACAAAGACATTATTGGGGGCTGTTGGTGTATGGAACCATTCATCTTTACATTATTTTTCGATCCCATTTTTTTTTCTTGGTGGGGGGGGGGGCAAGGCTCTTGAGGCCCCTCCCTTCACTGGTTGCGTCGTTCAAAATTCTTTTTTCTTCTTGTCTGTTCAAAGGTAATTCAACGTCGAGAGGACGGCACCGTAGACTTTAACCGCAATTGGGTCACTTATAAAAACGGCTTTGGTGATCTCGAATCCGAATTTTGGCTCGGAAATTCAAATATTAAGACACTGACGTCATCAGGCACCTGGCGCCTGCGCATTGATCTTTTAGACTGGGAAGGGGGAACATCGTGGGCCGAGTACGACTCGTTTTATCTCACAGGAACTAAGTATGAACTGGTCATAGGCAGCTATAGCGGAAATGCAGGTAGGTTTTTTTTATAAGAAAGTTCAAATACGTTTAAGAATTAATTTTTTACTTTGTTCTATTTTTTCGGGGGGTGGGTAAGGATGGGATTTGATGGTCTCATTTGATGCCCTAAAGTGTTCTTGTACAATTTCAGAAGGCTGGTACAATTTCAGAAGGGGGAATCCAAAACATTGGTAATAAACAATATCCCACACCCCAGCCCGTTTACCTTTTTTATACTCGAGCACTATTGTACGTTTTCCACAATTTGCCAGTGAAGGCACCAACATTTTATTTTATTACATTTCGCTGACATTTTTGCTAATTTATTTTTGCTTGCAGACGATGCCCTCTCGTATCATTCTGGTAGTGACTTCTCAACAGTGGATTCGGACAACGATGATGGCTACAGAACGTCTTGTGCAGCGAGTTATCAGTCGGGCTGGTGGTTCAAATACTGCCTTAAGTCAAACCTGAATGGAGTGTACTACCAGACTAATCCAGTGGGATTCAATCAGGGTTTACAGTGGGACGGTTGGAAAAACGACTATTACTCTTTAAAGGGATCTGTGATGAAGATTCGCAAGGTTTAATCGTGGAGTTCCTGCCTCCATGGTTTAACAACATAGACCTTTTGCATTGACGTCATCACGCCGCCATCTTAGAGGTAAATCGATGATGTAACAATGGAAACGCAGAGATTTGTACGCGCGGCGCACAGGATTGGCCAATGAACAACCTCATTTTGACCTCTAGACGAGGGCGCCCTACTCAAATGACGTCATGTGCATAAGGTCTATTGGTGTGCGCGATGAGTTTAACATAATGAAAAGGTTACCACAAAAATTGACTGAGCTGTCCATGCATTAACGAAGTTTTAGGTACTGAAGGTCCGAATGATGAAGTTTTTCAGCCGAGTATTCATTCTTGATTCACGACATTAGTTGGAATGGTTATAATTATTGCATAGTGCTTCGAATTAGTTTTTAGTAAGCATGTGGCCAATAGGTTTTGGTTATAACCCATACAGTAATACATAAGAACTAGAGGGCGTACAAAACCATGTGACACAGCCCGACAAGGAGCATTTTTGACCATCGAGAAAATGGCGCTGACCATTCATTTACACTGGTTACTCATCAGTTAACACAGCAAGCATTATAAGTGGACATTCGTATGCAGCTGACCCATAGGGATTTTCGCCCATGGTAGGTCAGCGGAGTTCCGTGCGTGACATCGCAAGTGCTCCCTCTAGTTCTTATAACCATTTTTAACCACAGACATAGGTATGTCTGTGGTTTTAACCGCATGAGCCGTTTTTAAAATTGCGCCCTCTGACGGCAGCTCTTGAAAATTTAAAGGCACTGGGAGCTGTTTGTGGACGGGAAATTGTCATGGAACCAGTGTGAGACAATTTTAGGCAGCAATGCATATTCGTGAATGAAATCAGTTTAGTTTAGGTGAGGACATGGAATTCTCCATTTTCCACACAACAATCAATTATACTAAACATAAATTAAATCATTTAAAAGAAAATACAAGCATAGAACACAGAACATGCTACGTTAAAAACGCATCCATGTGACCATTGTAACTTGCAACTCAACAACTGCAGAAGACCTGTGGCGGAAACGGTGGGACCAAACCGACGTCCCGCACAAGTTCCTGGTAACCGACCCCAACACCCAGCCCCCTGGTATGGATCTCCCCCGCAGCCAATGGAGCCTCCTGAACCGGTTCCGCACTGATGCGGGGCCATGCCGCAGCAGCCTCCACAAGTGGGGATATGCCGCATCACCACTCTGCGACTGTGGCGAGCTGCAGACGATGCACCACATGGTGGACAACTGCCCACTCTCCTGCCTGGACGGTGGAATCGCAGCTCTCCACCAGGCTGGGGACCTAGCCATCAATTGGCTAACGGACTGTATCACGAGATCGACATAGCATACGACATCATCATCAACTTGACATTTTCATGTGGTAGGGTGGGGGTAAGCGGGGAACAAAGACGTAATTTGGGGGCTATTTAATGTATTTAGCCATTCATCTGTGCATTTTTCTCTCTGAGAGGCAAAGGCGGGGCAAGGGTTCCGAGCGGAGGGGGGTGCTCCAGCTTTAGGATTTACCCCACCCCACCTACTCATATAGGCAAAAACGTGTTGAGTAAAAAGTAGTGGTGTAAATAGATTGTGCCTATCATAACATGTACACACTGTTACACGGTTGAAGTGTATTGACTGTATTCCTTTCATTGTCACCCGTTTAAATCTCCTGAGAATCCATATTAAGCGAGATGCATTTTGTAATACTTATTTCCGTATGGTCCGCATTCCGTCGGTGCAGCCGCCCGTACAGGTCGGAGTGTGGCAGCCATGGCAGGAGATTATGTCCCCCAATTGGCGAATTGTGTAGAAATTTCGTCCGCTAGCGCCCTCTTTTGACTCAACATCCATGGGGGACACACACCGGGGACAAATTCCCGCTCATATTATGACACCGGCAGTCCGCATTTAGCTTAATGTAATAGTTGTACAGGGTCTATCAAGCAGTTAAATCTATCTCCAGAGATTCAGAAGCACAAGAGAGTCCTTTTCATTACAATCGGTGGTGGTGGTGGGGAGGGGTGGGGAGTGATGAGACAAGTTAGTGATGGGTAAAGAAATGGTTGGGATGGGGGAAATCATCTTTATGTGTGTGTTTTACACTCAGTTTTCTGTTTTGATTTGTTGGCTTTGTTTAATTAGGCTACTCTATATTTTACTCTTTTTGTTTAGATTTGTTGTTTTGATTCGGTACTTTTTACTGTTTGTATACAGGACACTTAGGGATAAACGTAACGCTGATGAGGCTACCCTGCCTAAATAAAAATGTGAATAAAATATTATATAAATTATCTTATTTCCAATGTATCGCTAAAAAAGTTAACCTTATCTACACATCAGCGGTGGTGTGCAGAGTTTAAGTTTGTTATAAAACCAGAGAGAACAATAATGATCTGGGGCGGAGTAGGCCACAAACTGAGTGCAAAGAACCAAAGTCCAATCTAATTTTAAACTTGGCTTTTGTGTGGGGGCGGGGGTAGGGTCGACGGGAAACTCGTGACGGGCGAGGAAAACATTCCAGCGCCCCGCAGCTGATCGCTATTTTTAAGTTGTGGAAAGATTTTATACAAAAACGTGCTGCGAGGACTTTTGTTACAAAGAAATCATTATAATACATACTTCACTTTACTGCTAATATCAGTTTTATATTTAGATTGTTTTTAGCCTATGATGACAAAAACACCGATATAAGATTTTTCAAACATTTTCAACAGAGTGGCACTTGTTTACAAAGCAAGGGGGGCCTCAAATAGTGGGTGTAGGGTGTAAACCTCGATAACAGATGATCCAGGTTTGAGTCCTCGACGGACCAAACTTTTTTCTACATAAAATTGCATCATTCAAGTTGGCGGTTGGACCACAATCATGTTTTATTTGAAGCAGATGTTTGGTGGAGGCAGAGGATCCAGGTTCGAATCCTGGACGGGTTTTTCACAATCGAGGTATACGTCATTGAACAAGTCAGCGGTGTAGACTATTCTCAGTCTGACGCAGATGGTGTGTGGCCGAAGAAAAGTAGGACTTTAGAGCAGCGGCGAAACTAGGGTAAAATTTTAGGGGGCACAAAGGAGAGGCACCATTTTTTCTAGGGGTCACTTTTGGCCAATTAAAACAGTAGTTTCCGTCTGTATTATTTCTAAACAAGCATCTTTCAGCGCTCTTGTTCCTGCCGTTTACTATTTTTTTATAGAATAATCTGACGCGGAGGTAAACAAAATACATTGTCTGTGTTAAACAATATAAAAATAATAGTGAAAAAACCCAATTGAAATTACTACATAAAAGCTTATGAAATGTAACATTTTACTTCTGGTAATTCTTAATCTAAAAAGTCAATATTTCAAAAGGGGGCACGTGCCCCCCCCCCCAGTTACGTCACTGCTTTGGAGGCAGAGGTTCCAGGTTCGACTCCTGGACGGTGGTATGACTATTTTTTTTCTCAAGGACGGGAGGATACTGGCCCCATATAAGTCGAAGGTTTGGACCACAAATTTCACGTAAATTTTCTCTATACTTTTCTGCCCCCCCCCAAAAAAAAAATCAATCAATCAATCAATCAATCAATCAATCAATCAATCAATCAATAAAAAAATAAATTAAAAAAATAAATAAATAGATAAATTAAAAAAAAAATAATTTTTTTTTAAAATAAATAAATAAGAATAAGAATAATAGCGTTCAAACTCGTTGCAAATTCATTCATTATTCTGTCTCAGAACCTGCGTGTTTGACTCGTATCTATTTATTTCACAGCAAAGAGCAAAGTATCTTGGATTGTCTCTTGTCTCAGATAATATGAAAGGAGACTGGCTTAAACTGACGAGTGTCCCGGGCTTCCTCGTGAATGTTATACCAAATTGACCATGAATTGGTTATAACTAACACGTACACGTGAATAAAATGTATATTTCTTTTCGTTTAAAAATGTCAAATGTAAGCTTTAAAAAAAATACTTACTTTCCATAGATAAAGTCACAGTGAAACTGAACTTAAATTTCACAAGGTTGAAGTGCACTGGTAAACCAGTCCCTTTTGTACAACACGCATGCGTATTGTCACGTGATTAACCTCAGCAGCCGCAGAGAGAGATGATGAAGACATGCAAGATGGCGGTGGACCGCAGACACGAAGAGTTTGTGACTTCAGATTCATTGACGGTTGACAACGGACACGATGGACTACAGGCACTGGCACCGAGTAATTTGATGGAGGAGGTAATAATCATTGTTTTCATACCGATGAGTTGAAATACAAATCTTCTATAAGTCCTATTTTAAAAGTTGAAATTCGCAAGAAAAGTAAGTTAATCTCTTCGTAGTCTTACGGGGTCTTACGTACAGAGGGTGTCCGCATCACATAAACAGTTCTGGAGAGTTGGTATCTATTTTATTTTTATTTAGACTTAAGTTTGATTAGAGGCAGAATGTTGTTAAAATTCCGTTGTGTATATAGCCCCTTACCAGGGCTAATTCCTTGGATTTATTCTGTAGCTTTGACCTTACCCTAGACCTAGTATTAGTAACTGGGGCCCTGTACTCCTTTTTGAGATTTTGACATTATCGGTCGTAGGATCACTATCTGGATGGAATACCCTATTTCCGCGGAATTTGCTGCATTTTTCGATCAAAATAAAAAATAAATCACCAACCTGTGCAAAGTGTCCTGTTATTATTGTTGCTGAAGTATTACTTTCAACTTTGACTGGAACAAAATCCACCAGTTTTCAGATTAAATTCATTGAAAACGTCTCAGAAAATGAGCATATGCGTGGTGTGATTTTGGAGGCGAGTCTCATATATCCGGAGGAGTTTTTCAATTGGTCCGCAAAGCCTTTTCCTCTACATTAATGGAATTAAATTCAATCATAATATGAAATAATTAACTTTAAATAGATAACGATTCTAATTTCCCACCAGCCGGGCAAGTTTTGCTTATTTACAAGGCGTTTTAATTGCGGAGTACCAAATTTCTGTAGGACATCCCTGCTCTCCATTTTGGACTGGTCCGGTACGTCATAGAGTTGCTGCATATTAAGCGCAAAATAGTAACCGTGTAAATAGAAAACTGAACTGCGTAATTTTGAAAATTGCACGCATTTTCCCTGTCGAGTTTTGTCTTTAGTTCAAGTCTTTAACCTGCGCGAGTTTTTACTTTATGTTCAAACACACACATTGAGGGCGCTTTTGCAAAAGTTGTTGAAACTATTCCTTTTTATGACCAATAGAAAATTCTGTGCAGTGTGGATTGCATGTTGGCTTATGGAGACTGGTATCCTGTCTTGACTGCGCAAAACAACATCGAGCAAGGGCATCAGCGAACACTCAATCCTTTTTGTTAGCAAACAGTAGTTGATGTCAGATTCATAAAAAATCTGCTTCGTCAGAGTTCCCACATACATTACAAACTTGGGCGCTAGTACGACCGGTTATGTCAAAATCTCAAAAAAGGAGTACAGCGCCCCAGTTACTGGGTCTAACCTTACCCATGCTCTAACCTTGGGCAAATACATACAGTGGACTTCCTCCCATGGCCATGAGACCGTCCATGACATGACATGTCTTGACTTAGCTTAGCCAAAACATGGAGGTAGAATTTGAACCTAGAATTCTACCTCCATCATGTCCATCATAGCCATGGCCAAAACAAGCGGTGGTTTGTTTTGGAAAAGAGGCAGAGACTCTGACTGCCACTTTTTCACTCAATACCAAATGCGAGTAAATAAATCATGAGTTCATAACAAATACAAAGATTAGGTTTTATTTTGGATTTTCCCTTTTTTTTTACATGTACAATGGCTACATGTACAATGATGTAGTTTCATAGGAAAGTTCTGAACAGTTTCTGAAAAGGTAGTCTGAATTACTGCACCCAACAACCTGAAAATGCTTGTTTAATGTTTGGAAATTATCTGGGGTATGTAATGTAGGGTCTGAGTGAATGCTCATGTGTTGGTTGGTACATGTACCTCTGTACAAATGGCCTATATCTACATGATTCAAAACCCCACATAACAGGGAGTGATAGGGCCTAAAAAAAACTGCTCCAAAATCAATCAAAGTCACCTGAGGGGTCCTACTGAAAGCTGACAACATGCTGACAATGCTGAAAACAAGCCTGCAGATGCAGTGTCGACAACATGCCGACAACAAGATCTAAATACCTCAAAAGCTACAAATAAACAAACGATGTACAAACAATTTTGTTTTCAAGTATTACAATTATTATTGTTAATGCAAGGGGATAACTTACTGAGGAAAACGTCACTTTTTTTAACCAGAAAAAAAGGTCAAAGACAGAGTACGGTTCACGGCCATCTTGGCCTAGAAGACGTCTGTGAACCATGCCATTATGCTACAGCTGAGATTATTTGCAGATTGAGCTGCCCAATGGCAAAATTGTGCGCAATCTGCAGACTGTGCAAATTCCGCCATAGAATGGGCTCAACAAGCATAAACACAAATCAGAAGTCATGTAAGGTCCATTGTGGACACAGTTTAGCCCAAAAATTATCTTTACTTAAGAAACATATCTGACTCAATCATACCACCATATTAACCGGCAACATCTCCTGTGTACCTCAGGTGAGTTTACTATAGAGGTGCTTGATGATTTTTGGAGCAGTTTTTTGTCACTCCCTGTATTTTGGTTTTGAATCGTGTAGGGCATTTGTACACAAGTATCAACAAACACATGAGCATTCACTCAAACATGTCAGACCCTACAGATAATGTCCAAAGGTTAAAAAAGCGTTGTTGGGTCCAGTAACCTGGTCCATGAAAAGGAGGGTTGCGAACAACTACATTCACATTCAAGTTTACTCAGTGGAGGTAAGTCAGAGTGAAGTTTCCAGCCTTGGTTCCAGATTGAGGAATAATCCCACAGCCGAGGTTTGCAGTTCATGGTGCATGAATTTGACATTTTCTCGATAGAGAAAACAAAAATTGCAGTGCTTCAAAGAGAATCTTTGTTCACTTGGCTTTGTCAACTCAAGGTTTCTTTTTGCCAGCGGTACTCTCAGAAAAATGATTACGGCAATTCCAAGAAAATAATCCCATTAGGCTGGATGGGAAAAAATGGGACGATTCCTGGTGCGAACCGGTTAAGCTTTTAGAAAAAAACCTTGAATAAATTTGCAGAATTTTAACACATGGTCTGTCATAGCTGTTAAGTCTAAGGGACAAGACCAAGCGATACGATTATCGCAGCTATGTACATGTAAGAGTATTGACAGAAATAGTGTAGTGGTGGTTGGATATGGTGTTGCCAAACTAATAATAGCGCAAGCGTTGATTTGTCGTTTTGTACATGTAGGTAAAACCAAAGATCCTTTGCGCAATAAGTAGGGCCTACTAAATGGAGAAACTTACGCCAAACGATCCCACCAACTAATAAAGGTCAAGGCAGATCAAAAATTTGGTATTCGGCAATAAATTGTTTCAATAATCCTAGCAAAATTGACACATGGGGAAGGGTGGCATCAGACGGTTGGTACATGTACATTGTAGGTATGAAGGTGTTACATCTGCTACCGTGCAAAATGGCAAAAGTGTCCTATCTTGTGTTTCTAGTATCTTTGCTAACATGTTCCAGTTTTTTACAAGGCCACATCTGCATTACAAACCTACATAATGCAGATATCACTTTCACTACATACTGTACATGTAGGTCCTTGTTGTTTTGCTGATTCAAGTGCAATGTATTTTTATAGTAAAGATTTTTAAATTTTTTTGTAGGCACACCTGAACGTGTACATGTACATCTTCATGTACAAATGTATGTGTGTACATGTACATGGACCAGCTGACCTGCAGAGTACACAGTACGTGTACTGTCAGACTGTACAACTACAGTACTTTTGTACTGTACATGTACACTATGCACAGTACATGCACGTCGTGAAATTATTTACTATTTGTATTGGCATGTTTCAAAACAAGTAGTACTGTTTAGGTCATAAAGTATATGTAGAGAATGGAGCCTACATGGTTCATGTACATGCACTATGAAAGTACATACATTGTACACTATAACACATGCAGTGTAAGTATACACTGTACATTGTACATGAGGGAGTACATTTTAGACAGCCAAGGTAATAAGTACATGTATGTAATGTATGTGGAGGTACCTGGGCAGTATGAGTCCCTGGATCACACTGTCATTTACATACGTTGAATGGGTTGCCTTCTGAGGCTGCACCAATATATTGATACACAAAGACTTGCAGGAAAATACATCGTATGGCCATTTTAGTCAAGCTTCTTCTGTGCAAACCACTATGAGGGATAGTGGGTTTTATAATCCTTTGTAAACAAGCCTCAGTGTTTATCAATATGAGGTTCATGTCATGTATGAATACTGTATGCAAAGTTTGGCAGAAAGTCCCATCATGATTTTAGTCTTGACTACTGTAAACTGAGTGAATTAACCGACATGTTCAAGACACAAAATGTCAACCAAATGCATGCTCTGTGCTTGGCACTTGACTTTGAAATTATTAAAATAAACTGTTTTTGATGATTTAAGCAGTTTGCAATGGTACATTCGAAGCTTTGCAAACTTAAAATATATGTACCTTTGAAGTGCTGTTTCGAATAAATTAAATTATTCTGTGATAATTGACATGTCGTACATGTATTACGTGTAGTATATTCATTTGCAGGCGCAACCAGCAAGCTTAGCTGTACATAATTTTCCAGATTGATGGAAAAATGAAACACTGAAATTGAGACTGGCTTGACATGAGAGTGGCCCTTAAGGTGTAGTACATCATGTATGGGACTTGTGACTTGCACTGTCTACAGATTTGAGATTTCAGTTTGGCATTACACACATGTATACATGGCTCTAAAAACAGGCAAAGAAATGAAGTCATTGAAGCAAAACTGTTCTCTACTATTGAGAAAATAAAGGAAACTTTAAGAAATTTTTGTATGACATTCATATTTTATACATATTATGTTCTAAACAATAAATTGTCTTTATAAACAAAGTAAGCCTACATGTACGTTAAATCAGTTGAGAATTTGCATGATTTTGAAATGTACAGGAACATAATTTTGCTCTGTACATGCAGTCATGAAGACGTTATTGTAAAATTTAAGTAAAATTGACACGCAACACAGTTTAAAGTTGACTCAGATGCCTCAGCGACCTATCAATGCAATGAAAATGCTCAGTGTCCAGTGATCACAGTATCCAGCGATCACAGTATCCAGCGATGATCATCCTGTGACCAACTGTAAACCATCATTTATAAAAAAAAATTCATAAAGCTCTAAAGATCTAGTCCGAATAGTTAAAAAGGTCTGGAATCAGGGATTACACAATAACGCCTACACAACAGCCAAAAGTTGGCAAAATATTGAGCGCCTGCTGTCCTGTTTTTGCGGGTGAAACGAAGGATCACTCGGCATTTGCGTGTTCTGTGCACACTAAGCAGTGGAATGTCTGGCCGACCTTTGTTCCGGTATTCCAATTTTTCACAAAGGCATGTTTTAACGTTGCCCAATTGCTGGGTAGAAAAATATTTTGTGTTTTATGTACACATCAGCCAGTGCCAACTGGTGAACTTACTTAGAATGTCTTGTAGTATTGCCAAGAAATAGATTGGCCTTTCTGACATTCCTGACCTGCTAGGCATAGAACTGGAACTACATGAGTACATTTATACTGGAACTACTGTACATAAACATGTGCCCATGTACCTTTAATATCAAACATGCCATTCCTCATGGGTGCACAGCAGATTGTAAATAGTAAATGCTGAGGGGAAAGTTGAGTGATGTTTATTATTTTGATTTTTACCTACATCACTTTGTTAGCAACATGTTACTCCGGTGGCATTCAATTCCTGCATTCTAGATTCAAGTGAGTAGCCCGTGAGTAGCCCAGCTGTGAGTAGCCCAGCTGTGAGTGGCCCAGCTGTGAGTGGCCCAGCTGTGAGTGGCCCAGCTAGGAGTAGCCCAGCTGTGAGTGGCCCAGCCGTGAGTGGCCCAGTAGTGAGTAGCCCAGCTGTGAGTGGCCCAGCTGTGAGTGGCCCAGCCCTGAGTGGCTCAGTAGTGAGTAGCCCAGCTGTGAGTGGTCCAGCTGTGAGTGGCCCAGCTGTGAGTGGCCCAGCTATGAGTAGCCCAGCTGTGAGTAGCCCAGCTGTGAGTGGCCCAGCTGTGAGTGGCCCAGCTATGAGTAGCCCAGCTGTCAGTGGCCCAGCCGTGAGTGGCCCAGTTGTGAGTAGCCCAGCTATGAGTGGCCCAGCTGTGAGTGGCCCAGCTGTGAGTGGCCCAGCCATGAGTGGCCCAGCCGTGAGTGGCCCAGCCATGAGTGGCCCAGCTATGAGTGGCCCAGCTATGAGTAGCCCAGCTGTGAGTGGCCCAGCCATGAGTGGCTCAGCTGTGAGTGGCCCAGCCATGAGTGGCCCAGCTATGTATGATTTGCCAGTTTGAATACTGTATTAAGCAGTGGGTACTGCAAACAATTTAATTGATGCACTTTTTTGTGCAGAACATCACCTACATTTAATGTACTACGCATAGTTTACATACATGTTACATGTTTAAAAATGCAGTACACTGCACTTATCCTACACATACACAGACACAGTACACACTGTTCCTAACATCTACATCATGTACACGTCTAAATGCATGTATGCATACTTGTATGCATGTAATGCAGTATGTAAAATTTGTTCAGGCTTGAGACCTATATTCATTTTACATTACATGTACCAAGGACATCTGACAGATTTCTTGCAGGTGTAGAGAATTTAAATTAAAGGGTGTTTTCCTTGCTAGTGAAAGAGAACACTGAGTTAATACTGCCATTGAGTCCGACATACATGTACACTAAGTGTACATGATGCACCAATAGACTGTGACTGTAAGTCTCTCGCGTATTCGAACATGAGGGTCCGTTAAAGCGTGTGATTTTGTTTCCTTCACAGGGTTTCAGCAATGTGTGTGGGACCAAAATGGTCCCAAAAATGTTCGAATACGCGCGAGACTTGCACAGTCTATACTACAATCTCAATAATTTATATGCTTAAAATGTTTAAAGGACAAAGAAAAAGACACTGTTCAAATATTTAGAGACAAAATTTGTCATTTTTAATCCAAGATTTTGGTCTTTAAAAGAAATAATAAAAATCAATGGTTACAGTACATTGTAACCATGGAAAAGCACCATTTGCATAAGGTACACATGTATTTGCACAAAAAAACACTTCGTGTACAATGGCATGCAATTTTGTTTACACACTTTGTTTTGAATTTTCAATGGTAGATTTCACCATTTAAATACAGTCAGTAAATAAGAAAATACCACACATGTGTCTTCTGTCATTATTTTAATGAAGTCATGTTTCATTTATTCATTGACTTTTTTCATCATTATAATTGAGACAATTTTTCTCAGCACACTTCCACCACTAAAGCGCTAAACTGCCATCTTGAATTAACTCCTTAAATGTTCATAAGCTCATTAATATCAATATCGTTGCATTCAAACTAGTGGCTGCAAAAAAAGCACCGTAGAAAAGGGTTTTTCTTTGAATATTTAGAAAAAGAAATTGAACCAACCCCCGCCCCTTTATGAAATTGGAACTGGAACATTCCAGGGGTCTAGTGAAAGTACCTCTTTGCATCTGAATGCCTTTGAGATCACATGTTGCTGTCAAAGATGCCCTTGAACAGTCAGCTGTCTGACAGGAAAGAAGATGATCAGAGCATGGAACATGGAGGGGATTTCCAACAGAAAGATTGCTCTTCAATTTGGTGTTTGCGAAGGTACAGTTTACAAACTGGCATGTACCATCTGGTACAGTTTTGGAAAAAAAAGGAACTGGGGTCACTGGATCAAAAGCCCAACACCGGTCAACTACATCTGTACATATGAGCCACAGTAAGCTCGTGATGATCAGCGACTTGTATGGCAGGCAAATATGGCAAAGCCATGCCTCGCGCCAATGCACTAAGTCAAGACAGTTAGCCTGGTCCAGTGAGCAAGTTGACTTGAGTTTTATGGAGCGATGAGTCAAGGTTAATATAGTTACATCAGTTGAATGGCCATGGCTACATCAGGCGGACAGATGGTGGAGGAGTTTGTGGGTAGCTTTGTTAAGCTGTTGGTTAAGCGCAGAGGCACTGGAGTCCAGGTTTGTGGGCTCCGAAAGCTCCATTTTGGTGCCTGGTACATGTATGGGTGGACAGTGAGGGCAGTAGAAATGCAGTGGCTTCAATACATGTCTTAATCTTCTTCATGAGAGAAGTTGTTGTCTTCTGCCCATTGTTTGTAGGGAGCTCTACCAAATTCTCCATTGGAATGGACCCAGTTATCATCACCATTTTCTTGGCATCAATGTCCAAAATGTTACCAATCCATGATGGATGCCTCCTGAGCTTTAACTGGCTACGAGACCTGATCATCCCTACACTGTTGCTGACGGCCTTGAGCACCACCATCTTTAATTTCCCAATAACATGAATAATGATAATATATAATGATCTGACTCTTTGTTAACTTCGTGTATACATAGAGAACAATCATCCATTTCTCCTTGTTTTAATAACTTTCCAACAAAATTTTACCTTAGAAAATTTGTGACTGAGACAGGCTTGCCTTTTTTGTGATTTTAAAAAGGATTGATTGTACACAGTTTAGGTGTGTAAAACCTTTGGCCTGCTAGTGTTTGTACAACGTATGTACTTTGAAAAGCACCAACCTTAAGGCCATTCACCTTTTTATCTGGATTGTTACTGTATAATGGCTGGAAGAATGACCTTCCAGCTTGAAGGGCAGTAAGTCTGTAGTACAGTGGATATTATTCATAATATAATTGTTGCACACTGTTATGGGGTGCATGGTGTTTTGTACATCTGAGGGGGCAGGGTGCCATTTTTCCTCGAGGGTGTACAAAACCCATAGACCCCATCACACAGCGTGTCGTCATCTTGTACGATGAAATTGGCACAGTTAAAAAAGCAGACGAGACATTGGCAGACGAAACATTGGCAAACGAATTGTAAATAACAATGGGGGTCCTTGACAGAAATATTGCTTCACTGTTCCCTATGGCAAATCGCACAGGAATGTAGATCAATGTACCTAGTACCAGCGTCATTACAACCTCTTACCCGGGGCTGTTTCTTATAATGGGCATGATCAAGGTTTAAATGTACAGTTGTAACCCATGGGGTACATGGTACAAATGTACATCAGTCAATGAGTCATGAGCCATAAATACATAAGTACATGTTTCTTTGTAGAATGTCACATTGTTGGTTCTCGACCAATACAATTCACAGTCTATTACTGTGGTATAACAAATTGTTTATTATCTATTGTTTCGATTTATCAAAAAAAAAGTTAGATTTCAATGCAAACTTGCATTTAAAGGTTAATAAGTGCATATATTTAATATTTTAAATGGATTTATTGTTTTTCAATTCATAGGACCTTTAACATATTTTATATTAAGTTTTTGGGGTTGAACAAAGAAAAATTAGCTAGCAGGATTTGAAGCTGCGACCACTGGCAATATGTACAGTGCTCTACTAATGTAACTGAGCATTCAGCCCTACATGTATGTTGCAATATCTTTGTTCAGGGAGGGGGGGGGGTGCCAGTCAGAAGCCATTCAACCGGTTACTGCCATGTAGCCAGGGATCACACCCCATTATACATGTACATGTATGATACAACCCTAGATATAACCCTATGGATATAACATGGGAAGCAGCAGCACAGGGATCACCATAAGGGTGATGGGACTTTTTTTTTAAATATCAAGCAATAAACCACAAGGGAAACTGACTGGGTAAAGTTTCCCTTTATAAATAGTTTTGTTGTTTTTGTTACAGAGGGATGGTCTACATTGTACAAGTAGGTCAGTGTATACATGTACATGTACGTCCTTGCTCAATGGAAAACATAAAACAGGATCAAAAGGCGTATATTTGGTATACATCAGTTTTGCATACATGTACCTTTGCATTATGTCCACAAGTACACAGTACAAAATGCCAAATCTGTCAGGTTTGTTAAACATCACAAATGTTTATGAGTCAAATACTGTTAAGTATACACATTACATGTAAATGAATGTATCACAACTTTAAAAAAAAAAGTTGTGTCTTCATGTAAAGTCGATGTGATGATGCTCAAATGTCATGAACCTGAAAGCAATTTCATGTACAAATGTACACACATGTAGGCTTAATACATGGAGTACAGAACTGAGCATCAGATTTTCATTAAAAAGTACTAAATATCTTTGTATATTTGGTTTGCGGTAACACAATGTGATTTGCTATATACTGTATAGCAAAGTAGATATAATCACATGGTGTTCCCGCAAACCAAATATACATTGATACCTCACCATGCAATGCCTCAAATCCTATACTAAATATCTTGTAGTCTACATTGTAGGCCTGTGTAGTTTAAAGATTCATGTTGAATTTGTAGGTTTTGGACCTCAGATATTCCTCATAAAACCATAATTTTCATGAATGGTTCAGCTCTTAATGTTAAACATTTCTGCAAACTTTAAACACAGTTCATCATGCAAACCTATTATGCATTGGTAGCATCACTGTACACTGACCGCACGCACTAACATGTGACTGAATGCGCAGCTGTCCTGTACCTAACACGCTTGTGTACGCATTATGAACGACAGGCATGTTTGAGAGAACGAACAAAACAGACACTTTTTAATGATTGAGAGCTGAATTATTTCAAGACAATGATGGATTTATAAGAAATATCAGATATCCGAAACCCACTGACAAAACATGTGTGCAGCCATGGAATATTAATCCGTTGAGATTAATAGTACTAGTAGCTTCTTACAGGTAAGATTTTAAATTATGGAGCTCTGAAATGTTTCCTACCCGGAAACAGACCCTGGTATCAAGGACTCTGCATACATATGTCTGTGTACAGCACAGAGGCAGAGTCCTACACAGGGCCAAGTACAATGTATGTACAGTATATTATGTGTGAAGTATATCATGTACAGTATAAAGTACATGTTCTGTACATGTAGCCATGTATGCACTAGTTGTGATAGTACATGTACATGTACATGTACATCATCATGTACTATGCAAATGCGTACATGTCATCTACATGTCATGAAATCATGTCTGTACTCTGTACAGTTGGTACATGTGTATTACGTAAATGTACATGTCATATACATGTACATTCATGTACAGTGTACATTCGTGTACATGACAAGTACAATTGGTGCAGTACATGTACATGTACATGTACATTGTACATGTCTGTAATTGTACACAGGTTCAGGCTCCACGTTGCCCGTAATTACTCTTCACAAACATTTAGTAATGCACTTGAATTTCATCTGGGAAACTTTTGAAGGGGCACCAAGGCCAAGAACAGGGCAACAGAGGCCATGGCCTCCGTGTACATGTATCCCAGCCTCGCTGTTTCTGCATGCAGTCAACATGCAATGCACCATGGTTGTATAATTCTTGGCTACAAATAAATGACCTTTTAACGTTACTTTACCTGTACTATATAAAATTAGTGTTTGCCACATGGAGTACTTAGAGTTGACTTGGTGAGTTGACTGTTCACGTCCGTCTCAAGCCCTAGGATGACTGTTGACCTACTTCTGGACTGACATGTGAAGATCAGCATGACACAGTGGCGTCTTAGTGTCTATGAATATCTTATAAATTCATCAGTGTCTGGGGGTAGAGTTAAGACATTAATCAAAGGTCTTACATGAAATCTGTGCATTGCTAATGTCACACATTGTTTTTCATGCGCATAACTAGGCATGAATTGTCTACTCATGTGCATGTACAGTGATGTAAGTTCATGTATAAAATTGTGATTTTCTTAGATTGCCCAGTGTTTATGATATACATGTACACGTCAGAACAATTACAAAACCAAGAAGAACAGAACAGTCGATCACTAGTTTTGTCTTAGATGTAAATGTACAGAAGTACAATGTATCCACATGTTATGCACATGTGCACAAAAAAGTTACATGAACGTATTACTGTAAAATTGTACTGCGTAGTATACTTTGTAATACATGTAGTATAGCTTTTACAGTAGCACTCGCGGCTACCCGGATAGTGTACAACTTGAACAGCGCCACCAACGTTAAACAAGAAAAAAAAGAAACAGTGCGATCGGCGGAGCAGCCAAGAAGCGCCTTTATCAGTTCGTTATGTACATGTAGGTCGTTATGTATTTCTTTCCTTTTCCTACATGTACATGTGTACCAATATTGGTAGCAGAAATAATATGTATGTGTATACTGCATGATTATTTGCGTAAGCTTCATTTGCTGTTGGCCAATGGGCAGAGTTTACCATGACGTCACACCATTCTATTAATTTGTTGTTGTGTCATCTGTTTAAGACTACAAATTATTTTACTTGCAGCAATCAAAATAAGCAAAAGTCATTGGGGATCTTAACCAGTTGCTGACGGGATTCTTCTATTATTTTCTAGGAATTGCTGGAAAAAAATTTCCTTGAGAATACCTCCGGCTCAACGAAACCTTGACTTGACAAAGCCAAGAGAACAAAGATTTTCTTTATAAGCACCAGGATTTTGTTTTTCTCTATCAAGAAAGTGTCAAACTCATGCACCATCAACTGCAAAACCTTGGCAATGAGCTACATGTACGACTATTGATTATTTGCCAATCCGGAACCGTGGCTGGAAACCCGGTTCACTGGGACTTACAACATGTACAATGAATGAACAATGATGGAAGCACCATCCAGCACAAACTGGTTGAAATGTTACTTTTTCCTTCTGAATTGTCAATGAATGTTTATTGGAGCAACCACCATGAGCACATTGGTGGATACTGGTGTTACACAAGAAGATGACATTATTGCTGCATGTAATATTATTGTTACTTGTGGTGACAGCAAATTAAAAGCTTTAATTTCAACGCTTCATGGGAAATCGCTAGCTTTATGCAGGGGTGAGATTGCTCCGGATTTCTGGATTTTACAAAATTATTGTGGACTTTTTTTACAAAAAAATTGTGTTTGTTTTGTATTTGTTTTTAATGTCATACATACATCCAGGACCTTGTAAAGCCTGAACACAGTATTTGTACTGTATTTTGACTACACCAAGTTGCTTCAAACCCTAACCATGCTAAATGCAACAATATGCACCAATGGAAAAAAGTTTATGCAATCTGTTGCATTTGGCAGTCAACTTGGATGTCATATTTTGACTGAATTTGTTGCATTTAGCAGTCAAGTGATTTTATATTGGAGTTGCATTTTGTTGTATTTGGCAGTCGACTCAAATTCATACCTTGATGGCATTTGTTGCAACTTGTTGCCAAGTCAACACTGCACTTATGTGCATACTGTTGCATTTAGCAGGGCAAACACCCTTGCTCATTCCCAACACAAACAACTTGCCTGCACAATGCAACAGAATCCCTTGTTGCATTTTGTTGCATTTGGCATGGTTCTCATTTCTACTGTGTTGCATTCTGTTGTATTTGGCAGGGCACTTGGGAGGACCCTGATGGGGGTTGGGGTTAAACCAAAGAATGCTGCCATTACGGGTTATGGCGTGGTTGGTAGCCATCAAAACCTCCGCGGATGTTTCGTGGATATTCATTTTCGTCCACTATCATCCCAGTTTGTGGTAAAAAATGAACCTGTGTTTCTCTCTCCACAGCTCAATCACATCCAACACTTCATTGAGTTGACCAAGAAAAACATAGAGGAGCTTTTGGATAAGTTTCAGAACAACACTAACCCATCATCAATCTTCATTGAGGTAAGACGCAGCAATGTAACTTAGGTCATTTCAAAAACCTTGTAAATGAAATAGTCTTTCTATATAAGCCATGCCTATATGAAAGTGCACAGCCATTGTATCTTGCCGAGACTACGTACATGTACATGTATCTCAGGTATACACAAAAGCACTACGCGTTAAGAAACTACTTTTTGGCTTGGCCAACTTTTTCTATCTGAGGAGTGTCTAGAATGGTCTTGGGCAGGCTCAAGTCTGTCTGCTGAGGAATGTCCAGAATGGTCTAGGGTAGGCTCATGGTGTCTGTCTGAGGAATGTTTAGAATGGTATTGGGCAGGCTCATTCT
This sequence comes from Marthasterias glacialis, assembly GCA_911728455.2. NCBI lineage: Eukaryota > Metazoa > Echinodermata > Asteroidea > Forcipulatida > Asteriidae > Marthasterias > Marthasterias glacialis. Next base: position 29,929,419 of record OU452221.1, read on the forward strand.
GTCTGTCTGGGCAGTGTCTAGGATGGTCTTGGGCAGGCTCATGGTGTCTGTCTGGGGAGTGTCTAGAATGGTCTTGGGCAGGCTCATTGTGTCTGTCTGGGGAGTGTCTAGAATGGTCTTGAGCAGGCTCATTGTGTCTGTCTGGGCAGTGTCTAGAATGGTCTTGGGCAGGCTCATGGTGTCTGTCTGGGGAGTGTCTAGAATGGTCTTGGGCAGGCTCATGGTGTCTGTCTGGGGAATGTCTAGAATGGTCTTGAGCAGGCTCATTGTGTCTGTCTGGGGAGTGTCTAGAATGGTCTTGGGCAGGCTCATTGTGTCTGTCTGGGCAGTGTCTAGAATGGTCTTGGGCAGGCTCATTGTGTCTGTCTGGGGAGTGTCTAGAATGGTCTTGGGCAGGCTCATTGTGTCTGTCTGGGGAGTGTCTAGAATGGTCTTGAGCAGGCTCATTGTGTCTGTCTGGGCAGTGTCTAGAATGGTCTTGGGCAGGCTCATGGTGTCTGTCTGGGGAGTGTCTAGGATGGTCTTGGGCAGGCTCATGGTGTCTGTCTGGGGAGTGTCTAGAATGGTCTTGAGCAGGCTCATGGTGTCTGTCTGAAGAGTGTCTAGAACGGTCTTGGGCAGGCTCATTGTGTCTGTCTGGGGAGTGTCTAGGATGGTCTTGGGCAGGCTCATGGTGTCTGTCTGGGGAGTGTCTAGAATGGTCTTGGGCAGGCTCATGGTGTCTGTCTTGGGAGTGTTTAGAACGGTCTTGGGCAGGCTCATGGTGTCTGTCTGGGGAGTGTCTAGAATGGTCTTGTGCAGGCTCATGGTGTCTGTCTTGGGAGTGTCTAGAACGGTCTTGGGCAGGCTCATGGTGTCTGTCTTGGGAGTGTTTAGAACGGTCTTGGGCAGGCTCATTGTGTCTGTCTGGGGAGTGTCTAGGATGGTCTTGGGCAGGCTCATGGTGTCTGTCTGGGGAGTGTCTAGAATGGTCTTGGGCAGGCTCATGGTGTCTGTCTGGGCAGTGTCTAGGATGGTCTTGGGCAGGCTCATGGTGTCTGTGTGGGGAGTGTCTAGAATGGTCTTGTGCAGGCTCATGGTGTCTGTCTTGGGAGTGTCTAGAACGGTCTTGGGCAGGCTCATGGTGTCTGTCTGGGCAGTGTCTAGGATGGTCTTGGGCAGGCTCATGGTGTCTGTCTGGGGAGTGTCTAGAATGGTCTTGGGCAGGCTCATGGTGTCTGTCTGAAGAGTGTCTAGAATGGTCTTGGGCAGGCTCATTGTGTATGTCTGGGGAGTGTCTAGAATGGTCTTGGGCAGGCTCATGGTGTCTGTCTGAAGAGTGTCTAAAATGGTCTTGAGCAGGCTCATTCTGTCTGTCTGGGCAGTGTCTAGGATGGTCTTGGGCAGGCTCATGGTGTCTGTCTGGGGAGTGTCTAGAATGGTCTTGGGCAGGCTCATGGTGTCTGTCTGGGGAGTGTCTAGAATGGTCTTGAGCAGGCTCATTCTGTCTGTCTGGGGAGTGTCTAGAATGGTCTTGGGCAGGCTCATGGTGTCTGTCTGAAGAGTGTCTAAAATGGTCTTGAGCAGGCTCATTGTGTCTGTCTGGGGAGTGTCTAGAATGGTCTTGAGCAGGCTCATGGTGTCTGTCTGGTGAGTGTCTAGAATGGTCTTGAGCAGGCTCATGGTGTCTGTCTGGTGAGTGTCTAGAATGGTCTTGAGCAGGCTCATGGTGTCTGTCTGGTGAGTGTCTAGAATGGTCTTGAGCAGGCTCATGGTGTCTGTCTGGGGAGTGTCTAGAATGGTCTTGGGCAGGCTCATGGTGTCTGTCTGGGGAGTGTCTAGAATGGTCTTGGGCAGGCTCATTGTGTCTGTCTGGGGAGTGTCTAGAATGGTCTTGGGCAGGCTCATGGTGTCTGTCTGAAGAGTGTCTAAAATGGTCTTGAGCAGGCTCATTGTGTCTGTCTGGGCAGTGTCTAGAATGGTCTTGGGCAGGCTCATGGTGTCTGTCTGGGGAGTGTCTAGAATGGTCTTGGGCAGGCTCATGGTGTCTGTCTGAAGAGTGTCTAGAATGGTCTTGAGCAGGCTCATGGTGTCTGTCTGGTGAGTGTCTAGAATGGTCTTGGGCAGGCTCATGGTGTCTGTCTGGGGAGTGTCTAGAATGGTCTTGAGCAGGCTCATTGTGTCTGTCTGAAGAGTGTCTAGAATGGTCTTGAGCAGGCTCATGGTGTCTGTCTGAAGAGTGTCTAGAACGGTCTTGGGCAGGCTCATTGTGTCTGTCTGGGGAGTGTCTAGAATGGTCTTGGGCAGGCTCATTGTGTCTGTCTGGGGAGTGTCTAGAATGGTCTTGAGCAGGCTCATTGTGTCTGTCTGAAGAGTGTCTAGAATGGTCTTGAGCAGGCTCATGGTGTCTGTCTGGTGAGTGTCTAGAATGGTCTTGAGCAGGCTCATGGTGTCTGTCTGGTGAGTGTCTAGAATGGTCTTGAGCAGGCTCATGGTGTCTGTCTGGTGAGTGTCTAGAATGGTCTTGAGCAGGCTCATGGTGTCTGTCTGGGGAGTGTCTAGAATGGTCTTGGGCAGGCTCATGGTGTCTGTCTGGGCAGTGTCTAGAATGGTCTTGGGCAGGCTCATTGTGTCTGTCTGGGGAGTGTCTAGAATGGTCTTGGGCAGGCTCATTGTGTCTGTCTGGGGAGTGTCTAGAATGGTCTTGAGCAGGCTCATTGTGTCTGTCTGGGCAGTGTCTAGAATGGTCTTGGGCAGGCTCATGGTGTCTGTCTGGGGAGTGTCTAGGATGGTCTTGGGCAGGCTCATGGTGTCTGTCTGGGGAGTGTCTAGAATGGTCTTGAGCAGGCTCATGGTGTCTGTCTGAAGAGTGTCTAGAACGGTCTTGGGCAGGCTCATTGTGTCTGTCTGGGGAGTGTCTAGAATGGTCTTGGGCAGGCTCATGGTGTCTGTCTGGGGAGTGTCTAGAATGGTCTTGGGCAGGCTCATGGTGTCTGTCTTGGGAGTGTTTAGAACGGTCTTGGGCAGGCTCATGGTGTCTGTCTGGGGAGTGTCTAGAATGGTCTTGTGCAGGCTCATGGTGTCTGTCTTGGGAGTGTCTAGAACGGTCTTGGGCAGGCTCATGGTGTCTGTCTTGGGAGTGTTTAGAACGGTCTTGGGCAGGCTCATTGTGTCTGTCTGGGGAGTGTCTAGGATGGTCTTGGGCAGGCTCATGGTGTCTGTCTGGGGAGTGTCTAGAATGGTCTTGGGCAGGCTCATGGTGTCTGTCTGGGCAGTGTCTAGGATGGTCTTGGGCAGGCTCATGGTGTCTGTGTGGGGAGTGTCTAGAATGGTCTTGTGCAGGCTCATGGTGTCTGTCTTGGGAGTGTCTAGAACGGTCTTGGGCAGGCTCATGGTGTCTGTCTGGGCAGTGTCTAGGATGGTCTTGGGCAGGCTCATGGTGTCTGTCTGGGGAGTGTCTAGAATGGTCTTGGGCAGGCTCATGGTGTCTGTCTGAAGAGTGTCTAGAATGGTCTTGGGCAGGCTCATTGTGTCTGTCTGGGGAGTGTCTAGAATGGTCTTGGGCAGGCTCATGGTGTCTGTCTGAAGAGTGTCTAAAATGGTCTTGAGCAGGCTCATTCTGTCTGTCTGGGCAGTGTCTAGGATGGTCTTGGGCAGGCTCATGGTGTCTGTCTGGGGAGTGTCTAGAATGGTCTTGGGCAGGCTCATGGTGTCTGTCTGGGGAGTGTCTAGAATGGTCTTGAGCAGGCTCATTCTGTCTGTCTGGGGAGTGTCTAGAATGGTCTTGGGCAGGCTCATGGTGTCTGTCTGAAGAGTGTCTAAAATGGTCTTGAGCAGGCTCATTGTGTCTGTCTGGGGAGTGTCTAGAATGGTCTTGAGCAGGCTCATGGTGTCTGTCTGGTGAGTGTCTAGAATGGTCTTGAGCAGGCTCATGGTGTCTGTCTGGTGAGTGTCTAGAATGGTCTTGAGCAGGCTCATGGTGTCTGTCTGGTGAGTGTCTAGAATGGTCTTGAGCAGGCTCATGGTGTCTGTCTGGGGAGTGTCTAGAATGGTCTTGGGCAGGCTCATGGTGTCTGTCTGGGGAGTGTCTAGAATGGTCTTGGGCAGGCTCATTGTGTCTGTCTGGGGAGTGTCTAGAATGGTCTTGGGCAGGCTCATGGTGTCTGTCTGAAGAGTGTCTAAAATGGTCTTGAGCAGGCTCATTGTGTCTGTCTGGGCAGTGTCTAGAATGGTCTTGGGCAGGCTCATGGTGTCTGTCTGGGGAGTGTCTAGAATGGTCTTGGGCAGGCTCATGGTGTCTGTCTGAAGAGTGTCTAGAATGGTCTTGAGCAGGCTCATGGTGTCTGTCTGGTGAGTGTCTAGAATGGTCTTGGGCAGGCTCATGGTGTCTGTCTGGGGAGTGTCTAGAATGGTCTTGAGCAGGCTCATTGTGTCTGTCTGAAGAGTGTCTAGAATGGTCTTGAGCAGGCTCATGGTGTCTGTCTGAAGAGTGTCTAGAACGGTCTTGGGCAGGCTCATTGTGTCTGTCTGGGGAGTGTCTAGAATGGTCTTGGGCAGGCTCATTGTGTCTGTCTGGGGAGTGTCTAGAATGGTCTTGAGCAGGCTCATTGTGTCTGTCTGAAGAGTGTCTAGAATGGTCTTGAGCAGGCTCATGGTGTCTGTCTGGTGAGTGTCTAGAATGGTCTTGAGCAGGCTCATGGTGTCTGTCTGGTGAGTGTCTAGAATGGTCTTGAGCAGGCTCATGGTGTCTGTCTGGTGAGTGTCTAGAATGGTCTTGAGCAGGCTCATGGTGTCTGTCTGGGGAGTGTCTAGAATGGTCTTGGGCAGGCTCATGGTGTCTGTCTGGGGAGTGTCTAGAATGGTCTTGGGCAGGCTCATTGTGTCTGTCTGGGGAGTGTCTAGAATGGTCTTGGGCAGGCTCATGGTGTCTGTCTGAAGAGTGTCTAAAATGGTCTTGAGCAGGCTCATTGTGTCTGTCTGGGCAGTGTCTAGAATGGTCTTGGGCAGGCTCATGGTGTCTGTCTGGGGAGTGTCTAGAATGGTCTTGGGCAGGCTCATGGTGTCTGTCTGAAGAGTGTCTAAAATGGTCTTGAGCAGGCTCATGGTGTCTGTCTGGTGAGTGTCTAGAATGGTCTTGGGCAGGCTCATGGTGTCTGTCTGGGGAGTGTCTAGAATGGTCTTGAGCAGGCTCATTGTGTCTGTCTGAAGAGTGTCTAGAATGGTCTTGAGCAGGCTCATGGTGTCTGTCTGAAGAGTGTCTAGAACGGTCTTTGGCAGGCTCATTGTGTCTGTCTGGGGAGTGTCTAGAATGGTCTTGGGCAGGCTCATTGTGTCTGTCTGGGGAGTGTCTAGAATGGTCTTGAGCAGGCTCATTGTGTCTGTCTGAAGAGTGTCTAGAATGGTCTTGGGCAGGCTCATTGTGTCTGTCTGGGGAGTGTCTAGGATGGTCTTGAGCAGGCTCATTATGTCTGTCTGAAGAGTGTCTAGAATGGTCTTGAGCAGGCTCATTGTGTCTGTCTGGGGAGTGTCCAGAATGGCCTTAAGGGCAGGCCCATGTTGTCTGTCTTTGAAGAGCACTTAACCCCTTGGTGCACGAGAGAGATTGCTCCTAAGGTTCATGTAAGTGTGCATACATTGTACATGTGGTCACAAGAAATGTAGTTCGTATAATTTTTGTTCATGCTGTTAAGGCATTTTATTGAACTTCCCAAGTCTGTGATTTAAGTTATTTTTTTAACATTTAATTAATGTAAATCCATTTTGTCTTGAGACCTCATTGTACATGTACATGTACATGTACATGTATGTGTACACATTTTACTGTACTAATGTTAGAAATATATTATTATAGTTGTGTATTAAAGTTAAACCTAGACAAGAACAGTTGATCATCAGCTCTATCAATGAGTTATCACTTAACTTCTAATTTAAAGAATTTTGATTATTAATTGATAATTTGTTTTACGTACACTCTTGTACTCAAGTATTTGTTACACTGTTAAACAACATGGTGCATGACTGGCCAAGAAACTTGCTGTAGAATGCTGTGTACTTGATATCATTGTGTCAAAGCAACAAGGTCGTATCTCTTAAGGTAGCGTTTATGTGATACACGCGTTTTAGAATGTCAAAAGGTTGTAACTTGCTTAAAATAATCCGGATACATACAAAGTCAATGGACGCTGAGATTCGACGTTATTGCACGCAGCGTGTTCACGCGAGAAACGACTTTGTTGTAATATTGAGTTATGCTCCTTGTTGCACTGATAGAATGATATACATGTACTATACAGTATACAGACACTTGTAGCACATGGTATAATAGGAATGTCAACCAGTAATCAGAACTTATGTAAATTCCTAATCTCACTGGCTTTTCAATTGAATTCCAACCTCATTTACATTTTGGAAAGCCCATTTTCAAACATGCAATAAACATTAACAATATTTTGCATCTTTCAAAGAGGTCTCTACATGTACACTTAGGCCAAATAAAAAAAAATACCAGTTGATCGTCCCCGCCCGCATCCTTTTTTGAGGCCGCATCCTTTTTTTTACTATTTTTTATTTTCGATTTTTTTCCTCAAAAAGACAAAACCTGTATGAATTTTGAATCCATCCTTGGTATAAATTTATTTATTTATTTTTTTTTTTATTTTATACTTAGTTTTTACTTACCGATCTTTGAATTGAAACAACAAAACGTGGGTCTGGGAAACAGAAACCGCATTTTGTGCGGGGGACTTACGACTATCGATCGGTGGACTGCCTGCTACACCAGCCGCTGCATGCAGGATCAGATCTACGCATGCAGGCGGGGCGGCATGTCTCACACGGTGGTGCAACGTGCACGATCATACAAAGCAGCCTTGCTACCATGGGAGCTGAGCACGCCGTATAGAATGGCATGGCGAGATCGATCACTTCTGGGAATGGGGTTGAGCTCCGTGGTTACGATGACAGTTCAACTCGACCGTTGAGACAACTCAACCAATTATCTTGCGGTTTTAAATTTGGTCGAGTTGATTTGACCGATTGTTTATCAATAGCATTTGTGTGTCGAGTTGGTCGTCACGCGTCACTGCCGCGTCGCTGCTGCTGACCCACGCACTAAAATCGCCACACATGGGATCAGCAAACGGATATACCACAAGTAAAGCGGTGATTTTAAACTGAAAAATTTGTGGTTTTTTTTAAGTAAAATGCTTGGCGGCCATCTTGGAAAAAAAATAATAATTAAAAAATAAAAAGGCCCGCATCCTCCTCATTTTGAAAAAAACCGGACGATCAACTGGTATTTTTTTTTATTTGGCCTTACATGTACATACTTGTTTTGATACAGTGTTTGGTACTTGTACCATTGTTGACAAGTTAAATTGAAATCTTTAGTCAGACACCAACATGTACATGTATGCCTTCTACAATGTACATGTACATGTTGTCTACATGTTCATGTTCATTATGCATCCAGGGATAGCCTTTAAACCCTGGATATGTAGGCCAAATGATGAAAGGTTGTTCATAATATTCCCTGTATCAGTAATCTCATCCCACCTCACAGCCTGCTTACTCTCATCACTATGTAAATACCAGTGTCTACTGACTGATTGTTGTGGTTGGCATTCAATACATGGTGAGCCTTCTTGTATTACAGTGCCTGACCACTGTTCCTCTTACTATTGTTAAGGCCTGCAGATCATGTTTCATAGTCCTCTGGTAGGTGTTTTCTTGTGTAACCATAGGGGTGGTGTAACCCAGATTCTGAGTCCATTTTTTTGCTGGGATGCGGACATTTAAGCTAAGCAACAAATTTTGAGGTGGGCGGGGAGTGTTATTGCATAATTTGATAAATGAAATACTATTATGTTTATATGCACAATGGAAGCATTTGCAGACTGCATTAAAGCAAGCCTTAAACCTGAAATACAAAGGACTGGAATTACACGAAGGCCACGGAGGCCATGTACAGTACTCTGTTGCCCTGGTCTTGTCCTTGGTGCCCCTTCAGAAGTTTCCCACAGACTTTAAGATTTTCCAGAGCAGTGCCCTTTGCAAAATGAAAACGGCCTTGCCCTCTTCAAAATCAAATTCCAGGTCTGGTATATTATGGGTAACTCAACACCCAAACTGTGGTACTCTGATTATGGTAGTACATAATGCCTGAACCTGTGTAAAGCATGATCAGTTTACTCATGCAGTCCCCAGTCCCTTCAAAATGTTAGAGTTTGATGGAATATGGACTGTAAGGGATTATTCCAGCTTATTTAGCACTGAAATCAATGAGTGCAAACGTTTTGTGTAAAACTAACATAACAGTAATTCACAACATTCTTCTTGCACTTTATACAAATTGTGCCAAGGGCACTGGGTCAATACATGTAGTATTTGTACACATGTTTTGTTTATGTCTGGGCTCTTAACAGCTGTATTGTGTCTACAATAAACATGGATGATGTACATCAGTTTTGATTTGAAGCGTTGCCTGCTATATGTAGGCCCTAACTAACAAGTTCAAATCAATACTCTAGGATAAAGAGAAACAATTGACAAGATCAAAGCTGCCAACATTGAAAGTCAGGATAGGAACACCTTAAAAAATGTTGATCCGCAAGTCACACTGATAGACTTGCACATCGCAGCCCTTTTTTTTGATCTCGTTGTGTACACTGTAAAGATGCAACTGGCTATTGAAAAAAAAAAAATCTATTGCTGAAAAATACATGTCCAAATTTTGGGCGACAAGTCTAAAAATTGGGCAAGGCGTCCCATCCTGTGAATCCCACTGGTGGTCATTAAAAAATGATGAAACTATAATAACGCTACATGCATGTATCTCTTTTTAGTAAGCTCTCAATAATTTGAAACTGACTCTGATCTTCCAAAAGATGTAAACTGCACGTTAGACATTTTACCGGCGGCAAAAACACATACATACCGGCGGCAAAAACACATACATGTAAGAGTGCTCAGAGTTAGGGCTACAGTCTGTACATTGTGTTATTTCCTGTTCTGTTGCAGCTAGAATCCTATACAATGTACATGTACAAGAACACAGGTTGACAGAATCAGAAGCTTGAAATTTCTGTTGTTTTAAGGCAACAATAGATTGAGCAAAATCTGACGTTCACAAATTTGTTTTTATTTCATACTGCCATGTAGTGATATATGGACATGACTGATGAGTTGTCAAATCTACTGTTCATATACATGCACTTCCATTGTATGTAGGCTACTGTACTGTACATACATGTATACCAGTTTTTTACGTACAGTATGTATACATGTACATTAACTTGTCCAGTGCAGCACAGATGCTACGTCATGGACATATTTTTTACATACGCATAAGAACTTGTACATGACTTAACAGAATATTTTGAGCAGATGAACAGAAGTGAAAAGGTCAAAGTATACATGTAGGTTGAAGCCGGATGGAAGCTACAGTATGGAAAGTGTCCATGTATTGAACATTTACAAATGTACATGGCCATGTCTGTGTTTGTAATCTTACCTACAGTACAGTTGAATACTTTTTGACTTCATGAATAGCTAGTACATACATGTACATACACTGTATTATATCTACATGTACATCTACATTAACACTGTTTAGTTATGTTCTTCAAGATGGCAGACTAGATTGCAGCACTTTTATCTTTAACCAGTTAATGCTGGATGACATGTGTACGTGCCAATATTTTTCCTGCCAGAAATCGGATGACGTGAAATTTGTATTTTTGTGTGAATTCGGAAGACTGTAATGAGGGTTGCTCAGACATTCCATTCTGGACTGTGCACCGCGCAAGCACTCATTGTGCAGTGCCGATTCACCCTTACAAAGAGGACAGATGGTACTGGAAATAATGCTGAAATTCTCCCTTTATTTCATGGTAATTGTGTATTCCCTGATTCCAGACCTTTTTCCTTTTGTTACATACAAGAAGAGGATTACGAGATATCGAGAGGCTTCCGCCATTGTTTATCATTTTGTCTCAGAAGAGGTAAAGTACATGTATCAAGTGAACCAAAATTCTAGCCCTGGTTCCGGACGTGGGACCAATCATCGGCCGTGTCTCTTGGCTGAGGTTTCGCAATTCATGCTGAATGAATCTGATATTTTTTTTTCTCAAAGGAGAAACAAAAACATCGTGGTGCTTCAGTGAGAATCTTTGTTCTCTTGGCTTTGTTCAGTCAAGGATTCTCAAAGAAAATCGACTCCGGCCATTAGGAAAGATTAATCCCATTAGGTGGCACGGAAAAATGTGGAGAACTCTGGCATTAATTGGTGGTTAAGAGGTGAAAATGAATAGATTTCAATGAATGAGTAGATGGTTTATATGTACCAGTTAGGTTGACCCAGATGGTTACCAAATTGGTACATGTATGTTCTACAAACTGACAAAATGTATTAATTAAGTGTAGAAAAAATGTCTTTTTAATCTGTGGAAGTTGGAACCTGCCATTACATTAGCGAGGTTTATTGTTTTTGTTATTGTTTTTTTTATCACTAACAGCGAAACAGATTCAGAAAATTGTGACACTTTGTAAGTCACGTATTGCCACGATTGCCGAGATCGTCTTTTAGTAGGAAATAGCACAGCATCCAACTTGTGATTGTAATGCAATCTGCCATCACCAAGAAAACCCTTGCTCTTGCCGAGGGAATTTCTGTGCACAGTACTTCAGCAGACATGAATTGTACATTTATTCTAAGTGTACAACTTGTAGCAGTTACGGACATGGTATTGGTGGAATCTGAAAGCTCACAAATGTAGAGTTCATACCAGTATTTATTCATGAGTAATATTATTTTTTCAGTAGTGTTTGAAGACACCCTAAAAACACTTATATTGATTATTTTAATTGCTTCAAAGTTGGATGGGTCATAGAGCAAAGACAGAGGTTGGATGTGTTGAGTGAAAACTAGAGAATGATGATTTGAATTTACTCTTAAAAAAAACTTTAAAAAAACCACAAATAATGTACATACGAAGTTGCCCTTTGTATTTGGGACATAGACATGATAGATGCACTAGGATGGATGTTCATTTTTGCATCGGGGATTAAGAATATTATTTGTAATGTTTTTACCCGTACACCGATGTATAGTCAGTACTTTCCCAAGATGCACTAGACTATTCATTTTTCCTTGCACAAGAGTGGGATAAAGAGTTTATATTCAAGGAAACTTGACACACAGTTTGCGTATTAGCTTAAAATAGCACAGTATGCAGAGTTAAAACAGCACAATAAGAAGGGTGCTATATGGTATAATATCACACTGTTGTTGTATGGATTAACCAATCAAAATTAAGGATTCATGTTTGCTTGAAGATAAATACTTGCATGTATGCCAGATTTTGCACAACAATCTGGACAGTACATTTAAGTTGAGTGGTCAGGGTATCAGGCCTCGATCTTATGAAAAACGGGGGCAGGCCTTTGCAGGCCGAATCAGAGAAATTGTACAAGGCATGCTGGCCAAGTTGGTAGTGACAGTGCAATTTTTTTGAAGGGTATGCTGGCCAACTCGACAGGGCATGAGGCCTGGGGTATATGTAACTGATGCAAGGGTCTCAGCTACAGTACTAAAGGTAGATTCATCTAAGACTGACTTACATGTAAGTACTGTTTTCTTCCCTTATATAGGAGTATGAAGAGCTAACGGAGAAGCTTAATGAATATCAGGTGCGCAAGCAGGACCTGCAAGATCGCATGAGCAATGGCCGTGCCTCCCCATCTCCAGTTCCTACCCCTCACCTGGACACCTCAACCACGCAATATCCACATCATCTCAAGACAGTGTCTAATACCACAGATACAGACGGTCTGCGTCCAATCCCTTTTCCTCTAAGACCTTTAGAGGGTGCTGTTAGATCAGATATTTCTGATGAATATCATCCCTATCATGTCAAGGATACCCCAAAGTCCCCACCTGTCAGCATTTATGTGCGAGCATACCTGCCTAATAAGCAGAGAACATCAGTGAGTATGATTGTCCTTTTTCTAAATTACTGTTGGATGGCATGGGTGGTGTGTGCGTAAAGCGCTCGCCTCTCACCAATGTGTCCCTGGTTCGATTCCCGGCTATGGCATACATGTGAGTAGAGTTGTGGGTCGATTCTCTCCTGTGCAAGAGGGGTTTTCTCCAGGCCATCCAGGTTTCCCCCCTCCGGAAAAACCAAACACTTTCGATGTCGGGCTGTGCTCTGTGGTCATTTATGGGTTGATATGGCTGGCTGCCAAAGGCGCCCTCGAATGGGTGTAGCTGGAACATTTATACATGTAGCAAAGTTCCTTGCAATTCAGCTTCTCAGCTGCCAGTAAGGACAGTTAGCCTCCCAAATTATTCTTCTTACTATTATAAGGTGATGGTTGACCCCTTTCATTGACTTCACACACAGCTACTGTCTCCCCATTGTCTGCCATTTTTTAAAATCAAAATGGTACACGTCTTACTGTACATGTGTTGCCTAAAGACTGGTTTATAGTTGGTCGCGCGATGGTCGCACGACTGTAAAATTGACGCACGACGCAGTTTATAGTCGACGCTGACGCTTCAGCGACCATAGACTGCAGCGATGTGTACTCTTCGTTTCAATAGACTGTGAAAAATAAATAAACTGTTTTATGTTGTTTTGTAGAATGATATTCGTCACTTATTTTCAAAGCAACTTTGTTTTTTATTAGGTACTGTGTAAGCAAGGTTCAACATTACGAGATGCCCTTGCAAAGGCTATGAAGATGAGGGAGCTAACTCCGGATATGTGCAACGTCTACAAACGCAATCCAAGAAATCCAGTGGCCTGGGATACAGATATGATGTACCTTGCTGGAGAAGAAGTAAGATCCATAACCTTAATCCATTTCACCTATGGATAGTTAAGTTTCGGGCTAATCTGGATCTCCTTGAGTGTTTTGCTACTCTATAATCTTCTTCTTCTTTTTTTTAATGTTAAACTTTATTTTGGTAGACCCCCATCTATCATTGTATCTTTGATGGCTCTGATTTTTATTTTTTTATTTTTTTTTTTTAGTGATAATGGCTTGTCTGATTGTTGTTTTTACTCCCTTTTAGTGTTTAATCCTAAGCCTTTATGTCTTCTTTTTAGTGACAGTATTAATCATCTATGTGTAACTAATTTTGTGTGTATTTTTTATTGTTCTTAACGTTTTCTGTGTTATGATGGCCCATTGATAATCATCTTCTTGGTGACATGGCTACCGTCAATAAATGAAGCTGTTATTATTATTATTATTATAACCTAGCTTGAAGTACAAACAATCCATCCATGGTGTTAAGAGTGATGTGCTCCTGCAAAATTGGTCACAAATTATTTTGTTGAAATAACGATGTAAGGTTTACATTTTTGTGTGTCAATTATATTGAACCTGTTTGAGCAGTTCAACAACCCAACTGATACTCCTAAATCATCTTTAAATTTGAATAACTTGTCCTGTGGCTAATTTTATTTTCTTTCAATAGGTTGATGTTAAGTAAAGCTGATTTTCATAACGCCTCTTAATGACATAATCAACAGTTCAAACTTTTTCCTTTCATTAAATGTTTTCAGATATGTGTCGAGATCTCAGAAAAGTTCCCTACTGCCAGGAGCATATCTCACAATTTTGTAAGTACAGTCTGCTGCTCATGCCTTCTTCTTGTAAGACCAAGGCACTTTTCCCAAAGCAAAGGGTACCTGTATGAAGGCGTTTAACTTTCTACTTAACTGGAACATTTCAAGGGCACCAAGGCAATGGTGAGGGGCATGGAGGTAAATGCCTCCATTGCCTCCATGAAGTATCAGACCTACCAATGTTAAACTACATATGTACTTTTTTGCACAATTGTAATAACAACATTGATATCCTCGGTGTAATTGATACATCAATTAAAATAGAAAGTGATTCCTAGTTAATGAACATTTCTGAAACCTTTTTCAGAGGAAGGTGAAAAATAATGGAGGGTCCTTGGGTCACACCCCTATAATACGATACAACCATTGAGCTAGCTCTGTGGATATAACCTGGGAAACGGCAGTACGGGGATCACCATGAATTAAAGATATTACACAGTGAATTGGAAAACACAAGACCTCTGGACTTGTTGAGTCGTGAGTTTACTGGCCTGATGCTAAAATCACTGGCCACAGGCCTGCAGTCCATCGTAAATTTCCAGCCCTGGGTGTCCTTGTCCTATACTGTAAAACGCAGTCATGTTTTTATATTACATAATTATTTCCTGAACAAAAAACATAGAAACTATTCTGGGTATTCTCCTCAATGACTATCTGAATGGCTTTCAAAGGGTTAAACTCTCTGATTGTCCCATAAGTAACTGTGAGGAATATTGGACTTGCCCTTTAACCTTCTAAGATGGGAATATGATAAGGAAATAGTGTTCATTATAGGTGCCTCTAGATCTGATTAGAGTTTCTTTTAGTTACTGGTGTCTAGACGTTTACTGTTGCTCCCCCCTTTTGTTTTTTGTTTTGTTTTGTTTTGTTTTGTTTTTGTGCATCTTAAATTCATTTCGGTGTCATTTAAATTATCTTAAATCTGTAATTGTGATATATTTTTTAATGTTATTGAGGCCAAGGAAAATAACATTCATTGTCAATGTTGTTGTCATTGTCAGGTGAACTTTTATCTCTCAAATTATAAATGGTGTTGATAAGATCTGAAGGTAGATGAGTAATTGCTGTAATGTTTCTGTTGCACTGAATTCAACCACTGTCTGTATAGGTAAGAAAGACTTTCTTCACACTGGTGTTTTGTGATAACTGTCATAAACTACTGTTTCATGGTTTCCGATGTCAAACGTGCGGTTACAAGTTTCACCAGAGATGTGCCAGCAAGGTACCAACACTTTGTGTTGCAGAGAATCTATATAAAATGTAAGTACATCTTATATAACATACAGGATAAGGTATAGCACATCTACAGGCCTAGTAATAAACAACAAAGACCAACATAAAAGTCAAAGGTCAGCACATTGCTGAGTAACACCAGGCTCTGTTTGATGTTGGAAACACTGTGCACAATGGAATACGGAAAAATAAAGTCCCATAAAGCCGAAGGCCGAGTGGGATATGGGATGCAGACGCGCTATATTTTCCCATATTCCACAAGCGCGTGTGTGATAACAAATTTTTCTTCCAGTCAAGTGGAAGATAATACAACTTTGAGCGTTGTTTGATGAAGAGCAAGATGTGCAATTTTGCACTGTCCGTATACGGAGTGTGACGCATGATACTCAAAATACGCAGAGTGCAATATAGACTACTGGGAGTATGGTATGGTTTCTTTATCACACTCCCATTGAGCAATCTGATTGGAGGATTAGCGCATACTGGAATGATAAATCACTTCATGATACCCAACAAGACGTCGCAAAGTGCCCATTATTATTTTTACCATATGGGTATGCAGAGCTGTTCGAATTATTACACCCTTTTGTATAGTACCTTGTCAGGGTTTACAAGACATTAATTACAGAGCCCAAGCCCTACCCCAAGCTGAAGTTTGGAAAATTATAAAGTTGCATCAGGCCCATGAACACTGAGGGCACACATGGTACCCCTACACATTCAAAGAAAATAACAAATGGTCTGTTGTAAGACTCATTGTGTTTATATTATGCAGCAAATCTGCTACCTTTGCTCCCATTATTGGGATCTGCTGAATAGACCTTTATCATGGTGCGGCCATCTTTATTTTCTCCCATTCAAACCAATGTAACCAAACCGAGGCTGGAAGGGCAAATAGTCTGTTTCCTTTTTGTACAATGAATATTAGCATCTATTACTGTTATTGGATACAGGGAACATGACCAAGATGGTTGCAGCATGATAAAGGTCTATTAGTTTGTTTCATTGATGTGCATAGAGATGCATAGTGCAACCCCAACATGGTTCCAACCAGTTGGTGATTCATCATTTACAAGAGGGTTTTTTATTTATGTAAATCATTAGTATCATTTTGGGGGGTGATTTTTTAAACAAACTGTTGTCCAGTGCTCACCAGTTTTAAGGTTTGATCCAAAATAATGATTTACTTTCTTCCAAACATCTCTATAAGTTTTTGTGACTGATGATTGATGTAGAATGTCTTATGTTTGTTTGAATTGAAGGCTTTTAATGAAGAATGTTGAGGATGTAGTTGATTCTGACTCGGATGAACCAGAATCACCTACTACACCAAACTCAACTTCTGATATGCCCAAGGCGACTTTACCCAGAGAAAGATCTACGTCAGCACCTAATGTTAGCTTCAATGCAGTTAATGCAATCTCTGGCACAACCTTTGAGGTGGGTACAAACTTTATTGTATGAGATATACTTTTGGTAAGACATCTGCTCTGTAATGGTCGGGGTCTTGGGTTCAAATCCCACCCAAGGAATATGCCTGGGGATTTTTTTCTTACACAGGACACAGGAAAGTATTTGGTATACGATGCTTAAAACACATCGGGGTATGGGTAAAAAGCACAAATAAATTCTTTCAAAATTATTAATGTGCTTTTTGAAAAGTCTACTATTGTCCCAAGTTGTGCCCTAAATGGCGCCCTCTTGTGATTGAGCAGAATTTCTTGATGGTTGTTGCTTGGAGTAGTTGAGTTATGCGATAATTCTCATTATTTTTTGGGGATATGAATTGACTGTGTATTAAATAAAGATAAATAAAGAGCGTTAAAATGACATGTTTGAAGGTGATATTGATGCCTTGGAATATGATACTAAGCCTTAAAAATTGCCTTTTTCTGAATCTACAGGAGTACAGTGATACAAAGTTTGTCTTTAAAACGAACCCCGCAGGTGAGTACATATCTTTGGTTAGCCAATTCCATTGGTTTTCATGTTGGTGTGAGGTAAACAACAACAAAAAGAAGTATGTCATCACATCACCAAGTTAAATTCTATGATGTTTGATGTTGGGTCCATTTTTGTTAACCCAATCCCGGAACTACATATTCACACGTACGAGGCAATTTGGCACTTTTTCAAAACTAAAACATTTCTTGTCATTGTTGAGTAGAATATCCTCAGCATAATATTCAATATTCCCAAACTCCAAGATTCTCCTAATTGTTCAATCAAGGACATTGATTAATTTTGAGAAAATACTCATCCAAATCCCCTGGTTTTCTAGCCTGGGACTTTTCTCAAACATCCCCTGATTTTCTAGCCTGGGACTTTCTCAAAGTATTGCATACCATGGTTATGCAAAACCTAAAGAGTGGCTTTGTGTTACCAAATTCATTCGACTCAAGTAATTTTTTGAAGATTTGGGTTGGTTGATGTTCTTGATCAAACCTATACCCCTTTCAGTACACTTAAACTGGCATTATATTGTTTTCATGATGCCAGTATGGTTTGACTTGTGACATGATTACTTTAACGGGCTGGAGTTTTCCAGCTAAGTCTCAGAGCATTAGTTTATCAGCTAGGATTCTGGTGATCATGACATACTTTGGAGAGTGTGACGTTGTTCAAATTTGGGTGAAGTAGTTTCTTTTTGATTTGAGTCTTCGCTGGTCTATTATGCTGTATTAGATCCAAGGTGTGGATTAACAACCATTAATTCCAGAAGCAGAATCCAAAAGAATCCTTCCTTGCATGGGCCATATTCATAAAATGACAAACACAACTTGCATTTGGTTGTGTCAAGCTTAACATCAAAGCAGGAACATTTAATTTCACAGGCAAAATAATAACACGCTTGCTTGCACAGTTGGAAAAAAAACAGCGCATTCATGAAAAACCCCAACCAGTACCTTTTGCATCCCAACTCCATCCTATTCCATGTAAAATATTCATCATTGCCTGAAATAAGACAGACACCTTCGCTATCCATGGCTGTCAACATTGACACAATCCTCTCCTTGAATAGTACTTACTGCCGTTTTGTTTTTGGGAGCTTTTTAGTTTTCTGTGCATGATTTTGTGTTCATTTTGTATTCTTTTGAGTGAGGAAAATTTAGATGAATACACCCATCTGTATGGAAATACACTAGATATATATTTTATTTGTTTTTTATTTGAACCAAGATACAAGCTAGAAAAACTGAGTATTTGAAGACAAGAGACAAAAGTTTGGGGACACACCAATTTCCATCTGAAAGCTCATTGATTATAAAGTTTATACCAGTACCAATGCCCCAGAGAAGAAATTTTCATGTAAAGTAATAACACAGTCAACAAAATAGCTTTGGAAGTCCTCAAAGACACCATTGCTTATTTTGATTACTGCAATCAAAATATCGACTTACAGACGAACGAGGAAATGCATGTAATTCCCTGACAAAACCTATAGTGTTTGGGGGTGTTTTCACTAAAGTGGGCTGACCTAATTTGATAAAATCTTCACATGTTGACTGGATGATAAACCAGCACATGAAAATGGCTTTACTCTTTGATGAACCAATGATGGAATACAACTTGAATGTAAAGGTGATATCAGTACTCGGCATCCAAAAAAGTCTGTACAGTTATTATTTTTTGTTTCGGTGCTGGCGAGAAAATAAAATAATCCTGAAAATGATCCCAAATTCTGGGTTCTAAAATTTGCATGTGAATTGTCAACATTTTGCTTCGTTGTGTTTTTCTAAAACACAAACTTCATTCATGTTTTGCAGTAGTATAGAGAATGAAAAGTATAAGAGAAAATGCACTTCATGAGTTTCAGAACTAAAGTGTATTTACAAACAAAATAGAGAAAAGTAAATTTGTACAATTTAGAGAATTACCGAGAACATTTGTTGTAAACAAAACTGGATTCATCACCCAATATATGCTTTTTTAATTTCTTTTTAGTTTTGCTTATTTTTTTTTTTACTACGTCATGGTTAGATTATTATTTTTCTTTTCTTCAGTTGTTCAATAGAACTGTACACCTTTTTGGTAATTCACTTGTAATTCTGCAATGATCCATGTACTCGATCAATCAATATGGTTAATTATATACAAATTGTTTTGAGGGGGAAAATTACGTCAACAAATGTTTTGTATACAGCTTGGGGTTGCCTGTCCTGATTTTATACATGTAAATCAAGTTTTCTCTGAAAGAATGTTCGGAGCAGACAAAGTTGTCAGAAAATGTTATACCATTGCTACTGAACTCTCCTACATTAGAATTATAAAGGCTGGTTTATAATCTGTCAAAAAGCTGAGTAGACGGTAGTTATTACACATTGGTGTAAGGGTAAAACTAAAATAATAGTCATTTCCTTGATGCAGTTATTACATCAGTTTAGCTAGACAACATAAAGACGCTCTAAAAAATGCCCCACTTAAGATCTACTCAATTATGTAACGTTCATGGGCTGGGCTTAACCCTCCTACTGTCTAACCATTCAATATCATCCACATAGATTGGATGGTAGATGTTACTAGGCAGAAAGTACATGATGTCATGTGGTGAATGCATCCACACAGAACATGGCTGGTCTGTGCACAGTTGTTCCACAACAAACAAGCCAGGCAATTCATTGGTTTCAAGTTCAAAGACATGTAGTTTGTCATGTCACCAGATCACTGGCAAAAGTTACGGAAAGTGAAAGGGATTTTACATGTAAATGTACATGTTCAGATGACACATGTTGGTCTGAAACCAAAAACAATACTGTGAAATTACCTTCAGTGTACAGACTCTTTAAATAACTGAATGTCCTAAATGTGTTAATTCATTTGTTTATATTTTTGTTGGAATTTTATTTCCCTGATTGTTTCTCATTATCTTACTTTTATTGATTATTACTACATATATCTTGTGTCCATATTACCCATAAAATGTGTGCCAGTCTGTTGAATTACTGACCATGTTATTACACTTGATTCAAACAAACACCCACTATGTTCATGACTTATAGAAATCATTGAAGTGGTTGTGAAGAAATGAGTCGACAATTACAGTAAATAGTATCAAGAATTAAGCTATTTCAGATATGTACAGAATCAAATCCATGATACAAGTGTGTGTGGTTTGGAGGATTTAACTATTGGCCGAAAAGATTTTCTTTGAAACTTTCAAGATATTTGTTTTTTGGGGGGCTGTGTTGTTGGAGGACCTTCCCCAGCCATGACCTGGACCCAGTTTCATGGCTCTGCTTACTGTAGAATTCTGCGCTTACGCCCCCCTAGAATCACACGCGTTACAGGACGCCGTAAGCACAGAACTCTGGTAAGCAGCACCATCATATTGTACCCAGATGATGATGATAATCTAGGCTTGGAACTTCATCTTTGAGACGGCAAGGCCATTTTCATTTTGCATTGTGAAAATCTTAAAGTCTTGGAAACTTTTGAAGGGAGGCCAAGGCTATAGCAATAAGGACCGTAGCCTCTGTGTAGTTCCAGGTGTAATGATCAAGTTACCTTGCAGATCAGCAATGGTACTACCTTAAAAGACTCCTATGGACATCAATCTCATTTGTTCCAAGTACAATTCAAAAAGAGCATGGTGATTATTGGTTTGATTTACCCAGGGAATCAAAACCCATTGGCTTTGAGAGTTACAGTGACCATGGTGGCGCCTGCACAAACTATATATACTTTCCAATGCTATGTGCAATCAACATGATCAATGTTCTTACCAGACCTGGTACTTCATGGAGGCAATGGAGGCAATTGCCTCCGTTGCCCCTGGTCTTTGCTTTGGTGCCCTTGAAATGTCCCAATAGAAATTTACAACATCCTCATAGAGGTGCCCTTTATCATGTTTATCAATAAGAAAATGCCTTGGTACCCTTGCCCTTTCAAGAACGAAGCAATCAGGCCTGTTCTTACTCATGAATATTCAGTACATGTCTCATAACTGATGTTGGGAGAGCTCTCTACATGTATTTCCTAAAATGCAACCCGACTAGACCATATCCATTATCTACTGGGGGGGGGGGGGTAATATCCATCATTTGTTGGGGGAGGGGTAAGTAATACAAGACTGGCAGACATTCTTTGGGTATGCTTCTAATATGACTAACCCATATATCCATCAAGACTCTGTGAATGTATGATATTAACATGATTCTCTTGTTGCTGACCAATGATTTTCTTCTAATCCATCATGTTCATTGTCATTTTGGTTTGATCATCTCCATCATTCATTAGACAGCAGTCACTTTTCTTGTATTGTTATCATTTTTCCAATCTCTCTTGACATATTCATCTCATTTCATCATTGATAAGTTCATTCACAAACCCAACTTCAAATATGTGAATTCTTAACAAATTCAGCATTTAATCAGTTTAGATGGTCTCCAGAAAATTAGGGCTTGAATTTCATAAAAAACTGCACAAGAGCACAGGTCTTTTAGCCCAGATCTTTCATTGGACCAAACATGATGTTTACAACTTTGAATGTTTGTACATGTGCTGAACGATAATGAGGACATTTAGAGTGAACATTTTTAAGGTATGAATTAGTAGCTCTTGGGAAAAACACTGGACTGCTGGACTTGTTTGGTTATGAGATTACTGGCCTAATGCTCACATTGACTGAACCTGTGCCAGTGATCAAGTGGATGTCACAAGCCCTGTTGATGACATTTAATTTATTTTAAACAATGCTATGCAATAAGTGTATGAGTTTAAATTTCAAATCAAAGAAATGATAAACAATGAAAGCAAACAGCCAATCACTGGGTTTGGTTGTTGTATTGATATAATTTTAAGTATGATTAAAAATAACAGTGCAGACGAGCTCCACACAGCCACAGTTAAAATGTTCATACACATGAAGGCAAGTGTGAACAATTCACAAAACTGGTTGCTGTTTGAATGTTTCATACTCACCTTAATCATCACCATCATTGTTGTAATCATAATCGTTAGTGTCATCAACATTATCAAACTCCTCATAATCATTATTATCATCATCATCTTAATCATCATGATGATCTTAATCTTATCATCATCATCCTCATCTTTATCAAACTCCTCATAATCCTCATCATCTTAATCTCATCCTCATCTTAATCATCTTCCTCGTGTTAATCTCATCTTCCTCATCTTGATCTCATCCTCATCTTAATCGTATCATTATCGTCTTCATCATCATTATCATCTTCATCATCATCATCTTCATCATCATTATCAAACTCCTTATAATAGTTATCATCAGAGTACAGTGATCTTCCTTCACCCTATTCGATGTTACTCTTAACCATATTCATCTCTTTTCCATCAGTCCATAACTGATATCAATTTCATCATCGTCTTCTCATTCTTACAGTTTAAGAAATTGTTTACCCCAATGTGTACATTGTAAAACCATCTCTTCTTCTTTCTATCATTATCCTATGCAATAAATAAATGTCTTGCATCTCAATTCCCACCCTACCCTATATGACCCTTATGTATGCCTTCCTGCCTGATTGTTCTTGTCATTTTCCTCCCCTCCCTGCACCCTTTCCCTCAACTGTCTCCTACTCTCCCTCCCCCTTCATCCTCCTAGATCTTGGAGCCAGACACACCCAGGCAGTAAGCCCTGCCGTAAGTGTGGTCCGGCCGCGCCAAATAAGCTTCACGCCAACCATTGTGAGCGCTGGGCGCGATAATGTCTTTGATTACAGCCCAAGCACTGCGCTACCTGGTGAGTGTATCATGCTTCGCTTCACGCTTTTACATATTCAAAGAGCCATCATAATAATTATTGTCTGTAGAACATTCTCTGTTAGTACAGGTTGTGTTGTAACTGTAATCAATTGATAACTATAAACCAAAGTGACTGTGAAGCTATAACACAATGTACTTATTTATTTGTCTATTTTCTTTGGGATTGGGATATTTAGACCCAGCCTTGTTGTTTCAAATTCTGCCTCCTTGTATGAAATAGACTCAACAGGTTTCTGTCCAAAATGTGAAGAAAAAAAATTACTTGAAACAACAATGTGAAATTAACGGCCATGTTACACGAGGCAATTTACAGGCAACCAGTTCCAGGCAACTTCCAAGAAGAAACCTTTAAATTTTCAGGTTAAATTTCCTGGCAATAGTGAGACACTCTCAGAAAAACAGATCTTGAGCTAGTGTTCGTTTATCATGCAGTGAAGTTTATTGCCTCCAGGTTGCTTGTAAAAGTCTCTGTGTTAGTCTTACCTCAAGCCTGTTTCAGTGTTAACTCAAATCTGTGTTAGTCTTACCTCAAGTCTGTGTTAGTCTTGACTCAAGGTTTTGTCTGTGGTCAGACTTCTTATGTATTTCATGTTTTGTTTTGTGAGTTTCATAATAGGGGTATGTTGTTTGTGTGGTTGAGCTTGCTCAGCCAGTTTGTACATGTAGTCTCACTTAATCTCATATCTACATTAATTCATTTAAAATAACTATCAGTTTTTTGTTTAAAGGACATTTCCACTTTCTTATGGTTTGACTAGTTGTATTTAGGGTTACGGAGGGCATGCAGATTGCTTGGTTGAATATAAACACTAGTCGACCATAAGCTGGTAGAAAAACTTGCTCTAACCTGAGAAAGTTATTTTAGAAGCAAAATGTTCAGATAAGTGTCAATTGTTTGTAAAAGAAACCTACATAATAGAATACATAGCTCTTCTATTTCTGACAGGAACTACAATAGTTCTGAAACTACTACAACTTTGTGGTGTAGTTCTGTGACATCTCATCCTTTGTCAAAGCAAAAAAAATCCCTGAAATTCAGTACAGAGGTTAAGTTGAATAACAGTGAATTCATGAAGAAATAAAGCCATTGAAATTCAAGATATTTCCTACTTTTTGGTAGTTTCATACGAACAAGTTCTTGGAAATACATTAAATATTGTATACCTTTGTACTGTGCTTTTTAAATGGTTCACCAAAACAGAAGTGGACAACTCATTTTAGTCGTGGAAATAGAAAAGGATGTCATCAGCACAAAATGTCAAATTTGTTGTTACAAAACTTTGACTAATTTCAGGCCATATTTGATCTTTCCAAAATAAAATGCCTTTATTTGAACCGAACTGGAAATTTAAAGATCCCTTCCCTCAAGTTTTATTAATGACATCGCAATCAAAGGCTTACATATAATTTGAATGTCGGTGAAATATATGAAACTAAACTAGTTTTAAGGATTATATCAATCCTCTTGGATTTACAAGTGTTATACAACATTTGAAATATAATAAAAAAACAATATCCATTATTCATCGTCCATCATGACTGAATAGACTGATCATGTTTGGCATTTTATAAAATGTTCACCTTGACTCTATCATTATGAATTGATGATTTTCTTTTGCATGAAGACTGAGTGTCTTCCCTATTAACTGTATGTGATTGGTTTGTCCCATTATTTCACCCTTCAGCAATGTCTAACCTAGCCTCCAGTCTACCCAACTCAGTGGTTCATAGTCCGAATAAAATCATCTCCAATAGCCAAGCTTCACCAACACACCGATGGAAGAATAGAGGCCCAACGAGCTCCACTAGCTCAGAAGACAATAAGATCAAGAAGCCGGTAAGTCACCAGGGCAAAATCCACAAGACTGTAGCAGTCGATTTCACTGAAGGGTTTAGATCAATCCTAAGATGAGTAAATGTATGAATCAATTTTTATTGCTAAGTAAAGTGTGATGTCGCAATACAATGCATCTGAAAGTTAGGATGATTCCTAAATTAGGAAGAGTTTAGTGAAATCGACTGTAGGGCTTGTAGCTCAAAATTTGTACTGGACCAGATTTCTTTTTACAAGACCAGAATTAAAATGAGTTGAACAAACATAAAGGGAAGATCTATCTCATTTATCTTATGTGTAAAGTATATTTCGATATTCAACATAATTGAAAGATATTTATCAGTTTCCTAGTAAACATTCTTTGGCAAAGATATTACACAATGAGGTATTGTTATTCAGTTAAAAACCACAAGCCCACCAGGCTGGTCTGGTCGTGAGTTTACTGGCTAAAATCACTGGCTTTGGGTGTTAATTTTGAGCCCTATACAGTGTGTGCATGTATCAATATTCATACATTTTTCTGGTTATTAAACAGAGTAAATATGATACATGTAATAGATGTTAATTTTTGCATCTGGGATAAAGAATATTAGTTGTAATTTTTACCTGTACACCGGTATGTGTTAAGCACTGTATACTCAGTACTTTCCCGAGTCCTGTGAAAAAAATATTCACAGGCATATTCCTCGGGTGGGATTCGAACCCACGACCCCGCCTTTCTAGAGCAGATGTCTTAACAACTAGATGTCTTACCAACTACCAACTGAGAATGCCCTGTAGCTAGAGGCAGTTTGAATACTATTACAGGGGTGTGAGAATTCAGCTTTTAAGCTGATTTCAGCTTTTTTTTGTTCAGATTTTTACTCTGAATTTCAGCTTTTTTGTACACCTGCTTTGATCAAAACTATGGGAACTTTTTAAATTTCAGCTTTTTGCTAGTTTTTTTCAGCTTTTTGTGTTTGTGGCCACTCACACCTCTGCTATAAGCAGGGGTTACTGTGACCATTCATGTTAATTTTTGCATCGGGAATAAAGAATATTAAATGTAAATATGGTTTCATGTTGTAGCAAAAGCTTATTCAAAACTATTTTGAGCTGTAATCAAGTTAATTGTGCACAACCAATTATTGAACATATAAAAGAAAGTATTTTTCATTTACAATTTCTTGTATTGTATTTGTCTGATAATCAGCAGTGTACTGTTATATTACTATTACCTGGACATGTGTGGGCGTATTGAATGGTAAACACACCGTCACAGCATCTTTTAGTTTCCCACAAGCCTTCTATTAGTGTCTCGAGAGCTAATAGACTGTACAAGTCTTGTATCTATTTGAATCCATCAGAACAATATTTGCTCCTGAAATACTGTCAAAGTCAAGAAAATAGCATTTGAAGACTCAAAAATATCCATTGCTTATATCGGTTGCCGCAATCGAATTAAGCACCAATAGAAGTGTGCACAAAATCACTGCCAAAACATAAACTGGTTTCCGTTATTTTCACCTCATTTGATGATACTTTCACAGGTTGGTTGTATGGTAGGCTTTTTTAAAACTTGTCGATAAACATGACCCAATTCTTACTAAAACTATTGGTGTATCAATTATTTAGCATAATTAGTGCCGTCTTTGAGGTTGACTAGATCTGACTGTTTTAGGTACCTGTTTTACAGAGGCAAAGACGAGACTCGAATGACGACTGGGAGATTCCTACTGATGAGATCATGATGGGTCCCAGGATTGGTTCAGGATCGTTTGGGACTGTCTTCAAGGGACATTGGCATGGTGGGTACACAATACACATCCAAGATCAAAATCTGTATACATTAACCCTAACCCCCATCAGGGTCCTCCCAAGTGCCCTGCCAAATACAACAGAATGCAACACAGTAGAAATGAGAACCATGCCAAATGCAACAAAATGCAACAAGGGATTCTGTTGCATCGTGCAGGCATTGTGTTTGTGTTGGGAATGAGCAAGGGTGTTTACCCTGCTAAATGCAACAGTATGCACATAAGTGCAGTGTTGACTTGGCAACAAGTTGCAACAAATGCCATCAAGGTATGAATTTGAGTCGACTGCCAAATACAACAAAATGCATCCCCAATATAAAATCACTTGACTGCTAAATGCAACAAATTCAGTCAAAATATGACATCCAAGTTGACTGCCAAATGCAACAGATTGCAACAACTTATTTCCATTGGTGCATATTGTTGCATTTAGCATGGTTAGGGTTAATGGGTCAGAGGAAGCATCACGTTATGTACATTGGAATGAGAAAATAGTCTATGTCTTGCTTGTGCATTTGTTAAGTCATCCAGTCATACATAATGGGTCAAATGCAAATGTGGGAAAATATCTTAACAAACTTTTACAGCTTTGATCAGTTCTTAAAATTACTGATTATAATTTAATTTTATGTAGTAATTCCTGCTCATCTTGTTACAGTTTTAAATGTTGTTGTGATTAAGATATTGAGAAATGAAAATGTGAAAAAAGAATTAGCTGTTGCAAACTGCTTACCAACCAAAAGGACCTGTTTTATAAATGCAAAAAATTAATAATGGCCTCATGTTTTGACCCTAGCAGAGTCTTTCTCAAAGGCTAAATGACAACAAAACACATACATGCAGTTATAATGGAGTAACAGAAGCAGTCGAAGTAGAAAAAAGTGAACTAGGGTCGAAATGTAAGGCCATTAAACAAATGTTGAAATAACAATGTCTTTCTTTTCTTTAAAGGACCTGTGGCTGTCAAAAGATTAAATGTAACGGATCCCACAGCGTCCCAACTGCAGGCTTTTAAGAATGAGGTGGCAGTGTTGAGGAAAACCAGGCATGCTAACATCTTATTATTCATGGGTTGTACTTCAAAGCCTCAGCTGTCTATTGTAACTCAATGGTGTGAGGGATCCAGTCTCTATAAGCATCTACATGTACAAGAGACAAAGTTTGAGATGTATAACTTGATTAACATTGCTCGGCAGACAGCACAGGGAATGGAGTAAGTCCTTAACACTCTTACTTCATAGCTGTAGTTATAGAACAGTAAATACTTTGGATTTGCATACACGGAAGGGTGTGTCAAAGGTTAGGGAAATTGACCCAATTCACCGGACGACATCATCACAATAATCTTAGGTGTGCCATTTTGGGAGGTCCATGTTCCCATGTGTTATAAATACAGTTTAGTGTGCATTTTAGGCCATGCGATGTTTACATTCTTAGGAGTTGACTCTCACTCTGGTGAGGGCTACAAACAGTAGCTGCGCGTGACGTTGGTGCAAGGGGTCAATATTTCTCTTTGCACATTTACTCAACTCTTCACCCTATGAACAGACTTTTTTCAGCATCAATCTTGTTGGTCCATGTAAGTCATTACATCATACACTTATGTCCATCTGCTGTTCACCCATCAGGGTCTTTGTTACGTCTGGCTCCTAAGCTGGCAAACAGTTGTGTGTACATGATAACTAATCTGAATTCCATTGTTTCACCAATTTCAATTGCGATGATATACCTCTAAAGGGTTAACTAAAGAAGTCCTTTTGTTCCCCTCTATTATAATTGAAGACTTTTTGTTGTCACTAGGTGGCAGCAGACTTGCTGGGTAAACCAGCAGACTGATTATGACTAGAGTAGGCTAGTCAAAATGTTGAGACCAATTAATGACTCACTCCGTGGTAGTGAAGTCATCTTGAGAAGTCCCCTCGATCCACTAAATGAAAGTAGTTGTATTCCCTCCCCAGGTAGTACTTAATAAGCAGGACAGTTCTTATCAGAACTAAGTTGTCTCCCGAATTCTGAAATGTACTCAACGGTAGTAGATGAATAATAGGACAAGTTCTCACAAGAACAATCTACTGTATATAGCAAAGTAGATATAATCACATGGTATTTCCGCAAACCAAATATACATTAATATCTCCTTTATTTGTAATATCTACTATATTTCTAATGTATACTATTTTTCGAATAACCTCGTACCTTTGTGATTTTATTTTCAGTTATCTTCATGCCAAGAATATTATCCATCGGGACATGAAATCAAACAGTATCCTTTGCAATCCCAAGGAATGGAATATGTGTCTGTACAAGACAGTTGTATTTCTCTTTCATTTTTAGAAGAAAACATTTCAGAAACTAAGATTCCTTGACGAAGTGTTTTTCTAGACATCTTCTTGCATGATGACCTGACAGTGAAGATTGGTGACTTTGGTTTGGCTACGGTCAAATCAAGATGGAGTGGATCACAGCTATGTGAACAACCAACAGGATCTATCTTGTGGATGGTAAGTTGGATGGGAATATCATCTCACCAAGCAGTTGTGATTGAAGCCCGGTTTATACTTCACATGAGTTGCCAAAGGGAAGCAAATTTTCTTGCATCACAGCTGGGAAACAGCGCACACTGATTGTGTGACGAAAAATTGCTTTGCATTGGCTTTGATGTGAAGTATGAAGCAGGGGTAAGACAAACCCAAACTATTGGTAGTAGTCATAGTTGTCATATTTATCTGACCTTTTGGGAATGATTAGATATCTCCCACACAAAGGATGCATATATGAACTCCAACAATTAGTGGACAGTGTGTATTGAAGAACCTGCCAGGCTTTGTCATAACAATGTATTTGATTGATTGCAGGCACCTGAGGTGATCAGGATGAAAGATCCCAACCCTTATTCCTTCCAATCGGATGTTTATGCATTTGGTGTGGTGTTGTTTGAGTTGGTTAGTGGTCAGCTGCCATACTCTAACATCAACAACAAAGATCAGGTTTGTATTACAAGGACCTACGTGTACACCATTTACATACATACATATATCATTTATACCGCGCTTAACCACGATGGGTCTGAGCCCAATACAAACTGCTGCCAAGGGCAAGAAAAAACAAAATAACTTAAAAAAAACAAGAAGAGAAAAATTAGATGTTATGAGAACTTTGTTCCAGGTTTCCAATTTTACCCAATGGCATGTTTAAAAAGTCGCCTGTTTGCTGGCTTGGACAATATTTATAAGTATACACCTCATCTGGCGGCAACTGGTGAATTGTAATCATTTTGGGCTCTTGGGGAATACAGTAGAGTGTGTTCTTACCAAAGGGAAATCTCTTTTGCTACTACGGCAACAAATAATACACACTTATGCAAATAGTTATGTTAATAATTATGTTAAAAATTTGTTAATGGCCTCACGTTTTGACCCAAGCAGAGTCTTTCTCAAAGGCTAAGAGAAAGACTCTGCTAGGGTCGAAACGTGAGGCCATTAACAATTTTTTTTGCATTATACAACAGGTGCTTTGGTTGGTAAGCAGTTTGCTACAGCTAATTCTATTCATTCCCAACCTAGCATGCCTAGTTATGATTATTAGTAATGGATGATGTAGATTTAGCCTTAGAACCAGTTTAAAAGACATATCTGTGACTTCTGATTTGATGTTCAGATCATCTGGATGGTTGGGCGTGGCTACTTATCACCTGAACCTAACAAGGCAAGAACGGACTCCCCTAAAGCACTGAAAAGACTCATTACAGATTGCTGTAAGATGAACAGAGAGGAAAGACCACTCTTCCCACAGGTAACTTCAATCTAACCAAGAGGAGTAGAAATAGAAAAGCTATTGTATCTCCCTTGGATTGTTACAATCCACTGTGATTTCAGATATTATTAGGTATCACACAAGTGCGAGTGGAATACGGGAAATTATAGCGCCTCAAACTTGCTAGGTAAATTATTACTAGCAAACTTCCTCAATAAACAGTATTTATTCAGCATTGGTCATGCAGTGTTTGAAATTGGTGAAAAATTATATCTTTGTTTTGGTTGTGCCATTTTGGGAGTCAATGTCCCCGTTTACACGCTTACCACAATTTTTAAGTGCATTTTGACTTCCTAAATGGTGAGCTTTGCAGACAGAAGCCGTGTGTGACTGTGGTGCAAGTTGTCAGTAGCAATTTATAAGATAATTATTATTTGTTTATGTTGTTGTCTGACTCGTCATTTGTTTTTCATATCAGATCTTGGCATCCTTGGAAGGTTTGGCTCGTCTTTTACCCAAGGTACATCGTAGTCACTCAGAACCCTCCATGAACCGGGCACGCTTCCAGGCAGATGACTTCATGTATTGCCCATCACCAAAAACACCCATCAATAGCCAGTTTGGGGCATTCCCATTCTTCACTGGGGGAGGTTTATAGGAAGCCAAGAACACCCATCAATAGCCAGTTTGGGGCATTCCCATTCTTCACTGGGGGAGGTTTATAGGAAGCCAACAACACCCATCAATAGCCAGTTTGGGGGCATTCCCATTCTTCACTGGGGGAGGTTTATAGGAAGCCAACAACACCCATCAATAGCTAGTTGGGGGCATTCCCATTCTTCACTGGGGGAGGTTTATAGGAAGCCAACAACACCCATCAATAGCCAGTTTGGGGCATTCCCATTCTTCACTGGGGGAGGTTTATAGGAAGCCAACAACACCCATCAATAGCCAGTTGGGGGCATTCCCATTCTTCACTGGGGGAGGTTTATAGGAAGCCAACAACACCCATCAATAGCCAGTTTGGGGCATTCCCATTCTTCACTGGGGGAGGTTTATAGGAAGCCAGAACTGAATGCATTGATTTAGAAGACCGTGTCAGATATCTTGACCTGGTCGATACACAGTAACTACTGATCTGTATTGCACTGGCTAGAAATCATCTGTTTCTGTCAAGTCATCTGCTTCATGTTTGAGCCGTTGAAACCAAGAGATTAAAGATCAGACTGGTACGTAAGACGATGGGACTACAATTGGATACTCTATTTTGAGCTGAAGCCAGCCATCTTTGGTTGTGAAGATGCCAACCATCTGACTTGCAAACTTAAGAGCATTTTGCTTTTTTATGACAAAGGTACATGAATATGACCATCCATTTGGCCATATTTGTTTCCAAGATCATTTTGAGTTGATGGCTGGAAGTGAATAAAACAAGTTGTGTAATGAGTTCATTGAGATTGCTATGAAGAAAGACAGCTCGTCTGGCTTGTAGCTACCCATTGTAATAAACTGGTCAGTAGATACATTGCTGACAATAAGAAACACTACTTACCACTCAGCGGCAAGGTCTTAACGGCACTCTATTTTTTAGGTTTCTAGTTGTTATTTCTTGCATTAAAACATGAAGACATAAGAAATATCATACATTATTTTCCAGCATAAACTGTTTGCGGTAACTGCGCCCAATCACCTCTGTGTTTTTATAAGCATCCACAATAGGACTTTGTGAATTCTTTTGTATAAAAAATAATAATAACAAGTATATAAAAAAACACATTGGTTGCTTTTTAAGCTGTGGCCATCTCATGTGATATCCTGCTGTCTCTTCAGAAATCACATGAGAAAAAAACAAAAATCACCAGTTGAAGAAAATAAGTTGTAAGTTAATCCAAATGCTAAGATGGCTGATTGCTGTGTATTTTGACTGTATATATAACTGTTTATCTTCTCAATAGAATATACTGGAAATCCTACACATATCTCCTTGATGTAAGGGAGAGGCTTAACTACAACAACCGTTATTGTGTTTCATTTGTTAAGTACTTGGGCAGATATGTGCATGGATATGTGTACATGAACACAACCCAAGGTATCTGTTGTAAGTTACCTTGGGTGCGGTTTTCAACCAAATTATGCATAAACAAAGTGAACCAAAGTGTGAGGGCAAACTGTGTACGTTGCATGATGTCAGTGTGAAGGCTAGAGATTGAGAGCATGTGCTGTGTTTATATCTTGGGCAAAGATGATGTTGCAATGTGAAAATGTACTCAAAAAAGTGATCACTGCTATTGGCAGTATTTTTGACCACACCTTCCCACACAAGGGTATCAGTGGTCCAAATTTACTTGATGCAAATTAAGTAAAACAAACTTTTTCATTTTTATTATTTGTATCATTTATTTGGTAATCGATACAAGAAAACAGCACACAGGCAGTCGAGATATAACTGTAATTGTGTTTCAAGTAAATTCACCGTTGAAAGCGCCCTCATGCGGTCAAAAATACAGCCAATTGTCATACAACATCAATCACAGATAATGGAATTGAATTGTTCCCATACCATTATGTGCCAAGGCTCTTTAAAAACAACTATTTTATAAGAAGTAGATTTTCTGTTTGCACTTCTCCCCACCCTGTGGCATACACATTATCAATTAGCTTATTTCATTGGTATTGTGTGTATTTTCTTCATCTGATTTACAGTTGACCAGTAAAGCACCAAAGTAGAGTTTCATAACCCCTCCTAGTATCTTTGGTAAGAGTGCCCCCCATATCCTCCATGATCCACCACTCCATGTGTTTGGACTTGCCTGGTTAAGTGATAGGCAATTGTTATTTGGGCAATATCCTACAAAATCAGATAACTACCTGAAGAGGATTTGGGAGGATTCAGAGTTGCCAACTCTCCCTGATTCTGCAGAAACTTCCCTGAAAATAAAGCAATCTTTCCATGTTCTGATGAACAAATTTGAAAATCTCCCTGATTATGAAAACATTTTCCCTGTTATGCTGAATGTAGTTCTAATTATCTCCCTGATTGTTGTACAAAATCTCCCTGATTGCCAGATGCAAATGTTGGCAGGTTTGGAGGATTTGGGACCGTCAGGGTGTGAAGAAAAGCCAGTTGATGGTATTCATTCAGCAGAAACACTTGATGTGTACTTGTTGTCAGAATGAAACCAGGGAAAGTCTTTTACAGGAATGCTGTGACGAAACAAATGTTAAGAATAGTGATGTGAATGTTGGGCATGTATTTACTTTTTTTGTTTTTTTGTTTTTTACATGACACTCGTTGTTTTGCCTTGGGTGTATAAAACAAAAACATGTCCCCCATGTCACATCGGTAGCCAGTCATTACCTATGCAATGATAGGTTATATGAAAACAGAGTAAATCAGTCCATCGTGGTGTGTGTGCACTGAGGTCAGGAGTGCACAGATACACTTCTGGTGTGAAAACTGTATCATTACATATTGATGATAATTGTACATTGTAATTTTGTTGTTTAAAAGGATGGGCATAGTGGCTTGGATGACGTATTGTTTTTATAATGTGCTACTGAAGACTGACAAGAAGTAACTTATTAGTTATACTGTTTTATAAACCAATATTTGTTTATGTTTTCTCATCCTTATAATGTATTAAATGAATTTTAGGAATATTTCAATCTTAAAAAAAAAACATTAAAAAAAAAACATAAATTATTGAATGTAAGAATAATTGGAGAATGACAAATGGGCTGGCACCCAGCATATTATTGTACTGGTGTTGAGAAATCCACTAGAGCTAGCAACTGGAATACAACATTGCTTTTTTGTCCATGAACTCAAATCGCATTTGCTAACTGTTAAAAAAATTTACTGCATACTGCGGGCTCAGTATTTAGTTCTGTGTATGCCTTTACTAACACAATTGTACAGTTTGAGAAATGAGAGATTTAATGAATTGGTATTTATTTTAAGGGCTGGAGTACATTATTGTTTTAAAGGAGCATTTCAGATTGTGACTAATGTGCACCACTAGGAAAAGAAAATGAGTGAAGACTGAACGAGCATGGATTAAACATCCACACTTTAGAGATATAACTGTAGTTCACATTCGACATTATTACAGTTGTATATATCAATGGTTAAGTGCTAAATGTGGATGTTTGGTTTTGTGCTGACTTTTTCTTCCAATAATCTTGAGGCTTTGTTTAATTAAAACAAACAAAAAAAATGCTTTAACAGTTAGGAAGGTAGTGAATGGATAGTCAGTTTTTACTTGATGTTGGTAAACTGGGTCGACAACGTTGGGCTTTGCCCCTTATTTTGTTTATTTTCAAGTCCTTGTACACATGAAAATTGGGTCATCATCAAAGACTAGTTTAAAAATCTAGTTGAATTAACAGGGCAGCCGGGGTATCCAACCAAGTCAGTGTTTAAATAAAGTGGGTCGTAATTTTAAAAGGTGTTTCCCGAAGGGAGTGGATGGCGCAATGAAACAATCCAACATGCTGGTTGTATCTGATGGACAGGGTGTTCTGAGGGATGGGTAGTCCTACATGACATTGTGTAAATTACAAATAATCCATGGAAATGTCTGCTTTGCATTTTCTTTTTGCCTTTTTGAAAGCGATTATTGTACAAGGGGTTTGGGGTTACTGGTTGATACTCTATCTAAATTAGAAGCCAATATTAAAATTGTCATGGTATCTGCAGAGTATGTTCAGCATGGGTATGTATTTTGTCCATGTTGTTTGACCAGAGAGCATTCAGCAGCTGGAGCATGTTGACATCAAAATCATCTAGATAAACCTCTTGATTATTTGGGCTTATCCTTGGAGGATGAATTAACAATGAAGAGCATATCTCTATAGACCTTGTGCAACATTCTTGCTGCAACATGAGTTTGTTGATCCCCTTAATATTAGAAAAACATGCATGGTTCATGACTTAAAATAATCGTTACCCAGAATGTGCCATCATAAATTATCTTTAATAAGTGCCATTCATTCAGAATTTGATGTTTTCAGTATTCTGAGCAAAAATAGAACATTTTTATATGGTTATTGTACTTTTTTTTCACTGTGAGTCTGCTAAACAGCAAATACTTGCAATCGTTAGCATGACACCATGGATATTGTTTTATTAATGGGATCGGCTTGATACTTGTTTTTGCATCCACTGCCGGACAGTCACTGGTAAACAACTAAGAATTGCCCAGCTGATCCACAAGATATGTCACATGATCAGTGTCATAACCTGCACAAGGTCTAAAGTAAACAGCTATTTGAACAAGATTAACATGTGTAAACAGTTGTACAAAGGTGTCATCTATCATGTCAAATTTCATCGCAAAAAAAGTGATTATACTTTTATTTTATATCTTCCTGAGTGTACCTACGTATATATTAGTCATATTTAATGAGTACCATAGCCAGCCAAAAGTCAGTCATAAATAAATGTACAAGGTATCTTTGTAAATGGATGGACTATTTATTTGGGAGGGGGAGGGGGGGGGGGGCAAGGGGTGAATGGAAATCTCCTCATGAAAGTTTCTCTTTGGAAAGTTTTAATGAGCTGAAGATATTGACAGAGTTCATGGTAGTATTGGTAGGGTACAGCAGAAGGTAACTGATGGGACTTTCATGTTGCATTCACCGTGTTATATCCAAGTGAGATAGCATCCAACACAGAGCTTTATTTAGCATTCATAAATACCCGAGACAGTTTATCCATTCTGATTGGCCGAGAGGGCATCACGTGGCCATGTTTAAACGGGCGATATAAACACGGTAAAAAGTGTTTAAAATCGGCCAGCTTGCGAACGAAAAATATAGCCCCTGTATCAGAATAAAGAAGTACACGTATTTCCAGCTGTTGGGTTTCTGATTGGCCGAGAGGGCATCAAGTGCCTATAACAGCTGCAGAGACATGAAGATCGACATGGCGTTCAAGGAAGTGGCCGGTAAATATGGATAGAAATTTAACGCAGAGTCGAGCTGAGAAACTGTCAGATTTGTTCCCAGTTTTTAAAGGTTTTTGCATGTTTTTGACAGAAAGGCATTTATGAATGGAACCTCTGAGGGGCCTGGTTGCCGATAATTGCCCTCGCCTTCTGCTCGGGCAATTATCGGCCACCAGGCCCCTCATCGGTTTTAAACAATAGTTAAAAACCTCTTCATCACACCTTTATTCCCTTATTACTAGTTGGAGACTTTCGAGACGTTAGCGGGTGCCCCAGTAAGCGGTCCTTTTTTATTATGAGAACAATAGAAAAGGACTGCGTACTGGGGTGCCCACAAACATTTCAAGTGTCTCCTATTACCAATATATGACCAAAGAACCTACAAAAAACATCAAGTAAAGTTACATAAAGATTCTACGTTTATCATGTACTTTCATCACCTTCACACAGATGGTATACGAAGGAAAGCTAACATACTCGAAGAACCTCCAGCATCAATGGTCTTAAAGTCAGTAGACTATTCGGAGAACCCTCAAGTAGCATCATCAATGGCACCAAAGTAAAGTAAAATACTTGGAACGCCCAATAAAGCAGCATTATAAATGGGACCAAATTAAGGCAAATGACTCAAAGAACCATCAAGGAAGTTGCAGCATCAATGGGACCAAAATAAGGCAAAATACCTTCAGAAATCTAGCAGCATTATTTTCACAATAGCACCATGCGGGTTGGGTGTTGTAGAGAGAAAAAAAATATGTTAAACATCAGATTTGATGGAATGCATTAACATTGCATTCTGTTTAGCTTGAAGATGCATTATCATTCCAAATTTTTAAATTGTTATTTTGAGTAAATAGCTGGGATATAGGAGGGAACCAGATCATTTGTGTGTTACAACTGCTTGTAACATTTTCTGTGTATCGGAAAATTTTCCCAGTAGGGACTGCATTGTACAATGGTAAAGATGGACTTTTAATACATTGTTTCATGCTCTTTTGCTGCGATCATATGCATGAAGAATAGTTTATTTCATTTCTAATAAACAACTTGAAGGAACACACATTTCAAACAAACATGATTTAGATTATGTATTATGACAGCATGGCAAGCCATACGGCAAATTTTCGTCTGATAGCCTGATAGCGCCCTGATAGCACACACTGAGGGACAAAATTCTCTAAGACACCGTCACTAGACTGCTTTTGAACACTGACAAAGTAATAAAAAGGGTTAAACATTCGATTGTTTGTACCAGTATTCTAGAAACATCATCAGTTGGTCCCCTCCTTTGTTTCTTCTGTCCCTCACATGACATAACGACACCAGACTACACCCTAGTAATCATTCAAATTGAAATTTCAATTGTTGTCAATTACAGAAACAGTTAATATTAATTAGCGGTTTTATAAATTCTCACACAAAATAAAAATTGTTATTTATTTATTTTTTTTAAACAAAGCATAACTTGTATTATCAAATATATTATTCTCGTAGTTTTTTTCTTCTAGGTTCAGTGGAAATTCTTTTAAAGAATTACATGGGTTATTAAAAAAAAATCTCTTGCACTCCTAGAACACTATCTGAAAAGATATTCTTACATCTCGGGCAATATACTTCTAAAGGAATTACTATTGACAATCATGTACATGTTGGTTGCTTCTTTTTGTTTTTAAGAAACGCCATTTTGACCTTCCCATGTACTGTAAATCCGTGCTCGTTATGTAGAGTGTAAGAAACGTATTATCAAAAGCAACTATTATTACACAGACATGGAACTTATAACTGCCTAGCATACTAATTTTTATGCAGCTATTTTATTTTTAAAACTTGAGGCAAAAGACGGAATCAGCCGGTGAGTTGCATGTTTGATTAAAATTGATCAAATTTTGAGATCATGTAGCACTTAGTTTACATGATGTGAACAGCATACATTTCCAGCTATGTGTTCACTATTTAAGTCTTCATTCTTCATTCCACCTGGTATTTCAACAGTTTTTACACTCCACACCCTCTGGTAAATCATCAGCAGCACATCTGAATCCAAGATTTGCAGCTGAGCTATCCAGTGTATTTTGACTGCGAGCAGCACAGCGATAGCGGTAGCAGTAAGACTGGAAATTGAATGAAAAAATACAATGAATTAATTTCAATTTGAACGTAAATACCTACCATTGACCTGTAAGGGGGGGGGGGGCAGGGGGAAACGGTCCTGAGCTGGAGGGGCTCGAACCCACAGTCTGCTGATCAAAAACACTAGAACTTGGCTCCTTTGCTCTTTACAGCTCAGCCCTGACACGCTGTCCAAATAAATATCTAATGATCTTTGCAACCTTGCAAGTTAACATTTATGCAAGAAGTAAACGGACAAACGATAAATTAGTTGTCTGATGAATGAGTTACCCATCTCAAGAAATCTTCAAGAAAATTTGCCATGTTATAGTGAGATGAAAGAAACCCTTACCTTATGACACATGTAGGAGCCTCCTTTCTTCACTTTATCCGTTCCAGAATCAGGACCTTTCTGAAAGATTATTCAAAAACGTCTGCTGAATTCTCTACTTTCAGGTAGGTCATTTAATATTTTAGGTTAAGCTCCAGTTTTCCACATTTGGACCATTTTGAACTATTATTGGATCACTATCATACAAATACATATAATGTCATATGATTGAAACCAACTGTAAAACAAGTGGAAATAATTTCACACGTACTGCTATAATACATTATTGGGCTTTGGAAGAGTAAATTATTTCCAATTTGTTTTCAATAAACACACCGTAAAAACAACCTGTAAACGTTTCATCAATATGGGTGGTCAC
This sequence comes from Marthasterias glacialis, assembly GCA_911728455.2. Lineage (NCBI taxonomy): Eukaryota > Metazoa > Echinodermata > Asteroidea > Forcipulatida > Asteriidae > Marthasterias > Marthasterias glacialis. The sequence goes on from OU452221.1 coordinate 29,968,161, forward strand.
TTAATGGTGAAAACAAAGAGGAATGGTTTATGGTTTCAGAGAATTTGTATATGCTCAAATACGTGCTTATTCTAATGCAGCAGTCGAACAAAGCAACAGTAGTTTGTGGAGGTCTTCAATACTATCTTCTCAACTTTCACAGTACATGTATTTCAGACATAAAATAACTTTTGTGGAGATTTGGTACTTTAATTAATCATTGAGGATTCAGATTGAAAGTATCAATTCTGTCCCTTATAATTACCAATCCTGTGCTTTGTATTTAAAGTTTAATGAAAGCAGTAAACCACAAGAGAAACTGACTGGGTAAATTTTAAAATCAATTTTGGGTTGAAAAAAGGAAAATTTACTGGAGCGGGATTTGAACCTGGGACCACCGGCTATATATATGTACCGTCAATCTACCAACTGAGCTATCCAGCCCTAATGTTGACGGACTCCCCATTTTGTCAATATCTTTGTTCAGGGGGTGCCAGTCAGAAGCCATTCAACCGGATACTGCTGTGTAGCCAGGGATTACACCCCATTACATCTGATACAACCATAGAGCTAGATCTATGCTTATAACCTGGGAAACGGCAGCACGGGGATCTACCTTAAGGGTGATGCAACTTTTTATTTTCAAATATCAAAGTTTATTGCTTATCTAAAACAAGAGCAACTAGTATAATCTCAACTTACAGGATTTGTTTGTGGTTTATTACTATGCATCGTTGTCCACCAGTCAGACGTCCATTCCCAAACATTCCCAACGGTGTTAAAGAGTCCATAGCCATTTGGTAAATATGCAGTTACCTTCACACAGAAAAAAACATGCAAAGTAAGGGAATTTTCAGCAATTTTTATTATGAATCTGCTCCAATTTTATGTTAATAGACAATCATGTAAATGATGGGGGAAAAAAAGAAGTAAACCAATACAAAGGTAGCAGTTGAAACTATGCTATTTTCTCCTGAAGACGATCAGAGCATACTGATCGAAACGTCGTGTTGCAATCGGTTCTTTTCAGAACCACCCCAACTCAAAAAAAAGAAGAAAAAAAAGAGATCATTACATGGTGTCACCGCAAACCTTACTAAATTGTATCTCCACCATGCAAAGTATCAAATCCTACTGAAACTATGCTACTTGACCCATTTTACTTGACGCCTCCACACAATAAGTCATGCTTGAGCAGATTGCTTCTGTATCAACTGTGTAGTACACTTTTAGGTGATGTGTCCGCAGTTAGACTGCACACAATAAAAAGAAGACATGGCATGTCGTAGGTCGTGGCCAATCAGTTAAGAGCACTGGACTCAAGCTCTGGTATTTCTGATCAGCAGAGTGTGAGTTCGAGGCCTGGTCATGACACTTGTATCCTTAAGCAAGACACTTAACCATTATTGCTTCATTTTTCGGATGGGATGTAAGGTTTTGTGTGGTGTATCAATATCTATCAACGCACGTAAAAGAACCTGGAAACACTTATCACTAAGAGAAGGGATTCACCCCGGTGTTTCTGGCGTGGTTAGTAGCTGCAACCGGCTCCCACAAGTTGGTGTGATGTTTCCGTATAGGAAGCTTTACAGACTATATGATACAGATACTGATACATGGTTGTGTTGTACCTGTGTTCAAGCATGCTCATGTTATAAACTGGACTCAATGCATTGATATGATTCAATGCGTACTTGTGTATGGAGAAGATTAAGAGAACTAGACAAAGTTTCCTCTATGCACCCATGGTATGCTTTTACTCACAGGACAAGTGCCTTCCCAACCATCTTCAGCTGTGTTCATCCTGGGAAACTCTCCCTGCCATATGTTCATCCTGTGTTCACCTTTAGGAAGTTCTTTGTTGCCCCATGGGTATAATCTGTAAGGACGATTCAATGATGTTACAATAAATAATAATACTAACATGAAAACCACTGTTTAGACATGTCTCTGAAAAACCCCTTCCCTAAGTTATTGAGTGTGATTTCTTCATTGTAGAATGAAAAGTTCCTCTACCATCAACTTTTCAAGCTCACCACAATAAATGTGACAGGAAAATAAAGAAAACGTTTGTAGAGAAAGAAAACAGTTTCCTCTTAACATTGACTACATCTCTGACAATAAAGGATCTAGCATCAATGAGGCATCCACATCCCTCCACAAGAAGTTGCATGAAAAAATGGAAAACTGAACTCAAAAATAATTTCAAGCATATTTTTGATACTGATTTAAAAAAATGTTTAACGAAGATCTGCTCCATGAACTGATGAACTGATGAACACAATCCCAAGAGAAACTCAAGTAAAGACTGAAGTACATACACGGAGATGACCCAACTCTAATGTGTGGATGGTGTAACCATGATATAGAGAAATGACTGACAAGGATAATCAGTACATTACCTGCTCTTGAGACCACCTCTTGAGGCATATTCCCATTGTCTAATGTGTGGATGGTGTTACCATAATAGATATAGAGAAATGACTGACAAGGGTAATCAGTACATTACCTACTCTTGAGACCACCTCTTGAGGCATACTCCCATTGTCTAATGTGTGGATGGTGTTACCATGATAGATAAAGAGAAATGACTGACAAGGGTAATCAGTACATTACCTGCTCTTGAGACCACCTCTTGAGGCATACTCCCATTCAGCCTCAGTGGGTAACCTTTTCCCTGCCCACTGGCAATACTCATTAGCATCATTCCAGGAAATGTGGACAACAGGATGGTCCATTCTGATGAACAAACGAAAGAGTAATGCATAATAAGATGATGATGTTCCATCCTTTTTAAATGCAAACCTCAAATTTAGAAAAGAAAAAGTACAGAAGTTGTAATGACAGCTACCTTGTTGTCAAGTTCATACCAGTACCAACCCTTTAGATAATTATGTCCATCTGAAAGCTCACTGATTCTAAAGTTCATACCAGTACCAATCCTCCACAGAAATATTTCCATCTGAAAGCTCAGCGATTCTAAAGTTCATACCAGTACCAATCCTCCAGAGAAATATTTCCATCTGAAAGCTCACTGATTCTAAAATTCATGCCGATCTCCCAGAGAAATTTTTCCATCTGAAATACTGTCCAAGTCGAGAAAATAGCATTTGAAGATGCCCAAAACCACCGATGCTGATCACAAATGCTGACTGCTGAAACAGACTGATATGAGTGTTTATAAAATCCCTGGCAAAACATAAACTGATTTTTGTTGTTTTTACTATAGGGTGACAACTGAATTTGATAAAATGTCCACAGGTTGATTGCACAGTATGTTTATTGAAAACTACAGGATTGGAATGAATAAAAATTAATGATGTAATTTCCGATTAAAATTTAGTTTACCTTTCTGTAATACTAGAGTCTGGTCCTTCTGGGTGTCTCCAGTCTGATTCCTTTACTGGTAGCCACCATGGTGCGGCAGCAACCTAACATTCAACATTACAATCAACATGTTAAACCTTATGTCTTTTCTGTTAAAACTTTTCCTTGTAGGTTTTACCAGCCAAATTTATCAAATTATCAATTTTGATTGGAACAGATAAAATTGAATGCTAATCAAATTTCTTTATTAATCTGATCATACATTGTGCATGCAATCGCACCCTCATCTCATGCAACTTTACTTATTTTAGAAATACTAATTTTACAGCATACAGAAGAATGCAAAAAGAGATTGGTTTGTTCTGATTTATGTAGGCCTACTAGAGTGGAACTGCATGTATAAATTATACTCACAGCTTGTGTAATGTCCTTCTTGATTTCCTCACTAATTCTGCTCTCCAGAACAAAAGAATCTCCAAACCGTTCAGCCTTTAATGAAAAGAAATTCAAAACTAGACATTAAGACAAGAGTGACATGAACAGAAAAACATCAGTTGTTTCTGATAAAAAGTAACAGACACATAGTAATAAAGTCTGCAGTTTGTTGAAACGTGATTGTTGAAAATACATGTACAACTTTAGGCCAAGCCAGGTCTTTCAACTCAGGGAAAATGAATTAGGTTGTATCAGTCATGTCTACGTAAGGCATGAGACCCACGCTTTGAGTGACATACATAAAATATTACTTTGTATATGAATACTAATTACCCTGGTAAAATGAACGTACACCGTGAATTTTTATACTTTTTTTTTAAATCTAAAATACAGGAGCAACGATTTCTTTTCATTCCATCAATATCAAGTGAAGCATAAAGTAACATTAATTAAATAGGCAATGAATTATTAAAACTTCCAGTGTCGAGTTTTCATTAATAATTTTGAACTGTATAAAATAAAATGAAGTTTTAAGTAATTGTAGGCCATTACTAGTCCGAGTGAGTATTCATTTGGTCATCATCTGGCAAGTAAGTGCCAGGTGATAACATTAACAATTTGTTAAATGAGATACATTAGGGTTTGACTTGTGACTCGGTCTTGGCCAGCAGTGAGGCAGTCATTTATCAGTTGTACCACTTAAATTATATATACATTCAATATATTTAAATTGCATCACTTGAACCAACTGATTATTCAGTTACCTCTGTTACATAACCTGTCTGGCTTTTAAACAGCTGGAATTCAGCATTACTTGTTTCATACACATCAAAATAGTATGCTTTCAGAGTAACTTGTCTGGCTGGACTTTCACCATCAGCATAAATAATCGGCTCGTCTGTTCCCATGAGAAATGTTCCTCCATTTATGGCAACCATTTGATTAGTTCTAGCGGAAGGAACATCCCTCTCAGTGTCAGGGGGATTTGGTTTTGTCCCTTTGTCGTAGCTTTCTTGCTTATTCAAATTTGCTGTGTATTTTTTCGAAGCACTGCCTTGTTGGCTATCGTTTTCGTCATTGTTGAGATCTTTGTTTTCATGACGTCGGTTAAGGGAAGAACAGCCACAGTCTTTTCCTGATTCCCGATCTCCTCCTTCTGCATCGAGCTTCAGAGAATCACAGTTATTCTCAGTTTCTCCATTAGAACTGATAAATATTGCATAAATTGTGAAAAACAATAAGACTTGGAACGGGAACGTAACTATCGAGGGCGACATTTTGCTGCATAGTGTCGTCTGCTGCGAACATAGTAGTCTGGATGACCACAACAATGCCACCGGAAGCTGGTACAACACGAAAGAGTGACTGGGTACCAGACTTAGTTAATTGACGGGTTGGTTTTGTTTACAAATCTTGGGAAATAGAGGGCGCTAATTAAAAGATGTAGTTCCTGGATGGGCATCACCGTTACTTACTTCTTCAGAAAATGAAATTAAAAGGAGCGCTATAATGACTAACTAGTGAAAATACTAGTCTGCATAACCTTTCGTAGCAACAACTTCATCAGATGCAAATATGAAGAAGTTGTTGCTACGAAAGCTTATCAGATATTGTTTTACTATAGTTAGCATTAAAGTGCTGCATTTTATTTCATTTTCTGTTATCATCTGAATGGCTACCCACTACATATTCTTAATTAGAGAAATTAAGATTTACAAAGGAAGCAGTTTTTTTTATCTTGAAAAAGCAAAATTGATTTTAGAAAAATGCGGATATGCATGGCCTATGCTCTGAACGAAGTTGCTGTACATTTTTGTTTTAAGATGAAATAAGCATAATCAACTTGATGTTTTTTTTGTTTTAAACTATTTCAATTTGAGCACGATCACCAGTAGTTGCGATAATCGTTACGATTATCGCAACTAGATCACCAGCAGATCACGAAGGAATCACATCCTCCAAGATTGGACCAATTTTTTGTAACTAGAAATGACAAGTGCGCGGTGGGCGAATTTAATTTATAACCGTTCCACCCTTAATTTATTTGTTTATTTGTTTATTTTAAATGAGGGAACATAACTGTATATCAATTATAATGTGCTATAACAGAACTAAAGTATAATCCTTGACAAAGGAAAGTGACTGTAAAGACAATTCCAACTGAGATGACCTGTTGATTTATATCATTCCGCCAGCGGATGTATAAATATTCGTGGGTGTTGCAGGGCACATCCGTTCCATGGACCTTCCCCTGCCGAATGCACACACAGGCACTTAAGCATGCAGCTTTTATTAGTCGTTTGTCATGTTTGTACGTGTGAGAGCTGACTGATATTTTCCCAGGACAGTCAGTGTTCTGCTGGATTAATTTTGTAACGTGTGCGTGTCATTTTAGTTTATGATTTTCGTGTTTGTCTTCAAAAGCTGCAAGTCACCACGCTGATGGTCCGATCACATCATATCCAGGCAGCTACACAAATCGCACAATTTGCAAGTGGTCTAGGCCTACGTCCGTCTACACAGGACCATAGACTCATAGTCATAGAGCAACGTCAGGACATCTAGGACTACTACAGGTAAGGCCTAAATTAAAAAAAAACAAAAACAAAAAAACAACAATAACAAATGAGAATCATTCGTTATTAGGACTAGGAGTTATTTTAACTGGATATGAATCGTGACGATCGTGAACTGTTTGTGACAGTTCAGCCATGAACCTTCACCATGTTCACAATAGTTCTCGTCACGATTCATAATCATGATATAATAAATTAATATAATCCATAGAGGCAAGCTTTGTTGTTGTGTATCCAATCATATTCAAATGTATTAAACTTGTGAGTAAACATGGATTGATATTATATTGAGAGTTTACTGAAGCAGATTAGGGATTGATGGGTGAGTTTGATTGTTTTTTTTTTATTACATTAGGACAGCTTTTTTGGAGCAATCTTTTACATTACAGCATTAAATTGATGAAACAATTACTATCACTGGAGTGTACTTGGTCTGTCTCAACATGCCCAACTATAGTCATAGTTGGGACCAGTCCCAACTTGAGGGTTAGGCCATTTAGAGAGCATTTTAGACAGCATTTAGACAGCCTTTAGGCCTTAAGCTGGACTTGCCTGAGATACTTGTTTAGTACTAGTGCTATTGTGAATGTGTACGTTACTCAGTGTGCCCCTAAACATGCTATGTAATTTTCAATCCACTCAAGTTTCTCTTGACTTAAAACAGGGCTTCACAAGATATTCGGTAATTATCGGAAAACTGAAGAAAAATTGATAAGAATGGTCATTGTTTACGCTCCATCAGGCACTTGCCTAGTGGTGCAATCGTCCTGCACAGTGAAAGATCTTTAGAATCCAGCTATAGTTGGGCCATCCCAATAGACCGATTGTGCGACCCGCATCACGCGACCCCTCTTGGGTATAAAAATGTAAACACACGAAATCCTCCATAGGAAAGGGTGGTACGGTACACGATGATTAATGCATTTAGTTTATTCAATTGAGGCTTTTCTTGCTCGAAATCTGTGAAAGATATTCCAGAGTTTGTACCAGAGACCTTCAAGTGGCTGAATAAAGCCAGTAAGGCCAGTTCCAGCAAGTCTTGAAAATTGTAAAAGTACCGTATAAATGTGCACTATGTGTACAGCGCACGACGGAACGCCAGACGACCGCGATCACCACACACTTTTCAACACAATTTCAAAGTTTTGAAGCTGAAATCCTCCAAAGAAATTGCTTTTCAAAACTGTGTGATTCCTTTGCCTATTTGAAATTCTGCAAGGCTAGGTATAAATGCTCACTTTTCCAACGTTGTTTATCCTTTTTTTACAGTGATTAAGGCCTACATTACAAACAAAATAACAGAAGGGAGGGCTACAATAGTCGTCCGACGCCGGTAGTGCATGGCTAAAAAAACCTCTTTTTAGTAGAATTCTGTTAAATTATGAAACAGAGATGTGATTTAAATTAATGCCACAACATACTACTTTAAATAAAGGGGTTCATTAACTAATTTATCACTTAACAAAAGTAAAATCAACTGTTTTCGAACTCACTCTGTGTCACATCTCTTTACACGTATTTTGCCATCAGCTGTATGACGTCATACCCGATAGGGGGTCACGTGACTGCATGTAAACATTGTCGCGCAATCGGTCTATTGTACACTATGTTGGGACCAGTCCCAACTGGGCTATAGTTGGCATTTTTTTTTCCTTCTTAGTGACTATTAAGCTCTCTATACTAAATAGAAAGGATGTTGCAAATACGCGAATTGCATAGCGCTACAGTATGAGATTTTTAGTTTTTCCTAAGAGGAAAAAAAATCAATGGTCTCAATCTGAAAGTTCAGTCTTTATTCTTAAGTTTATTTCGTAAAAAAAGGTGTTTTGATTGCGGCGATCAAAATAAGCATGGTATGTGCACAAAATTTGTTAATTTTATAAACCTTTTTTCATTGTTTTCAACTAAATTGTGACTACCTAATTAATTTGATAAAGATTCATGACAAAATTCATTTTGTTGTCTACATTTTGTTTCACCACTTCATTTTGTTTCACACACTACATTTTGTTTCACCACTACATACATATTGTTTTTTCCACTTCATTTTATTTCACCATCTCCTTTACACAATTTAGGCCTACATCAATTGTACATTAATTGTACATGTTGTACATTGTGTACATTGCAGTGAATATACTACATATAGATAGTTTGTTCAATTTATGAAACTTTCTGTGATTTCATTTTTTCATAATTTCTTCTCCCCCTTCCTAGTTTCATAATAAATGTTAATTAATGCACAATATACAATGTATTATACATTAGAATCCAGGGGAAAATCTTTTCAAGTCTTGATTCTTTCATGTTTGTTTAGCTTCTTTATTTACACCCTGGGCCAGGGTGAGCCTAATCAGTAAAAAGGCTGGATTCCATGTGGACCCTGTGTGTTAGAGGATAGAACAAACATTACATTAAAAAAGTATTAGACGTAAATTTTTAATGTAAAACTCGCAACAAAAGCAATATTTGTCCACATTCAAGTGATTTTTAATTATTTGATTTCATTCTAATGCTGTGTAAACGTAGCTTTGACTTGTGATGCAATTGACATATTATTTCCAATGTCTGAATTATTCATGTTTCATGTCATTTGAGCAGTACACTTGCATAATTTCTAATTTCTAAATATGAATGTTGACATTGTAAATCTTGTTTGCTTGTTCATTTTCCCCCAAGACGTTCCACCTCAAACAAGCTTTATTTACTTTTGGGATTTTTGCCTCCACTGAACCATGTACAGTCTATTTGCAAGGTTATGTTTTTGATGTGATGTTAAAATTGAACACTTCATTAAATTTGATTAAGTCCAACTGAACCTCTAGCCTGGTATAAGGTAACAGTCTGTCATGTTGTGTTTTTATTCCAGTGAGTTTGCAATGTTACTGTCGAGGTTGCATTGAATGTTATGGTTGAAGTGCACTATCAGCCATGAGTGAGATGTCTGCAAGTTTTCTACATTTTGGAGACATAGTGTCTCTGTATGCGGAGGGAAGTGTCAATGGATTCATCAGTACTTTGGGGTAAGATAATAATCTACGCTTATTTAATCAGGTCAATTCTCCCACTAGAACACAGGGCTTTGTAGCTCTGGACATTCACTGCACTGGAAATAAGGTTTAAAAGACAAACATATTCTTTATTTTTACTTTTTGGGGTCACTTGCCAGATTAATCTGAATGACTTATCAAGTTTATAATTTTTTTTAATTTTTTTTAATTTTTTTTTTTACATTAAATTGCTTTACTTGTTTTGTTGTGAGTTTAATGGCCCAGTGCTAAATTTATTTTAATATTTAAAATTCTGCTTACCTTTTTCTCTGTCATACTCAAATAAATACATGTACAGAACAGAACATAACCTGCTTGACATCCTCTTTTGACTTCTGGCGTTCAGTGTACATGTGTGTTGAAATGATTATTTAAAGTTAGAAGTATTTCATTGATTGTTTGAAAAAGTCATACAATTTTTCCTTTTGTTCGATTTTTCCTTTTGTTCGACGTGCATCGCATTAAAGTGATGCAATTTACGATGTTTATTATTGGCTATGCAACAACTACAAAATTAATTAATGCTTTAAAATTTTATGTATAAAAATGTAGTTTTCAATATAATAGTGTAACATTGAATCTAGATCATTAGTATCAAAATTTTCATTTTATTGAAATTAAATTTACAAAAATTATGTTTACAAATTGTTCAACAATAGTTTTTGTTTCAAGATTCATCTCAAAAGAAGAAACAAATAAATATACAAGTTGTTGGTGTATTTATTGTCCTCATTTCAAATGCAAGCTCTCATTTTGTTTCCCCAATAAACTGTTGTTTAAAAAAAAAGATGGAATAGTTTATTACAGGTTACATATGTTAACAATGAATAAGCATGGTTTTACTTAAATCACTATATTTGAATACCGTACACTGCCTGTTGTTGTTGTTTTTTTGTCAATTAATTCTTTATTTAGAAATACGGATGTTTGATAATTTCTGTTATCCATTTTCTTTCAGTTTGGTTGATGACAGATGTGTGGTCCAGCCTGATGTGGGTGACCTTAACAACCCACCAAAGAAGTTCAGAGGTCAGTAAACCATGCTATATTTCTACACCATGTCATGTACATGTAGGATTAGCTAACACAGCTTCTGTCTGTTTTGACCAGGGCCACACAAATCTTTATTGGAACTGTTTTTAAACACAACCAATCATGTAAAATACACAGTAAACCTACACATGTAGATCCAAAAACCCTATTATACATGTACCTCAGAGTGGAAGTTTCAAATGGCCTTGATTCAAATGCTCACATAATCAGTACAGACAATACTTACAAAGGATTCAAAACTGGCTGAGTGTCAGCAACTACGAAAAAGTACTTTGAATTTGTAAAATGTATGCATGTACCTAAAACTTCACTTCTATTTTAAAATGAAACGTTCTCAAATAAGTCAATAATAACTGGGGATGCTACATTAAAAACCTACCCTCTCAAATCCTTCTACATATTATGCCGAAAAGAACGATTCACAAGGACTGTGGGCTGTAGGCACAAATAATAATTGCTAATCACTGGGTCAGACATTGTAGTTTCAGTCCAAACAATTTGGTGTGAAGTGACACAGGAGAGGAGGATATTGGAGGATTGAGGTCACCTGAAGTCAAAAAGGCCTCAAGGTAGTTTAATGAAGGTCATTGACACATTGGTGCCCCTTGACTCAATTATTTGTCACAATTAGTCTGTAAGTCCTGTAAGTGGAAGTCTGAGACTACAAGTTTTTTGAGACATGTTTGGCAAAAATCCATTTGTTGTATCTTAGCATGGTACATACATGTACATGCATACAAATTATAAAATAAACATGTATGCCCATAGGTTGTACAACAGCTAAATGCTGAACCTGCTGGTGACAAGTATTTATACTGGTGTTCAGGTGGTACAATTAAATGTACTTATAAAACAGACACTATATTTTAACAGGATGTGCATGCATGTAGGCCTACTGTTTACATTATGAAATTGAAACTAAATTTACAGTATACTATGTAAATTCTGTACCCCTCATCGTGTTTGCATTAGGTCATTACTGTAAATGTACAGAATTTGGAACATAATACTAACATTAAGAAGCTTACATTTAATTTATTTTGATTACATGCATGTTGTTAATATGACTGATTTCATTCACCTTGTCTAACTACTAGGGGAAAATTAATTCTCTTATTTTGGGAGAATCACATATTTACTTGTACGCTTAAAAATAAAAAGTAATTTTGAAAGTAGAATGATTTTAACAAATTTAAGTAGGCCCTTTATGGTACTTTATGTACTGTATAAAATTGTCATGTGCACTGAATTAGGTCGTATGGCTGTACAACAGTTTTCCTGGCTCACAATTTACAACTTTTTGTCACAGTAGAAGGTCACAAACAATGTGGCTCTTTTGACAAAAACTAGGGCATAACTGCTGTATATTTCTTGCTAGAATTACACCCAAGACATGTTTTTCCATTCCTATGTGGTATTTAACTTTCCTGAATGACTTACATAAAGCAGAAAATGACCAACCTTTCACACTCAGTCTTCTTGAAACTCAGTTTGTTTCATCCGTCCGGGCACATGATGAAATGAAATTACATAATGATTTAATGGTAGACATGCCACACAGAAATAAAGAAAGGTAGTTGTTTAAAGAAATGCAAATCAAACAAAAAGGGGATGTAAAACAAATGTACTTTGTTACAAGGTACATGTACACATTTTATCACAGCATGGTTTATTTCCTGGGAACCTTGAATGCCATGTGAGTTGTCATTAGCCCTAATGTATCCATGTATTGTGGTAGTGCTTTATGTTAAAGGGACACATTGCTTTCAGATTGGGCACTTTGGGGCTATAAAAAGCATTTGTAATCAGATGAATATGGTTGGAAAATTATTTTAAAAGTAGAAAATAATGGTTCACCTAAATATCTTGAAATTGTGTTGTTTTTGTTTAATTTTGTGACAGAACACGGTCCACCATTTTGTAGAACCAAATTTTTGACTCAACAAAATGGCGGACCATATGTTTCTACGTATGGTGTAGCTCCACTGGTTGTATTTCCAGAAGCAAATGTTGCTGTTTTGAAATCACTACTCACTAGTTACTACATACTGTAGGTGTTTTATTGCTTGAATAACCCTTAAAATGGATAAGGAGCGATTCCAAACAGCAAAATTTTAAGAGATTTGAAGGCAATGTTACCTTGAATCTGTTGACATGATTCAAGTGGAGAGCACACATGTATGTAGACTCAACTGAAAACTGTTTTTGTTAATGCTACATTTATGAATGTTCAGATATTGTGCGAGCTTTTTCTCTTGACTTGTCCACTTGGCTAGTCGGCTGTGTGTTTGACTAATCTCCATCTATCCTGACTGGCCTGTCAGCTGGTCAATGTCTGGTTAATGTCTGCATCTATTCTGACGGGACCTTCAGACTACATTGTAGTTGTTCAATTCTGTTGCAGCCATTATCAAAGCAATTTGTGTCAAGTCAGCTGCCTAATGAAAAACTAAATAAGTAAATAGATAAATGGCATTATTATGGTGTAGTATTTTCACACCGAGCTAGTTACATCAAGCCCTGCTTGGTCAATCTCTCAGTATTAAAACTGTACCTTGAGATGATATTTTGCTGTACTCTATAAAAACATTTGTTTGCCCCCAGAAGTAATTCATTTCTCAACAATTTCTCTCCAGATTGTCTGTTTAAGATTTGTCCTATGAATCGCTACACTGCCCAGAAGCAATTCTGGAAGTCTGCCAAGCCAACCATCTCATCAGCTACTGATGCAGTCCTCCTCAAGAAGCTGCAGGTAAACACCCTGGATAATACCTTTATTTTTTCAGGGAAAAGCAAGTTATTTAAAAGAGTGGGTCGTATCTTAAAATCCAAATTTGAGACCGATGTGAGTGCATTGAATTTGTCAGTATTTGATGACAGTCAATCATGCATAAGGCATGCTTTCATACTGCTGTACACCTGTTGTGTATGTAGATGTGCTCTTGTTGTGTACAAGGCATGCATTAATAATCAGTGTTAACTGGCTTGTTGGTCTATTGTATTTCTTCAAGATTGAGGAAACTTTGTGAGATAACCCGAACACTTAAAGCTTTACATTGTTTAGGGTACAGGTACAGTATAAGAGCAAGAACCAACTTAAAAACTCTACAGATTTACAATGTTTGTGTTGTACTTTGAACTGTAGTCATCTTTGTAGTTGAGGTCATTTGTTCTCACATGTTCTCAGCATGAGAGGGTAAATACTGATGCTGCGTTTTGGACTCATGTTATTGACAGGGCAGTACATAATTCAGCTTGTTTCCTTGTTTTCTTTTGTCACTTTGTCTTTTGTTGTCTTTATCCTGTCAAAATTTATTTAATAACCTAGCCAAAAAACATAAACCTGATGTATGTAAAATTAGTTTTGAGGAAGTGAGAAAAATAGACAGTCAGTACAATAGTCTATCAAATTTAAGTTACTTAGTGAAAGAAACGGGGATAAATCACTCTTGATAAAAAATTAGGAAAACCAAAAATTCAAGCAACTTAAAATGCTGACAGTAACAACTTTTCTTTTAGTCGATATACACGTGTAGGAAAGCAAAAACTTGTTAATGGCTTCATGTTTTGACCCTAGCATCAGTCTTTCTCAAAAGCTAAGGGAAAAGCAGAACACAGAAAAGCCAATGTAAAGCAACAGAAAAGTGGCACAGACATGACAGAAGCAAAATTTGTATGAAATAGCAGAGTTGGAGATGCACATTTGATATTTACAATGTAACTGTAGTAAACACCTCAAGGTTGGCTGTATTTGACTGCATTTTATGCATTTGATTTTAACTCATTTTAGCCTGGTAATAGATAAGTACACATGTACATTGTACCACTATGTATGATTAGAGAGGTTATTTTGAATAGAATCTGACAAGAAATCAAGATGAAAAGTGGGTTAGGCATGCAGGGCATGGAGCTCGGTGTACACAAGAAGATCTCAGTGTGAAGGTTCATCAAGTAATAAACTGTAGTCATGGTTGCTTACATGTATACAAATGGAGTGTATAACTGTATAATGAACATACATGTGTAGTGTACATCTGAGCAGTTCGTCCATGGTGGTTTGCACCACCACAGCTATTTCCATCACATACAATATGTCAAATTTAGAATGAAGGTGACTGTTACCATCATGTTACATCTTTGATATTTAATATGATTTACATGTATTGTATTGTACATGTAAGATACAACATCCTGATCGGGCTGGTTTAGAAACATGGTCCTACATGTACATGTAGGAAGGTGCAGTAGTAAAGGTTCAATAATATTATGGTGATTATTGTCAAGTACAAAATTGTACGAATTGCAATTTGTATACATGAACATTATGTACAATTAGCCCTCCAAAAGGCCCTCCGTGTGTAGATGTACATTAGGGTGCAAAATTGAATATGGAAAGGTTGAAATGTTAAGTTCAGAATATCCTAAAGTGATGTTCCGCCAATAGGCCATCTAAGAGTTTACCCCCCAAAGTATTAAATTAAAAAAAAAAAAAAAATCTGAAAATGTTGACACAACCAATAAATGGAATAAGAATTGCATTTTAAAGTTTCACCGTGTCTATTTTAAATTTTTTTTTTTTAATGAAAAAAATCCAGTTTCTAGTTGATTTTACCATAAAAACATCACTACAACGTATTGTAGTGATTATGTATGTACATTTATTGCGTCAAACCCTACATTGTACGTGCACATGTACATTTGTACATAAACTCTTATTTTATTGAGAGCAAGATTTCCTCATTTAAAAGAAGGTGGATTTACAATGTACACACCACACATATTTACCAGTCTTAAGAAAGCTTAGTGTGTCAAGTCATTGATTGGACTGGACAGTATGCATCTCATCATATTATACATGTAGTATATTCCTGTATAATCATAAACACTGATAATGCCGAACATTTCATTGATTTTGTCCAAGCAAGCATTGACGTTGTTGAATGTCATTGAACTCGATAATTGCTGTAATCCAAGGTCATTTTTACTTTGTGTCATCTGGATGAGATTATAATTTGATTAAGTGATTGCTGAACATGTGAATTGTGTATAATCTGTAGCTCTATGGTATTAAAAAAGCAACCGAAGGTTGTGTCAAGATTTCATGTGGATCACATCCAAGTGTCAATACAATGCATGTCATGAACATGTTACAATTCAAAAGTGGTACATTCCTTAATGTGTACTGAAATATTTATTTAATTATTATTTTTTTTTAAATTTACACTTGTAATCTTAAAGCTATAATGCTTTAGATAGTAAACCCAGTTTAGGTATACTTTGTGTCACAGAGGCAATGGAAGCATGCCTTTGTTGCCCCTGGTCTTTGCCTTGGTGCCCTTGAAATGTCCCATTAGAAATTGACAATTTCCTCATAGAGGTGCCCTTTGATCAGGAGGAAAATGCCTTGGTGCCCTTGTCCTTTCAGTAACAAAGCAGACAAGCCTGCCTTGGTGCCCCTTGAAATGTTCCAAAAGAAATGTCAAACGTCCTCATGTGTCCTTTACTTAGAAGATAATGCCATGTCCTTGTAATGAAGATTCAGGCTTGTATACTCAAGTCATGTACTGAGATGTTTAATCCCTCTATCTTCCAGTACCTGCTAGTCCTCCAATCAGATGGCTCAACAGGAATGTGATAATAAACCATTACAAGTTTAATCCCAATATAATAATGTAGACATACATGTGTACATTATGTATGTACATGTAGTCTGAAACAAATTACTCTCTGTTTAGTACAATGTATTAAAACATGTACAATGTATGCACTGTCAGGTTTTATTCTATTTTCATTATTTATTTTCTTGTGTATTTTATTGTCTTTTTTCCCCTTTTTATGGATGAGGGTGATTTTGAAAATTGTAATGTGTAATTTCTGCTGCAGTTTTATGGGTTTTTGATGTTTTTGTTCATTTGTTTGTACATGTACATGTACATGTAGGCCTATTTTAAGGCTTTAATGATATAACTGTGTATTTTGATGTAATTTTAACTTTTGATCAGTTGATGTAATTTGTATTGTAATTTGGGCCTTTGAACATCCTGGATGGAGAGGTCATACTATAGATGTAATAAATGTTTATGTACATCTATAATTATGATTATTATTATCATCTACATTTGCTTTAATTATTTTTTATAAATCTTAAAGGTTTTAGGTATTTAAAGTACTGGTTTCTTAAACAGTAAATTCATTTCCATCCTGTAGGCCTAGTTTCCAATCATTTCACCATAAATATAGGCAACCTTTCAAAATAGCATTACAAAACTACAAAATATATTAGTTCACTGTACAAGTACATGTATGTAAAGAGATCGTTTCACCGAAGCCCAGATTTGGTTATTTAGTGGAACAGAGAAATATTTACAAATTTATAAAGTATGTAAAAACAGTTTGCTTCACTCCAACTGCAATCACTGGTTAATTACAAGTGTAGTATTCTTGTTTACAGCTACATACGTATAAGCAAACAGAAATCTGTGCATTTATTCTTGAATTAACCTAAAATCGAGCACACAAGAAAACTCTTGCACAATGCATACTTGATGATAAAAAGAATGACATTAAGTACAGTTTTACTGTATTTAAATTTAGAGACTGAGGAACAGTTACATATGTACATACTTCAACTTCCTGAAACAGAAAAACCTTTGCATTGTGGAATATTTTCTCAAAGAATGAGCTCCAAAGCACCTACATCAGGAACTGGGTCATGTTAATTTTTTTAAATATTTTTTTATGTTTGTCGCCCAGCACAAGGCCACTCTACATGTAGGTGAGGGCTACATGGAAAAGAGAAAGAAAGCAGAACAAATTAGGGCAGAAAAAAAACTGTTTACATTCCGCTTAAATTGTTAATTTCACACACAAATATAATAATAATAATAGATAAATACAAAATAGAAGGAGCCTTTTTTTTAAAGGAATGACAGAAGTCACAAACTAGTTTTAATAATAATAATAACAATAATAACACTCTTGTCAAGAGTCAAGACCCTAATGCACTGTACAGGCTTGGTAACAATAACATGATAAACATGGTAAAATTAATAAACTACATAATTATATAAAGAACAAGGTGTGACAAGATACACAATAGTTATGATGTGAACTGGCATGAGAAAAATTTAAAAGTCACAGGCTAAGCAGATGGGTTTGAGTGAACTCTTGTTTTTACCTTTTCATTCATTGAAGGGTTTCTCAATTTCTCTTTCCCAGCCCTCAGAGGATATATAATCCTTTTTTTATTTGAAACACAGCATGCAGCTGAGATGGAGAAGAAACAGAATGAATCGGAGAATAAGAAGTTAGTGGGGAGTGTCATCGTCTATGGAAATGTCATTCAGGTACGTTGTAATGTACTCCTTGCACTAGTAATAGGATATGTTGTTTGGTACCATTTTTCTTTAATAGATTAGGGCCAGTATCTGTTACTGTATGTGCCTTCTGTCATGGACATAGAGTTCTATATATTAGAACTAGAGGGAGCTTTCGCGATGTTACAAACGGAACTTTGCTGACCCACCATGGGCGAAACTCCCTAGGGATTAAATGCGTACGATTGTCCACTTGGAAAATGTTTGCTGTGTAAACTGATGAGTGATTGCTCAGCGCCATTGTTTTAATTATCAAAAAAGCTTCTTGTCAGGCCATGTCGCATGGCTTTGTACATTGTATACCCTCTAGTTCTTATATATAACTCTATGGTTAAGATTAAAGAGTAAAATCGGTAACACTTCAAAAGGAACAAATGAACTTCAGACAAAGACTTTAAAATCAAGTATCAATACTAGTCAACTATTGGCTTTATATTTAAGAATGGAAATTTTCTACACATGTTTAGACATGTTAGAAAGCCCATGTAAATTTGTGCAGCATTATGAGTACTTCTTGCATTGTAGAATGCAGTATTTATCTGCCTTTCAGGATGGAGAAGTTGCAAGCTAGAATTGATTCTCACCGGAACAGATGGGTTGAGGCTTTTTCTTGAAGTGAGATTGTCGATCCATAGAGAGTGTCATCATTTGACATACTTCCTTTCATTGATTCACACTGATCTTAATTCTGAGAAATGACAAATTTGATTTGGTAGGCAGGGAGGAAGCCAATAACCAATGGGTATGGTCTATGGCTGTTGAAGTCTAAGTGGAATAGCTTCTTGATGGTAGTACATTATCTATTGTACTCCACTGCTCCATGTGATTTATCAAAAAGGCTAGGCTAGCATACGCAGTGTACTTTTTGTACTTCGTACATGTAGTACTTGTGTGTATGTTTAAAAACTATATACTGTACATTTGTAAAAGCTTACCAGTGCTACAATCCCAACCAAAATGCTTAGGCCACTTGACAATTAACAAACCCTCGCCCCACTCCCCCGCTTAATGTTGTTCACCCTAGCTGGAGCGCAGACTGCACAATGAGAGCCAACATTGACTGGGGACTGGGTGCCGTGGGCCAGGGGACCCAACGAGATATGACCGAGATATTTGCATAGGATAATTGTCTTCAACATTCATGAATTAAGCACCTGTTTTACAGCAGAAATGTCTGAAAAAAATCAACATAAAAAAAGTGATGGATTTTTAAGGTTTTTTAAAAAAATTTTTAAAGGAGAATGAGACAGAGATGGAGCATTATAAATGTAACACTAGCAATGAAGCACAAATTGTTATTGTAGGGACATCACAACCAGTTTTATTCATATTTTCCTTCACTCACCAGTGATTTTATACAGACGTCAATCCATATTTCCCCCTACATGTATATAAAGAGCGAAAAAGAAAACACACTATGCATACAATGGATGTTGTTTGTTTAATAAATTCATAAATTTTCAGATAATATTTTAAATTCCTACTCCATTTTACTGTCATTTTGTGGGAAAAAGGAATGAATAAACTGAACAAATGGACAATAAATGTAATTAATTGTTTTGACAGTTAATTTTTGTTTTGTTATTGACAGTTATTGCACATTAAGAGCAACAAATATCTGACTGTAAATAAGAGACTGCCAGCTCTTCTTGAGAAGAATGCAATGAGAGTGACTTTAGATTCATCTGGTAATGAAGGATCCTGGTTCTACATTGTACCATTCTATAAACTCAGATCGGCTGGAGATAATGTAAGTCACTTTCAGTTCTGACACTGAATATCACAAGCTGAAACACTAATCAAGGCAGCACGTTCGCATGGTTTACACCACCGCAGCTATGGCTGCCGCATACGCGCGCAACGCAACAATAGCGTGGCAGCCGCACATATCCAATCAGCATGTAGGTATCACAGTGCGTTGACGCGTTGAAAATAAAAATACAATTTTTTATAAAAACAAGTTAAATTTTTATAAAATTAAAATAATTTGGTTCTTGATGTTCAAATACACGCACAAATTTCACAGTCTATTGTCACTGCAAAGGACAACATATAGGCCATAGACTGTGTCACCTTGTTTACTAAAAGTAAAGACCTTGCGCATTCCAGGGCATTTGATGGCAGGCAAGTTACCATGTTAGAAATTTCACATTCTTATACTTTCACATAAAGTCAATATTATTATAAAGAATTAGCTGGACAAGTTTCAGCTGTGCATCATTTCTACATTTCAAAAGTTGATAAGAATTGTACATTGCATAAAAACAAAACAAAAACTAAATTTTATATTTTCTTCCATTGAGCGATCTGTGTACATATTGTGCCTGCAGGAAGCCCAGGCTCTGTGGCTCTTTTATAAACATGTGATATAACAGGTGACATGGTCTATACTTGTTCATAATGACCTGCTTATGGGTTACAGAACATTTAGGATTTTGACATGGCAGACAAACAGTCAAATGCATTTGTTTTGTCAGAGTTTATGTAAAGGTCAGCTGTTATCAACCCACTCAATTTCACACTGTGTGCATGTATATTCATTGTTTTAAGATCAATGATTAATGAAAAACATGACAATATAATCAATAATGTATTTACATTGGAACTATTGATTTGCTTTATCTATCATTAAGAACATGTATACAGTATGAACCTTTTTAATATAATGTTTTCAATATGTTAAATAATCAAATGAATTGTAGTACAGGTGTATGTGTTCAGATAATGTCTAAAAAGTTGTAGACGTCTTGCACTGATGTCACATGGGCTACTTTCTACCAATGGTCTGCCATACATGTAAGCGTATGGTGCGTGTCGCCTAAAATGAGCACTACACATTAATACACGGGGAATCTGACTCCCAAAATGGTGCAAGCGAGATTTATTGTGTCATGACATCAGGTGAATTGAGTCAATACATGAATATGTAGATTGTGAGGTACAGGTAATTAACAGACCAATCCATTAATCCTCGCCCCTTAACATATTGACCAATCACAGCATTGGCTACATCACCACTGTGCACGTGGGCAGCAAAACGTGTGTCTCTTCCATACCACACTGCACGACATAAGTACGCGCACTTATGTTTACATTTTCCAATAGGATTTTATCATTTCAGACTTTTGTTGGACTTTCTGTGGTGAAGCCAAGGTTGTAATAGTCCATACGGAAGGGGGCGGGGCTTAATGGATCAGTCTATTGCACGCAATAGCAATGTCCAGCCATACACGAAGGTATCATTTTAGACAAAATCAAATTTTTAAATAAATCACATTAAAGCTCTTTACATTTCAATTTGATATCTATAAATACGCAGGTTGTAGTTGGTGATAAGGTTGTTCTTAATCCTGTCAATGCTGGTCAACCGCTTCATGCCAGTAACTATGAACTCATCGATAACCCTGGCTGTAAAGAGGTAGGTTCCTTTCTATTTATCCAGCACAACACACAATGTATAGTAAACATTGTAAACCCAGAAATACACCAGCAATAACCCCCTTCACTCCAGACATACATGTAAACATGGACAGTAATTACACCAGTGTATTAAACTGTGGCTGCTTTGCTCTTTTTTTTTTGCGAATATTGCTGCCTCAAAGAAAAAAAATAAAATAATAATAATAATAAATCAAATGGTATTGCCTGTTGCCACCGTTTGTTTTATACTACATCAGAAATGTCTTATGCCACCTCAACTGCCTCCAAAAGCCAGGGGAAACCCTGAATTACACTATAGAGTTGTTTTACACATGTGGTAGTTTTTGCATAATTAAAATAAGGCAATTAGCATTTTGAGTAAGAACAAGTCTTACCGAAACACGTTGTACGTGGATCGTTTGGATCCATACAAACATCTTGTGTACCTGAGAATCGAAATACCTAAGTATACAAGTACATGTTCAAACAAATTGTGTACCTGGAAAGATACATGAATACATACATGTACTGTACATAAACATGTACACTACATGTACATATGTACATAGGGATAGTAAAGCCACTTTGGCTTAGGCTGTGTCTGTTGAAAGCCCCATGCCGAAAGTGAACATTCAAAATAACTGAAGGGGCCAAAGCTGGAGCCAAAGCCAATTCCAGAGCTGCAGTTTTGAACAGAGCCAAATTCTCTTTGAAGTGCTTGATAGGAAGCAATTGAAAACATGCGCCATTCTTCCATTAAACAATGAATTGTAAAGTGTTTGAGTGCAATTTGTAAAGAAGACAAATTGCTTCCATTATCTGTCACTCTAATAGATCTTCCCTTCTCTGTGGAGTGTGTGCATTTTTAACATTAGTGTTCATGCTTGTCTGTCTTTAATGTAAGTAATTTAAAGGGACTAGATACCACAGTGTTCAGGACCTTGTGTAGAGCCAGGGTGCTTCCTGGTAGGCAGGTAGAGTGTAGTTTTCTACACTTTGTCAAACTTGATTTAAAACAAGCTTTGACCCAACTCAAAAGTGCCCTCTACTAAAAAACTGGAAAATACCAAAAAGCGTTTTCTAAAGGTGGTTGTGAAAATGCCACATACATGTACACAGCGATCTTCTAATCACTATTTGGCTAGATCCGTGTAAATAGCTTTGTGTCTGTCAGTTCAAAATTAACTAAACCATATTTTTGTTGTTGGAAAACAGTTTTTTCCAATATTTTTTGAAAATGTTTAGATTTTGTGTGTGTAGATCTTGTTTGTTTTTTATTCATTGTTACCATCTTTATTTTACAAGAAAAGACTCATAAACATCCTTGCACATCTGGTTTTCACTAGAATTGAAGATAAATCCAAACAAATTCTTGTACCCACTGGATGGAAGTAACAATTACATAAGTTAAATAACCAGGGTCTAGTTAGATAGTTAAAGATAACAAAACTAAAATAAACAGCCGTTTTATTTTGAAGTTTTGTTTTCTTATTAGTGTATTTTATACTTTGCATAATTCTTTGTTTATTGTATGATGTCAACACGATAGTTCTTATAGCCTAATTGGTTTTCTTTTCTTTTTTCTCAATTTAAATTGTCAATGTAATTCTTTTTTGAGCATACTTTTTATCATTGCAAACCAAATAGTTTATCTTTGTACTTTTTGTTTGATGAATAAAACCAAAATGAAATTAACTGAAAGGTTTGGTTCTGATTACAGAAAGATATTTTAACTTATTTCACACCAAAACCTTTTTTTGTGGTGGTTTAACTTTAAAGCCTGGGTGGCCCTGATGTAGAAACACTAGCTCTGATGATATCATTAGGATGTCAGAAATGTTACATTAGTTATTATCCCTACAGCAGTACCAATTACATTACTGCAATCTCAACCATTATTAGGTCTACACTATATCTTGATGACTTTTTTGGTCAGGGAAAGATATTATCTACAAATAGCCTCGGGCATTTTGATTCACAAATTACACTCACAGGGATTTAGATGTAAAGAGACCTTGGGAATAGAAATAAACACTGAGTAGGATTAATACTTTTCTGGGATTTCCAGTGTTATATTTGTCTTGTTGTATGAACATAAACATATTGCAGTACTTGGCCCAGGTATGGTCCCATCCTCATCACCTGAGCACTGTGTAGAGGAGTCCAGAAAAAAATCATGATATTAGCTAAAACTGTATAAGAATTTCTGAATTTATTCAGGAATCTTTCAAAAGTCCTCACTTTATTATTTTGTATATAAATTGCATTATTTATTTTATTTGTTTACCAGTGAAACTCTTTCTTGAGATTTTACCAATACACTGATGTGTATTAAGCACTGTACACTCACTAATTTCCCAAGTCCTGTGAAAAGAAACCACAGAAATATTCCTCAGGTGGGATTCAAACCCACGACCTTTGCCATTCTAGAGCAGATGTCTTACCAACTTGACTATCGAGATTGCCAGGCAGCTAGAGGCAGTTTGAATCCTATTGACAGCAGGTACCGCAACCATGTTGTAAATTAACATCTTTCTTGAGATGTTAATGGGTAGTTTTTTTCTTTCCAGGTTAACTCAGTTAATTGCAATACTTGTTGGAAAGTCTCGCTGTTTATGGAACACAAAGAGAACCTTGATGAGGTGTTGAAAGGGGTAAGATCCAGATTATTAATTAGATTTGTAATTCATATTATTAATTCCTCTTATAAAAGTCCAGATTTAGACGAATGCTATTGTGAAATGTGATAGATGGAGTGTAATAATCCTGATTCACTCTAATAAATATTATTCATTGTACTTCAAAGCAGATTTGGGTACATGTATGATTGCTGCCACTCTCTGCCCAATCACAGCCACAACATCAACTCACTCCAGACTTACAAGACTAACTTAAAAACTCTTTGTTCCCTTCTCGCTTTGAAGTTCTTTTCTGTCTTTTTGAAGCTATCTTTCATAGCACATTGTAGCCACATGTATGAAAAATGCTAAAATAAAGGAATAAAAGTGTGATGAAGAGGTTTTCAATTCGGTTCCCGATAGTTTTACCGAGATGAAGTCAAGGTAAAACTATTGAGAACCAGGCCTTGCTGTGTTTAAAAAACAATTTATCTTCCAGCCAACTGTAAGAAATAAAATTTTGAGCGTTATTTCATAATGAGCAGCGCGTTTATTGCTCAAAGTTTAGATTGTTATTTTGTACTGTTCTTAAACGGAGCGTGATGCTCAAAATACGTGACATTGCAACTTACTATGGAAAAACTATTTGATTTTCAGGGAGATGTTGTTAGGCTTTTCCATGCTGAACAAGAGAAGTTTTTAACCTGTGACGATTACAAGAAAAAAAGCTACGTCTTCCTGAGGACAACCGGACGTGTTTCTGCAACTGCTGCTACAAGCTCAAAAGCACTGTGGGAAAGCGAGGTCAGGAGTTATTTTTACTTTCTTTTTTATATCTTACCACAGAGGAGTAAACATACCTCATGTTGCAGATCTTCTACTCTTATTAGCGCATGTCTCTTCATGAACCCAGAACCGACAGGCTGTATATTCTTTTAGATCTTTTACAGCAGCAACTAGAGAGTACAAAACCTACTCCCTCTGATGGTCAAATTGTCTCCGTCTATCACAATATTCAAGAAGCAAAATCACATTTGTACAAACGAGCTTTCTCACGCAACCCACAGCTGCAATTCTTGTCTCCCTCCTTGCCATGAGCATGTATTAGCATGAGGTAGATACAGTTGTTGTATAAACATCCACTGTTATTATTATTACTATTTTTATTTAGATAGCCCTCATACCAATAAAGTTTTTGGTATGAATCTGATATTTTAATTTAAAAAAGCTTTGTTGACATGTAATTGTTCATGAAAGCATAATTAACATTATTATCGTGGGATGATTTAGTATGTAAATTCAATCCCATCATTTAACGAAGTCTGATAAATGCAAATCCTTTACTGATGAAACACTCCACCCATCTTAAAGAAGGATGAGCGAGGGAAATCAGTGTGATGGATTGAAGTCAAGGTTATTCTCATGGTTTCACAAAATTACCAATCTGTATTTGTTGTTGAACCGTTAAGCTGCAAGAAATGAATAAATTCCATGGTAATTCAGGGGATTTACAGTGGGATGATATTTAGATACCAGCAGTGGTTCCAGGCATCAGTCTGATCAACGACATGTAAGATCCAGGAAGAGAGATAGATAGAAAGCACATTGGCTTAAATCTATGGGGACGACTGTGGAGAAGAAGATAAAACACACAATGAATCAGTTTAAAGGGAAAGCACAGTGTTGGTTGAAAATTCGAAAATTTATTGCTCGTTCAAATTTAGCTGTCAAGACTTTAATATGATTTGCAATGTATGTAGTTTTCCTTTACTTTTAAAGGTACACTGTACATTGTTCTAACATTCAAAATAATAATAATAATAATAATAAAAATAACAATAATACAGACTTGTATGGCATACATGTCCAGAAACCCGAACTGTGAATTACTAAAATTCATGCTCAAGTCTTAAATTGTAAAAACTAGTGAAGAAAATGAGATTTCAGTTCCCTCTTGAAGATATCCAAAGATGTGTCCAAAAATACCTGTTAATCTGAAATCAAAGATACAATATAGCAGGTTTTTCATTTGGAATTATCTTCTGTTTTTCACTCTTCTTTTAAATATTGAATGCACCACAAACAGAGAATGATTAGTACAACAAGTTTTATTTTTTTAAACTTGTTTGGTATTAATGAAAAGGACCAGCATTGTACGCAGACCTCCCCTTAAATGAACTTGTTGATCTTACTTGAATACAGAGCACAGAGCTGCATCATTGGCTTCTTGTAGACCTGGGCTCAATTTCACTTAGCTGCTTAAGCACAAAAAGTAACTAAGCATAAAACAATGTTGCTTACCAGAATACAGTTATCAGACCAATTGCCACGTCACATGTACCATTTGTGACTGGTTTCCTGCTATATTTGGCTGAGCAGCTCTTCACCTTGAGTTTGCATTGTTACAACAGTGACTTGCTTACAGTGAGTGCCAGAAGGTTAGCATGCCTTTTCCAGTGCTTAACGGTTAGCAGTGATATGAAACGAAATCACATGGTCAGCAATGAAACTTGCACTAAATGTTATCTG
The DNA here is from genome assembly GCA_911728455.2 of Marthasterias glacialis. Taxonomy (NCBI): domain Eukaryota; kingdom Metazoa; phylum Echinodermata; class Asteroidea; order Forcipulatida; family Asteriidae; genus Marthasterias; species Marthasterias glacialis. Next base: position 29,994,524 of record OU452221.1, read on the forward strand.
GGAACTGTACTCCAACGGTTCATATGAATTAGGAGGTTGACGATTAAAGTACAAGAGTCTAAACATTGGGTTCATCCCATCCTCAGCAGAACCATCGCTTCTTCATCATACAAAGCCTTAAACTCTGCAGAACCATCGCTTCTTCATCATACAAAGCCTTAAGCTCTGCAGAATCATCGCTTCTTCATCATACAAAGCCTTAAGCTCTGCAGAACCATCGCTTCTTCATCATACAAAGCCTTAAGCTCTGCAGAATCATGGCTTCTTCATCATACAAAGCCTTAAGCTCTGCAGAATCATCGCTTCTTCATCATACAAAGCCTTAAGCTCTGCAGAACCATCGCTTCTTCATCATACAAAGCCTTAAGCCCTTCATTAATTTGTAGTCTTTCATTTTAATCTATAAACCAACATATCAGAATTACAAATGGGCATTATTATTTAGATCAGTCAAGGCTGGCACACAGCTGTACCAACTAAGAAGATAACAGAGATTATGTACTTGAATCTTGCAATAATTAAATTATCAATCCACCAGAAGTTATATAAACCATGAGGTTTACTTGACAATAATTCAATTACATTTCACGCTGCTGGTTAGGCTCCTATGTTCAAATGAACACCTGTTTCTTGTTAGGTTCCATGGATATATATTGGAAGTCATCTCCAGCCCGACTTGAGGGAATTGTTTTCTTTAGAGACAGGGTACAAAATGTGTAATTATTATCAGCTCCCTGGTTATGAAGTTCATATGAATACCAATCCCCAGAGAAATGTTTCTGTCTGAACTTTTGCATACTGTCACAAGAAGATATCAGTTGAATTCCCCATAAGTGGCTACTGCTTATTTTGATCACAGCATCAAAAGTAAATGTGCACAAAATAATGTGCACAAAAACCCGGACAGAACAAGAACTGCTGTTTTGGCTAAAACACGGCTGCAGGATTTTGGCTTGTTTATTGAAAGGTATATTTATTGACCCAATTCACCTGACGTCATCATCACAATAATGGTTGCGCCATTTTGGAAGCCCAGTGTCTCTTTGTTTTATATGCTTTATGCATTTTAGGCAACGCAGCGTTTACAGGTATACCTATTGACTTCCAAAATTGAGAGCGTGGCACAGTCACTGCATGTGATGTGCCTTCAAAGGGCTTATTGAAAACTAGAGGATGGGATCTAATTTGAACTCCTTTAAAAATCAATGATGTAAATTGTATTGTTCCTGGTGTGACATTTCTTTCACTTATTTTACAGTTGGCTTCAATCATTACATTAAATGTATTTAAATGATATTGATCTAATAATAATAATGCCTCAAATGGGGAAGACTTTTGTAAGCAGAGTCAGTTGATTGTGTTTTCTGAAAATGAACACATTTAAACACTGCCAATATATGTAGATAATTGTATGTGGCAATTAATTCCTACAACATAGGGATTGTCATTCAGCCTCTGAAAAAGACTCTGCTCGTGTCGAAACGTGAGACCATTAATAATTTCTTGCATTTACAAAATAAGATCTGTTTCAAATGTCACACTCTTGCCGTGTCAGATTCCAATCATATGAGTTTGGCATTGTCACGGCAGTGGTTTCAAATGTCGTGCTTCTGCTGAACTTTACCAGTAGCAGGGCAGGGCCTGTCGAGCCATGGTCAAGTTAAGCCTCTGCCACGCCGAATTCCAAAAGTTGTTTCAAATGTGTTCTCCTGCCTTGTGGAATCTAAAAAAAAAGTTCAGAATACTTGTATTCGACATGGCAAGAGCGCGACATTTGAAATGGGACTCAGGTGACATTTTGAATATGTTTTTTCTTCAAAATGAACCCAAATTGATGGAACTTCATGTAGAGTCAGTCATATTATTATCAACCTCTGACAAGAATGACAAGTTGAAAACAAAGTCTCCCAAGGATGTGATAAACCTGTCTAGAAGATGTGTCCTTTGATACAGAGAGAGAGTTCAGTCGAAGTCTTGAACTCTGGCAGTGAGGCTACAGGGAAATACTTGTAACTTTATCGGACATTGACCTTTCTGCCTGTGAGCTCATGTAAAGCAAGACCCCAGATCCTGATCTCTATCCTCAGAGTTGTAGAATCTGGATCCATGCCCATGTGTTTCCTCTTGATCTATGTTCATGTCATGCATTTCTTCCTGTGTTTTATTACAACATGCTGATAAATAAACCTTTGGGAGTAGCCTAGAAAGACTTCTTGGAATACTTGGGCAATGCAAGAAATGATGCACATTAATGCAGTTCTTTTAGGTTATTTAAATTCACTCCAAAGAGTTGACATTCTCCAGAGGTACACGTACATGTATAATTTTCAGGCCTACCTGATGCTTCATATAGGCAACGGAGGCAATTGCCTCCATGCCCCTGGTCATTGCCTTGGTGCCCATGAAATGTTCCACTACAGATTTCCTCATAGAGGTGCCCTTTATCAAAAAGAAAATGCCTTGGTGCCCTTGCCCTTTCAAGAACAAAGCAATCAGGCCTGAATTTTTATTTTGATATTTGGGTTCTTAAGTTTGCTAATATTGTACATAAAAACACAAAGCAAGGATCTCTTTGAAGGTAATATATTTCAGGTGTTGAGGTTAACTTTCTCAGTGACTGTACCATTATGAACATGTACACGTGTACATGTGCAGCATACAGTTTATGATGTGATTTTGTGTTTACACTTTTGAACAAATCCATCCATTAACTTCATTAGGCAAATCATACGCATGAAATCCACACTTCAGATTAAATTTCCTGTCTGTTAGGAGGTAAGACAGGATTTGGAAATTGGGTTACTGGATTTGCTCCCAGTTGAAAAGTAGAGTACCCATTTATTGATGAAGAAGGGTGTCTAAAAGACATACATGTAGAGAGACACATCTCTGTCTAACAATAACATCATGTCATCCATGGACTGTGCTAGTCTTGTGCGTCTCCTTACATGTACTTTCCAGGAAACTTTTGGAATTTTGTTGTGAGTTCTAAGGCCCATTTCAAACATCGCGCTCTTGCCATGTCGAATTCAAATCATTTGAGGTTGGCAATAGCATGGCAATGGCACGGCAGTGGTTCTGCGCTTCTGCCGGACATTGCTACCAGTAGCTGCCATAGTCGAGCTAAGCCCTGCCGCACCAAATTCCGAAAATGGTTTCAAACGTTGCGCTTCTGCTGTGTCGAATCGAGAAAAAAATCTGAGTATTTGAATTTGATGCGGCAAGAGCACAACGTTTGAAACGGGCCCAACAGGTGAAGGAAACAAAGTCAAACACTATAATGGGTCCCAATAGTTGAAAATTTGCAAAGCTTGTACAGTCTATTGGAAACAAGCCAGCTGATTGTGGCTACATGTAGGTGAGATAATGATATCGCTAGCGTGGCTGTGGCCTGTTGGTAGAGATCCCTCATCTCCTGCAGCCAATCTTAGTCCTTCACTGCTGGCATTTTCTTATCAGTTTGGTATCTTCCTCCTGTTTGCTAATGGTAAAAGCAACGTCTTGTCAATCTGAAACATCTAGATGCATGATGAGTGTGAGGCCTTCTTAGGAAAAATCTGAGCGTTGCTCTGATCTAATTAGTATACATGTTCTGTTGGTGTGAGTGAAGGACATTCGTGTAGAGTACAAAGAATGTCTCGTATGTTTGGCGCATGCTAGGATTTACGATATGCTCTGATAATAATTTACAATAAACACAGTTGGATACATCCTGAAGGCAGATTTTAATTATTATTTCATGCTGCTTTACATGTGCAATAATTGATTCAATGTAATTATGCGCATATGATAAAAGTATTATTAAAAAGAAAGCTTAGTTTATAATGTCACTAGTCATCAATCTACATTCAAGTTAAAATTGATGTTGCCAATATCAAAACATCTGGATGTATAAGCAACACAGCTCTGTCTCCCGTTCTCATGGACTGTTTATTTTCATTACAGTTTCTCTGAGGCAAGGATATCGGAATAAAGTTGGCGTTTATGTCTGACATTTCCATCATATGAAAGATGACATTATTAGAGTGCTATGTTTACTCCTGATATACACAGAATTCCAGGCATGAGTAGAAAACAAGATTCCTGTCTACGCTTTCAAGCTCTTTACTGTAGTGCATTCATGTACTCTCAAAATATCCTCGGAAATGAACCCTCTGTCAGCTAAACTTTGAAGATAATCAATGGTAGTTTCCTCAGATAAATCTCTCCGTTGAGAAATAGCACGTCCCTCTACTGTGCCAAAATGCCTCAGTTGAAATGCCAGAGACTCCGGAATGACGTACATCGCTTTAGAAAACACATTGGCTTTGGCCTATAAAATAAGCGCTGGTTTCCTGTGTGCTACTGTTGGTAGCTAGATTTAACCCCTGGGGATATAAAGTTTCACTTTATTTTGACAGAGTGGAAGAGTGAGCTTGGCCTGGAAAGAAGGTGGGGGGGGGGGGGGGGTCGGTGGGTCGGTGTACAACCACAGAATTCAGATACATGTACACTGTAAGGAAGTACCTTGCTTGTTTATGATTTTCAGAGTACAGGTGATTTGTTTTGCACACCACCTCTCCAGGACTTTACTGCAGTGAAGCCAGATTAGCTCCATGGCACTGAGTGCCGCTGTCAGCATTGCCAAAGTCATTCCAATTTTACATGTTGAAAGATGTGCACAAATACATCTACGTTTAGGTGCATGTAATACTCCTTGGATTGGACCAAACATTCTTGGGAATTATTCTGTCTGATAATATAGACCATGTAACCTTTGTAAAAAGGAGTGACCTTGTACATTCCAGTGCATTTCTGGCAGGCAAAATACTATAAAAATAACAGCTGAACAAGTTTTGAGATATGTCCCCTTTCTTCATACCAAAAGTTGATAAAAATCACAGTGCAATCTCCATAAAATATCAGATTTCTTGTTTTCTGCCATTGAGCTGTGTACAAATCCTGCCTGCAGGAAGTCCAGGGTCTGTGGCTCTTTTGTAAACGTGATGTCACAGGTCACGTGGTCTATACATTATGGGAACATAGAAATAGCTCCTAATTCCCACATTACAATGAATACAATAGTCAACTTCAACAAATGTTATCTTTAAAAAGAATCTACAGTGTAGATTTGAGCTGAAATCGAAACATGTACAATATTTGTATAACTCATGGTTTGTTGACATGTTACCAAAAGTGCTCTTTTATAATTCTGAAGGGCATGGCAACATTTTTTTGAGGAGTTGAAAACAATGTAACTGAAGAGTATTGAGAACTGGTTTCTGCTTGATTTTTATGTTGGTGTTCACGTTTTCTGCTTAATGCTTTTTATAAAAATGCATAGTCACGGTTTAATGTTTTACACAATCCAATGTTACATGTAGCTGTCTTTACAATAACAGTGACCTTGAGTGTGTTTCCTTTCCTAGCAGGCAATATGCTACACTTCTAATATATTGTTCATATGGGAAGTTGTATATATTACACAGTATTTTCCCACATCAAATCAAGTATTATAATCAAAATAAAAGCTGTCATTTATGTTTTACCCATACACCGATGTGTATATAAGCACTGTATACTCAGTACCTTCGCGAGTTGTGTGAAAAAAAATCCACAGGCATATTACACGGGTGGGATTCGAACCCCACTGAGGAATATGCCTGTGGATTTTGTTCACAGAACTCGGGAAGGTACTGTGTGTACAGTGCTTGTACACACCGGTGTATAGGTAAAATAGAAATAATATTCTTTATTCCCGATGCAATTTTAACATCTTTTGAATGAGTTCTGAAGCATCTTATCAGCAGTCAATAAAAGTACACTGACATGAAATGCAAGCCATTTCTTCCAGTCAGGTTTACTCCATCTGATCTCTTTGTGATGTTATCAGTCACATCATTCATAGACATTACTTTATCATGTTCACATCAGCTTTGTCATATTTCCCATGTGCAATTGTAATAATGAATACTGCATTCCAATTAAACCAAAAAAGGGTTTTGGATATTTTGTTGTCAAAGCCTTGATTGGATTTTATGTATATTTAAAGCAGGATAACATTAGTAATATTGAAAAAAAAAATGTTGACCAATTTGCAGACAACTTACATGATATAAAGATGGTAGTATAAAGATATTTTTGCCTGAAATGCTTTTGTTTTGGAGAAAATTAGTTTTTGTCTTGTGAGACAAAAAAACACATATCTGAAAACTCTGTTAAAACAGTGAGGGGCCCAATTTCATGGCTCTGCTTATCGCAGAATTCTGCGCTTATGCCCTGCCACGGCCCATAGGAGTACGTGCTTTGCAGGGCGCCGTAAGCACAGAGTTCTTTGGTAACCAGCGCCATGAAGTTCGGCCATGATGTTTTTCACTATTTTTTCAGGACTCTAATGACCGATTGAGCTTAAACTTTCACAGGTTTGTTATTTCATGTATAGGTTTGGCCGCACAAAGTGCAGATTCTGGTCTTTGACAATTGACCATAGTTGCTCGCAGACTTTATGCTAATAACATACATAGCTAGCTACACTTTGATATAGGTCTTTGCCACCATACACAGGAATACATATTCTGCGATAGAAACAGCTGACTTGTAATTGAGATGCCCCTCTTGCATAAAGTCTGTCTGTTTGATGGAGCACCTTGTTTATTATTATGAATAACATGAATAAAATAGACAGTAGACTGATGACTGATATAAAATGTGTATCGATAATGAATAGCTCTAGGCAATTCAATGCACTGATCATTTATTTTTACATGTCAGTGAAGGCCCCTGGGTTACAGTTAAATTAAGGTAACTTTTTCATTTCCTGGCATATGCCTCTGACTTTTGTTCTTGTTATGTCTGTAATGTCTACTGTTGCTGTTTTTGTCATTTGTTTGTTAATAAGATAATAATAAGCAATTAATCAACAGAAAAATTTGTGTAAGTATAATTGTATTTCCAAATCATCAAATAATTTCACTGTGTGTGTGTGTGTGTGTGTGTGTGAGTTTGTTTAGGCATTCAAACCGGGGACTTATAACAAAAGAGGACTATAAAGTCCCCGGTTGGAAAAGGTCCCCAGTTGGAAATCGTGTTCAAAACCAATGGGAGCTGTTGCTAAAAAGTTAAAGTACAAACAAAAGAGGGACAATAGGAGGTCCCCGATTGGAGGTAAATACACACTTGTGTGTGTGTGCGCGTTCACCTCAAGAAGTGCTGGCAAGTTAGTGTGGCTTAACGGCATACTTATTGTATGCAGCATTTATGAAATAGAAACTGCTTAGGGCCACTTAGTAACTAAGTAGGAATGTCTGCTCATACTCTGCAGGCTTTGTGAAATTGGCCCCAGCTTACAACTTATGTTCTGCAGCATGTATAGGTCTGATGTCACATGATGATGTCACCTGACAAAACACTGTACATATATTGAGAGTTTTCTACCAGACTGCCAGAAAACCCTTTTAGCTGATTTCTTTAAAATGTTTGTAGTTGTTCAGGTAATACTTCTGTTCCAAGATGAATTTCCTGAGGTCAAGAAGATTGCTATTTATTATAAACTCTCACTCTTAACATTCAAGTAAACATAATTTTTAACTACTTTTTAAATAATTTATGAGTTTCACTGTCAAATACTGTATCACATCATTTCCCAACAAAATTTGAAGATACATTTTCAGATAACGATTTGTCTACTTCTAAGACATACATATTCCACCAAAATGGTTTTACCTTTAAACAGTTTGTGTCAAGGGATGTTCTTTACTGTTAGATTACAATCGATCCTGTAGGTTTGGGGGCTGACCAATTCCATGGATTGGTTTTCTAAAATAAAAATAAGCAACTTTAACGCGACTGACAAAAACATGTTTTTTCCTACTTGCCTCATGAAATGATTTGAAAGTAGTTGTTGACGTGTGAATGGTATTCACTCTACATGTATATATGGACCTTTGGGAAATGTGGTGATTGCTTCCTTGCTCATTGAAGCTATATGGCAATCTCCACCCACCATAGTACGACTGTAATTGCAGTTACTAATGGCACACATGGGTAATATAACCTGTAACACTCCATCTCTAAATCTGCGTCTTAATAATTGTGTGGTCTGAGCCTTACGTCAATAATGCGAGGACATGTAGGCATATCAAGCAAACCGGAAAGAGAAGCAGCATCCAGTTTTAAAAGCAATCAGACTTTTAGCTGGCAAATGGTGCTGTGATTGGTCAATACATCATGAGGTTGTTGTTGTTATTAGCTGCCGTCACGTCAAGCAGGACCTTTGATGATGCAATACATTCACTTGCTACTCAGACCCTCTCAACAGAATCCCTTCTCGTATAGACTATAACGGAAAGTTACATCATGGAAAGAAAACATCATCATCCCAAGGTTTCCTGGCCGTCTAAGATGGTGAATTAATGAGTCTTAAACAGGAGTGGGAAGGACATTGAAGGAACCCATCTTACATGGCAATCAAAAAACAATGATGTCAAGATAAAGTATCACCTTTGAAGAGTTAGATCCCATATGAGCTTCTTTTTGACCATGATTTTTATAAGTTACAAGTTACCATGTAGGATAAGAATGTTTCAGTTTTCTGTAATACAAAGTTCCATCCTTTCCGGAGGTTGTACATTTTGTGACATATTGCTCAAAATATTTTTCATATTTTTCAAAATGTTTATATTTTTATATTTTTCAAAATGTTTTCATAAATTTTAGTGATGTTAATATCCAGAAGGTATTCACTGATACCTTTCTTTCTGACAAGTAAAAAGTCTTGAAACACCTTGGTTGCCTAGCTACAGTAATGTCACTATGCTAAAATTGGTTGAAACCGGAATTTTTAGGTTCCACGAAGTGACAGATTGTAGACTTGTGCATATGTTACTGAATGTGACACAACGTGGTTTGCATGATTATTAATTTTCACGAAGTGACTGAATTGACCACACCTCACAGAGCTATACTATACTACACACAGAATATTTCACTTCGTAAAAACTCAAAAACCATGTATATTTTAATTTTTTTTCACAAACTGACTTTTTGTGTATAAGTACATGTATGTAAGTCGTTGATAGTTGTCTCCCAAAACAAACAATATACAGTTACATGTCCTTTGAGATTTCAGCTTTCTTTCAAAGTAAACAGTTTTGATTTTAGACCATGAAATAAAATCTAAACTACGATTTTAAAACTTAATCAACGTAAATTTGCAATATCTGGAAAGTGGTTTGACCACTGTGTGGTCTAATGAGTCACTTTGTGAAAAACTGCAACGATTTATCTGTTGTAATTATTCTCTCAAACAAATTAACAATTTCAAATACATAACAAAAATAAACACTTCAAATTAATAAATGTGGCAAGACGTGAAGAGGAAAAATAAAAGGTCTCCTAACAACAAAGTGGTCTGCCACTTATATAAAACTCATACAAAAAAGACTCAGTAATTAGGTAAGGACAATGTAATAATGAAATGTCGTAACACCAATCGTTGATTCAACGTCCTCTTCTTTCATACAGAGTCTAATTAGATGTAACTTTGTTACGTTACTTGTCAATGGACGGACTGTTTTTATTCTGCATTCAGACACTTAACCATATAACCCCTTGATTGGGGGAAGGGCAGGGAAAGCACAATAATTAGTGTTTACATCAGATAGAAAGAAAAAAAAACAATAATTAATAATTGCTCAATTACATTCAGATATTTTACCTCTCTTTCAATTCATTGAACTAGAAAATATATTTTGAAATGCAAATAACAATACTCTTTTTTTCTTGAGACGACAAAAGGAACAAACAGTGTACTATTTCAGGCATTGTTTAATTTACAAATTTTAATGAACATATTTTGTCTTCACTCAGCATACAATCGACAGTCAATTAAAATAATAATGGATGTCATGTTTGATGGTATGCTAGATATTAAGTGTTTCATTTTTTGATATCAGTTTTCATGGTACATGTATGCTGGCTATTAAGTGTGTTCCATTTTCTAGAATTTGACCATTTTAAACTTGAATAAATTTAATTTACATGTAGGTATGCATGTATTTTAGCTGCAATTACTGACTGTACAGAAGTATAGTGTATTGAGAAATGGCATATGAACTACATGTATGTACATGTACTTGTATAGTATGTGAAACTGGTTACCATGGCAGCTGAAGAGTGTATTTAAACGGATGGTTGTAATTTCATTAAGTTCTAGCTTCTTTTAATCTTTTCTGTTCATTTCATAATTCATTCAAGCAGAGGTTTCAGACAGCAACTACAGAAATGAAATGATCTGTCGACAAATTCGAAGAGCAGTAAAGAAAAATGATCAATATTTGCTGTTTTCCTTATAGACTGTGGTGTGAGGAATTTGATTTCATTTTTCCAATTCATATAAAGTATAAACCACAATTGTTTACTTAAAGATGAGATCTAAGGAGTCCTCAAATTGTAAACCCATTAACCCTAACCAACCCCAGACCCTTCAAAATCCAACTGCATCTTTTTGTTTGATTCTGTTGGATTGAGGACTGCACTAGTAAACTGATAATGCATTAAATGGGATCAGGCATACCACCATAATCAGAGTCCAACAGTTTGGGTGTTGGGCTACCATATGGTATTGGATTTTGTTGCAGAGAGGAAGGATCCTGGAAAAGAAGCCTGGAGATGGTTAATAACTAATAATGACAATATTAATAAAGCAAATATATGGCGCCATATAATCATATGAGGTACTATATAAATACTCAATTATAGGCTTCAAAGCGTTTCACAACAAACAGTCAAATGATAATTAAAATGAAAATGTTTGAAGCAGCATAAATCAGTCCAATAGTTTGGATGTCTAGTCACCATATGGTATTGGATTTTGTTCTAGTGTGATAAGGTTAATGAGATACTGTTTGTAGGTTATGCTGATATTAGATTGATATTGTGTTTCTTTGGATTGATTTACAAGGTTGTACAACATGATCCATGTCGCGGTGGTGCTGGTCATTGGAATAGTCTCTTCAGATTCAAGCATCTTGCAACTGGACAGTACTTGGCTGCAGAGGTACAGTAAACTCGTCACTTATTCTTAGTTTTTTTTCTTGTTATTCTTTGTGGGGGTTTTTATTCAAATTGTTTAATTTATGGACGTTAATATTTAAATTCTAGCTTGAAAAAGTGTCAGTAAAGTTAACAATTGTAGAAGTTAAAACCTTTTGGAGAACTACCCTGATTAATGAAGCTCAGAGATCAAAATGGGAAATAGTTTTAATTATTTCCCTAAAATGTGTAACAGTTCAAAATGACAGGAAGAAAATTTCATGAACTCAAAATGTCTTATTATTATGGTTGTGTAAGTTTCACATAAAACATTACACAACATAACGATTAAAATTTATAAGGCACTATTTCATCAAGATTATAGAAATTAACATGGATGTGGGAGTAAGTGATGCCCTCATTTATACATTAACATTGTGTGTTGTGTATTTATTCAGAACACCTTGCTAGTTTAATGTGACTCTATTCATGCTTCACTTTTGTGTATAGAAATTATTCAATTATTTACTTTGACCCACCAACCCACTATTTCGAAAAAAAATCGAAATTTTAAAACCATCGAAAATTTTGAATGGCCCCTAACATGGAATTGTCCACACAGCAGTGCACTATAGCTCTACTCGAATCCTCATTCCATACTGTACAATTGGTGCATTTTTGACACAAGAGGGCATGTGATGTATGGGGTGGTTTTATCTGACACATTTACTGCAATGATTCTTTCCATATCTTAGGATGACAATGATTTGTTCTATGTCTTCTCTTGTATTAGGCTGACAACGATTCAGCTAAAGACTCGACACGAGAGAAGCTTCGTGGTCCGCATGGAGGCACTGTATACCAAGTGGTCCCCATTAACCATGGCAATGATATCGCTTCCATATTTGAACTTGATCCAACTACTCTACAGGGAGGTGACTCAATGGTGCCAAGGTGTGTATGAAGATAAGCTGCAATCTTTGATGTATTTCACTCAATAATTGAAGGTTTCCTGTCAATATTGTCATCTGTCTGGAGTGGCAGTTGTAACTGGAAGGAGTATGAGCAATCAGTGTTTTACATTAGCATTGGGAAGCACTTTGACAAGAGTTATATATTTATTGTTTTATTTCATCTCATTATCATAAACCGTTAGTGGTAAACTGCCAATAACAGGAAGGGCTTTAAACTTTATGCATGTATACATAAACAATTTACAAATCAATTGTATTAATAGACCGATTACGCTCTCCAAGTCATGTGACCTATAATATATAGTGGGTATTAAAGATCAACGACCAGTGTTTCCTCCATAGGAAAGTGCCGTTGTTGTAAAGTATATGATGATTGTTGCATTTGTTTATTCAATCTAGGCTTTTCTGTCTTGAAATCATTGTCGGTCACAGCATGTATTTGTATGTCTTTGCCATCAGCTGAGGTGACATAGTACCCACTATACATGTAAGTTACATGATGACATGTAAGCATTAGTTGTGCAATTGGTTGATTATTAACAGATTTTGCAATCGCACAACAAAACTTGGTCTGGTCCTCAGGTGTTTTAACTAGAGTCTAGCTAGCGGACCACTGTTAAGGGAGAATACTTTGCATCATTCATATGATGGGTCTACTGAATTAACTTTTATCTGATTATGTAGTAATTTGTTTTTTTGTTTTTTTGAATCTTGAAACTATTCTTTTTGTTTAGGAGTTCTTACGTTCGTCTGCGTCACCTTTGTACCAATACTTGGGTTCATAGCACATCTATTCCATTGGATAAGGGAGAAGATAAACCTGTCATGCTTAAGGTATGTTCTGCCCGGGATCAAGGCAGTTATTGCATCAGCAAAAGAAATGAAACTCAGTATTAATGTACATGTACATGTATATCATTTCCATGAGTGCATTCTACATGTACATGTACGATGTTTACAGCCCATTGTAATGTTTGTACCATTTGTTTTTTACATGTGTTAAACAAAAGTTAGTGTAGGATTGATCTACTATCAACAATGGAATTAACATAAAAGTCCAAACATATATGCTACCTGAATCCCCTTAACTTGAGCTGAACATGCCATACATGCCATGCTTGTTAGAAAGACATTGACTCCCTCTGTGGCAGACCATTGCGGCACTAGAGGGCAGCAGACTAGTCTGACAAATCCTCTGTTCTTGAAAACGTGCATGATCAGAATGCATTGTGTCTGCTTCCACCTAGCATTTCAAAGTCCTACATTACCTTTTGTATTTTAAGCCATTTTTACTTATGGCAGACCTAACTCTAATAGACTCTGCATGTCACATATTCAAATGTTTTGGGCAACCAATGTTTCCAACTTTAATGTGTGATAGAAACAAAATTGCAAACTTTTGAGTATACACAAGATTTGCACAGTCTTTTGACAAAGATATAGTGTTATGCTGCAAAGCCTTTTTAAAAATACATTCCAGTGATTGTACTGATGTTTTCATTATTGATACCTGTACCTACCAATCATGCACTTACATTATACATCCTGGGTCTCAATGTACATGTACATTGTACCTTCTAGTCTGGTTGATTATTAGTAGGCCCATTAATTGTTTATTTTCAAGTAATAAATCACAAAGAAAAACTAACTTGAAACTGACTGGAAACTGACTTGAAACTGACTGGAAACCCAATCAGTTGCCCTTGTGTTTTGTTACTTGATATTTGATATAAAATTTGCATCCCCTTAAGGTGATACCCATACTACCACTTCTCAGGTTTTTGTATAAACTCGGTTGTGATCCCTGGTTATGGCAATTTCAGGTTGAATGGCTTCTGACTGCCACCCCTGAACAAAGATATGACAAATTAGGGAGAATGCCAACATAAGGTCCAGATAGCACAGTTGGTACACCACCAGCGCATTAATCTGGAGGTTGCCGGTTCAAATCCTGTTGTAGTCATTTTTCCTTTGTTCAACCTCAAATTGTTTATTTTTTAAAGCACACTAGAGTTTGTTTTCATGAATTTTGGTGCTATATAAATATTGTATTTTTTGTTACATCTGATGTGATGATTGTCTTTCTTTCAGGTTGGTACCGCACAGATTCGTGAAGATCGTGAGGCTTTTGCAATTATTCCGGTTCCTCCTGCTGAGGTGCGTGATTTAGACTTTGCTAACGATGCAAACAAGGTGCTATCAGCCATTGCTTCCAAGCTAGAGAAGAGTTCTATCACACAGAATGAAAGAAGGTTGGTCTTACTCCCTCACAGGCTTTTAACAAATAGATTCTTGTGGCGTGTCGTGGCCGAGTGGTTAGTGCGTCGGACTCAAGCTCTGGTGGCTGAGTCATCGGAGTGTGGGTTTGAGTCCCGGTCATGACACTTGTGTCCTTGAGCAAGGCACTTAACTATAATTGCTCCGTAAAAATTGGGGAGGTAGAGCCTTCTGCTCTACCAGCCAGGCTTCTGATAGATGATACCCAAGCCTACATCCTTACAGACTGTAAAGGGTGTTACCCTGTTTCAGCCCCAGGAGTAGGTGGCAACGGCTCCTGGAAAAAAACAGTTGATTTGTAGCCCACACCTCAAGTGGCTTACTGGCCTTGTGTGTGTGCCGACTCCCATAAAAAAAAAGATATAACCTGTTGGTGAAAATGTGTACAAGAATGCTTCGTAATCCAGTGCTTTTGGGAATATTATTTGGTTATTGATAATAATAACAATTGTAGTGTCTACATTTGTTAATTTGTAATGCGCCATGCTTGTGGGTTCGAATCCCAGCCGAGCAACCTTTGGATTTTGTCCACAGTACTCAAAAAGCACTGAGTAGGCCTATACACTGCTTATCACACATCAAAATGATACTTGTTATCTCCGATGCAATTGTGATAGAAATTAAAACCTGAGGCAATTGTCTTACCAAAAATGTTCAAGTTTTGGGGGTTTTTTTTCCTCCTTTTTTTTGTCTTTTTTTTGTGCTGTCTTTCTTGTTTTTCAGACTCCTGTCCATTTTTCTATGCTTATTCTTTTCAAATTCATTAATTTACTATAAAGTTTCAGGTTGAAATGGAAGCTAAGGCTACCTCTTTTTTCTGTCAGTTATTGCAATATTGCCATTAAAGAGAATGTGCTTCTTCTGTTGAGTACACTCTCCAAAGATTGTGCAGATTGCAGACGCTACATTGTACATAACTTTATCCCAGTACAGAATGTCAGTCACAATGCTGCATGTCCTGGCCAAGTGGTCAAGTACATTTGATTCAAGCTCTGGTGTTTCTGATCAGCACAGTGTGGGTTATAGTCCCGGTCGTGACACTTGTGTCCTCAGACATTTAAAATCATTATTGCTTCATCCTTCAGATGGAATGTAAAACCGTAGGTCCCATGCATTGTGTAATGCACAGAAAAACCCAGTTACACTTATCGCTAAGAGAAGGGGTTTGCCCCAGTGTTTCTAGCAGTGGTTGCTACAGCATCTCGTAAACCCTTATAAGGTGAAACATAAATGGTTCTCATAATATAACAAACTTTACAAAAACTGTCTGAAAAAAAAAATATTGGTAGGTACATGCACTACATAAGACTCCAGTATTATTATTATTATTATTACTATTAATAAGGGATATTTTTACATTTTGATCTGACCCAGTTTTAACCTTGATTTATCCTGACCTGATTATAAGTTTGATTATGATTATTTTCTGACCGAGATTGACATGCCACTAGCTGGCATCCTGTTCAATCAGACCATTTAGTACAGTGCACTGTATATGAGGTCTATAAATGATACTAATCCAAGGGGTATTGGAGCATCCTTCCATCCTTGACTTCTTGACTGGACCCCCTCCCCTCTCCCTCTCTGACCTTCAACTCTGGTATTTATGTCAATCTTGAACTTAATTACAAATGAAATACAGGCACATTACATGTGAAAGTTTGCAAGGCTTCAACCTTTACATCACCCATCTCCTTTTTTTTCCCTATACCCTTACAGTCATACTCAAAACGCTCAAAGTATTACAGTCTCTCGTGATATCCCCCTTTGACCTTACCAATGACCTCAATTTCTGAGGTATTAAGGTATCTTTACAAGCACATGTGTTACCCCTTGACATTTCACGTCCTCAAACAGTTACCCCAGGAAGTAGTAACCTCATGATAGAAATGTAAATCAGAAAAAAAATGATTTGTGTCCATCTGAAAACTCATTAATTATAAAGTTCATACCAGTACCAATCCCCAAAAGAAATATTTCAATCTGAAAGCTCACTGATTCTAAAATTCATACCAGTACCAATCCTCTAGAGAAATATTTCCATCTGAAAGCTCACTGATTCTAAAGTTCATACCAGTACCAATCCTCTAGAGAAATATTTCCATCTGAAAGCTCACTGATTCTAAAGTTCATACCAGTACCAATCCTCCAGAGAAATATTTCCATCTAAAAGCTCACTAATTCTAAAGTTCATACCAGTACCAATCCTCCAGAGAAATATTTCCATCTGAAAGCTCACTGATTCTAAAGTTCATACCAGTACCAATTCTCTAGAGAAATATTTCCATCTGAAAGCTCACTGATTCTAAAGTTTATACCAGTATCAATCCTCCAGAGAAATATTTCCATCTGAAAGCTCACTGATTCTAAAGTTTATACCAGTATCAATCCTCCAGAGAAATATTTCCATCTGAAAGCTCACTGATTCTAAAGTTCATACCAGTACCAATCCTCCAGAGAAATATTTCCATCTGAAAGCTCACTGATTCTAAAGTTTATACCAGTACCAATCCTCCAGAGAAATATTTCCATCTGAAAGCTCACTGATTCTAAAGTTCATACCAGTACCAATCCTCTAGAGAAATATTTCCATCTGAAAGCTCACTGATTCTAAAGTTTATACCAGTATCAATCCTCCAGAGAAATATTTCCATCTGAAAGCTCACTGATTCTAAAGTTCATACCAGTACCAATCTTCCAGAGAAATATTTCCATCTGAAAGCTCACTGATTCTAAAGTTCATACCAGTACCAATCCTCTAGAGAAATATTTCCATCTGAAAGCTCACTGATTAAAAAGTTCATATCAGTACCAATCCTCCAGAGAAATATTTCCATCCGAAAGCTCACTGATTCTAAAGTTCATACCAGTACCGATCCCCTAAAGAAATATTTCCATCTGAAAGCTCACTGATTCTAAAGTTCATACCAGTACCAATCCTCCAGAGAAATCAGAAATACTGTCAAAGTTGAGCAGATAGCATTTGTAAATACTCAAGTTGCTGTTTCTTTTTTTGTCTGTCGCAATCGGATTAAGCACATGGATTCACCCCTTGCACCTAGTCACATACGGCTACTGCCTGCCACGCATGCCATTTTGGAAGTAAAATTGCATATAAAAATTTCTGTAAGCGTGTAAATACCACGCCACATGAAATACGAACCACACTGTATATAACACTTGGACATTGGCTCCCAAAATGGTGCAAGCAAGATCATTTTGATGATGATGTCCGGTGAATTGAGTCAATATGAATGTGTTCAAAACTGTTTTTGTTGTTTTCATTTTACGCAGCACCACCTAATATGA
The DNA here is from genome assembly GCA_911728455.2 of Marthasterias glacialis. Lineage (NCBI taxonomy): Eukaryota > Metazoa > Echinodermata > Asteroidea > Forcipulatida > Asteriidae > Marthasterias > Marthasterias glacialis. The sequence continues at coordinate 30,012,094 of OU452221.1, forward strand.
AATTTTCAGAGATTGGTCACACGATGTGTTTACTGAAAATGAAGTTACTCTTCCAAAAACCAATGATGTACCATTATTGTATTTCTCTTCACATTTTGCATAGGTTTGTGACGCAGTTGTTGACAGATTTGGTGTATTTTGTCGCTATGTTGCCAAATAATGGAGGTGATGCATTGTGTGTGGTGGTTCAGAACCCTGATAGAGATAGACAGAAACTGATGAGGGAACAAGATATCCTGAAGCAGGTAGATATGTCATTACTTTGCTGTCTGTGATGTGGTTTATTAGAGTATAACGATCCAGATCCAGATCCAGAGATCATTTTAAACCAATTAGCTTGTGGTCCGTTGACTTTTGTTTTTCGTAAATAAATCCCAAATTAATTGAACAAAGAAAACAGTAGATGTTGCAGGTATACATGAATGTTAATATTCAGTTACTTTAAGTGATGTTTGAAGCTTTGCATGTTGTAGGAAACTAAGAATAAACTATTTCTAGTATAATTGCGAGTACAACCATGTGTTTGAATCTCTTTTGTGAGGAGTGTTGGCTCTGAAAAGAGCCGGAGTGGTCTCGACATTTCGATCAGTATGTTCTGATCGTTTTCTGACACAGCTCAGTGAGCATACACTCCACTCACACCACTCCCAGTATCCAGTTTCACCACGCTCATCGAGCTCCAGTTCCTGCCTTCATGCACCATCGAGCTAATCCGCATCCCAGTATCTAAGCACCAGGTAGCATCAAAGTTCAGCATTCTCCTGAAGACGATCAGAGCATTCTGATCGAAATGTCGAGACCACTCTGGCTCTTTTCAGAGCCAACACTCCTCACAAAAGAGATTTAAGCATATGGTTGTACACGCAAGTTTACTAGTTTCTTTTATTGTCAGGTAACACTGTATGTATAAATTGTTCAAAAATGAAAATTTAACAGTTAGTTTCTCCTTTTACACGACTTATTAACACATACTTGTACTTTGATATTATTTTGGGACAAAATTAAATTATTGTTACTTGTAAGATGGTGTACTATACCAAGCCCTACAGTACGTGAATTTGTATATGTTTGTTAATCTCTCATTATCATCACTTCTGTCTCAGATCTTTAAGATTCTAAAAGCTCCCTTCACTGATAACGGAGATGGAGCGATGTTAAAGATGGAAGAGTTAGCTGATCCAAGACACGCCCCCTATCGTCACATCTGTCGTATCTCTTATCGTATCCTCAGACTGTCCCAGCAGGCTTACAGGAAAAACCAGGTTAATGTCATAATCCTCTGTATTGACTCAATTCTTTTGAGTTTCTTACCCGCACTTTATTACCCTTCTTAGATGCACAGTTTGATTCCCAAAATGGCAGGCCATAGGCAGACGTAGCTGATGGTGTGAACTGAATGTAACCGAAGCTCTAATGCAATGAATCAGTAGCGAGTTGGATTGGAATGATACATGTATCTGGTCAATGCTTAATTTGAATTCCTTCAGATTTAATCCAGTATAAACTTATCCAAGCAGCTCGTTCATGGGTGTTTACACCACCGCAGCTATGGCTGCCACACGTGTGAATTCTCCATGCTGATTTGTACATATGAGGTCACTGATTTTGCATATTGTAAAATTAGTAACTGAAATTAAGACCTGCACGTTTTAGCAGAAAAGCCCACAAAAATAGTGGAATAGGTCTAACAATGTCCAATATACCTCTCCATACACCACATGCACAGATCCTTGCCATTTAAATGATGGAACATGCGTCACGTGTCATCCATTATTTTGCCATTTATTTACTGCCGTGATGCTCCAAAATATTGTATAGGCCTGTCCAATATGGATAATTATTGGATGCTTCGCAGCGTCATTTCCAAAATAATCGTTCCCTGCCCGTTTGTCCGAACGAGGCAAGGTCGTGTAACAGAGAACAAGATTGTTGTATACATGGAGTCGTCCACATTGCTTACAAGGGGGTTATACAATTTTCAGAGATTGGGTGCGGAAGAGTTTCTGTGTCTATTTTGTGTATTGTGAACAAATTGCAAATGACAAGGATCTATGTGTGAGTTATATAAAACAAATTTTGAATGCATTTCAGTGAAATCTGGCTTTACCATTTCGTTCGTCTTCACCTATTGAAATGTAATAGTCACCTCATATGCATCTAGTATTTGTATACTATCTTCTGATAACACTCACTACTCTCATCTGAACTAAAAGCTGAAAGTATCTTGTCTTTAAAGGAGTACATTGCAAAGCAGTTTGGCTTCATGCAGAAGCAGATTGGTTATGATGTTCTTGCTGAAGATACCATTACTGCTTTACTACACAATAATCGTAAACTCCTTGAGAAACACATCACAGCTACTGAGATTGAGACGTTCGTCAATCTAGTACGCAAGAATGGAGAATGCAGGTCAGTCTTACAGTTTGTGATAACTTCATCAAGAAATGCTTGCTTCATCTAGCCTTTTGTGATTCATTTGACTATTTCTCTCTTGAATTTTGTGCTTACGCCCTGCAATGGCCAAAAGGAGTATGCGCTTTACAGGGCGCAGTAAGCGCAGAATTCTTTGCTAAGCAGTGCCATGAAACTGGGCACCAGTCTTCTAAAAATTGATAAGCTTGTTCTTGAATTCTTCTTGAGTTTGGCTGGAATAAGAAGGTAAGGCCCGTTCAAGCCATCATCATACCCTCAATCCTTCTCAACCATAGTGATATCTATCTTACTAGTGAAACATGTAGCTCAGTTGATGGTTTTTTTATTCTGTGTACTTTGTGTCCTCAGATTCTTGGAGTATCTGTCTGATCTGTGTGTATCTAATAATCAGGCTATTCCTGTCACCCAAGAACTCATCTGTAAATCAGTACTCAATGATAGAAACTCAGATATACTCATCGAAACAAAGTAAGTTTTGTATCATTGGATTGTTTCAATATACTTTTTTGTTCGTCCAGTTTGCCAGACATCAAGTATTAAGATTGTGTATGGTAAAAAGTGAGATGGAGTAATCAAAGCGAATTTTAAGTTATTAACCCTCTTACTGTCTGGCCATTCAATATTATCCACTGTGGATTTGAATGATAGATAAACTATGCCAGCCTCCAGTATGATATCATGTGGTGAATGCATCTACATAATACACAGTCAACCCTCCTACTGTTTGACCACTCAGTATCATCCACTAGGGTTTTGAGTGATAGCTGCACTATTGCCAGCCTGCCGTATGATATCATTTGCAGACTTCAGAATTTCCCGCATCACAAGTTAGACAAGATAAATTTTTTATTTGTATTGACATTATGGAGAACGTGTTAATTGGAAAATGTTTTTGATACTTTTGAAAAGAAGAAAAGGCCAAAAAATATATTTTTTTTACAAATATTGTTAGGCTACACGCTGTTGTTATACGATACACCTTTGATCATAAAGTTCCTACTTCCTGTCTAGGTTGGTAAGAACCCAGATGGAAGTTGAGATGGAGGTTGAAGCAGATGATGGCAGTACAGAACCAGTCTATACTATAGAGGAGGAGGAGGAGGTTGTCTTGTTCTGGAAGAATAACAGCAAGTCTAAGAGTATCCGAGAGTTAGCTATGGGAGCTGCTGAAAATGTGAAGGAGGATTCTAATGTCTTGAAATACTACAGGTCAGTAACCATGGTGCTTTGACTAAGACAATAAAAACTCTGTTAGTCCGTGGTAGGAAAAGCCATTAGCAATCATCTTCTAATTACTTTAATAGATTTGTTGTCAGTTGTTGCTGCTAATTTGATTTGGAGCTTACATTTGTTGAGACTTGTTATACGCGCCTCAAATCAAAATGCTTTCGAGTTTTTCCCTGAAAAACTTATCTGAAAATATAAAATTAGCTGTTGCAAACTGCTTACCAACCCCATGGACCTGTTGTATAAATGCAAACAATTGTTAAAGGTCTTACGTTTCGACCCTAGCAGAGTCTTTCTCAAAGGCTAAATGACAACACAACACAACACACACATACAAAGTATACTGGAGTAACAAAAGCAGTCAAGTAGAAAGAAATGAAAAGAGAACTTACCTGTTTCAACTCATCATGCATTCTCCTTAAACGTTGTGTCTGCTAAAGCCCCCTGATCTAGATGGAAGCTGGCACTATACAAAAACTATTACTTATTATTTAACTATTTGAAGCTGATAATCTAACGATATTTATTTCATTGCCATTTGGATTGTTATTTTTTCACCCTCAGATTAATGTTACATTTGATGCTTAACTATAGTTTCCTTTCTAATACTTTATTTTGTTACAGATACCAGTTAGACCTATTCTCCCAGATGTGCTTGGATCGTCAGTACCTGGCCATTAACCAGATTGGTCCACAATTAGACATTGATCTGATCCTACGTTGTATGTCTGATGAGACCTTACCCTATGACCTCAGGGCTTCATTTACAAGACTCATGCTTCATATGCATGTTGATCGGGACCCACAAGAACAGGTGACACCTGTCAAATATGCAAGACTGTGGTCTGAGATCCCGACTCAGATAACTATTGATGAGTAAGTAAATCTGGGACTGTGCCCTTTCACTGATAGAACACATGAATATTCATGTCCCAGGTCAAGCTGGACTGTTTGTTTGAGTATGAAGAAATGATTTTTTTCAAAAGTTTGTTCAATCACTGTATCTCCCTAAATAATATACTTTAACATTTCCCGCGTCATCAAGATCCATATCCTCAGTAAAATTACATGTACAATGGACTTTGCCTGTTGACCCTTTTCAGTCAGTACATTAGTTCTTTGTTAGTTTCCCCTTGTGTTACTGTGTTGTGAGCATTTTAGGCAACATGCGCTTGTTTACACCCTTGCCATAACTCTACATGTAATTTGATTCCCAAAATGGCAGGCCATGCGCAGACAGTAGCCATGTTCAACATCAATGCAATGGGGTCTATAGACTAACACATACCAATGCACAGCAAATTTCACAGTGTTATGTTACTTTTGTGTCACATTCTGTTCACATGTTGCTTTAATGTTGGTTTTAACCAGTTGCCACTGAGATTCTTTCATTTTATCCCCATCCTGCCTGACGAGAAGCATTTATAGTTAAGTATCTTGCTCAAGGACACTAGTGACATGGCCAGGATTCGAACTCACACTCTGATGACTAGTTACCAACAGAACATGAGTCCAGTGCACTAGCCTGTCCGGTGCCTGCTCGGCCACAATATGCCACCAATATAGTCAGATACTTCATGTAATTTCAAACTTTGATTTTGACTTGACACAGTTATGACAGCGCCAACAACATCAGCCACACTGGGAAGGAGGATACACAGCACAAGTTTGCTCAGACCATCAAGTTTGTTGAAGACTATCTGTGCAATGTTGTGTCTGCTTCTTGGTCATTTACTGATAAGGAGCAGAATAAACTCACCTTTGAGGTAGGCTGGTCAATCAAGGTCAAATGTTCTAGAGGTGTGGAGCAGAAAATGTGTCTTAGGAAATTTATCTGCTAAGCAAAAATTAGCAGGGCACCATTCAAAAACAGTATACATTATGTTGCATTTTGGCTGGTAATCTGATTGTGCTAAGCGAGATTTGCAAAAGCAAAATAAGCCCAATGAACTTCCTGACAAAACGGAAAACTTTTTGTATAATCTTTTTTTTTTTTTTTTTTTTGGGGGGGGTGGGGATTAATTGACCGTTTCATCAAATGATGAAAATGATGATGTACTTCACTTTTGAACCTCTGTAGGTGGTGAACCTTGCCAAACACCTGATCTACTTTGGCTTCTACAGCTTCAGTGAACTTCTCCGACTGACCAAGACGTTATTGTCCATTCTAGACTGTACTCCAGCCACTGGACTGCCTCTAGGTAAACTGGACCCCAAGGCAGATATAGGTCAGTAGTATGCTCAAATGCCTTTTTTTTTGCACACTGGATTTTGTTTCATGTTGAAATGTATCAAATGCAGCTAGAGTTTTGAAGGTGGCTACGAAAGCTGAAAAAAATCAGAAGTAAATGATGTTTACTTTATTTTAACATTTAAAAAAAGTAATTTGTAAGCCAAAGCCATGAATGTGAGGATTAGGCAGAATTTGTCTAAGATATATCTGAAGATGATCATCATATTTCAAAACCCCAGCGTGATTCTTTAGCTAAAAGTAACAGACCAGCTATTGTAGTTGTTGCCTCTGTGGCCGTTATCTGGTTGGATAATCAGAGCAGTTAACTGTCCAACCTCGACCTTCAAAATACTGGCTGTGTTTACCACTAACTTTGAAGTGTGCTTTTTATGTGTGTGAGGTGCAAAGTTGTGTTGATGTTAAAGTGTTTTGCTCACAGTTTTTTGGGGGGTTAAAAATTTGAATTGAATAGGAAGGTACAACATGTGCTGTTGTTGGGTTTTTTTTTTTTTTTTTTTTTTTTTTTGCAAAAACAGAATGGATTAAATCGTCTGCACCAATTGTGTCACAAATTTCCAATGAGTTAATTCTAAATGACATTGTTGTACCTTCTTTTTACCAAGCCTAGTTCATCTTGCACTGTAAATAGATTAAATTATAAAAAAAAATCCCACTCGTTTAGTTTGAAAATTTTGCATTAATAATGAAAAGCTGATTTTCCTTTTGTTATAACACACTTTTGGTTGTTGACTAAAAATACTACCGCTACACTTAACTAATCAGATCAGTTGCATGTGACAAGATGAATCATTCATTTTATTTATTATTTTTGGGGGGCTGTGCTCCATGATTATTTCAAAATGCATGAAAGTGAACTGAGCAAGCCTAAAAATTACTTTTTCTAAATCAAAGCATGTGCTGATTAAATCAAATCCATTTGCTTTCTTGGTTAAAAAAAAAACAGAAGCTCAAATCTCTATCGGCAACTGTGGCCAATTTCCATGCACCGTTCATGCGTTGAAAAGCTGTTTTTTTTTCTATTGATCAGCTGAAATGATCATGCTGACCAATAGTTCTCACAAAAGCTGCAGATTTTGAAATGTGTTGCACATAAAGAGTCATCGTTTCATTCATGTGTGACTGTTTGTGTAATATTAATGATTTACTGCATCGAGAGTCATATTTCCATAAATGATTTTTTGAAGCCGATAGAATGAATAAAACTTTAGCATTGATGCAATATTTATAACTTGCATGATAAAATGCCCATTGATGTCTGAGTGATGTCACTGTGATGTCATAACTGAAAATAGCAATATGATATCATAAAACTGCTTTTGTGGTGGAATTTGACAAATCCAGGCATGTCGAGAACCTTGGAATAGTAATATTTGAAAGTTAAAACTAACACACAAAAAAAGAAATCAAAATGGAAAGTGGTTTAACCATCTGAAGTTTAAAATGCAGGTGATTGCTTTCTTAATTTTTAATTTCAGAATTCCTCCCCCGTCTTCCAAATCTGATCCCCAAGCCATGTTTATTAATTATCCTTGAAGATATATTTTAATAAAATGTTACGTACCTACGTGTAGAATCAAACGTAAATCTGAAAACGTAAAAGAAATGAATCCAATCAGAGAGAGTTAACTGTCGGAGAGTGTCACATTGTTAGAAACTATCTAGCTGTTGAGCTTTTTCTCTGAGTACATTATCAACAATCCGTCCTCTTTACTTGGTGAAGTGTTCATCAAGTTCTATAGGGGATGAGGTTGAATATGAGAAGCCAGAGCTGGTTCTAGATTGTATTGAAAGCCTTGTGGGCACAATAGGTTTCTTTTTTCTAATTTAGTTTGTTACATTGAATTGCTGTGCTGTTTAATGACAAACAGATATTGAACTTATAGTCTTGCCGGTGTTACTGACTGTTTCTAATGGCATTGCATATTTGAAGAAAACCAAAAATGTTAAATCCTGGATCGAGAAAAGTACATCCATTTGTTGACTTTGTCGAAGTTAAGGGCAAGATAGATTTTGCCATTAATAATTAATTTACCCTTAGCGGGATGTTGTTCTATATATAAAACAAAGTCCATTTGTGTCTCGTGGTTCAAGATTTGTCCTGGTGGTTGTCAAATGCCCTCACGCAGCCCCCCTCCCCCACCCCGTACCCCTCCTTAACTATTGAATAAACTGCCTTCTAACCAGCACCCTAATCTCCATTTTCATTCTCACTTCACTCTTCTTTCCGACAGAGCCTCCTAAACAAGGTATGAAACACGGTTCGCATCCCCTACTACTCCTATTGTTGGTCTATTTGTATGCCCTCTCCCCAATAGAGTCATTGCATGCTACCCTCATACTGCATGATTGTTGTGGTATAGTTGGCCGCCGCCATCGAGTGGCAGTCTGTAGTAATAATCAGGTTGGTATTTCAGATAATGTATATGCTTTCACCAAAGTCAGCTTTCCATTTTCTTTTTTTTTTCCCATTTTTTTTTTTTTTTTTTTTGTCACAGTAAAGTAAAGCTTTTAAGGGTACCCCGTACCTTGGATGCATAAAGAACTTCATTTTTTAAGCATGATTCTTGATTGTAAAAAAAGTAATTTTGTATGTGAGCCAGAAAACAAAAACTGTGGAATTTGAGCTCATTCTTTGGGGACTCTGAAGTGGCACTTGGGATTATTTGCAAGAATGGAAAGTTTCTTAGTCACCTTGTGGGTGTCTGTGAGCATGTCTACCTGTTGAAACAGAGGACTTTAACAAAAGAGATCGGGGTGTTTTGACAGAGTGAGGACGTCCTCAGTTTAGTCAAGTCCACACAATGGGATATGTACAGAAGTCCTGTATTTACTGGGTGGACAAACATATACTGTATGTGTGTGTTTGTAAAATGATTTCTTTAACACAAGACGACATTGATACTTCAGTAAGCTTTACATGTGCACAAAAATTAACGTACATTTTGCTTTTCCATTGTTTGAAATGTGTGACACCAAATCATAAACTCATCAATTTTCCACTCACTAATGATAGGCCAATAGGTATTGATGCCATTGAATTGAAAGTCTCTTTTCTCTCATTGAGGTATACTTGATGGAAATAGATGTGTTCATGTAGATGGGGGATTTATTGTACACACTGGTCTAGTATTGGCTCAATGGGGAAATGATCATCTAGGGTATCTAGATAATTTACCATACACGCTAAATGCCCTGCCCCATCAGTCAACAGACTGTGCAAGTGTAATACATACGTGAACATTAAAGTCAGATTTGTTATTTTTGTCACATGTTAAAGCAATGGTTACCAAAAATGTTTTTATTAATAAGGCTTGCACTGTGTGGTTAAACCCTCACTGCAGAAAGATTCAAGTTGACCAACTCTTGAACAACCAATCCGATGTTTCCCCTAATTTAGCACATAACTAAACAGTACTCATTAGTGCAGTTGACTCTCCAAAGGTGCTATAAGTGTGTATATACCCTGCTAAAATTAACTTACTAACAACTTAAGTAACTGTGTGATAATATAACGTTTATTTCATTTCTTATCAGTAATCATTGTTTAATAACAATCTTCTTCATTAAAAATGATGTCAAATTCTTTCATTTAATCAATCTTGTTCTTGTGTGGTGGTGGTAGTGGTGATTATCGACTGATTTTATAAAATGTAATAGTAGAAGTGTTCCAGTCATGTTAGTAACTGATGTATCACACCTTTCTTTATCTTTCTACTATTCTGTTTGTTTCTGTTCCTTCACTTTCTTCTCATCCTTTTTCAAGCCCCCAATATATTTTGTTTTCATTTTCTTATGATGAACATAACATTTTGAAGCCTTTGAAAGTTAAAATTCATTCAGAATATGTTTTTGTAGAAAAGGAAGAAACGCTCAAATGTGTTTTTTTTCCCAGAATGAACATTATGTGAAGCAAAATCACAAGCTACAATCATTATTATTCATATGATATCCAAGCTTATTCACTGAATTCCCCTTTGTTTTAATTCCTTGAAAATATTATAACACTATGCAAAGTTTTGTGTTTAAGGCAGTTTACTCCGTTATTATTTTTTTTTCAATGGCAAGGTTGTATTATGTGCAACCACTCCGCATACCAAGCTATTTTGTTTGCATTTCCACATTTGCAGTCGTTAAGAACACATCATTATTTTCAGTGCTGAGTTTGAAGTGTTTATGTGTAAACTTACATCTATCTGTAACCTCTGTCACTTCTGTACAGTAGACAACCTTCAGATACCTTGGTATAATCTAGAGAAGTCAATAACCAAATTGTCTCGCAACTAACCATGCCTTGTATGTTTCTTACTTTTCTACTTTTCTTTCTCTGTTTCTTTTCAATATTTCATCATTCTGGTTTGAAGGAATTGTGTATTATTTGTGAAATGTGGTGATAAAGTAAACTAAGAATTTCTTGGAACGAGAAATGAAAACAAAGACTTATCATCAAAGAGTCTTTATTTAACTTGATAAACAAATAAGAGTTTGATGTACCTATTTACCATGTTTTAACTGTACAATAACTTCATAATAACGGTGATTTTGTCTAGTTATAACACAATTTTGGTGAGCCTCAATTACTTTTTTTTTATATTTGCATTTTTTGAGGTACATTGTAAAAAAATATATTTGTTTTTATTGCTTTTCGTATTGATCAAAATATATTAATTTGAGATGTGAACAAATACACCACAGTTAAGGCCAGAATGTTTGAGTGGGGCTCAATGTTAACTTGCTCCAATGCCTTTTTTATAAATACTGTCCAAATCAAATGCGTCAGTAGTTAAGTATGGATTATTGTATATTTTGTCATTGCTATTTGTTTAATTTATATGGCTATGTGGATGTTGGGATGAATAAGAAGAAATATCATTTTTATCTTATTGTTTTACCCTCTAATATATTACTAATATGCAGAAGTTAAATCTGTTCTGGGTAAGAAACTTCTTTGTTATCAAACAGTTTGTTTGGTGGAATGCAAGTAGCTTTGTTTCAAACTGCAATCATGTGAAAGAAAAAAGTTGGTAGAGAAAGTGATTTTGTTGTTCAATATGCGCAAAGCATGAGTGAATGGCACGATCCGTGTATATGTGAAGTAGAGTTGTCTGCAACCCTTCAACCATGTTAAATAATTGACAAAGCTGAAATTCTTCTAGCACAACGTCGTGTCAGCATGAGGAACAGTGTAGCAAGTTGAGATTGTTATAATTCGCTGCAGTTGTACAACGTATAAAATATTAGATCCAAAGATCTCTTAAAGAATGCATGATCAAGCAGCATACTGTAACAGTTTTGTTGCTGTATGCAAAACATAAATGTCTGCTCAAATGCAATGTCTAGTTTCATGTGAATTGCCAATCAAAGCACATTATGCATCAATTTAGATGGAAAAGATTCTTTGCATTTACTTTAATAAGAAGCAGTCAAAGTTAGCTGGATTTACTTCTTTTTGTTTGCATGTGTGTTGATGAAATAGGTGCGTATTTCAACGAGAGAAGAGGATTTCCCATTATGTCTGCCGTTATGAAAACAAATAACTTGTTTCTGGTTTGTGCCTTTGTTAACTCAGACTCGAACTTGTAAACAATATGACTTAGCAGCCGTATATATCCTAAAGCTATTACATCAATAGACCGATCCATTCAGCCCCGCCCCCTCAACTTATTGACCAATCACAGCATTGGCTACGTCACCACTGTACACCTGGGCAGCACAATGTGCATCTCTTCAATGCCACACTGCACGACGTGAACGTGCACTCTAAGTATGCACACACATGTTTACATTTTCCAATAGGATTTTATCCTCTCTTTTTTTTTGGTGGCATAGCCAAGGCTGTGATTGGTCAACACATCAGGGGGCGGGGGTTAATGGAACGGTCTTTTATACCGAGGTGACATAATTTGAATAGATTCTTTTGAATTACATACATTCCATCATAAAAACAGATACAACTGTTGATTTTGTATGGGGAAATAAACCGATCCACAAAACCCCGTCCATCATAGAAACTGTCTATCACATGGCATAGGTGTCTCAGTCTGCACAGTGCAACACACAAGACACAACACAGCAATCTAAATAGCAATCAGAATTATGTCATACTTTTGTGGCACATTTTAGTAAATGGTGATTGCATTAAGCTGCAGAGCTTAATTAATCATTCTATTTGCTGTTTGTTACAAGAGGAAGGGGTGACACCAGAACTGGGCTCCAACCAAACATCTAAAGACTATATTTATGTCTAGACAATAGGAATAGCTGAGCAAGAAACACTCTGTATAGAATTGGGAATTGTATGCATGTCTCACATACACAAGTGTGGGTGGTTAGTTTGGTGCCATTGGTAAGGAGTAATTTAGATACATCTTGTCAGAAGTAACATGTGCTAAGTGTTTCTTATTTCTTAATTGATAACTGGAGATTATCCAATTGTCCAAATTTTTTTTAACTTTCACTAGTGTTAACAATTTTTTTATTGCAAGACAAATTGTTGATTTTTGAATCCAATAAGGAATTGAGTTTAATTTGTTTGTTTCTTCACTTTCCTCCTTATGGTAGGGAAGGGTGGTGTGTTTCGTTCTATCCATGGAGTGGGTGCAGTGATGACCAACATGGTCCTGGGGAGCGGTTTACCTCATTCACCACTCACACATCATCCTCAGGGACCCAGTGTAGCAAGTACTGCAGGAGGTCTTGACAACCAGAACAAAGAAGATGAGCTGGTTATGGAAACCAAACTGAAAATCATCCAAATTCTACAGGTATTCTGGAATTAAAAGGAAAACAACTGCATTTATTGAATGCAAAGATCAGCATGTGTACTGATTTATTGAATCACAATTGTTTAATGGCTTCACATTTGGACCCGAGCAAAGTCTTTCTCGAAGGCTAATGGCTCTCCTTTAGGCTTTGAGAAAGACTCTTCTGGGGTCGAAATGTAAGGCCATTAACCATTTTTGCATTTATACAACAGGTTCTTTTGGTTGGTAAGCGGTTTGCAACAACTAATTTTAGTTTTTCACACAACTGTGTTGTGTGAAAAGTGTTTTAAGATTTGCGATTTTTCCGTCCCACATATCTGTATATAAATAAAGCACATAAAATAAACAAATATGTATCTAGCATCCTAGGAATTCAAGTGATATTTTAAATCATGAAATTTTTAAAAGTATTTATGATTAAAGTTTTGTTATGATTTTTAAAATTAATGAAGGACTAGAATTGCCTTTTTGTATTTTCTCTCAAAGTACAGTCATAATGATATCATACTTTGAGTGTTAAAGTGAAAAACCATCTGTAATGGAAATCTGGGTGGAGAGCTTCACTCTATCTTTTACAATGGCCAGGGCATTGAGATACATGTGTCCTTTCCCCTCTTACTGATGTATGTAGGAACTCCCTATCTCCATCTTGTTTTCCACCATCTTACAATCTATTATAGTTATCTCCTCTTCATGGCGATCTTTTCTTTCTTTTTCTATACTTTTCATTGTGGCACTCACCTACAGTTGCCTTCTAGCCTTCTGTCAGATGATGTTCATAAAATAAAAAAGGGGGATTTGTAAAACCAGATAATTCCAAGATGTTTTTTATTTTTCTTCTCAGTTTATTCTGAATGTTCGTCTTGACTACCGCATCTCCTGCCTCCTCTCCATCTTCAAGAGAGACTTTGATGAGAGTAAAGATGTGACAGATGTAGCTCCATCTCGACAGAGTGTAGATGGTAACGACAGCCCTGGTATCAATCTGGAAGCCATCGGTATGTACTTTGTAAAACCAACAATTACATCAAGTGCAGGATTTGTAATATAAAAAAAACCCAAAATGATTAGTATCAGTCTGAAACCTTACCGATTATAAAGTTATAATAATAATAATAATAATAACCAGTTTTTATATAGCGCTTTATCACAGTACTGTATCAAAGCGCTTCTTACATTACTACCCCTGGTCACTGGGCCATTTATTTCATCCCTTAAACCATCTCAGCTCCCTGGGGAGTATACAGCCGGTGCTGCGAGTAACCGCGCTCCAAGCTAATCATTCACATGAACCATCTCTGCTCCACAGGTACCCATTTACTCCTGGGTGGAGAAAAGCAATTACAGTAAAGTGTCTTGCTCAAGGACACAAGTGTCACAACCGGGATTCGAACCCACACTCTGCTGATCAGAAACAGCAGATCTTGAGTCTGGTGCTCTTATCCGCTCGGCCACGACACCCCTCGCGTCACTGTTGTAAAGTTCAGACTGGTACCAATCCTCCAGAGAAATATTTGATTTGCGTAAATGGAACCTGAATTGCCTCGCTTCACTTTTGTACACAATTCTTATGACTCAAAGTGACATTTTTTATTAAGACATCAAGTCCTTACAAAACATGTGGAAAGGAATTCTGGAACTTTACAATCTCTTGTAAATTTCTCAAGTAGAAATTAAAAGAAAAACTTGCTCAGTGTATTTCCTATGAGTGTTTCATAACTGTGAAGTGGGTGTGGTTTAGGGTGGAATTACATCACACTAACCAACAGGATAAGTGAGAATCCTCAATAGTTATTCCTGACTTGCATATCCTTTTCCTAAGTTTGACGTATTCCATTGTAGGCCATGCCCACTTAGTACAAACTGGCTTCACTGATTACCAGAAGCCCATAGGAGTTGCATTAATATTTGTTCTTGGCTTATACACAAGTTCTTCAAAGACAAAGGTCTTGTCAGAATTAAAAGTTTCTGTCATAAGAAATACCTTTGAATGATGAAATGGGTGTTTTTGGTAAAATTACAAACAAATGTATGCCAGCTTTGGAGCTGGAAGTAGCAATGTGAAGAAGTGACCTACCAACAGGATCTTTGAAGGTCAGACCTATTGAATATTCAATAGTTGACTTACATAATCCTGACTTGCCTATTACAGACAATTAAGCAGAGGGTATCTTTAAAGGTCAGACCTAATGAATATTCAGAAGTTGATATTTACATATTTCTGACTTGCCCATTAATTAACAGGTGACCAAGCCGAGGGTATCTTTGAAGGTCAGACAGACGGCATTGATCTTGATCTTGATTCTCAAGGAGGCAGGACGTTCCTACGTGTTCTCCTTCATCTGACTATGCATGACTATCCCCCCTTAGTATCGGGGGCCTTACAGCTTCTCTTCAGACACTTCAGCCAGAGACAGGAGGTTCTTCAAGCATTCAAACAGGTACTGGGTCTGATTAATCAGTTTGTAGGTCTAGGATATTTTCATGCAGCAAGGCCTTGGGAGAGCAAGTCATATTTCTGATTTCTGAGATTAGCATAAAGCGAGTAACTGTAGAAATGTAATGTGAGTGCTGCATGAAGACTGAATGCTGCATTTGTTGAGACATTGCCCAAAATGGTACCAACTGTATGATTTGTAATTATTATTACTTTTTTTGGAGGGGGGTGGGGTGGGATGGGGTGGGAGAGGATGAACACAGACAAATTGACTAGAATAGGATTTGAACCGGCTACCTGTAATTAACGTGCCGGCATTCTATCAACTGAGCTATCTACATTGCAGCCCTTATGTTTGCAGTCTCCCTATTTTGTCAATACATGTATCTTTATTCCGGGGTGTCAGTCAGAAGCCATTCAACCTGAAACTGCCATATAACCAGGGATTACACCCAAGTATACAATACAACCTGGGAAGCAGCAGGACAGGAATCACCTTAAGAGGATGCGACTTTATATTTCAAATATCAAGTAATAAACCACAAATCGTGGCTTGTTACTTGATTTTCACAATTGTTGTTACTTTATTTAATTTGATGAACACATTTTCCACACAATATATCATTAAAAATACAAATAAGGAATCACACACAAAAGTTGGGGTTGCTGTGTGTTTAATCAAAATGTAAATTAAACGATGAAGATGAGATTAAATTGATGATCTTTTTTCCTTTCCAAGGTTCAACTTCTGGTGACAACCAGCGATGTTGATAACTACAAACAGATCAAGACGGATCTGGATGCATTGAGACTCTTAGTAGAGAAGTCGGAACTCTGGGTTTATAAGAGCAAGTATGATGCAAAGTCTAAAGAGGGAGAGAAGTCTAAGAGTAAAGGCAAAGGATCTAAGAAAGTAAGTTATTTTCATTCTTATATATCTACACATGATCAAAATGATATGGTTGGTGTTCTTGCAACTCATTGAACAATTTATTTACTCTGGTCTTTTAAACGAGTGGTTTATGAAAGTTGTAATTTGTACAATTTAGGTTGAATTGCTGCTTGCTGAATTAACTGACTGGCAATAGTTGAAGTGATGAGTTATTGGCTTAGCCCTGGAAGTGCTATTGGACAGGGTGATAGAATCCTTGCTCTACTCCAATAGTTATGAAGTAGTGCTGGCATTCCTAAAACACTAGGGCAGATCCTAGTTGTCTCATTGTATGATGTGCTAGCTGCTTCTGTTCATATTACTCAACTCAACACATGGGACCTACAGGTTTGTTCCCCATCCAAAGAATACTTTCAGACTCATTTTTGATTCTGTAGATGACCTCTTAGCAAACCAAGTACATCCACCAGGTCATGCAATTACAAGAGGTTATTTCCCATTCAAGCGCTGACCACAATCAATCAGGCAGACATCTTTTCAGCTGATCAGCTGATTTCCTCCTTTTCATCGTTTCCAGTTCCACAGAAAATTAAAAAATTACTGTACTGTATAAGTTTGCTGGGCAGTCTCCTTTGATCATGTCCGGTCAGTGACACAACCATACCATTGACTTTGCCTTGGAGTTCATGTGTAGTTTATAACTAATCGTTTTTAACCCTTACACTAACAGTTATTTCTTAATCCTAACTGGTTCCCACCCACCAGTTAAATTTCTACCCCACAAGGACTGGCATTTCAACATTGAGTAACATACATCTCAGTACAGTCCATGAGAACACTAACTCCCAGCAGGTTGGTTACCAGTTTTGATCCACTCACCCTGAAACACTCAACTCATTGTTGATTTTGGGGATTGCTTTCTTCTGGTGATGGATTTGTCAAGTTGGTAGTTTCAGTCTGCCATCTGATGGACATCTGGAGACACTGAATGGGTGTCCTTCGAACTAGTTAAATATTTGCGTAGAGTCAGACCATTTTAATCTGATTTCTATTGGTGTACGATTGGTATTCGGTGATCGGGACTTCTTAGCTCAGGTACTCTTGAAGACATCTTTTCTAGGCTGAAAGGGGACGGTGCATGTCTGCCTCATTAAACGCAGTTTGGGTACTTCTTTCTTTTCGACATTTATCATTATTTTTGTTTGACTAAAGCTATTTTTCCAGAAATCTTGAACAGTAGTTAATTCATGGAGCCAAGATGGATGTAGAATTAAAAAGTTGGTGAATCTGGGGAAAAATGCTGTTGTAAAATTTCTGTTTCTGAAATTTAGAACTAGTTCATTATCTATTAATGATGTATGCATCGTCATAAGTCTCATTTGGTTATCATCAACTGTTTTCTTCATTACTTGAGGCAGCAGCAGTCTTAGACACAAGATCCGCATACTACTTATCAAATTTTGAAGATTGGTGCAGGAGAAGTGAAGTTTTCAAAACGGAGTTTGGATTGACTGTGACTTATAGGCCAGTCAACAAAAACAAAAAATGCTGATTAAGACTAAAGACTGATTTGTGTTTATCCATTTGAACCATCTTCTTAGTTCCAAAGCTCCTTGAGTGCTGCTGAAGGTTCCTCCATTGATCTTGATCTTGGACCTCCATTAGATCCACCGAGTGCAAACAACTACAAAAACATCCAATTGGTAAGTACGCTATCTTCATACTTACATGTACATGTACATATCTGCCATTGTACTTGCCCCTTGGTATCCTTTCACTAGAAAATACACACTTGCTAAAGTGTTCATCTGGTCATGTTCCATCTAAACTTAATAGCATAATTGTTTCTTCTAATTTCAAAACTATAGTGTTTCTCGTTATATTGATGACTTCAGTTTTTAATTAATTTGTGACAAGCTATCTTCTTTTTTAATTACTGGTAAGGGTTTTATTTGTAGTAGATTGGACTCTCTTGCAGGTGTTCTTAACAATCACATGTTTATACCAAAGTTGAAACTTTTAGAAATTCAAATTAAAAAAACAACAATATAGTTTCTCTTTATGGTCCAAAGACAAGAGAAGCATGTGTGTATTCGTTGATGCAGAATAGAGTATATTAATTCAACCATTGCTTATCAAAATAATATAACTGATTTGTTCTTAATATGAACTGCATGTTCAAGAGTAAGATTTAAAACTTTGCATGTTGGGAATATAATCTAGTGAGCGGTAACACCATGTACATGAGTAGGATTTAAAACTTTGCATGTTGGGAATATAATCTAGTGAGCGGTAACACCGTGTACATGAGTAGGATTTAAAACTTTGCATGGTGGGAATACAATCTAGGGAGGTTTGTGGTAACACCATGTACATGAGTAGGATTTTAAACTTAGGCATGGTGGGAATATAATCTAGTGAGGTTTGTGGTAACACCATGTACATGAGTAGGATTTGAAACTTTGCATGGAGGGAATATTATTTAGTGAGGTTTGTAGTAACACCATGTACATAAAACACTCTCTCTATTGTTTCCCATCCAGATCTTGATTCGTCTGAGTAAGCTGTGTGTGTCTGATGGTAACAGTGGTCGTAAGAATCGTAAACATGAGCAGAGACTTCTTAGAAATATGGGTGCTCATGCTGTGGTCCTGGAATTACTGCAAATCCCATATGAGAAGGTACCAGAGTTCAACTGACCGTATTTTGACGGCATGAGGGCGCTTTTCAATGGCTAATTTCTTTGCATCACAATTATAACAGTTTTATCTTGACTTCCTGTATGTTGTTTTTTTGTATCATTGGCTGAATAAATAATAATAATAACAGCAATGAAAAAGGATGTTTTAATTGGTTCTCATCACGTAAGTTGGCTCAAACAATGAAAAATACAATTGACAGATTGTGAATTGGTATTTTTTATCATGACGTGTTCTGTTTATCAATTTAAACTTGTCTCCATGTTAACACCATGTTGGTATGTGTAAAGTTTAAGTTTTAACATTAACCCTCCTACTCTTGGTAATATTTGCCCATGAGTTAACAACCATTTAAAACTGTTCATCTGCTTATGATGTTTATGATGTCTCAACTGCACAGAACTATCTGTGTTCTTCTGTGTTCATTCATTACCATGTGGATGACTGTGTACTGTGTAGATGCCTTCAACACATGATATCATATTGCAGGCTGGTATAGTACATCTATCATTCATTACCTTGTGGATGATATTGAATGGTCAGACAGTAGGAGGGTTGACTGTGTACTGTGTAGATGTATTCACCACATGGTATCATATTCCAGTCAGTTGTGGTTTTCAGGTACATGTATATTTTCATTACTCTTCCACAGAGCACCGATACCCGTATGAATGAGCTGATGCGATTGGCTCATGAGTTCTTGCAGAACTTCTGCTGGGGAAATCCATCCAATCAGGTCTTACTTCACAAACACATTGACTTGTTCCTGACACCAGGAGTAAGTATATGTACAACCCAAGAACTTCGAAGAACTCAAGCGAGAAGAAAACAATAAATCTAAGACACTAATAAGACAAATCTATTTCCTAATGTTATTAAAAGAAACATTTTTACTGGTTGACAGACCATTTCTTGCATGTACATGTAATCAGTTTTAAGGTAGTGTATTTCAAAAGTAGAGCGTTTCTGCTGAGTGATCTAGTGAGCTAGAAACAACCATAATTATTTGTACCAAAGTATAAGGTCATAGTGGCATGTCGAGCAGTTAAGAGCACCGGACTCAAGTTCTGGTGTTTCTGATCAGCAGAGTGTGGGTTCGAGTCCCGGTCTTGACATTTGTGTTCTTAAGTAAGATACTTAATTATTATTGCTACATCTATCGGATGGGACGTAAAGCCGTTGGTCCCGTGTGTTGTGTAATGCACATAAAAGAACCCAGTGCACTTATCGTTAAGAGAAGGGGTTTGCCCCGGTGTTTCTGGCTGCCTCCAGTTATATACTCCCATGAGGAGTCCTAGGAAGTTAATAACTACAAGGTACTTAGGTTCTTTCTACAAGGTTAACTTTATAGTAGAGTATACACCAATCCAAGAAGAGTTGTTTTACACCACGGCAGCCATGGCTTCCACACGTGCGCGTGACATGACACGCGCGTCAGCGCCCATATGTACCAATCAGCATGGAGGATTCACAGTGCGTGTGCCTTGACGCACGCGTACAGCGGCCGTAGTTGCAGTGGTGTAAACGCCCATGAACAAGCTACTCAGATTAGTCTATATATAAAAAGAACCCAGAGCTGTTAGTATGGTAATATAAGGAATGTACCTGTATTTCTTGATTGCTTACTGAAGTAGAGAAGTAAGATCAAGTTTAGTTCTCAAGTGATTGCACTGAGTGTACAACACTTATGCCTCACTAATGTTATAAGAATGTCATCTTCCCCAAACTTGTGCTGTAATAACTATCTGAGTATAAATTAAGCCTTATTGTTACTATTTATTTATCTCTATGTACAGTTGTTAGAGGCCCAGACAATGTGTCACATTTACATGGACAATGTCCAGCTATGTAGTGAGGTCAATGAGCAGGTAGTCCAGCATTTCGTTCATTGTATAGCAACCCATGGACGACATGTACAGTACTTGAAGTTCCTGCAAACCATCGTCAAGGCAGACGGCCAGTACATCAGGAAAACACAGGATATGGTCATGGCTGAGGTATGTTTAGTTGAGCTGCTGACCTTTTCAAATCTAGAGACACTGACGAATCTTCGATTTGTTTTTTCTCTCATCAATTGTTTTCCAATCAGAAATGGTTTGCCGGTTCAGATACTATCTTTCTCCACTCATAGGGTTAGCGCCGAATACCTGTGCTGGATGTGTAAGTAACAAATGTTTAGTAGCGAGAAATATGCAAGGGCTTAAACAAAAGTTTCTCGCCAACAATGTGAATTCTGAATGTTAAGCAAAAGTAAGAATTGTTCTGCTACTGTAAGCGCTCTCTGGACAATTTCACTGATAAAGTTTATTTTTGTTTTCCTGATGATATCATTCTTAGGTAAACTTGCCCTATATATTTGTGATAATAATGCTAAAACAATTTCTGGAGAATTTTCAGAGCTTAAGATGCCACATATTGGTGTTCTCCATGAAACAATTTCCTTCAGCAGCCATCTTCAAAACTTCACGTAAAACCTACCTTTTTCAGAGAGCTTACTGTACAGCGCTATGAGCAACCACCGCCTTATAAATTTAACAATTGATTAATTGATGTACAGTTGGTGAATGCTGGTGAAGATGTCCTCCTATTCTACACAGAGAAGTCCTCCTTCCAGGCTTTCATTGAGATGATGCGTAATGAGAGGGAGAGAATTGATTCTTCAAGTCCGTCTCAGTATCACATTAATCTAGTCTATCTGCTGGCATGCTGTACAGAAGGCAAGAATGTCTACACAGAGATCAAATGTCACTCACTTCTACCATTAGATGATATAGTAAGAGTGGCTACACATGAAGATTGCTTGCCAGAGGTAGGTAGACTTCAAGATGTTACAATTCACTACTACCATTATACAAAATATTGAATGCATGTGAGTGCAGAAGGTAACCACAAGGTGAAATCTGGACTATTCCGTTTTATGAACTTAAGAATTGGGTGGTAGGGTTGGCGTAGTGGTATCTTTCCTCGCCTTCCACCCCAGTTCGAATCCCGCCAGGGGGGCACTATGTGGATTGGGTTTTCAGTCCCTACCTGATTGTGTGGGTTTTCCCTGGAATAAAAGTCTAGGGTTTTCCTCCCACATCTAAAACTGAAACTTCCTTCCTTGTCTTCTCTCCATGGGGTTCTTGGCTAGTACAGTGATTATTAAGTTTGCTTTTCTGAGAATCCTTGGCTTCACAACCAGAATTAAGAAATTAAATGAAATGAATTGAAAAATCAGTGAGTTAAATGAAAGAAGTAATATATTCCTAAATAACTGCTCATGTGATTGTCAAAAGTTTCAATAAGTTTTTATAATGCCCATATCCACAGGTGAAGAATGCGTACATTAACTTCTTGAATCACTGCTACGTAGATACTGAGGTTGAAATGAAGGAAATCTACACCAGTAATCACGTCTGGAATCTCTTTGAGAACTTCTTGATTGATATGGCCATGGTAAGTTCAATGTATGCAGAGCCTCTGTTACACTTGAAATAAACATCTCTAAATGAAGTCCTCTGTGAATAAACAGCTCTAGATGTGCCTTAGGCTGTATCTGAATCAGCGGCTCTGGCTCTGGCTGTTGCTAAGGTGGTGCTATACTTCAATGCATGATGTCGCTGCAATCCAGCCCTAGCCATAGCCACCAGATTGGACATGGCCTCATATTAAAGGAAAAAACATCAAATGTGACTTTTATATGCACCAGATAGAGGGATCTGAGCCCACCTTTTAACCTAGGCAAGGATACCTTCAATTTAATTTGAGACAACCATGGATGGAAGCTGAATTATTCTTGATGACGGACACCATGCAATAAGAATCAATGTAGCCTTAGTATTGCAAGGTTTGCTGTCAACATTTTCAGTGACTAGCCCAGCATGACTGTTTAGATAATGTATTGTCAAAATGAAGTGACTTTGGCTGCAACTATAGCCGTTGGCTGTGGCTACAATGCTGTAGAATAGCCGCTGACTTACTCTCCTATGTATTGTCTGTTGGTCATGACCAGATGTGTAACACCTGTTTCAGACTGGCGCTCCAGAGTCGCGCCGAACCAAATTATTGAATTAAGTACATGAAAAGTTCAAGGTCTGAAACAGTTAGGAGCGATTAGACGCATAAAAAGTCAGAACGACTCTGGAGCGTCTTGGGTTCAGACCTTGATCTTGTCATGAGCCGAACCTAATGCAAATTTATGTAAATTAAGTTTGTCTGTCTGAAACAGAAATCTAGAGTTGCTCCTAATCTATTTGGTTCGGTGCGACCCTGGAGCGCCAGTCTGAAACGGGTGTATTGCTACTAAAATCGTAAGCATGCAGATAACATGCTAGAGAAATGTGTAGAATCCAGTCATAATCACTGCTTTTCTCTTCCATTGTTTCTTTTTCCAGGTGTGTAATGCTACCCATGATCGTAAGCATGCAGATCACATGCTGGAGAAGTACGTCACTGAGACTATTATGAACATCATAACAACTTTCTTTAGCTCACCGTTTGCTGAACAGAGTACAACCGTTCAGGTAACTTTTATCAATGCTTCATTTTCTTGTAGCGTTTCCAGTCTCTAAAGGGGAAAGTACATGATGGGTTTTTGGAAGAGTGAATTCATTTCCATCCTTTATTTTAATCTCAATAAACCTTTTAATGAAAATAAAGAAAAAGATCTTGTGTTTTTTTAGGAATTTTGTGCATGGCTATACCCGGCTTATTCTGATTGCAGAAATCAAAATAAGCTACATTGATTTGTAAGGTTTTCAAATGATATTTCCTTGACTTTGGCAGTATTTTAGACAAAAGTATTCCTCGCAGTCATTGATACTGATTGTATGAACTTTTTATTCAGTAAGTTTTCAGATGAAACTATTCAAAACATTACTCTCCTGTTTTTTAATTATTGCCAGTCTTGTATTATGTCTTCCAAATGTTTTCCATTTGGTTGAAAATGTCAATACACAAAACTTGGTTAACAACTTGACATGATTTTTGCCCTTGTGGGACTTCTCCCAGCTTGGACGTGATTGATGTTGAAAAAGATGCACATATCAAAATGTCAATATATGGCAATACTATGCAACTTAGCATCGAATGGCTTAAACCATGTAAGGTCATTCAACAGAAAAACAAAATCAACTGACGAATGGAAAGAAGGGAATTGCTTAGCAAGAATGTAAGGTCTTTCAACAGAAAAACAAAATCAACTGACGAATGGAAAGAAGGGAATTGCTTAGCAAGAATGTAAGGTCTTTCAACAGAAAAACAAAATTAACTGACAAATGGAAAGAAAGGAATTGCTTTGCAAGAATGTAAGGTCTTTCAACAGAAAAACAAAATCAACTGACGAATGGAAAGAAGGGAATTGCTTAGCAAGAATGTAAGGTCTTTCAACAGAAAAACAAAATCAACTGACAAATGGAAAGAAGGGAATTGCTTCGCAAGAATGTAAGGTCTTTCAACAGAAAGACAAAATCAACTGAAGAATGGAAAGAAGGGAATTGCTTAGCAAGAAT
This sequence comes from Marthasterias glacialis, assembly GCA_911728455.2. Classification (NCBI taxonomy): domain Eukaryota; kingdom Metazoa; phylum Echinodermata; class Asteroidea; order Forcipulatida; family Asteriidae; genus Marthasterias; species Marthasterias glacialis. The sequence continues at coordinate 30,036,289 of OU452221.1, forward strand.
GTAAGGTCTTTCAACAGAAAAACAAAATCAACTGACGAATGGAAAGAAGGGAATTGCTTAGCAAGAATGTAAGGTCTTTCAACAGAAAAACAAAATCAACTGACGAATGGAAAGAAGGGAATTGCTTAGCAAGAATTACAAATTACTGCTGGTCCAACATTAATGTATCTTGTTGTATTTTCTTTTGTGGTAGACTCGTCAACCAGTGTTTGTCAGGCTTCTGCAGGGGGCATTCCGTGTGTCTCAGTGTGATTGGCTGACTGGACAACAGAAGTACCATGTTGAAAATTGCATTAAAACACTCACTGATATCGGTAAGTTATATCAATATTTCAATCACTTTTTAATCTTGCAAGTTATTTAATGATGTTTTAATGTGTGACTGATCAAAATATAGGTCCTTTCGGCAATCAGGAAGTTTATAGTCGCGAAATAACCAAAGTAATAAATATAATACGCAGTTCTTATAAAGTGCTTTATCACACCGGAGGGCATCTTAAAGCGCTCAGTATTTTTCTTGCAAGGTATGTGGAGCTATGTTTGAAATATAAGACCCATTTATTTACATAGCACCATGCTGTGGCATAATCTGCAGCCAACCATACCAGACAACACCGTGGCAAACCCCTTCTTTTAACAATAAGTGTACCAGGCTCTTTTAAGTGAATTATACAACACACAGGACGTACGGCATTACATCCCATCCGAAGGACGCAGCAATAATGTTAAAAAGCTTGCTGAAGGAAACAAGTGTCATGACCGGGACTTGAACCCACACTCTGCAGATCAGAAACACCAGAGCTTTAGTCCGCTGCACTTGATGGCTCAGCCACAACATGCCATCAAGTAAATTATACAAAGTATCTTGAACTTTGATCAGGAACTTTGCCTGCATATAATCATCGCAATGTTTTAATGCATTTTGATCTTTGTGAATCAAACGCCAAACTAGTTTGTAAGATTTATGGTAATAATGAAAATAATAATAATAATCAATAATTAACATTTATGTAGCACTACATACGCAGTGTTTCTAAGCCCTTAACAAATAATTACAGAAACATGAATCAGCATAAATACCTAAAGATAAGTAGCACTTCCTTCATGCTTCATGAGCATACCCATTAGACATTCATGTTATAATCATTAACCATCATGGAATGTGATGTTTTTATTACAGCCAAGAATCGAGGCATTGCTATTCCAGTGGATCTGGATAGTCAAGTTAACACGCTCTTCTCCAAGTCACAAATGGTGATGAAGCACACACGTCATTGGCTTAGCCATAATCCCCATCGAAGGCGGGATTCAATGGTGGCCATATCCAGGGATTATCGGAGCATTATTGAGGGATTACAGGTGAGAAGACACTGGTAGATAGACACACTGGTAGACAGACACACAGCCTGATGGATAAACAAACATTGATGAAGTTATCATCAAGTCAAAGTCAAATGTGTGTTAAAAGATTGAGACTTATTGAGTGGTTAAAATATAAGTATTTAGTAAATTTTCAAGTTATTTTGCATTTTTTTGATTTGGATGGATATTTTCCAAAAAGTTTTAAATGTGAGAGTTTTGTTCTTAATCAAGATCAGATTGATTCAATTTATTGGTGAATTACACTTCAAGAGAAAGTTGTTTATTAGAAGAGTAAATTTATTCCCATCCTCAAGGTTTCAATAATCAGTATATTACCAACCTGTGAAATGGTTATGTTTTGTGAATATTCATATCAGGGTAATTTCGATTCCGGCAATCAAAATAAGTTGTGGTTGTTGAATCTCCAAGTGCTATTTCCTTGCCTTTTACTTTGGATTGAAAGTATTAATTTGTTAGTCTTTAAACTTTTTTCTTTTGGTTCACTTTATCTTTGATATTTTGTGATTGCTAAAGGACATAGTGTCGTTATTGGAAGACCAACTGAGGCCATTAGTACAAGCTGAGTTGTCCGTCTTGGTAGACGTCCTCCACAGGCCAGAGCTCCTATTCCCTCCAGGCACTGAGGCAAGACAAAAATGTGAGAGTGGTGGCTTCATCAGCAAGTAAGATAATTCTTATTAACAAAATATTAGCAAAACGATCACTTTCAAGAACGCTTTCTTTCTTTCAAAACATTACTTTCATAACTCATATTTTATTTGCCATATTCATGAGTCGGCCATTTTATGTCTTATTCCCAGAATACAAAGGTCTGATAAGCATAAAATGCTCATTGTGGTAACCAGACTATTTCTGTATGTGTGGAGGAGCAAAATCACTTTCAAATATCAATGTTTTTTGTGGAATTAAATGAAAGAGCAGCATCCAGTTTGTTGTTTATGCCAAGAATGAAATGGTGCAGTTTAACTATCAGATCATGGTAACAGAGAACTATAACAAAAAATAAAATAAAAGTAATATATGAATGATGTACTGACATTATCTGCAGGTTGATCAAGCACACAGAGAAGCTACTGGAAGAGAAAGAAGAGAAGCTTTGCATTAAAGTCTTGCAGACTCTTAAGGAGATGATGACAGTGGATATTGACTACTCTGAGAAGGTAATGAACGAGATTAAACTGCTTCCCTCCATGGCATTACTCTAAGTGACTTCCACTTATCTCTCAACTCATAACAACATCTATCTAGAGTTGTTAGGAGAAGGGTGGTCTACATTAGTATCCAAGATGAAAAGCTCAAAAGGAATAGGGAAAGGGACTGAACTTATGAACCGATAAACTCAAACCCAAGAGTGATTTTGTTTTAAACTTTTTTTTATAAACCCATGCAAAGAGCTTGTTTTTTCCATACAAAAAAACTGTACCTGAAGAAAGAGAAACAAAATATCAAAAAATAAAAAATAAAAATTTAATACAATATTTGGTTGTTTCAATAAGCAAAAGCTTGCAGAGAACAGACAGACAGCCAAAAACAAATTTGAATTACTTTGTGCAATGGTTTCATTCTCAAACACCGTTAAAATCATAAAAGCATTTATACTTCATCTTGATGGAACCGTTTCATCATTTTGTAAAAATTACTCTTATGAAGTGTTTGAGAGACTTCTACTAATTACAAAGATCTCTGTTTAAAAATTCATAATCAAATCAAATCCCAAAGTCCAAACCTTTTTCTTATTTTTGATTTTTGATTTTTTTATCTATTTCTTTAATTTTTTGAGAGCCAGTTCAAAGTTTGAATTACCTTCTTAAGCTTATATCGTGGGTTTGGGTTATTATTTAGTATAGATCCCTTGCACTGAGGTCACATGCAGGGACTGACTGCCCATGGTCTGCCATTTTGGGGGTCCTAGTGCATGTAAAGACATGGTTCGTGTTTAACCATGCACTGGTTGCACACAGCACAGTAACTTACAGTCAATCTGAATCCCACAGTTGTAAACCAATATTTAACGTGGTTGATGATGTCAGGTGAATTGGGTCAGTAAGGGATACTAACTTATTCACATAGGATTTACATCCACACTAAACCTAGGCCCAGTTCAATTCCTTTAATACCGAGTTGATTCCCTGAAAGGTAAAGTACAATACTGCAAAACTACTAGAGTAGTATTTTGAAAGCTTCCTTGGTGTTAGAGTTATCACATGTACATGTACCAATCACTCCAACACCAAAATGTTGGAAAAAGACATGCTGGCTGGCTGGTTTGGCTAAATGAAAGATTATAAAACCATTCATCTTTAATTATACAAAATTTGCCAAGGTCATTAGATGAGAGATGAAAATGAATACTGTACTTTTCCTTCAATGTAATGAACTTCATGCTTGCTACCATATTAATTCCATTTACCCGTGGATGAGGAGTTTTTAAATCTCTATTAACATGACTGGATAGTCAGCTCAATGGAAGAGCAAGTGACAAGCAAGCTCAGTGAAGAACAAGGTCCCAGGTTCAAATCCCGCTCTTGTCAATTCTTCTCTGTTCACCTCAAAATTGAATTAAAATTTACCCAGACAGTTTCCCTTGTGGTTTATTACTTAATATACAAATGAATCTTGATTGTAGAGGAGTTAACTTCATACTGGTATTTTCAAGAGTTTTTTTTCAGTTTGGGGGATATAAAACACTGTTTACTCTACCTCCAACCTTGGCATGCTAGTCTCATCATTTGCTCAATCTGTCCAGGGGTCTATGGCACTCAAACCACTTGATATCTAACAAGCAATGTATCATGGTTTATATTACCAATGCTTAACTGTGAATTTCCCTGATCAAGCTTTGAAATCCAGGTTCAGTAGTGACATGATAACATGTATACTGTTACAGTTATAGTATGGTGACTTTAGAGGTTGGTAGTCATTTTACGGGGTTCTAATATCTTTTTGGGGTTCTTGAGTTTCACTAGTCTGCTTGCTTTTTCATGGGTCAGTATCTAAAGGTCTCCTTGCAATATTGTTATTTGTATCGGACTTGGATTTGAAACCTTATCAACAATCACTAGTTTACATGAAACTTTTGGAAGCAATAAACTTGCCAGCTGAAACACTTGCACGGAAGTCTTACTGGTCCTCTTGTAGAGAAGTCTTACTGGTCCTCTTGTAGAGAAGTCTTACTGGTCCTCTTGTAGAGAAGTCTAACTGGTCCTCTTGTAGAGAAGTCTTACTGATCTTCTTGTAGAGAAGTCTAACTGGTCCTCTTTTAGAGAAGTCTTACTGGTCCTCTTTTAGAGAAGTCTTACTGGTCCTCTTGTAGAGAAGTCTTACTGATCTTCTTGTAGAGAAGTCTAACTGGTCCTCTTTTAGAGAAGTCTAACTGGTCCTCTTTTAGAGAAGTCTTACTGGTCCTCTTGTAGAGAAGTCTTACTGGTCCTCTTGTAGAGAAGTCTTACTGGTCCTCTTGTAGAGAAGTCTTACTGGTCCTCTTGTAGAGAAGTCTTACTGGTCCTCTTGTAGAGAAATCTTACTGGTCCTCTTGTAGAGAAGTCTTACTGGTCCTCTTAAGAGAAGTCTTACTGGTCCTCTTGTAGAGAAGTCTTACTGGTCCTCTTAAGAAAAGTCTAACTGGTCCTCTTGTAGAGAAGTCTTACTTGTCCTCTTGTAGAGAAGTCTTACTGGTCCTCTTGTAGAGAAGTCTAACTGGTCCTCTTGTAGAGAAGTCTTACTGGTCCTCTTGTAGAGAAGTCTTACTGGTCCTCTTGTAGAGAAGTCTTACTGGTCCTCTTGTAGAGAAGTCTTACTGGTCCTCTTGTAGAGAAGTCTTACTGGTCCTCTTGCAGAGAAGTCTTACTGGTCCTCTTGTAGAGAAGTCTTACTGGTCCTCTTGTAGAGAAGTCTTGCTGGTCCTCTTGTAGAGAAGTCTTGCTGGTCCTCTTGTAGAGAAGTCTTACTGGTCCTCTTGTAGAGAAGTCTTACTTGTCCTCTTGTAGAGAAGTCTTACTGGTCCTCTTAAGAGAAGTCTAACTGGTCCTCTTAAGAGAAGTCTTACTGGTCCTCTTGTAGAGAAGTCTTACTGGTCCTCTTAAGAGAAGTCTTACTGGTCCTCTTGTAGAGAAGTCTTACTGGTCCTCTTAAGAGAAGTCTAACTGGTCCTCTTGTAGAGAAGTCTTACTTGTCCTCTTGTAGAGAAGTCTTACTGGTCCTCTTGTAGCGAAGTCTTACTGGTCCTCTTGTAGAGAAGTCTTACTGGTCCTCTTAAGAGAAGTCTAACTGGTCCTCTTGTAGAGAAGTCTTACTGGTCCTCTTGTAGAGAAGTCTTACTGGTCCTCTTGTAGAGAAGTCTTACTGGTCCTCTTGTAGAGAAGTCTTACTGGTCCTCTTAAGAGAAGTCTTACTTGTCCTCTTGTAGAGAAGTCTTACTGGTCCTCTTGTAGAGAAGTCTTACTGGTCCTCTTAAGAGAAATCTTACTGGTCCTCTTGTAGAGAAGTCTTACTGGTTCTCTTGTAGAGAATCCTTACTTATCCTCTTGTAGTTAAGTCTTACTGGTCCTCTTGTAGAGAAGTCTTACTGGTCGTCTTGTAGAGAAGTCTTGCTGGTCCTCTTGTAGAGAAACCTTACTGGTCCTCAGGTGACCACTGTTAAGTCAGACTAACGCTAATCCACTGAGCCCTCTATCCAGTCAGTGTTATAACAGAGATGAGTTATTGGTGCTTAGGTATCCTTGTTTAACCATTTACCTCTACTCTTAACACTGCATGCCTACTGCTTCTCCATCTATCTTACCATTATTCATTCATCCATTCATCAACTCATCTGCCCCTCCTCCCCCCTCCTTTCATCAATCTTGCCTGCTCATCATCATCTCCATCAGGCCAAGGAGATCAACTTGCAGAACATGACAAAGAAACAAATGGAGGATTCTAATAGGGTAAGATAGCCTTCCCAGCATGCAGTGGTGGTTCCCAGCATGCTAAGGGAAGTTTTCATGCAGCTACTGCCAGACACTGTCTCGCTCCAGTTATTGCACTGTGTGGTTGAAATATTTTGTGCCAAGTTGTTAGGTATGGTATATAGCATTTGTAAAATCATCAACGACGAATTGGAAAAACCATTTTGCATTGTTGAGCAGAGAATTGAATCAATATGTTCTTTAATTCTAAAGACAATTTCTAAGGGCTTTTCAGAAAACTTTGTTTCAAAAGTTTCATTTTTTGTTGATATTCTTTCATAATTTGTTTTTAACTTCTGTGTGTTTGTTTGTAGTTGGAAACTTATCTTAATTTACAAAGAGACATAGAGAATGCATATAATACCAATGCTGTATCATATCTATAATGTCTTTGAATCCTGCATTGTGTGACGCACTGCTTCATCAAGTTTGGTTTTCCTTACCATTTTATTGAGTTGAAATGTCGACCAAAATTTGTATAAAGCAACACGGTTTTCTGCGTAATTTGAATTTTTATTCCATTGTCAAATAACAAGCATTGAAAAGGCATGCTAACTTGCTGTTCATTATCACTAACTTTCATATGATAGAAACTGTGGTGCATGTGCATGTGCTATAACAATTGTCTTAGCCTATTACGCTCATTCATTGCATATAATATATATCTTCCTTTTAAACTAGAAATAAATCTGCTCACTATTTAATAAAGAAATCTTAAGCAAGAAGTGTTAAAAAGATTATTGTGACGTGTTCTTACAAAAGCAGACAGTACTGGGCACATGTCATTTGCAAGTTAATAATATACTATTATTTAGCACTGACATAATATCCTGACAATTTTTATAGAACAAACATCATTTGAAAGAAATCTTATAACTCTTTTAGAATGTACTAGTATAACTCATTTTTTACCGTCCACCCAGTTCTATAAAATATGAAACAGGACATACATGTAAATACTTTTATGCAAATACTACTCCTATGACGAGGACATGCCCAGAGACTGGTTCTTACTCATGAACAAATTGTCAAACAATGGCTGGCCAAAAACATAACTTGGAAGAAATGGTAGCTGCTATTTTTAGAAGCTAAAATTAAGTGCAACATCATTAAGTTTATCAATGAGAGTTATCAGTTTGTTTGTCTGTTTGTTGGGGTGTTTCTTTGTTTGTTAGTTTTTGTCTCTCATTTTTGGCTGATGATTTGTCTGTGCTTTCCTTGGTATATTACAAATAATGGTTTTCTTCTTTTATTTCTTTTCTGTTTTTGAACTGTGCTCCCATTATTTATTTTGTTAGATAGATTTGTTTAGTTTAGTTTTTTTTCCCCGTTTTTTTCCCTCGTCACTTTTCATTTGTGTTACAGACAAAGTACAGTGATTCAGTTTTAATCTATCTATCTATCTATCCATCTATCTAATTACAAATGAAAATAATTGTATTAATTACTTTCAGTCTGAAAGCTCAATTCTTTTCATTGTTTTCACCACCTAAATTGAACAAATGTTTTAGTTACTATATTTTATTTGGATTGCTGTGAATTTCTAAATGTGACATCAATTACAAAATTGACCTGTTGCAAAAGTTGAGGGTACGCAATACATTGCAGCTTGTGACTGAAAAAAAAAGAAAGGTAACCAATGTAGAACTGTGCAGCTTTATTAGAAGAGGGCTGGAAGTGTTGTGTGAATTTAGTTTAGTTAGCTGTACCTAAAATCAATCCAAAAAAGGTACCAATCCGAATTGACCGAAGGGCATTCTAATTGTTGATACTTTGGTTATTTGCTTAGTCTGTGAACTACCTATGAATATACAGCTGTATACAGTCGACTCTCGTTAATACGAGGTCTGCCGGACTGGCCTGTTTTTCTCGTATTAACCGAACCTCGTATTATCCGAGCGCGGTATTAACAATGCACATTGCATAACATAAATGGACGCACGTGTATAAATGCACCCGTACTGCAATAGAAACTGCATAACTGTGATAATTTACAGGTACATGTACCATACAAACATACAACATTTTGGGCAAATAAAACTGTTTTGATTTAAATAATTTATTTCGAAAGTCAATTTATGAAACAATTTACATTTTTCATGACTGAAAAAGGAACGCATATGACTTTAATTCTCCGTTCTTGGCAGCCAAGTTTCGGTCGCAACGGCCAACATGACAAGTTGAATGTTGATTTTCATTGGTTGTCACACCGTACCTTAGTAAGTAATGCGAGATAGCTCATAGCCAAGGCGGGATACCAGCGAACAATAAACGGTCTGGTGTCCACCTCTCATCTGCGTTGTACAAATACTACCATTTAATAGACTGGTACCATTGCCAACGCTCAAATAGCACCTCTAATTGATCATGATCAACGGAGCGGTGGCACATGTTTTGAAAGGCTGGGACGTCAATTTTTCACCTCCATGAAGGTAAACTATCGATGCCCAACAATTCATTCCCCAAACTCGCTATAAAAGTAAGACAAACAATACATTTGCTCGTTACGGGGCCGCAAGAATACCTCGTATTATCCGTGTTCTCGTTATGATCGTGCTCGTATCATCCGTATTTAAATGCATTAAAACACGCACGGAGCAGTTCGGGACCGGCAAAATACCTCGTATTAACCGGAACCTCGTAACATCCGAGCTCGTATTAACGAGAGTCGACTGTATATGCACTAGTTTTGAAACGCATGGAATTTGACGATTGGCTGAAAGGATGTTTTTATTTTGCTGTCTCTAGACGTGGCATGACATATGTTCCTTGTTGAGTTTTCATAACTCATGAACCACATGGCGCTATTTGAATGTTGTGGGTTTTTGTTTTTTTATCTGTACTGCAGAACATGATTTAGCCATGTACATTGCAGGACTTAGTTCAAACATTTTCATTTTAATTCATAATTTGACTTTTTTTTGTAAAGCGCATTGAAGCCTATAATTGAGTGTTTATATAGTGCCTTACAGTACATGTATATGGCACCATATAAATGCGTTATTAATATTGTCATTATTAGATATTAACCTCAGGCTAATTTTCTACGATACTTTCTCACCATACCGCAACAAAATCCAACACCATAATATGGGTAACCAAACACCCAAACTGCTGCACTCTGGTTATGGTGGTATGCCTGATGCCATGTAAAGCATAATCAGTTTACTAGTGTAGTCCTCAGTCTAACACCATTCAGTAACTCAACACCCAAACTGTTAGACTCTGATTATGGTGGTATGCCTGATGCCATGTAAAGCATTATCAGTTTACTAGTGCAGTCCTCAGTCCAACACCATTCAGTAACTCAACACCCAAACTGTTAGACTCTGATTATGGTGGTATGCCTGATGCCATGTAAAGCATAATCAGTTACTAGTGCAGTCCTCAGTCCAACAGAATCAAACAAAACATGCAGTTGAATTTTGATTGGTTGGTGGTGGTTAACATTAGTGCTTGTCTAATGCTGGATGATTGTCTCAATTACTTGGTCATCATACTCATTCATTCTTCATAACACATCATTTGTGAATGTACTTCATATTCATATCCACATCAGGGATGCAGGGAAAGCAGTTTTACTCAAGAACACACAACATCATTTTGCTGACTAAAATGGAAACAAAATAAGTGGACGTGAAATAAACCGAAAAACAAAACTGACTTATGAAGTTTTTTTTACAAGAATATTGCTGGGTAGAACACAAATATTAATACTGCACAAATGTTCTTTCTCTTTGTGACCATAGTTACACAGCATTTTATTTGCACTATTGTATTGCCATGTCAGTAAGTCAGTGAAATATAAATATCAAATAAAGTTTATTGATTATGTGTTGTATCATTTGAACCAAGTAAAAGTCCTAGTGGGATTACCATTAATCTTTAAATTATGTCCCGAACAAGGTTTCTTGTTAAAACTATTATATGAATTTTTTCTTCTTTCTCTCTTTTTTTCTGTACTTTTGTCTTTTATTGATGAACAGTGCTTGAGTAAGCAATATTTTTATCAAAGTACGCACAGTGAAAAGATGTCCAAAAAATCCACTCAGCAAACTAAAGGATTAAGCAATTAATTGCCGGTACTTTGCAGTCAAAATTAAGGAGAAAAGAATTGAAAAGAACCGTAAAAATGGTTTCCATTTATTGCCAAATGTTCTCATTTGTGAAGTGTATTTGTTGTTATTGTTGTTATTAGCTCAATGTTACTCCAAAGAGAATTTCTATTCATCAATCCATTCAGTGTTTGTGTGATGAACTCTGATGGAATTTAACTGTCTGTACGGAACACTTCCTTGTAAGTAACTCCTGCCTATCATTTGTTTGTGTATACTTAGGGAGAGAAACTTCGGCAAGGTTTGTTACTTCGTTACTATGGCAAGTCTTATCTGCGTATGAAACATGAGGTAACATCTCAAAGCTCAAGAAGCCAAGTAGGAATGACCATCTCCGGACCAGGCTCGGTAGTACTGAGTAGAGCAGAGATGACACTATCAGAGGTAGGAGGATGTTATCTCAGGCAACATATACTCAATCAACTGATCACTTTTTGATAATTCTTTTTTTTTCCTTGAGTTAGAGTGATATTACATAAGTACAGAGTTGAGCAAGTTATTTGACTCGATATGCAGGTTCAGTGTCAGCTGGATAAAGAAGGTGCATCCTCTCTGGTGATAGATCTTGTCATTAAGAACAGCAGTAACCGTGTATTCCTGGAGAGTGTTGAACTTGGTATTGCACTGCTGGAAGGAGGAAACACCAACATACAAGTGAGTATTGATCACGATTGGGATGGCTGTAGAACCCCCTTGATGCTAACTGCAGACAGCTGTCTCAATCCTTCAAATGCAACAGATATGAGGTTATTAAGATCCCTGGTGCCTGTGATAGATGAACGTCAATTGTGTTTCAATCCTTCAAAATCATCCAAAACCTCCAGATGATTTTGAAGGATTTGGAAGAGTTGGGATTTTATCAGACCCATTTGGGTACATACTTTAACCTTTTTGACATGATGAAGGAAGCAGACATTTCTGGAGGCAAGTTATAAAAGCAAGGATTGTTTATTTTCCTGTGAATAACTGAATTTGTATGGCTCACTATTTTGTAACAAGTTCGATCAAAAGTGTATTTAGCCAGTTTCTGCTGGAAGTCTTCATTTTTTTCCCGTCCAGCAGGATTATTTTGTGGGATTTGCCGGAATCTTTTTTCTTTGAGTGGAGAGTACCGCTGGCACAAAGAAACCTTGACTTGACAAAGCCAAAGAAAACAAAGAGAATCTTGTTTTCCATCTTTGCACCATGATTTTTATTTTCTCTATCGAGAAAATGTCAAATTCATGCACCGCGAATTGCAAAACATCGGTTGTGTGCCATGGCTTACGATTGGTACTAAATCTGGAACCAAGGCTGGATCCCCGGTTCACTCTGACTTGCCTCCATTGATTCTCTTTGAAGCACCACGATTTGCTTTTTTCTCTATCGAGAAAATACAGCCGTGAGCTACAGCCCAGGATTGTTCCTTAATCTGGAACCAGACTGGAAACTCTGTTCACTCTGACTTACCTCCATAGAGGCAAAATACAATGAATAAACAATGGTGGAAGCCTCTCGATGCCTTGTAATTCTCTTGTTGAACAAAAAGACAAAGGTCTGGAATCGGGGGTTGCAGTAACCCTGCATAATGAGGAATATCAACAATATACAACACCGTCTGTCCTCTTTATGTTGGTGAAATACAGCGTTGCACGATGAGTGCATACTCTATGCATGCCCTAAAACAACGTTTCCACTCGACCATTGTTCCAGTATTCCGATTTTACACAATGGCCGTGTTTACACGACCTCCGTTTGCTGGCTTGGACATACAGATTAAATATTAAATCACCATAGTTGTCTTCCACTCATTGGAGCTGTACAGAAATTTTTTACATATTTTATGGATTATGCAGTTTACAGATATTGTTTACATGTCAACAAATTTCAGAAATCTATCATCAGTTGTCTGATGTCGGACAAGAATTCTGAGAAGTTCTTCAAGGTGTTCTTTGATCGGATGAGAGAGGCTCAAGCAGAAATCAAGGCTACAGTGACTGTGAATACCGGTGAAGGTATAAGCAACAAACCAGCAGAGGAAGGAGTGACACCAGCTAAAGATATCACCAATATTGGCCGTATGAGGAGAGGTATGTTCTTTGTTTGCTTTCCTTACAGTCAACAAATCTTTGGTCTATCCTAGTTGTGGACAGGAGTAATTATTTGTTCTCATCCTAAGAGTTGCAGGATGACTTTCAACTTTTCAAGACGGTTACTTCTTATGAAATTTGTGAAACCCTCCCAAAGACTGTTAACAATAAATAATTAGATCACCCAACTAAATCACTAGTAGTTTGAATGACTTGATAACTTGTCAACAAAATGTACACTTTTCTTATTGCAGTTGGACAAGTTCCAAATGGCTCCATCAGTGATGATCTTAAGGACCAACTAGCTGATGCTGCCCTACACACCAGTAAGGCCTTTGCAGCTGTACGTAAAGGTCGTGATGATGATCCATCTTCCATCTTACCAGGGTTTGAAGGTCTTGGTGGAGGAGAGAAGTCCAAGGAGGAGGAGAAAGCAATGAGTCCAGAGATTTCCATCATGCAACCCATCCTCCGGTTCCTACAGTTACTGTGTGAGAATCACAATAGAGAGTTACAGGTGGGTGAGGAATCACATGTACATCACATGTCTAGCTTGTGGCTTTGTTCAGATATGATCACATGTACATCACATGTCTAGCTTGTGACTCTGTTCAGATATGATCACATGTACATCACATGTCTAGCTTGTGGGTCTGTTCAGATATGATCACATGTACATCACATGTCTAGCTTGTGGGTCTGTTCAGATATGATCACATGTACATCACATGTCTAGCTTGTGGGTCTGTTCAGATATGATCACATGTACATCACATGTCTAGCTTGTGGGTCTGTTCAGATATGATCACATGTACATCACATGTCTGGCCAGTGATCATGTACTGATACTTAACCGATGTTAAAACGTTGATCACATGCACATCACATGCCTGGCATGTAATCCTGTACACATGTTTACATTTGTTAGAAATTGTCCATCAAATGCACATCATCCTTCAGGCATACAGACGTGTACAGTTCTGAATGATATGAATCACATGTATGTCACATGAACATTTGTTTTCTTTCTTGAATTCGTATTCTAGAACCTACTTATTCTAGAACCTGCTTGATATTGACAATATGAGACAATGTAATAACAGTATACATACTCTGTATATAGTACTCTTGACATTTAGAGGTAATCTAGCATAACAGGGTCTGTTTGGCATTTTGAAAGACTCTCTGATAAAATGTTGAAGTATTTCCTAGGTGTGGACCTTGAATTTTAAACAATGCCTTTATGTATAGTTTACAGTCTGGCACAAATGATTGCCATCCCTGTAAGTAAACTAGTGTGTTATAAAAAATGTCAGGTTAAGGCTTCATATTTCCAGCAGTAGAAATGGCACTAGTTATCAAGCATCCTGAACCCTAAAAGACAAAGTACAAGAATGGTAATTATCAAAACAAAAATTGATCACGTTTCAGTCTGAAAGCTCATCGATTATAGAGATCATACCGGTATCAGTTCTCCAGAGAAATATAGTCAAGAAGATAGCATTTTAACCAGTTGGCATTTTAACTTGCTGATCTGTATCCACAAAAATATTTTTCCAGCAAGCAAACGGGTTAAAGCATGCCATTGTGTAAAATCCGAAAACTGGAACCAAGGTGGCCTGGACATTCCACTGCTGAGCGTGCACAGCATACGCTGTGTAACGCTTTGATTCACCCACACAAACAGGTCAGATGGCACTCAATATTTCGCCAATTTGGGGTTATTGTGTAATCCCTGATTCAATACATGTACCTTTGTCCTTTTGTTCTAAGAAGAGGATTATGAGCTATAGAGAGGCTTCCACCATTGTTCATTCATTGTATTTCAGCTCAATGGAGGTTAGTCAGAGTGAACCGGGGATCCAGCCTTGGTTCCAGATTTAATACCAATCGTAAGCCATGGCACACAGCCAAGGTTTTGCAATTCGCGGTGCATGAATTTGACATTTTCTCGATAGAGAAGACAAAAATCATGGTGCAATAAAGAGAATCTTTGTTTTCTTTGGCCTTGTAAAGTCAAGGTTTATAAGAATCCTGGCGGCAACTGGTTAAGATCCCCAAATGACCTTGCTTATTTTGATTGCTGCAATCAAGATAAGCAATCAAAAATAAGCAGTTAAATTATTTTTTGAGATGTGACCACTGAATGTGATGAAATATTAACAGGTTGTATGTTGTGTTTATTGGAAACTAGAGGATGGAATGAATTGACTCTTCCCACAACTTATGATGTAATATAGCTTTAATGTACAGTAGCAGCCAGCTCCTACCTGTCTCATTTTAGCGTGACTGTGAATCAGCAGCTAGTCATCTCACTGAATCCCCTTGTTGTTTCCATTGATGGACTCTCTAACTGGATTTCAAGCTGTTGGCAGCTTGCTTACCAGTAATTCTCATCACCAGTATTACCCTTCCCTTAAGTTATTCATTATTGAATGGCCTAGCAGCAAGCTCAAAACTCCCCTGAATGCACCCTGAAATATATGTAGTATGTACCCTGCTTCTAGACTTAGCTGAACTGCCAAAAGGATTTGCAAAATAGGTTTCAAACGTAGATGAAGTGTCTGCTCAGTGGCTTATCTGCCTGTAAAAGCCACTTGACGTTAGCTGCTATGGTAGATTTTAATTATTATGAAAACTAATGATACAATACCTAGGACTCAACAAAGTACGATGGATATAAAGTACGATGGATATAAAGTACGATGGATATAAAGTACGATGGATATAACCTGAAATGTGAAGTTACATGTCAGGGTCTGCCAGTCTGCTGTATGAGATGACGATGTTTACTAAGCACAGAACATTGTTGATAACCCTTCCCACACATTGTCCTCATTATGTACCCTTACAGAATTGGTTACGTCAGCAACAACACGTGGTTGTCAAGACATCGGGCAGTTCGGTTTGTTAAATAACTTATCATTCTATATCCCCCTTCCTCCTTACCATGCTCTGTATATAGCTTTAGATTTACCCATGCTCCTTTGATGTACCCACGACCTATGACCCCTTCATCCATCAGTGCACGTAGTTGTTAACATAAATCTCTAAAGGGTCTTTCATTAGCACCATTGTGTAAGCAGCACTAAGATGGAGCGAGTGTTGAATTTTGTTCAAAAATAAGATTAATCATATTTCGATTGCAGGTATAAGAGATTGTATTATGTTATTCTTCCCTGGTATCTATGTCATGACAGGTTTGACTATTCTACCAATATATGATCACAGTTGAAATGATAAGTGATGTATGAAGCTTTTCGTGGTGTGGATAATAAGAAGTAACTAGAACTAGTAAACTTGCGGGTACAACCATGTAGAAATCTCTTTTTGGAGGGTGGCTCTGAAAAGAGCTGTTGTGGTCTTTGAAAAAACACTGAAGTGTTCAAGATGGTTGACGTGAGTGGTTATTAATGCAACTATTGCATTACGTTTTTTTTCAAAAATTTCTCTGTGATTTTTAGATTATTTTGGTGATGATGTTTTGTTATTTTGTTACAATAGTTACAAGTTTAACCTAACGTGAGTCTCTTTCTAGAGAATGATTACTTTTAGTTTTCATTTCTGTTTGTACTGTTTTTACTTACAAACGTTTCAGGTCCCAGTCATACTTCACATTATCGTTCAAGTACTATTAATTCAGTATTAGAATTAAACCATCGATGTATTTCTTACATTGTCATTGAGATTAGACTAACAACTTCAAGATCAAATGGAAGTTAACACATTAGAGAGAGAAATCCACATCAGTATTGTCTTGTGTTAAGTTGGATTTCATTTGTGAAATCCTTGTTTACTTTTAGTTTGATGTATCTTGTTTGCTGTACTGCTTTTGTGCGTAGCTGGTCGTGTCTATGTGACAAAGATGCACTCCAAAAAGTTATTGATGTTGTTGTATGCAGTCTTGTTTGATGTTAATGTATTTGTTGTGTCTGATAGTTAGATCAGTTATTTAAGATCTTTTCACACTACATCACCAATAATCCAGCCTTTAAACCGGTGGTAATTTAATTTCTGGGACATCTTATAGCTTTGAACCATCTCTACAAAGTTTCACTCTGTGCACTCACAGTCACAAGGTTGGTATCTCTTGGGTATCTATAGGGTTATCTGATGTGGTTATCTGACGTGGTTATCGGACGTGGTTATACCATTCTGACTAGTGAGTTGTTGTGTAGTACAGTGACACAGAGAGCACAACACAACTTGGGTATGCACAAAAAATCGTCTATTTCACGCAAGCTATGATTCTAAAGGAAATTGTTGAAATCCTTATTGTATAGGAGCAGATTTCCGTTAAGAAAACCCAATTCTTAAGGAAGTCTTTTGTGGGATACAAGGTGATGAAGCTGTGAAAATGCTATCCAAAATCCCCTTTGAATGGACTGTCTATCTTTCTACATTGTTTGTTAGTAATTTGTGATTACAAACTACCTCTAGTTGGATAGACAAGATATGTGGGTAGGCACTGTATTAATTTGTGCTATAACCAGTTTGTTCTGTTAGAATGTGCTTTTGAAAGTTGTAAAATGTGAACAATCTAAAAGAGGAGCAGAGGTTCAAACCCAAACCAACTATTGAGTGTTATTCCTTTGATGCCTTTGAGACTAGCTCTATAATTATTTTCTTCATAGTTGCCCAGTTTAATGATTGGTAAGGTCAGTTTGGGTAGACTGTTTGATAGTGAAAATTACATCCTTCATATCTACTAGTGACATTGCTACTTCTTAACTAGTTCATATTTTATAAATAATTGTTCATTTTAGCCCAGACAGCATTCCGGATGAAACCAGGTGTTACTACAGACTTCATGACTGACTCAACACAAAACACTTACCTGTACTATTGGAAATGAGTATTTAAAGTTTGCTACCAATTGTTCATTAAAAATGTTTAGTTTAGCTCCCGCTGCTAATTACACGATTCAAACTGGCTTCCAGACACAATAAGCTTCATCAAGTATATGTACATGTAGTTGTGTAAACTGTATTGACAATAGAACAATGATAAATTCTTTCTTTTCAGTGTGAGCTTTTTACTTGATCCTGAATGTTTTCAACTTCTTATGTGCTTAGAACATGCCTTCACTGTCTCTTTGTCATGTGATTTAACCTACATGTAGAACCTTATAACTTTTCCAGCCTAGTGTACCAAAAGAATGAAAAAAAATGATGAAGTTTTCTGCTCAGAAATTACATTTAGCAAAGCTCTTTGCAACTTTGATCACAAGACGCATGTAGAAGGTACTTGATCCACATTTGTCAAACTATGAACTATTGAATGTTAATGTTATCTGTAGACCCCTTGCATATGATGTTACAAGCTCAAACAGTGCCCTCATTGAGGTCAAAAGAACACCTATCATTGGCTGAGAGTTGTGTAATGCTCGTAAACAAGTGCACAATTGTATTGTTTGACTTCAGCAATGTCAGCCTATGAAATGGGTTTATGTTGTGGATTGATTTCATTGTCAGTTTGACAGTATTTTGACAAAAGACTTTCTTTGTGTATCATTAGGTTACCAGAGCTGCTTATTATCTGGACGTCATCTCCTGTGTTTTTGTCTCTCATGTTCTCAACAATCATCTTTATTTCCAACTTGATCTTTTCTGCTGTGGAAGGATCACACCTCCATAAAGGATCTGTGAATTAATCCACTACTCATTGCTTCTAACCCCAAATGTTTTATCTCTTTTATTCCTGTATTTGAACTGTTGACAAAAGTAGTAATCATTTTTATGTACACCCTGTGAAGCCAATGCTAGTTCAAGTGTGTCGAACCCTTAGCAGTTCATTTCTAATTATTTGTATATTATTCATCAGCAAATCTACAATTTTTTATTTTTTTATATTTATTTATTTTTTTGGTGGGTGGGGGGGGGGGGGGGGGGTCCGTTAAACGTCATAGTTTTCTCATTGATATGCTTGTAAGTAAATATTTTACATCAACTGGATCAAGAAACACAAGCATGTATCATTCTTGGTGACATTAACATGTTCAACTTTGATTCTCCTCAAGAAAAAAAAATCGGACAATATCAGAAATAGAACAACTTGACTAAGGTTGGTTACTGTAGGAACTAAAAACGTAAGAATTGTGTCAAGAATACGATGTGCATTGCTTTTCCTTCATCCAACACTTTATTCTTCTTCAGAGCTCAGGCCTCTGACATTGTCCTGAATAAGCTGTGAAAAAGAAGCACATACCGGTGTGGAAGGAGATTCTGTCCGGCAGGAGATTCTGTCCGGGCATACGGCGAATTGTGTACTAACTCCTTCTGATAGCGCCCTCTTTTGAATAAACTCCTCCAGCCCACGTTAATTTACCGTATGGTGGACACATTACCCGGAGGACAAAATACCCTATGACACCGGCACTACATCTTAAAAACAGTTGTAAT
This sequence comes from Marthasterias glacialis, assembly GCA_911728455.2. Lineage (NCBI taxonomy): Eukaryota > Metazoa > Echinodermata > Asteroidea > Forcipulatida > Asteriidae > Marthasterias > Marthasterias glacialis. The sequence goes on from OU452221.1 coordinate 30,055,203, forward strand.
TCTAATCTTATACCCATGTCATTATTCTATCCAGAGTTACCTGAGACACCAGAACAATAAGACAAACTACAACCTGGTGTGTGAGACACTACAGTTCCTTGACTGTATCTGCGGTAGTACTACAGGAGGTCTTGGTTTACTTGGCTTGTATATCCATGAGAATAATGTCCTACTCATTAATCAGACATTGGAGAGTTTGACTGAATACTGCCAGGGTCCTTGTCATGAAAACCAGGTAAGAATTGCAGGCATAATCAAGATTTGTAAGGATTTGGCCCAATTTCAGATTGGTCTCCCTGCACATTCAGATTTTCTTGAAGAAACAGACTTGCCAACACGGAGATGAAAAGACCAGCCATTGCTATGACCAGACCTTCAGATACCTATTTGAAAGGATGTAGAATCTGTAAACCTCTAAAATGTAACAATCTGTACATCCAGGGAGCTTCATTCCCACACCAAGAGGGAATTGTTGTCCAATTTTCAGGATTTTTTATTTTCATACAATCTCATCCCGGGCATAATGCCTCGAAGAGAAGCAGATCATCGCATGTACTGGACTCAAGCTCTGGTGGCAAAGTTATCAGGGTGTTTGTCCCAATCTTAGCCATGACACTTGTGTTCTTGAGCAAGACACGTCACTAGGTAAATAGGTACCTAGGTACCTGGAGGACACAGGCTACGTACTTCCCAGAGAGCTAAGGTGGTATAAAGAATGATGTAACTAGCTGGCCCAGTGATACAAAATAGGCTGTGGTATCAGGGGTGGATTTCACAAAGCACTAGGTCTAGTCTTATCTCGAGTTAGGATGAGTAGCTAGTCCTAACTTACAGGAGTAGTCATGAGTTAGGACTAGTTTTGTGAAATCTACCTCTGGTGACAGCTGAGGTAGAGACAGGTTGTATCATTGCAGTGCTAGATTGTACGACTGTGCAAGCTGGACAGTTAAAGGTTGAAGAAAAGCGACACAATGCTTCTTTTGAATTTTGGGGGTCTTGCATAGGATGTTACCAGTCTCTTGGACAAAGTATAAAGACACATGCTGTCGCTAATCATAGAATTCAGACTGGCCTCCTGTCATCTTGCAAGCTCATCAGTCTAGTGGTTTAGATATCTGCTCTAGAATGTAGAAGGTCTTTGGTTCAAATCCAACCATGGCAAGCAATGATAATGATCATCACAAATCAAGGTGGGCACAGTCGTCTAGTGGTTTAAACATGTGCTCTAGAATGCAGAAGGTCTTAGGTTCTAATCCCAACCAAGATTCCCATGGCAAGCAATGATAGTGATCATCACAAATCAAGGTGGGCACAGTCGTCTAGTGGTTTAAACATGTGCTCTAGAATGCTAAAGGTCTTTGGTTCGAGGTGGGCTATCTAAAACCAGAATGCAATAACTATATCAATTCAAACTCATTTTTGTTTGATATTTTGCAGAATGCTATAGCCAACCATGAATCCAATGGATTGGACATCATCACTGCATTGATACTCAATGACATTAATCCACTTGGTAAAAACAGAATGGACCTGGTTCTAGAACTCAAGGTGAGTCACATCAGAAAGATGAGTTATTAGAATTAACATGTCATAACCAAACTGGGGATTGTTGATCAAAGTTTTATTCACTTTATTTAGGGTTGATTTTAAAGTAAAGTAGTCATCTATATTACTATCATGGCTGAATTTCATTGAGCTGCATAAGCAGACAATTTAGCTAAACAATTTTTTGCTAAGCAAATATGAGCAAGATACCAGTCACAAATGGTACATAGGAAAATTGTATTTTGGCTGGTAACCATGTACTGGTAAGCATAATTTTGTTGTGCTTGGCTACCTTTTGTGCTTAAGCTGAAGTTGGGCCTAGATATTGTTCAGCTGCGGCTGAGTCAAGTGACTTTGGCTATGGCTATCATCGTTGACTACAATAGAACTTTACATCGATCTGGCCATAGCCACTACCAAAGCCATCAGTTCAGGTCACGACCTTTGATACTAATGCTATTTCATAACTTATTGTACATTAGAACAATGCATCCAAGTTACTACTAGCCATAATGGAGAGCAGACATGACAGTGAAAATGCCGAGAGAATCTTGCTGAATATGAGCCCAAAACAACTGGTAAGAACATACTTAATACTGGTTCCTCTTCCCAAGACAGGTCATACAAGTCCTTATTGGTCTGATACAAAGTACTAGAAGGAGGAACTGCATCATATAGTGATTGATGTAGAATGACTGAGGTCCTTCATTTCTGCCATGAAATGTTAAATTCCAATAAGAAGCTGCACAAGCATGTTAAATTACAAGTGCCATAGTGCATGGCTGTACTGCAGACTACAAAAAGATAAAAGTTTATATGGGATACTGGACAAGAAATTGGCATATCCCTTTACTGTGCTGGGCCTTGATACCAAGTGATAAATTGGGACATGTCAAGTAAGTAGATGGCTAGTTAGTTGCCAGAGCTTTGCAACAGTCATTTCAAAGGTTTCTTGTCTATTTATTTTAGTCCATTTTGTGCTAGAGTTCATTGTTTCTTGAGAGTTTGAAACATGATTTCCTGCTGTAGGTTGATGTTATCAAGCAGGCTTACCAACAAGAAGATGTAGAGCGAGAGGAAGATGATGAACTGCTTGGTGATGAGGAAGATGAAGCAATCTCCCCTAGAGAGGTTGGACATAATATCTATATCCTAGGTCATCAGGTAAGTACCAATCCGTATCCCCCAACACACCCTTCCAACCCACCCCCACCCCCCATACCCACCCCTACCCCCCATCCTCAACCTAGGGGTTAAATACACTATCTATATCCTAGGTCATCAGGTAAGTACCAATCCGTATTCCCAAACACACCCTTCCAACCCACCCTCACCCCCCATACCCGACCTCACCCCCATCCTCAACCTTGGGGTTAGATACAACATCTATATCCTAGGTCATTAGATCAGATCCAATCCAAACCCTTAGACCAAAAATATAACATTGCATTTCCCAAATCTGTAAAGTCAATAGTTACATGATATAAGTTTTAGTGTGTGTTTGAGATGTTAATGATTTGTCCCTAGTTTTCATAATGTTAAGCTTATTCCTTTATGCATGTATTGTGAGATGGAGTGATTTTTCTCTTCTATAATTTTCATCTTGGTGTCCATCTTAGCTTGCCCATCATAACAAAGAATTAGCTTCCCTACTGAAGCCAACGGGACCCAACTCTGAGTATGTTGACAAAGCGCTGGAGTACTACTCTAAACACACTGCACAGATTGAGGTGAGGAGAAACCAGGTCTATTGATTCTTCATTTCACTGGAAAAGGGTCACTGTTTGATTTGGCCTCAGTTTCTGATAGCAACTTCCAGTTTCTAAAAACCATTATGTTGAAATTCATGAATAAGTTTATGTGCTCGTGGCGTTTACACATTTTGCGTAGGCTGCCATTGCTGATGTCAAAGAATGGAAAAAGCGCTTGTGTGTACAAGCCACGCACAACTCTCAGTCTTCCTTTGACCTCAGTGAGGGCGCTGTTTGAGCTTGTGATGTCATATGCAAGGAGTCCATCGAGAGGTATTATGTGACGTCATCCGAGACCTTTTTCTAAAGCTGCGTGCACAAACATGCTGGAAATCACTCAGCAGATGATGCATCAGCTGTTGAGTTTTTGTACATGGCTGGACCCAACATGGCTAGGAAATGAACTTTTCCCGGGGTCACGCAACCTCACTATAGATAAAGGGTTTGTTTTTGAAAAGCAGTTTTTAAAACAAATTTGGAGGTAAACCATGCTTTTTATTTCTTGTGGTTTCAGTGCTAATAATGGTTACGTCTTTTACCAAAGTTATAAATTAACCTTCCTGCTCTTTGTAACTTTTTCCATCAAGCTATTCAACCATTTTGAAACCTTTGACTGCACAGGATGTGTTTGGTGGCGCAACTATGCACAGGACCAAAGATTATAGAGTGCCATTGGCACAAGATGGGGAACTCTGGCTGAAATGTGAAATCTCACTGGACGCCATTTCGGCAAGTGACTCTATTGATACAACACTGATACGTGCGGACCAGTGTAGACAAGGACAATTGCTATCAATGGGAATCACAGGCATTCACTTGCCAAAATGGCGCCCATGTGTATTTCACTTTCCAACAGTAGATAAAGGCCCAGTTCCCATCTTGTGCCTACGGCGCTCTATATACTTTGCACAGAACTGTGTTATCAGATTGCAGGCTGGTATAGTGCACCGACCATTCAAAACTGAAGTGGATTGTATTGAATGGTTAGACAGTAGGAGGGTTAAAAGTTTGAAATAGAGGAATGTAGAGAACCTTGTTTTCTTGATTTTCAGCTTGTAAATGTTATTGCAAACCATACTAGGTTATAAATGATTTTCATCTTATTAATCTTACCGCAAAATTTCAGCTGTAAATGTTACTGCAAACTTGACTATATTTAAATGATTTTTATCTTGTAAATGTTACTGTAAACCATACTAGATTATAAATGAATTTCATCTTGTAACTGTTACTGCAAACGTTCAGCTTGTAAATGTTACTGCAAACCACACTATACTGTAATTGATTTTCAGCTTGTAAATGTTACTGCAAACCATACTAGGTTATAATTGATTTTCATCTTGTAAATGTTACCACAAACCATACTAGATTATAAATGATTGTTATACCTCTCCATCCTAGATTGTGAGACAGGATCGTACAATGGAGCAGATAGTGTTCCCAGTGCCACAGATATGTGAATATCTGACTGCAGAGACCAAAATCAAGGTATTTCAGACGGCAGAGAGGGATGACCAGGGTAGCAAGGTGGCAGACTTCTTTGAGAAGACGGAGGACATGTTTATGGAGATGAAATGGCAGAAGAAACTCAGAGGTGTGTTGGGATCTCAGATAAGAGATCTTGTTGAAAATGTTGTACTTAGGGGGCAGTTGTTGTGCAGTGTAGCAGTGTAATATGCTTTGTTAAACTTCAGGGAATTGGGGAATTTCTGCTGCTGTTTCTGCTGCTTCAGCTGCTGTTGCTGCTAATTCTGCTTTTGCTTTTTTCAGTGAGGTTTTTGTTTGGTTAGTAGTTTTTTGCACTTACATAAAAATGTCAAAAATATTGCGTGGAACTTTTCAAGGCAACTTTGAAATAAACTGGATGTTTTTAGTTGTGATTTTTACCCATTCACCAATGTTTGTTAAGCACTGTATACTCAGTACTTAAATGCTTAACACCAACGGTGTAAGGGTAAAAATTACAACTAATGTTCGTTATCCCCGATGCAAAACATCTGTTAAACTGGATGTTATTTTCTATGTATTTATTATTTGTTTGTTTACAGCTCAACCGATCCTGTTCTTGGCCAGTAGCAATATGAGTAAATGGAGCATCGTGTGCTTCAACCTGGCTGTCTTCATCAACATGCTGGTTGCCTTCTTCTATCCATTCAATGTTGGAACCAAAGGTCAGTAATACAAATAGTACATATATACCAGGTTGTCAAGATAGTGACATATATTGAATGGTCAGACAGTAGGAGGGTTAAGAATGAACAAGAACCTGATGTTGGAACGACAACCTGATATTTTTTGTTATTTTTTAAATGTCAAGATAATGATATTTCAGAAGGTTTTTGTCCATTTCAAGGAAGTTTCCCAGCACAGTATTTGTCATAATTACTGTTGATGTACACACTGTTTGAGGACTATACCATTATGACCTTCATAGTTTGAGCCCCTTTCCTTTTCAGAGCTGGACCATGGGTTGTCAATGCTGGTATGGTTTCTGATGATAGCATCTCTGGTTGCCATAGTGACGTTAAGGAGGCCCTCTGGAATCCGCCCTCTGGTAGTCTCCACCATTCTTAGAATGATATTTTCAATTGGTGTCGAGCCAACGTTACTTTTCCTCGCTGTAACTAATGTGAGTTGTATTCTTTCATTACAAGGTTTCTCTTGTGTAACTGAATTTTTATTGTTCATTTCTGGTAATTTAAAGGGGACTGTTGTAATGGTCATAGCAGGCTTGTGGCTGTACATGGAATTATGAACTGTAACCCAGTTACTGCACATGCACTAGACTTGATGACAAGTTGTTATAAGTCGTACCTTGTCCGTGAACACCGTCAGTAGTAATAAGATGTAAAAGCCCCATGCATGCGTCCGTTCATGCAACGTTCGCAGGCTTTAGGACAGAATCCGTTCATGCAACAACCGTACGTAGCGAATGGTCCGTGGCTAATAACTTGACTAACATTTTTCTTGATTAATATTCATAAATGCAGCTGTATATTGCATATGCATCAGTTTCTATAGAGACAGATGAGATTTCACCGGTATGGTGTTGGTATAATGCATAGGATGAAAGATGTATCATGAATATTCATATGTTATGATTCTTAACCAATGAGAATGCTCTATCCAATTTTGATAGCAAGTACATTGCTTGTGTACAAATAACAAGTTATTCAAGTCTGTAATTTGAGCAAAGACCTGCATATTGGTATCGAGGTTGTACGTAACGTCCCCACAGCTAGGACTGTGTGTTCATCACGTCGCGGCGTGTGTGAATGTAAGACCGCTCAATATCACAGACTTAATTTCAAGTCTACACGAGCATGCGCTGGCCATCACATCAGAAAGGGCAATGCATAATTATATTGTGTGACGGTCAGCACGCTCATGCAATAAATGGGTTCTTAATTCAGTACATCAATAAGCCTTCTATTATCATTGTGACAGTCCCTTATAACTTAATTGATAGATTCTGCAAACATTAAACAAATAATGCATGAGGACCAGGCAAAAAGTCAACCAAATTCTATGAGTCGTATGAGTGACCCCTTTTTTCCGTAAGTGCAAAGATTGTGGAGTTTTAGAATAAATTTTGTGATGTAAGAAGAGACTGGGTGTCCATTTGTGTGAATGTACATAATACTTACTAGACTGACCCTGAAAGTAATATGGTCTTCACTGGGAGGCATTTTATGCAGTGTCAACAAAAACAATCAATTTTAACGAGTTACTGAGACGTTTCTATGGAAATTACTGAGACGGAGCCAGTCAAACTCTGGGCAGTATGTATGGAAACTTTGCAAGTATCTATAAATAAAACCTGATAACTAGATCTAGTTTTCTCCAACTTTACAAGAATCTTGTGAAATTGCCGTAGCTTGTCCAAACACTGTTGACTATTTTGTAAGTCAGTTACAATGAGTACATTCTAGCTCTGCACAAAGTATTAACATTCATTTAAGAGGATGAGCCATGGTGATTGATGTTGATGTTATTGTTTAGTTTTCCGCTTTCTATAATTATTTCATCGGACAAACTTCTCTTTTGTGACATTAAATTGACAAAAGAAGTGATATTTGCAGGGAGTTTTTGCTCCTTTAACTAGCCCGCCGCCTAAATTTTATCAAAATCCCAGAAATGAGGGCAGCAAACAAATCATGACGTCACTGGAAGTACTGAATCACCTGATGGTCTGCACTGAGCAATGCGTCAATGAGTAACAACAAACAGCCGTTTGACAGAGGAGTACTTCCTGAGACATCACTATTCTTTAGTGATGATGTTGGCTGGAGGCAGGGGTGAAAAGAGGCTCGGAAACTTCCTTTGTAAACGAATAACCACACATTCTATAATCCTGTCACCGTTTTTTCTTGGTAAATATAGGTGTATTTAGGGATGTAAAACTTTTTTTAAAGAGAGACTTCTAGCAAGACCCATCCTCTTTAAGTATTCTCCCGGTTTTTTTTTTTACCAACTCTTTCTGTCTTTGGTTTCCTCGCCAGATTTTAACCAAATGCATCTTCATCGTCAGCTTCCTTGGTAACTGTGGTCTGTTGTATAAAGGAGTCCGAGGTATTATAACCAACGTTGAAGTGTTATATCACATCTCATATCTCGTCATTTGTCTGTTGGGAGTGTTTGTTCATGAGTTCTTCTACAGTTTATTGGTGAGTCTAGAATGTCATCCTATAGAAACAGTCTTATCGTATCTTGGGTAATTCAGTAAAGTAAAAAAAATAAAGCCTAAAGATCATAGACCCTTCTAGGTTGATGTCACTTTTTTATTGCTTGCCATGCTGGAGTACAGATGCTACTAGAACTGCACAAACATGTGCTATGAAAAGCAACACTGGATGGCACTATGCTTACATGCTTTCCTATGCATAGTAGTCCAGCATGGCAGACCTCCTGCAGTGAAATAGAAATGTAATGTCACTAAGAAGGCTCTTGTGTACAAACGTATTTTATATCAATCAATCTCGATAAGAAATTTATAGAAAATGTACTTGTTTTTCTCTCTCTCTCTCTCTCTCTGTTTTTTTGTTTTGTTTTTTGGGGGTGGAGGGGAGGTGGGGGAATTGTCAAAATTTTCAAGTGCCTTTTTTTAATCCTAGTTTAAATTAATAGTAATTTGCAAGTCTATAAATCTGATCATAAGCTAGGTTTTGTGCAATTATATTGATAATTTATTTTCTTACTGACTGATTCTTATTGATGTTGACTGATGACACAGTTGGTGGACGTCGTGTACCAGGAAGACACATTACTAAATGTAAGCCGCTCTGTAACCCGTAACTGGCGTTCCATAGCCTTGACGGCTCTTCTAGCCCTCATCTTAGTTTATCTCTTCTCCATTGTGGGTTATCTCTTCCTTCAAGATGACTTTGTTTATGATGTAAACCCCCTCAGACCATCAATAAACAGGACAGGTAAGTAATGGATTGAGGACTGTTTCTAATTCATGCAGGGAAGTAGCTGTTTGAAATTCAAATTAAATTAGAACCAACCAACAAGGGAAGTCTCATCAAGTTTGGGGTCGTATTTTCGTGAAAACAGTGAAAACAATTTGAGAAAGGGAATAATGTTTTTTTGTGTACAATGTTTTGAGATTGTAATGTACAACGCTATATTAAAAATAATTTTATTTTTATTATTATCTAGTTGGTTTTTGCTGTGACACCGTGTAATCATCTCTAATGAATTGGTGTGGTTCTGAAAAGAACCAGTGGTTTAACAACTCCCCCCATGCAAAGTTTCAATCTTACTTATTATTATGATATTTATCAGGTATTTTGTACACATTTACTTGTGTGTTTATTACGATTGCTGCAATCGAAATAAGCAGCGATGATTTGAGGGCTTCTAATACTAATCTACTTGGATATTATTTCAGATGGAAATATTTTTCTTGAGATTTGGTGCTGGTATGAACTTTTTATTAAGTCAGCTTCTAGATTGAAATCAATAGTTTTATTTTCTTCACAATAATAATCAATCTTGTACTCTGCTTAGTACAATCAGATACATTTCTGTGAATGAAGATTATTTTACAAAATATTTTCAGACAGAAACATTTCTCTGGAGGATTGGTACTGGTATAAACTTTAGGATCAGTGAGCTTTCAGATGGAAATATTTCTCTGGAGGATTGGTAGGGGTATGAACTTTAGGATCAGTGAGCTTTCAGATGGAAATATTTCTCTGGAGGATTGGTACTGGTATGAACTTTAGAATCAGTGAGCTTTCAGAGGGAAATATTTCTCTGGAGGATTGGTAGGGGTATGAACTTTAGAATCAGTGAGCTTTCAGATGGAAATACTTCTCTGGAGGATTGGTACTGATATGAACTTCAAAATCTGTTAGCTTTCTTATTTAAACTAATTTAACAAATTTGTTTTTATTATTATTTTGTTTAATTGCCATTTCTTTAAGTTTCCTAGCTAGTTTGAAGACCAGGTTAGTTTTATTCCTTTGTGTTTTGATTACTGATTCCTGATTCTTATTAACCATCAGGTTCCTTGCCACTAAACTCATGTCAAGCTGATGCTATGACAGAAGAATGCTTGAAACACAACGCCACTAATCCACAAGGTAAAAACTACTCTAGGGTTTGTCACAATACACATTCAGAATTGTTTTAAAGTTGTGGAGAATGTTGACAAATGTTTAGCATATTGTAGTAGCTTGTTGTCAGACTTGACTTTGATTTTAGATGCAACATTCTTCATTCTCCAGTCTTCATTCATTGCGCCAGAAAAAGAAACCTATGTGAAAATAGAAAATGAAATGGTTAAATTATTTAAATTGATTGTTATTTGATTTGGCTGTTCTTGTAGGTATGTACTCTTCCATCTCTACTGGCTTGACTGTAGATGATGGTGATACTGGCCCTGAGCAAGAGAGAGCTTGTGATACTCTGATCATGTGTATTATTACCACTCTTAACTTTGGAGTCCGAAGCGGCGGAGGTATCGGTGACTTCTTAAGGAGTCCTTCAGCGAAGGTAATATACTATTACACACAGTCATTGGTAACCATTGATGGACTAATTTGTGTATTTGATCATGTGCCCATTTTTTACAAAGGTTTGCTCGCACTGGGTGAAAAATGGCATCATGATCTTTCTGGTACAAGTTGTGTATCACACATGGTTGATGTGCTTCTATTTGTTAATGTGTAGTTCATGTCAACTGCATTGTGTCACACTGTCATTGACTTCAAATGTCTGTTACATAGTGAGTTCATACTCCAGGTAGACATTGGTAACCGCTCTTTCCTGTTCAGAAATATCAGAACATGAAATAGCCTATGGAAACACCTTCATTGAATCTGCAGGTCAAAACTGACTTGGTATTGTAATTTTATACATTTTATATGATGTCATATACTTTACCCAGCATCCTCTCCTTTCTTAATGTCACACAGCTGATAACGGCCCTCCCCGTTCTTAATGTCACACAGCTGATAATAACCCTCCCCCCCAAAAAAAAATAAATAAATAAATAAAATTACAATATTTTGAGAACAAGAGCGAGGGGCCCAGTCCATTCAAAGTATGTGTTTGGTAATCTAACATTTCAGCTAAGCAAAATTTCATTGTGCTTAATAGCCAGAATTATTTAAATACAATTCTTGCTGTGATGTGCATTCGTGACAGTGATACAATAAGTTTTTAGTTCTTATTTTTTAAATTTTATTCCTCAAGTAGAATAAAAACGTGGAGAGGGCTAGACTGACGAGGAAAAATAATAATCCTGTAACCAAAAGGTTCAGTTCGTCGACAAAAACCTTAAAACATTGATATTTGTTGAATTTTCTTATCAAGATTTGATGTGCACATTGTTGAATTGAATCGTCCATACGGATGTTTATTTTGATGATTTTTGTTTCTTACCCAGGAACCCCTTTACATGGCAAGGGTCGTTTATGATCTATTGTTCTTCTTTGTTGTAATCATCATTGTTCTGAACCTCATCTTTGGTGTGATCATTGACACGTTTGCTGATTTGAGGAGTGAGAAACAACAAAAAGAGGAAATACTGAAAAACACTTGCTTCATTTGTGGTAAGGTTCTCTAGCTTTCCTTATATTCACATGACTCTTAATACTTAAAAACACTTGCTTCATTTGTAGCAACGAACACACACAATGTAGAACACTACCTCTCATAAAACCAAGACAGGTAGAAAACAATGATGTTGAGGTGAGGATCATTTTAAACTGTCCAGGTCATGAGCTATGGAATGATTGACCGCTTGACCGCTCAGCCACGACATGTCATGAGTGCTGCAATTGAAATAAGACACAGTAGTTTGGGGATCTTCGAAATCTATTTGCTCAACTTTGACAGTATTTCAGCGGGGAAAGATTTCTGTGGAGAATTGGTGCAGATATGAACTTTAGAATCAGTGAGCTTTCGGAGGGAAATATTTCTCTGGAGGATTGGTACTGGTATGAACTTCATAATCAGTGAGCTTTCAGATGGAAATATTTCTCTGGAGGACTGGTACTGGTATAAACTTTAGAATCAGTGAGCTTTCAGATGGAAATATTTCTCTGGAGGATTGGTACTGGTATGAACTTTAGAATCAGTGAGCTTTCAGATGGAAATATTTCTCTGGAGGATCGGTGCTGATATGAAGTGATATGAGTCCATAAAACTGAAGTCAATCATTTTGTTCCCTTCCCAAAAATTACCAATCCTGTCCATTGAGACACATTTATGTGAAACACTTAAACTCTTCAGGGAAAGACTCACATATATAGTTTTCTGAGAAGCCCCCTCGATCCACTAAGCAAAAGTAGTAGTATTCCCAAGTCCGATTTCCTACTTCTCCAGGTAGTACTTAATAAGCAGGACAGTTCTTCTTAGAACTAAGTTGTCCCCCCGAATTCCGAAATCTACTCCACAGTAGTAGAATATATAGCAGGACAAGTTCTCACAAGAACAATCTCCGCAGCAAAGTAGATATATAGATTGATACATCACCATGCAATGCCTCAAAACCCATTCAGTGATGAATCACCTGTGAAAGTACTTAACAAGCCAACTTTCAAACCAAGTCATTCTTGATGCATGTAGACTGTACAGCTCTGGCAAGTAATTAAATATTGGGTCTCGTTAAAGTGAACCATTTTGATTTTATTTCTTTCACAGATTAAAGCAATGTTTGAGTAGTATGTGAGACTTGCACAGTCTGTTGTAAGTCCCGTCAATGCCTGCTAGTCAAAGATACAGGCTTATTAGTCTACGTGTGCCCGCACATTCATCTCCCACTAGAACTGACTTTACTCAATACATTAACCTACTATACATTCATGTTACTTTATTAATATTATAATCACAGAGTGCCCCAGAAGGCAAAGTTGCCGTCCCTTGGTGTCGTTACCTGATATATAGATTGAATAAATAGGGTTTTGTTGACAGAGAGGCATGGAGCAAAGTGGCTCTTCCTTCTCTCAATATTACTCCCCTCTTGGGATGTTGATGCACTACAGGCATTATATAGCATTTCCATCTTGGTGTTTCTTTAAGCTGCCGACTTGACTTTGTGACGTGAATTGCAGTTTTCATCAAGCTGTTTCTTCATTACCAAACTCTCCCAATAATACTAGTGCCAACATAATGACCTACCTTAACCATTCTAATCCCCACAATCAAGTAATCATAATAACTTCCAAAGGTAATTAATTATTGTTAAATGTTGCTGAGAAATTCGGCCAAATTAAAACAAGCGAAGTAATAATCTTGTGACAGACCTGTGCAGAACTGACATGACAATACTTTGAATCACATCAGATGTGTAGACCATTGCTATTGTTAGTACTGGGTTGTATCTTTTTCAACCCTTGAAATATTTCTTTTATTTGGTAAAGTTATTGTAGGTAATCCAAGTGCGCCCTCAGTGTTCAAGTGTCTGATCAAACTTTGCGATTTCCATATTTTCATGTAACACATGGGTTGGTTCGAGTGAACTGTAGACTCAGTCTCCTTTGAGAGAGCACAATGTATTTTCTGTTGGTATTTCTGTTGATTTTGTAGGGAGCATGGCTATCTGGCCGTGCTCTGAATGCTATTTATCTAAGAGGGATATTAGTCTAGAACTCTTTATGAGTATTGCTTTGTGTTTAGAGAATCTTTTGGTCAGAGAAATTGTATTTTAGAGGGATAGTTGAATCGTGTATTGTAAACTTGTAACTATAGTAGCCAGCCTTGTGTTGAGCCTTTTTGTCCTCACATTAGTTAAATTTCTATTGAAAAGTGCCTGTCGCTTTGCGCACACATTGTTTTGCACAAATTTGGTAAAGGAGTGACGGAAAGGTCACCTAATTCAAAGGCAGTCTGACCTGCGACGTCACTCCTACTCCAAATTCATGCAAAACATGATGCATGCGCAGACCTGCAGGCAGAAGGTCAGAGGTCATATGTTAATGATATCTGACTGTGATTGTCATTACAGGTCTGAACCGGTCATCCTTTGATAACAAGTCTGTCTCTTTTGAAGAGCATTACAAAGATGAGCATAATATGTGGCATTATCTCTACTTCATCGTCTTGGTGAAAGTCAAAGACCCTACGGAGTTCACAGGTCCAGAAAGTTACGTTTATAATATGATCAAGGTATGCTTAGCTCTGTTTGTCTACACCGTGACATTCTTGAATCTTAGATAATGAAGACGTTACAGCATGCTAGGAATCAAGCTGACTTTACATCATATGTCAAGTTCAATAACCAGCGATTGAGACATCTGTAAGATTGTGGGCTGGATTCCAAGATGCTCTCCCACAAGCTTCAGATAGCATCAAGCTTTTTTAATTAAGAGCTCAACAAGAAGAATTGCTCTGTCATATGAGCAGGAAAACTGAATGGAATGTAGATACACTGCAGAATGTCTGGTGTATCGTTCAGGATGAAAAGAAATTAAGATATCAATCTTACAATGGCTTCATCGTTGGCTCAGTGATGGAAGGTTCCTATTTATAATTTCATATTTGGAATAATCAAAAGGGCCTAAAATGGCTATAAGTCAGAATAAAAGAACAAACCCCACATATAAAGAATTTCCCAACAAAAGTATATTTTTAACTTTGCCAAACAAATACTTTTGGGAATATTTATCACAAATAAATTCAAAATTTGCATCGGGGATAAAGGTTTTTTTTCATAGGACTCGGGAAAGTACTGAGTATACAGTGCTTAACACACATGGGTATATGGGTAAAACACAAACTATATTCTTTATCCCTGATGCAAATTAAACATCTATCTAATCGTTGTGATTCCTGCTGTTAAAACAAATGGTTTTGGAACTGGCTTTTGCTGCCGGGGAAATCTCACTGGTCAAGTTGGTAAGACATCTACTCTTGAATGGCGAAGGTTGTGGGTTCGAATCCCAGTGGAGTAATATATCTGTGGTTTCTTTGGCAGTACTCGGTAAAGAAGTGAGTATACAGTGCTTAGGACACATCGCTGAACCAATTTTATTTCAATTTATACAAATTGTAAAAAAGACTTTATGTTACTGAACCACCATCATACGAAGTAAGTGGGTCGTTCCTTGCTCTGGATTCATATATTATCCATACTCAAATGAAATTGTTGTGCTTTTTGAGCAGAGGCAATAATAGTTTTCCTCATTGAATTTTAAAAGAATTACGTTGGCTACAGACATTGTAAGAATTTAGCAGTCTAAAAACTATTATCTAATAAGACTTTATTTTGAAGGGGTAGACAATTTTTCCCCATAATGCAATAAGAGAACTACATCCATGCTGCGAGCAAAAATAAAAGTTAAATGGACCAGAAGGATGCCTGTATTAATAGAAGAATAAATTGAATTATGATTTTCTGCTGTATGAAGGAGGGGGGAGGTTAAACAATTATTTCCTCATACTAGAATGAATAAGATTACGGCTTGAAGGATAGAAAGCCAGCACTGTTATAATGGCTGAGGGGGCATTTTGGATAATACTTGCTAATTGTCTGTAGCTTCGAGGGAATAAATAGAGTGTACAACGTGTCTGCTGATGTGTAAGAAATGGCTGCCCCTGAGGGTTATTAGATGAAGACAAAGCGTTGAGTTCCTCATAAGATTGTCTGCTCATATCATATGAACATCCCATTGGCATCAAGGGCAACAAATCCATCCAGAATAAAGTCACATTGAGACTTTAAAGTGTCTGTGCTATAGACCTGTACTAATCGTGTGTTACGAACTGAAGTATTCAAATTGGGAGTAAAGAAAAGCACAAGTATTGGGATTGGTGTTTTGATTTGTTTGTTTTGTTTGTTTGTTTGTTTGTTTTTGTTGTTATTTTTTAGTTTTAATTCCAGGGTTAATTTGCACTAATCACGCGGCCCAAGATGATGTTCTTATCATTATTTGCCATAAAATAATGAAAAAGAAAAACAAAAGAAAAGTTCATGAACTCAGTAATAATCATAATATCTGGAGACGGTAATAAATTATAATCCCCGTAGAGACAAATATCATTATGATGAATTCATTGTTGCGTTGAGACGCAATTTACTAAAAAAAAAAAAAACATCACAGACACTGAACATCATTGCGGTATTTTCCAGACTGGATAAGAAAAGAAGACGAGATTAAAAAGTCTAACTCATTTGCATCCTAGCTGTTCAAAACACATCTCACCAGTGATGCATTACTCGTATTCAACTTATGAAGGATCTTATTGAAGTTAGTTTGTGTTCAAGTATTAATAATAATAATAATGCTAACGTGTTTTTATTAAGCGTTTTTACAAACCAAGTGTGCCACTCAAAGCGCCTTATATTGGTTTATTAATTCCTTTGTAAGTAACCCACAGTTGTTATGGTTACTAAGGACTTAAAGTGTCTACCAACCACTCAGGTATTGACAACAGAGGATATTTAGACACCATGCCATCCATGTGAATTGCTTTGTTACACAAAGTGATACCAGTCAAATCACAAATTAATTTTTGCTTTTAAGGCAAAGTGAGAAAATTGCTTTCTTCTGTCTGTGGTGTTGTTTTCAGGAGAAGAATCTGGACTGGTTTCCGAGGATGCGAGCAATGTCTCTGGACTCTGATGAGGGTGAGAGTGAACAGAATGAGATGCGGATCTTACAGACACAGTTGGAGAATACAAACTCTCTCGTCAAAACATTGTCCACTCAGCTAAGAGAACTTAAGGACCAGGTGGGTTTAGGGTGTGGCTGATGCATTGACAATGAATGTCAGTGTTGTTGGCCGAGTGCAAAACATTATCCAGTCAGCCTAGAGAACTTAATCACCAGGTGGGGTTTAGGGTGTGGCTGATGTAGTTGGCGGAGTGCAAAACATTGTCCAGTCAGCCTAGAGGACCTAAGGACCAGGTGGGTTTAGGGTGTGGCTGATGCAGTTGGCAGAGTGCAAAACATTGTCCAGTCAGCCAGAGGACCTAAGGACCAGGTGGGTTTAGGGTGTGGCTGATGCAGTTGGCAGAGTGCAAAACATTGTCCAGTCAGCCAGAGGACCTAAGGACCAGGTGGGGTTTAGGGTGTGGCTGATGCAGTTGGCAGAGTGCAAAACATTATCCAGTCAGCCTAGAGGACCTAAGGACCAGGTGGGTTTAGGGTGTGGCTGTTGCATTAACATTGAATGTTAGTGTCGTTGGCTGAACGGCCTATTCCATGTCACTCAAGATGGTGCCAGAGTGTGTGTTTGAGACCTGGTAGCAGCATTTGTGTCCTTGAGCAAGACACATAACTGTAATTGCTTTTTCTTTAAGATTGGACATTAACGCATCTAATAGAAGACAGGACACTTATCAGGAAAGCAGGGTTGTCCTTGTGTTTCTTGCAGTGACAGCAAATTTTTACCACAGTCCCTCTCAACGCTTAAAATAGGTGTCATTCAAGATTTACTCCTTCAGATAAAATCCTGTCTTATCTGTGAAAATTATTGTTGAAGTTGATGGCTTGGTTTTTTTCTGAAAGAATTATTTTTTTAAATAATTATTTTTGTGAATAATTATTTCTCTAAACATTTTTGGACTGATGAATCTGTTTCAAAATGAAAAACATACACAAACTTTGGCATGTGCCACGGGTAAACACAAAATGCAAATTTTTACATGGCAGATGGACGTGATTTATTGTTGGAATCCCGACAATAATTCATTTCTAGTTTTTCATTTATTACCACGTATTAACGGCAGATGTTTTTGTGCAATACCTCAAATGAAAGCTTATAACTCTTTGAATCTTAATATTTGGGTCAATTGGCCAAAAATCCGACCTAACATCTGTAATTAATATAAATATGATTGAATGGTAGAGATTGTAATCAGATATAAGTATTTAAAATGAACTTATTGCCAATAGACCGATCCATTAAACCCCGCCCCTAAACTTATTAACCAATCACAGCATTGGCTCAATCCCCACTGTACATGTGGGCAACACAATGTGCATCTCTCTTCAATGCCACACTACTGCTCGACATGAACGCGCACACACGTTTACATTTTCCAATAGGATTTTTATCGTGTCAGACTTGTTGGACTTTCGGTGGCGTACCTAAGGCTGTGATTGATCAACACGTATTGGGGCGGGGCGTAATGGATAGGTCTATTAGGAGTCATGCTGCAACACCTGTGATTATGCAGTCCATATTGTTGTATCTCAAGCTCTTTGCAAAAGCATCGTATCTCGACACCAATGGGTTTGTGTATATATTCAGAACTACTTCAGTGAGATACAGCGTTTGTGTTCAAGCTTATCCACTAAAAGACCATAGATAATAGTTGGGTGCTTGATGAGAACCAGACTTTTTGTTTGCCAAGTTGTGAAGATACCAAGGTGATGATAGGGCTCCTGTATTGGCTCCTAGAGATCGTGCACGTGATGTCACTTCATTGACAACTACAAATGTTTATCGGCCATTTTGGACGGCACGCATAGTATATGCACGCAGTACTACCGGACGATTCTCAGCATTTTTCACCACACTATTACTAATTTCGACAAATATCGATCCATGACATAACCCTCTAATTTCACTCAGTATAGACCTACTTTGATCAGATATGATTCGACGTAGAAGTTCTCCTTTGAATTATATTTGAGCAATAATGTCAGCTTCATATGCACCAGGCTATGATATGCCGCATGATGTGGCACAGGCGATCGCGGTGCTTGCGGACGTAGTTACAGCTAGTTACTTCACTGCATGAAGCCTATAGTAATCACCTTGTAGTGATATTACATGCATGGTAGACTTGATGGTCAATGGTTTGTTAGGCCTACTTGTATTCAAGCGTTGAATAACTATACAAGTGTAATTGGTTGGTAGTCACTGGAAGGCTTTTGACTGTTGACAAATTAGTAGAGGATTTTATTAAAAGCTATTTGATTTGATAAGAATTTAGAGAAATGAGGAGAGCTTTAGTGCAGCAGGTAGGTGTGCCTTTGATGATACAAGCATGGAATTTGACACACAGTCAGAGTATGTCATGAGAAAGATAGTTGGTTATAGATAGAATAACTAGCAATGACAGCCATTTTGATTATTTTGAAAATTACTTGTTATTCTGCCTATATTTTTGTCAAAGCATAAATCTGTGATGGCCTGAAAGCCAATATGTTTCTCACGATGTGATTTGACTGTGTACCAAACTCCATGAGGTGTCATCAAAGGTACACTCCCCCCAGATATTGACCCTATCTGCCCCACTACTTTGGGGCCAGTTCCAGTAAATGTAGAACATGATGAAAGAAACTGATCATTTTGTGGTTCATGTTTCCTTTCATGTTTATTTACAACATTATATTGAAATAACTTGTGGAGATGTTTGTTAGTTTCCAGGTCTAGTCAGTCAGCTATATAGTATCTACAAAACACAATTGACAGGAAGTGAAAGTAACTTATTCTTGGCCTGCAGGAGATTGTATTCATCAATCCCCTGCCGTTGGAATTTGTAAACCTCTTATCAATATCCGTGTCTTGTTCTAGATTAACCTGATTCCATCTCCGTGAATCTGGACTCAATCCCCTTAGTTTCTCTGCTCCTTTTCTGTCAACCCTGCTCCTTTCAATTATTTTTCTGGATTGCGTCTTCATCAATCTTGCCTCCTGTGTGTTGAATTTTTTCTTATAGATTATTTAAAGACCTCGAGGCACTTTTATTTCTGTATTTCGTTTGGCAATCTTACCCACATATCATCTTCTGTCACTGATAGATCATTTATCATTTGTCTACCTGGCGAGGCTTGTGCTACATACTCTGTTTTTTGAGAGTTCAAACAGTTTACAGTCTATGCTCAAGCTAAGATAAACGTGAGAGAAATCTGTGGTCACCATTGATAGTTGTTTTGGGTTATACAATCCTATAATGTCTTGTTCCTTTCATAATGTCGATTCATACAACTGCTTATGCAGAACATATCTTATCAATCATGCGTGCTCTAACTAAATTTCCTTCTCTAAAACTAGCAATGTTTTGTATTTCTTATAATCCAGATGACCGAGCAGCGTAAACAAAAACAGCGCATCAACCTCCTTAGTTCTCCCAGTATCCCCCAGATGGGTGGACCTTGATGTCATCCACAAGCAACTGCTACCAAGACAACAGTCTTCTAAAGCTAAGATTCTTACATTTGTACTTTATCCATAGTGTTCAGACTGGTGCTGTATCTTATATTTTCCTAAAGCCAAACCGTCCAAACAAACGCAAACTTGTGACCAGTCTTGTAGCCATATTACTACTGTAACTTTCAGCAAATATTTTTTACAAAATCTGTTTATAAATATTTTTAATGAGAGTTTAAAAAAAAAATGGTGAGAATCATGTCTTCAAAATAGCAGCAACTTGAATCTTGAAAGCTAAGTAATTAATATGTACTGTAGATTCTTAATTTACGAGATTTCTATTAATCACTCCTCAGTGATGTGACAATTTAATAAAGACCATATTTTCTAGAATTATTCACTTTTCCTGTTGTAGTAACAAACATGTTTGACAGCAGTGCATTCAGTTATATTATAAAACATACTAAGGGAAAGTATGTGTTATGTTTGATTTAATGTATTTATCCACTATGATAAGATGGAACAAGTTTCAGCATACCATAATGAATAAGATTTGTTGTATTTATCCACTATGATAAGATGGAACAAGTTTCGGCATACCATAATGAATAAGATTTAGTACAACTTTATTACACAGCATAATGGGTAAAACGTATCTTTTTTTATACATTTTTTAAAACACTAACCGTATTGTGTCTCTGGTAGGGACCCTCTGACTTCCTGAAGAAGATTGTGGAGGATTTGTGACTGTCGGGATTTAAATTTTAAAGACTTTTTTGAAGCAACTTGTTATACCAGGAATGGTATCACTTTTGACATCTCTACAGAATCCACGTGTTTCATAAGACGTTAAAATGTGTTATGGATCAGATGATAAGGAACTGTCATAGAAGGTCGCGGAAAAACTCTCTTTCCTCCACCCTTCCCCCCACCCCCATTAACCTTGTTTGTTTCTCTAATGCAAAAAAGTGATTGCTCATTACTTGGTTCAGCTCTCAATTAAATCTCATCCTCTAGTGTTGGGAAGTAAGGCGTCAAATGTTACAGTGGTTTATTATTGTGGCCTTTGAGTGCAATGAAGGATTAAGTTGCTTGTCAGGCTGTATGCATGGGTACATACCCCTTGATAATGCCATGACTTGATTGAAGGGGGTTGTTCATGGTGTGAACCCATCCATAGTGATAAACCTATCAAGAAGTGCCAATGGTCCACAACCTTCATATCCCTAGGGTGGTTTCTAACCAATTTTCAATGTGTCAAATCGATATTTGCAAAAGCTCTCTAAAGACTCCACCCAACCTAGACGCAGAAATCAAAATGATGCTGTGGTGTTAAAACAATCAGTAGTGTGATCAAACCTCAACTGCTCTGACACAATTGTGACAATGATTGACTCGTAACAAGGATTTCGGTTTTGTAGATTAGAAAAGTGACATTACTTCCATCATGCAAGATGTGAATTAAAGTTAACTACCTGACATGAGTAGATTAGATTAGATTAGTAGCACAGGAGAGGTTTTATTTGGGTTGAATCCTTGACAACTCAAGTCAATAGAGGGTGACATACATTCCTGTACATGCAGGATTGCTGAATGCAATATCAATACTAGAATCCAGTTGAGAGTTACCGGCAAATACGTCACTTGTCTCCAAGACTGGAAAACCAGGGTTCAAACTGCATTAATCAATTTTAATTTCAATTTGAATTTGGAAAATATATGCATGTTAAAAAGGATCAGTATCCATATATATGACGTTGTCAATCGCAAATTACTTCTGCTCAACATACTTCAGTATGCGGTTACAAATACAAAGCTTTGATGGGTTTTTTTTATTGCTAGAATATAGTATAGATGTACTTTGGCGACATTTCCAATCTTCTCTTATCTAGAGGCAGAGTGAGACGTTCAACTGTGAATATTGACAGGCTTCAGTCTTTTGACCATCTGCTAGGCTTCAAATCACATTAATGTGATTGTTTAGAGAACATTTCCCAGTATGACACTCTAATGAGTTGGTACCTTTTTTTCAGCATGCTGCATATGCAGCAGTGAAATGCAATACATCAAGTATGAACAGGCAGAAGGCTAGCGTCATTTGGTTGGTGTTGAATTTCAAAATATGCTCAGCCCCCTGAGACTGTCTTTGCGTGAAGTGGCGCTTTTTTTCTGATAATTTTACAAATTGCATTCTCTTGTTGCCCAATAGCAGTGTGCTTGGGGAATAACATATAATCAATCTTTGTTTCTATTCCTTCTTTCACTCCTGCATGGTAAAAGTGAACTATCTGCACATCCTCCCAAAATAAATCAACAATGGCATGGTGGTTACAGTAGTTGTAGAAAAAGGTAGATTACCTGACAAAACATAAAAGGGAACACTGCAATTAGCATCCTCTTGCCCTTTCTTCCCCTAATATATGTATAAAATATATTCAAATTCAAAAGGAATACATAATGCACAATCTTTGTTATTTAATTTACTATGTGGTCGATTGAACTAAATTAAGAAAAATGATCATGAATTTTTCAGCAATATGTAGAACTTCCCTACAGACAACAAGCATGAAACTATTTCTATGATATTTTATAATTAGTTTTTACTTGAATTGTTTTATTTACTTTTCTAAGGGGGGTGGGATTTGCCTTTGGTTTTCTTGCAGTTGATTGCTTCTTTCTACATACATGACATTGTTTTGGGTCCACCTTTTTTCATTTTGTTAAAAACAATTCAGAACAAAAATGTTTCGTTAGCTTAGTGTTGTTTTGTTTCCATTTTTGCTGCTTTGAAAAATTTACTTGAGATGTATTAACTCTTGTTAAAACCGAAAATAATTGAAGACGGAGTAAGTAAATACAACAAGGTCGCAGCCCAAGTCGTCTTCATCCTTTGACAAGGCAACCCCTGGATTCCCAGGGATGAAGATGAGAAGTGGGATGTCAAGCAATCCTCATCACCATTGAAGGACTCTGCTGTTAAGTCTTTTGCTCCAGTATCTGTTCCTCATCTCAAGGAAGTTGTGTTGAGGAGAAGTTTATATCTGGTTTTGAATTTTATTTATATTGTTTTTTTAGGTTCCACTATACTATGCATTCACAACAATGCTTAAATCAAAAGTCATTATTCTTGGGTACTGAAGATCTAGGACAAATTACTTGTGTAAGATTGGAAGGAGCAAGAAGCAATTATGGTACTTTTTGTTGAGAAAGACAGATTGGAAACCTTGGAGGGACATTGGAATGGCTGATAAGAATTTCTGCAAGGTTGGATTGTCGGGGGTTAGAAATGCATGTGGCCTCATGATTTCCTCTTGACTATGATGTCAGAAATGAACCATCCTGTATAATGTCTTATATGGGGGAATAGAATGCAGGTTAGGTACGTGAAGAATTGTCTTGAAGGATTTCTGAATGGAAAGCTTATATCTGATGAGTTGGAAAGCTAACTCGTACAAGCATGTTCTTATTGATGTCATTGGTGAGACCCTGGCTTTCTTAGAATTCTGATCAGTATTGATGGATTCAGCAGAGGTTCCTCTTCAGTGTAAAGAAAACAGCATCATCAGAGATGTCTTGGTGATGAACAAAATGAAATGAGTTCCTGATTTGTGACCCACTTATCAGGTAACTGATTGGTAATTATTCACACTTGAAGCTTTGTGTATTAAGCTTCAAGGTGCACTATCTTTACATTAATACCAATGACCTTTTTCCATAATTGATGTCACTGCATGACAGTAAGACTTGCTGTGTGTAAAGCCATCCGTGGGTAATGGACTTTGAGGCAGTCTGTGCCTACTGCTATTTTGACTGTATTGCACATTTCAGCTTTCCCATTGATTGATCTGGATAATTTTGCCATAAAGGCATGTCATATGATATTGATAATCTACATCCACAGCTGACATAGAGGGCCTCCACAGCTGACATAAATGACAATAGACCTTTATCACGCTGCAGCTATCTTTGTCAGGTTCCCTATGTACACAATGCCACTGATAGTTTGAGCTCTCCACTAATGAATAGGGACCAGACTATTTTCCTTCCAGCCTCACTTTGGTTACATTGGTTTGAATGGAAGAAAAAACAAGATGGCTGTACCATGATAAAAGTCTACTGAGCTCAACATATTCAAGTTTTGCTTCTGTGTCACTATTATTTTGAGTGGAATTTGAAATCATTTTCACTTTTACTTCTTCACTTTAAGCTTTCTCTGGTTCCTTGTCAGATGAAGGCTGAGAACAAATTTCCATCATCCCTTCAAATTATAACATGGCTGTTGCAAATTCTACTACCATGATTGACGCCAAATATCATAAAATATCTTCAAAATGTGAGATTGTTCCGAATTGGCTGCTGCATTGGCTACGGCTGTTGCTGATGGTGTTGCTAAGGGCAGCCAATGCTTTAACACTTGTTAATGGGTTAGCCAACTGCAGCTGCAGCCACTAATTCAGAAACAAGTTTCCATTACCCTACAGCTGTTTCATGTTGAGAATTTATCTTCACGGGCTTTGATCAGGTAATGGTAAAGGGGATATGTGTTACTGTCTGACATTGTACGAGGAGTAGTCAAAATTAGGATGATTAAAGAGTTGCTGAGATGCTGCGTTTTTTCAGCTGTCCATTCATCACCGTGATTAGAACGATAAGCTAATAAACACACTGGTCTACGACAAATGTGTTGATCTGTCATGCCATCCTACTGCTCTTTCATGTCTGATTTACAGTTGATTCATTTATTTGTACCTAAGTGAATTCTCTCTCAGCTATAATAGCAGAAATATTTAAAAGGGGAGAAACAAGGATTGAGTTTCAAACATTTGAAGGAAATGCAGTTTGGAACAAAGTCTGTATAGGTAGGGATGTAGAGTCCTACCTTTATGGATGTATGGTTGAAAAGAAGGTCAGGCATTGGTTTGAGTTTGACATGTTCCATTACTGACTTTTTTTACATTTTGTAGTAATCTTCCGGCTGTGAGAACAATTTCAATAAGTTACATTATTTAGACATGAGATGTCTTTTGAGAACCATATGATCAGAGTCAAGAAATAAAAGCAGCTTTCAAACTGTCTCTTATTGGTACTGTCAGCTCTTCTATTATAAGGAATAGTGAAGGAACTGGAGTCAGTCATGTTGTAATTGATGTGCACAGAGTAACTTCACAGTATGTTTTTCTTTACATTGTGTCTTAAGAAGTGACATACAACCCAATCAATACAGCAAGGTCTTTCTCAATTCGTCAAGTTGGTTTATTATTCAAACAGTCTGGTACCTTGATTACTTAATACTAGTCATTGTTCATCATGCGATGTTTACTACACTATGATTACAAGTGAAGACAGAGCATCTTGTCTCGAAAACATGTCACGCTACTCAATGAACGTTGTTTAAATATCTGCCTGAGTGCATGGCATGCTTCAAAGATCCAGCCAGCCGAGTTGTCATTGTGATTACACATTAGACAAACACTTCTTTACTAGAATGGAATGAAGCATAGATAACCAAAGTCATCTTTCATTTTGCAGTGAAGTTCTCATAACCTCTGATTAACAAGCTGAAATGGCACCTTAGTTTTGGGTTATGACTGTGAACAATTTTACATTTTATTTTTATTTATTTATTATTTGTTGTCCTCAAATGTATCATGTATTGTGTACATGTAAATTACTTTACTTGTAGTCTAAATGAAATTGTATTTTTATAGCATTAAAGCCCCAGCTCAACATAGGTAAAACTAATGTAAATGCTTCCTCTCTTTGCACAAATCAAGCTATTTGTAATAAAAACCAACCTCTAAAAATGTCAACTCATTTCGTTTTTTCATTTGCGAGAAAATAGTCAAAATGCATTCAGCATTTTTGTACGCATTCCTATAGGCAGAGTTTTCATCTCACTGAGACGAAAACTAATGTTGGATCTTATTGCATTTATTATTTTAAAAACAAAACACTTCAGGCAGAAATGTTTTA
The DNA here is from genome assembly GCA_911728455.2 of Marthasterias glacialis. Lineage (NCBI taxonomy): Eukaryota > Metazoa > Echinodermata > Asteroidea > Forcipulatida > Asteriidae > Marthasterias > Marthasterias glacialis. The sequence goes on from OU452221.1 coordinate 30,081,029, forward strand.
AGGAAAGGTTTCTACCATCATTATCTTTATACCATGTAATATGTATGTAAATCTGTCAACATTTATGTTTTTATTCTTAGCAATGTTGAGCTGGGGCTTTAAACAAAAGACAGATTGAGTAAGCGCCACCCATCATAAGAACTATCAATGGTGACTACACAAAAGACACATCGTATTATTCCAAAAAGTGAAAGTTGTTTAAATTTTGTAATGGGATTTGAACGCATCAGACTTTTGGGCACATATTCGTGTGTGTGATTAGTCACTCAATTAGGGGATTGAAATTAATGCATTGGTCTGTAAAGTGTCAAGGAATATGTTGGGTTTTTTTGTCTTTTTTAGTTGTGGGTTTTTGTCTGGGAAAGAGGACCTTCATAATTATTGTATAATGTATTTCACTACAGGGAGAACAGTTAGGGTTAGGGTTAGGAACATAAACAGTTATTGTTGGAGTTTTTGTTGTTCCATTAAGGAGATTTGTGAGCAGTAACCCTTCATCTCACCGTCACTCAAGTTAAACATAAATCCCTGCATGCGTAAGAAAACATTCCCAGTCATCAGTAAGTGCTATTCCTGATATAACTTTGTTGCAAACTCACAAACATCCAGAGACTTTGAAAGCATTGTCTTCTTCCTTTTTATCACCCTTTCTTTCGGAAGACATTATGACTTACTTAATATTCACATTGTTCATGTGGTATGCCCAAACACAAGGAGTGTCATCTGTTATGACATTATATCAGGAGATTTTAGATGGTATTGTACATAAACAGAACTGATATAAGTACATCTGTTACTATGCTTAGAAGAGCTAATTACAGATAGCAGTCATTCTAGAAAGATTCTAAAGATCAATCTACCTTATAAAGGCTCGTGGATTTATGAACACAACCTTGGTGTACAGGTTAACTAGTTAGAGATCATAGTGGTCGCTAGTGGACATTACTAAAAAATGCCCACAGCCGCCACAAATAACCAAATTTCCCTTTGCAGCCACAAAGTACCAATGCCCGTAGCGGCCACAAACGACGTAAGATTTTATTTAATTCCAATTGACCTAATCAGTCATCGTAAAAGTCATGTGCTGAATTGACATTTTTTAATGCCTCTTATCAAACAAAAAGTTCTGTTGAGTATGATTTTTTTTCCAGACATTTTTACTGAAAGGATCTTTATAAAGAAATCAAGGATATTAGCAATGTTTTGGAGCACGGTGTTGATTATACCGAAACGCATGGTCTCTAATGAGATATCGATAAAAAGATGCTCTCCTAATAAGGTCAAATCAACTACAGGTGTATGCTTTCGCTTATGGTTGAATCACAATTATATTATGAGATATTGGATAAGTGGACCAGTAACACAAAGATAGAGTAAAATCAACTACATCTGTTAGCTTCATTTTGGGTTGGTTCATAATTGTACTTATATATAGAGTTAAATCAACTACAGGTGTATGCTCTCGTTTATGGTTGGATTACAATTATATTATGAGATATTGGATAAGTGGACCAGTAAACACAAACGTATAGAGTCTTGCATTAGTGTTGCATTATTGTTCCTTGTTTAGTTCCAGGAATGGAGTTGGCTTTTGAATTGGATTGATGTTGGTACGCAAAAACTCCCAACATGTTGGTTTTTCAAGTTGTGTAGGAGATCCAAAAGAAGTGTTTTTTATTCAAACTTGTTTCGACACATTAACCAATTCAACCAAGGTTGTTTTTAAAGGGTCTGTGTGGCATAAAAACATCTATAAAAAAATTGTACAATATAGAAGGTAAAATAAATAATTAAGTTCAAAGATAAAACAAGGGGTGGTGGACAGACACAGAGATTCTCATTTTGAATCCATTCCCCTGGATCTGGATCTTCTTGTTATGGGTTTGTGGAATGGCATATTCAATGAAATGTGGTAGAAATATTTGTCTAGATTTTTGTATTTTCGCCCGGTAAAAGTTTGTTGTAGATTTTATCAATTTTTTATAAACAATGTATAGCTGTCAGCTACTACAGAATATAGCCCACCTGTGTGTGCAAACACATATCTTACCATTGCCATTGTCAGCAATCATGAATATTTATCTATGTAAATTATTATATTGAATATTTAATTTGCATGATCTGCAAATTTACCAAAAATGTATATTGTATATTACAAACAAAAGCTATCATGTGAAAAAGATAAGCTCTAACTTTGATAATTATTTAAATTTGATACTCGTATAGTAATTATTCTTGAAGATGAACTAAGTTTAAATTGGGCTTCTAATATTCTAACAAATGCTGATATTTAGTAAACCTATCCGGAATGAAAACACGATATAATATAAACAATTATACGATCAGATATGAACGATTCTTTTGGTTAGAAAAATCACAAACCTGTATAACTGATGTATTTTTTGTAAGTCAGATGTGCCTTTTAGGGCTTCAATAGAAGTGTCATTTTAAGTAAGGTTTGGGATTCAATTGAACCCAATTGACTGTAATTGATAACATTCTTTGAAGGAGAGACATGACCTGGGTTCTATTTTAAATATTACTCATTATATTCGACTAATATATTGATGTACTCAAACTTATATGAATTTATAATGTAAGTTCTGTAGATGGATTTTTGTCATACACATATATATTTTGTAACAGTAAAACTTTCACTTTTTGGCAAGGTTTAAAAAAGAAGTTGAATACGAGGCTGAATCAACAAGAAATCTCACCTTGATGCATTTAGTACAATTCATTCTTACCTTTAATTCTCCTTTCACCTTATCACCTGTATGTTTTTTTTTCGTGGGTTATTATTTTTTATGATTATTTTTTGTACCTAGATACATGTTTGCACTTTTTAAAAGAGACTTGTTTGTAGACTCAGTTTAAATATTATTTGACTCACATTATCTCTTTGTTTTAAAAGCCAAACTTGAAATTTGAGGTTAGGGTGTTCTGATCAATGGGGCCATGGCCTGCATTGCATGATGATCCTTACTGTCATTGAAGAACCCGGATTAACTGTTGAAAAGAATTTTCAATTCTAAACATTTATCATGGTAAGAAAGGAATGTCCTGACACCATATGAAGCTTCAGAGATCTTACTAATAGAATGCTGCACAAGCAGAACCATAATGTTTTACAATATATTAAACTATAAGAAAGACCTTGAATTTCTCTATTGAAGTGAATTTCTTTTTTATAACCCCCTGTACAATTGAAGTGAAACTTCCAATTTAATGCCTTGAACCATGGTAAACAATTGTTAATTATTTATCAGCGTTGTGGACCAGAAGGCCAGAAGTGTAATTTGTAATACATGGCATATAATTTTGAGGATTAAAATTGGCAGTTGATTGTATTTGTATATATTCTTCCATTAAAATCTGTTTCTGTGTGTTATTTCAAGTAATCAGAAAACGTTTTCATGATATCAACAGGTAACTTTGCCACGAAAACTTTTACAAAGATCTCATTACCACAGATAGGTGCAGAATGCCCAAATTGTTTTAATTTATAAGAAGTGTTAATGGCAGACTTCCTGCTGAGTGCCTGAGTTGTTTTATTAGGATATCAGGCTGTTTTTGGGGGGGTTGGTTTGGTGTACTTTGTACCCCAGCCCCCCCCCCCCAGCTCAAAAAAGAGTAAGTGAAACTGGTATTCACAAAGATAATTAAGAATCAACCAAAGAGAATTACTCCTTTTTCAGGTTTTTCTCAGGGATTTTATGCATGTTCAAAGACATAATTATTTATCTCAATTGGGGCATCTGAAATACACCACGGTCATTTTTTGAAAATCTTCAAGTTCGGTTTTCTAAACTTTCACAGTATTTCAGACTGGTATTTCTCTTGAGTATTGGTAATGGTATTAACTTTATAATCAGTGAGCTTTCAGATAGAAACTAATCAAATTCATTGTCAAAATTCACCAATCTACGTTTAACAAAGCTGTAACTATCATTCGTTAAGTACAGGCTCCACCAACTACTCAAACTAACTTCTCGGTCAAAGTCCAAAATGAGCAAAACAAACTGAAGACACTTAATCTAGGGCTATCGTCAATGACTTCATATACATCCTGGTTTTCACTGGTAATTAGTCAAACCTTTAATTTCTCATGATTCCCTCACTCAACGGAAAGATTTGTGTCATCACAAAGAGCATAGTGATGATCAACAGGACTTAGTAATCCAATCTGATGAATGATGCAGCGCACCAAGGTGCTAAATTTATTCATTTCTACTCTAGCATATGTAGTTTAACAATACACAATTATAACTTGCAAACATATCCAGTGAGGTTTCAGAGGAAATATTTCAAGATGAGGTACAGGATTTGCAACTATAGAAAAACAGAAATATATTTATTTTCAATCTGAATCCTCACAAATTAGGTTCATACCAGTACCAATCTTCCAGAAAAAAAAATGCACAATAAAAAAGTTGTCGAAGACAAGATAATAGCATTAAAGACCCCAAATCGCTGTTGCTTATTTCTATTGCTTTAATCGAAATAAGGGAGTAATGGACATGCAGAAAATTGACTTTTCCTGTAAAAGTTCATGTAGTATTTTTACATGTAGACTTCGACGTGAGCAACAGCTGCATTTCAGGTCATCAGTAGCAACAAAACTAATCACCGTCAAAGGACTTGTTCAAACTTTCTTCACACGCAAATCTCCTTAAAACTATTACTGCATATTCCTAGCAGATTCAATAATAATTTAATACAATTGTGTATTAAGTGCCAACTCATTCAACCAGCGATCATTTATAGTGACTATGGAAGAAGTACAGTATTGCCATTTAAAAGTACAAATACAGCAGCTGCGAAACTAGGGTATTATTTTTAGGGGGGCACAAGGGGGCGCACCATTTTTTCTAGGGGGCACTTTTGGCCAATGCATTTTCCTTAAAAAGCCCCTTTTTCAGCACTCTTGTTATGCCGCTTACTATTTTGTTTTATAGTACAATCTGACGTGGAAGTAAAAACAAATACACTGTCTCTGCCAGTAACAGAAAAATAGTTTACAGAAGAAAATTAAACTGCTACATAAAAGCTTACAAAATGTAATGTTTTACTCTGGTAAATTCCAGATTTCAAATGGGGGAGGGGGGCACCCGGTTGGAGGGACGGATTTCAATTTAGGGGCATGTGTACCCCCCCCCCCGTGCCCCCCTGCCTCCCTAAGTTACGCTCCTGAAATACATACGCAAAAGGGGCAACAGTCAGTGTATGGAGCGTTCTATGAGACCGGATGCTGATAAATTGGAATCGAAATACGATAATAGTTGTCAGCGCGTACACTACAGGAAGATGATTATGTCAGTAATAGACAATTGGAAAATACAAATTTCTCAAATAAAGACAAAACTTAAAAGTTATTGAATAAGGAAGTTGTACATAATTTTAAACCTGTCCCTGTAACAATGAAGCGGCGATAACTTTGGAAGGGCTATTATATTTTACACAATGAAATATTGCTGACCTGGGAAAAATCGGTACATGTTATCATATAAAGTTATCTTCTACACCTGCCCAACATCTAGTCAAATTGTTTTGTAGACTAGACGGGCTTTGAACTTACTTGGTATTTTAAGTAGCATATAACTATGCTCCATACGGTACAGCTGTGTTTTGAATGTGGGGCATTTTGTCCATTAATTATATGGCACACCTGATCCCGCTGCCAAACGATTACCGTGTAAATTAACAAAGCACCTGCCGACCGCTTCATTTTGAAGTATGCGTCAAACTAAATTAGCATGAAGTCAATTCACTTCACCCAAAGACCCCTCGTGTTTCTCTCATCAACTCTCCGCTAAATCAGGGCACCTTTTGGACACCAGCCAAGCTTCTAGCTAAAGGAGACTTAGATAAGCATTAACTTAGCAAGGTCCTTTGCCTTGAAGCTGTTTGCATGTATATTAAAACAATGTACACTCTCTAGTACCAAAAGTGCATTGAAAGGAAAGTGTTCAAGGTTGATTTTAATCAGTAAAAAATAGTATTAAATGTTTTTTTTTCTTTTTATGTCGGATCATAATGAAGACCATTTTCATGTTGAACTGAAAAATTAACAGAAATTACATTGTTACGTAATAAGCACCGCCCTGTGGTTTTCAAGATGCTTCTTGTCGAGTAACTTGTTTTTTATCTGATCGAATGAGTTAAATCATCGGTTCTGGCAAGAAATAAATGTTCACGAGTTGTCATAAAAACATCACAATCACGATAAAAAAAATTGAGAAAAAATTGAAATGTTCAAGTGGTTATTTAACATGAAACAAATCAACTTGAGTTTTTGATGTCTTCGCAAAAAACGGTTCGAATCTTTTTTTATTATTATAATTATTAATATTATTATTATAATACTGTGGGGTTTTTTTTGTTTTGTTTTGTTTTGTTTTTTGCTTCAGCTTTAATGGAATGAAATTGTCAAAGGAAGTTTTTTTGGTGGCTTATATTTTGCTTCTCCAAGGGAAAACCTTTATTTTATTTTACAAAGGGGCACGCAAGTATGATCCCTTTAAATTTTCCATCAGGTTACATGTTCAGACTTGTCTCTTTTTTGCGTCTCTTCAAAATAACCAATTCCCTTCTTTCCCATTTAATCTTCATGGCAGCATCACGAGGGACAAGACAAGGGTCTCATGTCTTAAGATGTGTGGATATCAATTACATATTTTTAAGCGAGACACTTTACTTGGGATGGTCATGGCTGGCAACATTCTTCTTGATATCCTTCAGAGATCATTTTGCACTATACCAAACTGCATGATTATGTGGTCCATTTATCACAAGTTTGTTTCTTTGTAATTGCTTGATGTACTGTAAGGTTTGATCATTGACCGTGGAGGAAGGAACATAATCTTATGTTTGGGATTACAGGTTCTGGTCCGACTCGGGAATCAGATGACTCATTTTGACCTGCACTCTGGGTCAAAATGAAACTGGCTTGTTAAAAACGATTCTTTCTTGGGTTAAGGTTGAGTTTGGGGTAGGAGTTAAGGTTAGGATTAGGGTTTGGGTTGAAGTTCTAGAGCTAGATTTAGAGTTGGGGTTGGGGTTGGGGATGGGTTTGGGTTAAGCTTAGGGTTAGGCCACTGTTATAGAGTTAGCGTTAGGGTTAGGGTTAGGGTTAGACTCAGGGCACGTGTTAGGGTTAGGGTTAGGGCAGGTTATCACCAGGATTCAGAGTTAAATCGGCTTTTACATTTTGCATTGTTTTCATATAAAGCCTAAGCTGGTTAAATAGGGAAAGGGTTAGGGTTGGGGTCATGCGTTGATCACCAACATCAAGAGCTTAATTGACCTTAAAAATTGGCATTGACTGCTACTGAATCCGGTAGCTTTAGAATGAAAACATGAAATATAACGTACAAGAAAGAGCACACAACAAACCCAGCATAAAGACATCTGTCCTTAAACCGGTTTATTGATTGATCTGGACACTACGAGGATTACGCCTTGAAGCTCTTTGGAGTTTATTTGAACGTATTTCTAAAATCAAACTTTACATGTGTTATCAACCGCACCTGTTCCGTTTCGTGATCATGTTAGATGACCTGGTACAAAATATTGAGAAGGAAAAAAACGAACCCAAAACATTGAAAAGGAAAATGCCCAAAAGACTGAGCAATAGACAGCAAGTGGGCATGGTTCAATGTTGAGTAAGTGGCGGACTGAGCATACATGCACTGGGTGAAACAAAAAACTGGAAAATAACGATACGATACACTCATTGATTTGTGGAAAAGTAAAATAAATCAATTACATTTACAGTTTACAAAGAGAGTGGACAAATTGTGCCTGCAAGAAGGCCGCACTCTGTGGCTCTTTTGTAAACGTGATGTCAGGAGCAAAAAGCCTGTGAAAAAAATAAATCAAATAAGGTAGTTTTAAAAAAGAAAATAACGAAAACCCCTTTCATTTTGTGTATGAGATCTGTGGTCATTTAAAAGTATAGATCTGTTGCACTGACGTCACACGTAGCAACAGTTTGCCACCAGTTTGCCATTGTGGGAGTCAAATTGCATGTAAGGTAATCTAAACGGCAACCATTTTGAAAATTTGGAAAATTGGTCCTATAGCCATTCTTTCTCATGACATACTCTGGCTTTGTGTCAGAATCCATGCTTGTAACATCACAGGCACACCACCACCCCCAACAAAAAAAAAGCCTACACGCACACACTCACAACACAAAAACCAAAACCTGTGTTTCATGTTGAATCAACTCGTGATACAAAAACTATGCAAAATAACAAAGCAGTAGCTTATTTTCCCTGTTATCAAGTAGTGGTTATTCTTATAAGTAGCCTATCCAAATAATTATAGCTTCAACTCCTGCTTAATAATTTCAGTTTTGCTTAACACCGGGTAAAGTTTGCCCATTAATCTTGCTTCGTTTCAAAAAGAGATCACCGTGTTGACTTAAGAGTTCAATTTTAAAGAGGAACGATTTATAGGGCCCCAATACTGAACAGAAGGAATACTGATCAGGTTGTTAAGAATTGTGTCAAGCATTACATTCTAAAAACTGTATCAACCTCACTTAATCTCGGAGTCATTTACAATGCGTATATTGATGACAAAGCCTATGTAGGTCACGTCCAAAGGCTGTGTGTGTGGAACTGTGAATATTAAACCAATCAACTTAACACAGTCTGATCTTTTTGAATCCGGAGATACATTGTTGTGTTTGTTTTTCAGTCCGTGGGAGCGGGAGATAAGCCACCCACAAAACATAAATCAATAATTAACGGTGGGATCAGGGTCTGGTTTTTGTCTCCAAATCAAATTAATGGAGTATTTTCCTCTCGCTTTGACATTACTACCTGACCAAATTGAGAGGCTGTTTTTTTAATTCCTGGGTTCCGTGTGGCTTGTGACATTTATCAAGGCATGTGTAAACAATAATGCAAGGTTTGTGTCTAGTGCGTAGGCGGAGTGGGTAAATTGCACCTACAGAGTAGTGTCGCCAGGGAATCTGATTCAATACTAGCATGTTATAGTAAGAGAGTTTAACCGGTTGCAACATTCGGGTCACAAAATAAATGGAGGAGATAAAGTAGGATCTTAACACTCTAATTATTGTAGTTTATATAGAGTTGTTTTGTGTGACTGTTGTGGATTACGCAACAAACTTTCGTTAGTGTTTCGATTCATTGGGAACGAAAAGCTTTGCGATTTAAAAAATCAAATCCTTCATGGGTGCAGGTGCCAGGGAAACATACCTCTCATAACGTGGTATCGAGTGTTGAAATTCCAATGTGGGTTTTGCATGAGTTCAACTATGTGAAACGAAAAACCCAATTCAATAAAACTATGGGAGATTCAGATAAAAGAAAATAGAACATGGCATTTCACTCCAAATCATGGTAGAATAACAACAGAAGAATGAAACAAGTAATTAATGACCTCGTTATGAAAGCAAATAGTATCCCATTCAGAGCAGTCATTATCCGGAAATGATTCTAATCCAATATTGATACACCAGGCAATACTATTTGAGTAACTAGTATTTGCTGTATACATTCCCTCAATGGGAGCGGAGAAAGCAATTAACATCAAATTGATGGATGATGATATGATGTCAGTCTTGCACCATTAATTTTTCTTGGTTAATTAGACAGAGTTAATTAAACAAATACATCGCACCTTAGATAGAAGTGTCTAATTAGATCTTCGTAGCTCACAAAATACAAATTTTAATTAATGATATGAAACAATTGTATGGTGTTGAGAATTCATGAAAGATTGGATTGACATTAAACAATTGTACATATGATGTCAAGTTTAATTTATATGCAATCGGAGGTGGGTCCATGTTTACAATGGGCGTAAAAGAAGACTTATTCTCTTGGTATTTATAGGAGATGCTTCCCCTTATTTCTAGAAGATGCCTTCTCTTAGGTTTTGATGAGGTTTCTATGAGATGCTTCTCTTGGTTTCTATGAGATGCTTCCCTTGGTTTCTATAAGATGCTTCTCATGGTTTCTAGGAGATGCCTTCTCTTGGTTTCTATAGGAGATACTTCTCTTGATTTCTATGAGATGCTTCTCTTGGTTTCTATGAGATGCTTCTCTTGGTTTTTATAGGTGATGCTTCTCTTGGTTTCTATGAGATCCTTCCCCTGATTTCTAGAAGATGCCTTCTCTTGGTTTTATGAGATGCTTCTCTTGGTTTCTATGAGATGCTTATCTTAGTTTCTATTAGATGCTTCTCATGGTTTCTAGAAGATGCCTTCTCTCGGTATTAATAGGAGATGCTTCCCCTGATTTCTAGAAGATGCCTTCTATGGGTTTTGATGCTTCTCTTGGTTTCTATAGGAGATACTTCGCTCATGGTTTTATAAGATGCTTTTCTTGATTCCTATGGGATGCTTCTCTTGGTTTCTATGAGATGCTTCTCTTGGTTTCTATGAGATGCTTCTCTTGGTTTCTATGAGATGCTTCTCTCATGGTTTCTATGAGATGCTTCTCTTGGTTTCTATGAAATGTTTCTCTTGGTTTCTATGAGATACTTCTCTTGGTTTCTATAGGAGATGCTTCTCTTGGTTTCTATAGTAGATGCTTCTCTTGAATTCTAGGAGATTCTTCTCTTGGTTTATATAGGAGATGCTTCTCTTGGTTTCTATGAAATGCTTCTCTTGGTTTCTATGAGATGCTTCTCTTGTTTTCTATGAGATGCTTCTCTTCGTTTCTATGAGATTCTTCTCTTGGGTTCTTGGGTTCTATAGGGAATCCTTTTCTTGGTTTCTATGAGTTGCTTTCTTAGTTTCTAGGAGATTCTTCTCTTGGTTTCTATGGGATGCTTCTCTTGGTTCTAGGAGATTCATTTTCTTATTTTTTTTAAATGCAATATTTGTTGCAATATACAAACCCGCATCCCACAAGTATTTCCAAAGTTGATGGATTTATGGACGAAATGAAAAGTGTTACTTAATTTGCTTTTAATCTCCTTCACATTATACATTTAATTCCTGCATGATCTGCTCTTGGGAATGCTTCGATTGAGACTATTTTCCCCGTCTCGATGATAAATTTATCATTAATACAAAGAAAAGACTCGTGTTGAGTAATCATGTAAATCAACCGGTAAGATTTGCCGAATGACGGCTTTTTCACCAAATGGATTCCAAGAAAGAGTGGACACACTTGCAGTCTTAACACAAATCAAACTTCTGCTCATCAGCACATACATAAACATTTCTTGGGCAGTCAAAAAAACCATGACCTATTTTTATTTGATTGTTTGTAGGCTCCACTTGATCTTTCAGTGGCCTGGAAGGGTTGTCAGGTTAGGTTACCATGGCAGTGACTGAGACGGTCATAAGTTAGTCACATAGAGAAGGCAAGCTCCTTGGAGCTCATTGCAACGCATCCGAGTAACTCAGGAGCAACCTACTTATCACATGATGAAATCCTTCAGCATCAACACATGGATAAACTGAAGGGCATTATCGAACGGATTGAGGTGTTCAATGGTTTACAATTGCTTACTTCATAATATATAAAAGGAGATTGCTATAAATCACAAATCATTCCCTTATATCCACTCTGACAATCAAATTGCAGAGACCTAGGCCTGCTTCTTATTAAAGAGATGCCTGGAATTAGAACCTAAAGTGAATGACAATAAAGAAAAAGAACATTTCAATATGATTCAAAATGAAGATAAACAGAATGAAGTTGGATCTGATAGCTTCTTAACGTAAAACCAATATTATTACAATCTCAGAAAAACATAGTTTTTCGAAGATCAACTTTTGAAAATTACCTACTCATAAATAATGATCGAGGACGAAAAGTTTCAACACATTGGGAAAACACACCATGACCTTGAAACACATCGAAAAACACACCACGTTCTCAAAATACATCGGTTAAACACTTTGTACTCAAACATGTCGGAAATAATTGGCATTTTCTATCCCCTCTTCTTTTATCGGTCCACCATTCTGAAATGTGCAGATACGACCTTAGATTGGGAACCAAACAAATCCAATCCTTTTTTTTTTCTTCATCTTACGTTGCCAGCAGCCATTGCAGCCACGCTAGTTTAATCCCGACACTAAAACACAGCAGTCCGCCGGGCCGTCACAAACCAAATATTTCCATGATATGATTTGAAGGGAGTAGAATCTGTCTTCCGATCTTTCCTAAATCGTCTTAGGGAAAGAGATATTAATTTAACCCGCTGCAGGACTGATTCCATGACGATCACGAATAATACAAAAAATGGTATGAAATAAAATAAAATAAAGGCGGCTTGAAGTATTTGGGCCTATCTTTAAAGGGAATGTCACAGTTCAGCGCGATATCCAGTCTTTGGAAAGATTGGGTGGAATTCACAAATCTTCTGCACATAATGGCTTAATAGCTTAATTATTACTCCTCGTAAATATCGTGACATAAAATATAAAGTAAAATGAGGTTATTCGTCGTTGTCTTCTTTTTCTTTTCTTTAATTCTGTATCAGGTTTAAAGTCGGAGGGGTCTTGCATTCTGCGGTTGCTGCTTCATCTGAGTGAAGGTTTCTAACATTTCCAAAGAGTGTCTGGCTCCTTCGTCACTTGCATAAACCCCCAATTTTATACCCTGTGCATTCCATTCGCATAATGTCTTTATTGATCTCTAATTTGTTCCTTACGTGTAATTTGGTTAAATACGTAGCTTAATATTTGATATGAAATAAAGATTTCACTGAAAAGTCAAAGTCGTCTTCTTCTACTTCTTCTTCTACTTCTTCTTCTTCTACTTCTTCTTCTTCTTCTTCTTACGTCACAGTGACAGTTTCAAGAGAAGATTGACATTATCGGCAGCTTCATATTGAGCTGTACCTGAATAGTCTATTGATTTGTTTACTTGAACCGGCGAAGTTTTTTATCTCTAAATCTCAATCAAAACCACTTGCTAACCCAGGGCAATGACTTGGAGTGACGGAGTAGCCACAGGAACATATTGGTTTGAAAATTGAATTTGTTTGGGAATTTGAGGCGAAATAAACTTTGCGCCCTTAGGCCCGATGGCAAAAACATCTACCTGCTGATAGGACTCAATGTTGTCTTCCAGTATCGTTTGCATTGCTTGATATGGCTTGCTGTATTATTTAGTCGCGGTTTGTGCATTGTATGTACCTCTCGCCTCTCCTGCGCCCAAAGTGGTCTAAATTATTCCGAGCTTGAAAAATATCGTGTGATAGGATTTGATTACAAATATTTATGCTTGGCAAGCTGTAGGTGAGTATTAGATGGCTTGGATAATGGAGAGTGCAATTGCTACAGTCAGGAGTTGAAAATTCAAACCGTTTTTTTTAATTCGAGAGAGTGAAATCTTAGACATTGGTGTACCGCATCAACCCAAGTTGAGTAAATATCTAGACCTAGAGTAAATATCGAGCTGTTAATATTGCAGCAAACATTTCACCCGTAACACTTCTAGACCTTGCAAGCACTCTGCTCTCTGAAAAAGAGGGGGGGGGGGGGGGGATTTTGAGATAATTCATTTTAACTAAATGAATATTTACTCTTGACCAGTAAAATAGATAAAACTAATTAAAACAAATCCTGATTTTAGCATTTCTAAAATTGAGTAAATCAGTATTTTAGTAGAGGTTGGTACTAATACCTAGCGCCCGTATCTACCAACAATCGGATACTCAAGGCGCTTATTATATTATGTTTAAGGCAGGTTTTTGAAGTTTGTGAATTATGAGAGCCATTTATGTAGCACTTTATAAGGGTTTACAAGGTGCTGCAGTGCATTCAGCACCCACTACCTGCAAAGTACCATGTTTGTATTCAGCATGTCATGTCAGTTAGGTGCGTTTGATTTCTTCCTTTCCAATAAATTTACCAAAAGTTTCATTTAGTTGTAATTATTCAGTTCATTAAAACGCTTCAGGGATTCCGACTATTACTCGATTGTTGCTTTGTTTCAATTGTAAAAATAAAGCTAAGGGTAGTTTTTACGAAGGAAATAAAAGCAATCCAACTAATAAAAAATAATATTAAAAAAAATAATCACAATTTCTTTTCTGGAAAAATGCATTATCTGTACGTTAGTTATGTTCGGCCTACAGATTTCCAGATTTCCATTGTTCATTTGTTTTAGAATGATTCTCTAAATCCTGCGTGATACCATGTTGCCTGTACATCATATTTTATGTGAACGAGCCGCTGGGTGTGTGTCCAATGCCGATCCTCCCATCCCTCAAACCGTAATAAGCGGCCTTTTTGCCGGAAATCGATGTTCAGCAGCCAATTCTTGCCGTTCGTGTTTATGACAATTTCAGGTGATTTGAAAAAGCCTTGGGGCATTTAAGCCAAATCTCCTTCATTGTACCAGACAAGACTGTCTTCTTCTATCTACCGTACGTTATTTGATGTTGTTACCAAGTGCTGACGTTCAGTCTTCAACTCACTTGGGTTGTATCATCAAACTCTTAATAACTGGTATTTCCGCTCAATTGTTGTATTATAAACGGTTATCTCCTTTCACTCTTTGCCTCATCAGGTATCTCCGTTCACTCTTTGCCTCATCGTGTATCTCCTTTCACTCTTTCCCTCATCGGGTATCTCTGTTCACTCTTTGCCTCATCGGGTAGCTCCGTCCACTTTTTGCCTCATCGTGTATCTCCTTTCACTCTTTCCCTCATCGGGTATCTCTGTTCACTCTTTGCCTCATCGGGTATCTCTGTTCACTCTTTGCCTCATCGGGTATCTCTGTTCACTCTTTGCCTCATCGGGTATCTCCGTCCACTCTTTGCCTCATCGGGTATCTCTGTTCACTCTTTGCCTCAACGGGTATCTCTGTTCACTCTTTGCCTCATCGGGTATCTCTATTCACTCTTTGCCTCATTGAGTATCTCGGTCCACTCGTTGCCTCATCGGGTATCTCCATCCACTCTTTGCCTCATCAGGTATCTCCGTCCACTCTTTGCCTCATCGGGTATCTCCGTCCACTCTTTGCCGCATTGGGTATCTCCGTCCTTTTTTGCCTCATCGTGTATATCTCTGTTCACTCGTTGCTTCATCGGGTACCTCCATCCACTCTTTGCCTCACCAGGTATCTCCATCCACTCTTTGCCTCATCGGGCATCTCCGTTCACTCTTTGCCTCACCAGGTATCTCCGTCCACTCTTTGCCTCATCGGGTATCTCTATTCACTCTTTGCCTCCTCATGTATCTCTGTTCACTCTTTGCCTCATCGGGTATCTGTGTTCACTCTTTGCCTCATCGGGTGTCTCCGTCCACTCTTTGCCTCATTATGTGACTGTAATCACTCTAATTTTACACCATGGTATTTGATTCAAAAATCAATATGTTTTGGGTATTGATAAATAACTTCAGCCCATCCAAGAGCGAATATATGTGGAATGTTTCTTTCAGCCCAAATTTACCTGTATTTTTTCTTCTAAAGCAGGATTTTAAGACACAGACACTTTAGGCAGTTGTCTAAAATATCCCATTATATAATGATAATAATAGTAATTATATATGAGGTTATAGGGTTCTAGACATGTCCTTTATTAAAGTATAGGACTATGAGATGTTATGATTAAAACTACTCACGTTTCTCAAATTAGACTAGACAATATTTGCTGATTTTCTTGTGAGTTATCCTCTGAAATGTCAGATATTATTCGAGAGATCTAATAGAATAAGCAAATGAATAAAGCCATTATTCTTGACGTGTATTCGCATATCTATAATCCAGCTGATTCGTGATCCGTGCTAGATACTAAAGTCGTCACATTTCATGAAAACAACAATGTCTATGCATCTGCGCCTTTATTTCAACGATTTGTTAAGCTAATGACGACGGTATCATGTTTGTTCAGGTTGTTTTCAACAATCAATTAATACCATCAGGTGCAAACTTTGTGCACAAAAAGCGTCTTATCTCTAGAACACCATTAATCTTCTAAAACCTACTGATTAATCAAAAAACAACAAAACGAAACAAACACGTGACCACTGACATTGTGCTTCCTTTGTGGAATCAATGACTGTTCCAACTTAATCTGTCAACTCGATATTGACCTAGAAATAGCACAGTTTAAACACTTACTTCATTCAGCAATATGCCGAAGCCTTCTTTATGGCAAAACTTGTGATGTAAAAGATTGCTGTCAATAACCTCGTTTTCCTGTCACTGTAAAATGGTGGCCAAGATTAGTTGGGTAAATACTTATTCATTATAAAAAGTGGAGAGACCGATACACAATAATATAAAAAAAAGTATTATCATTATTATATATTTCTGGTAATGAAAACAAGGATGCCTCAAAAGCGAACTTAATCACTGTAGATCGGAAGCCTGAGGAAACCTGTAGATAAGGATGCTTGCTATGTAACCAGAAACACCGGGGTAAACCCATATTTTTCACGATAATAGTGTTCTGGGTTCTTTAACGTGCACCACCCATCCTAGTACACGGGACCTACGGCTTAACGATAATGTAATAAATGTACCATTTTCTCATATGGCTAGTGCAGTATCTGACACACTTTCTTAATGCCCAATGGAATTATAAATAATATCATGTTCATGCTGAAAAGCCACCGTCCCGTCTTACCTCATAAACATCTCATTTGTCCCTGACAATCACCCGAAGGGTGTCCAAAACATCGGCAAGATTAACATAAAAATATAAATATGAGCTTTTTTCCCCAGTATTTTCCTGGGACTCCATTGACCGACTGAGCCTAAATGTTTTGTTATTTCATGGATATTGCTGGGTCAAGTGTGGATACTGATCTTTGGTAATTGCCAATGTTCGTGTTTTAAAGGGTACATCAATGTTTTTTTTTTCAGAAGCATGAATTAGTTTTCACTTTCTGGTTTGCAGTAAACACACCACACATTAAACCTACGAAAGTTCAGTGGCCCCTGTTGAGTGGGGGAAAAAAACCGAAGAACGTCATTTTTTTTGTCCACATGCAAGTTTAAATGCACGTCCACATCAGGCAATACTTTTAATTAAAATAACCAACAGATATTCGTGAGGCCCTCAAATGCTATTTTCTTGGCTTAGACCGTATTACGAATTATTTCTCTCAAGTACTGGCATGAATTTTATAATGAGAGATCTTTCAGACTGAAACTAATCAAAAATGTCTTTTTTCCCCACATAATTACCAAATCATGTACTCGGTCTTAAAGCTTCAAATAATGATAGAGTTGTTCATCACTAACCTTTCAGTCATCTCGCAGATATAATCAATAAACCATTGACCTGTTTAAAGTTCAATATGATGGAAGTGCAATCAATAAACAACTTGCTAGCGATAACACAATGATGTGTCTGCCATCAAACAGTCTGGGAAAAAAGACATACCAAGGTATGTTTATAATGGCATCTGCCATGTTAGCTGTGGAAATACATAGCGGTAAATATCAGACACTGCGAGATGTTTAGGTACTTTATTGGAGTTGCTCTACCGTCAAACAACCCAAAACTGCATACAGTGGGCTATAGTAATGTGTATACAGGTTCGGGTTGATAAAACAAAAACAAAAAATACAAAAGGGACATAAACTCTGATCATAATATTACCCAGTTGCGAAACAACCGTTCAAAAACTTACCTAGGCCATTTTGTTATAATACAAATTTCATTATAACATAGTTTCATGATGACGTCCCATAGGAATTCAACCCAAGATAGGTAAAATATTACCTCATTATCGACGTGTCTGGAGAATTGTGGTGGATGATATTATCATATTGACTGTATCTATTTAGTGGGCAAAGCATGTATCATGTATACATCAATCTGTCCAGACCATCTTGATTCTGAACTGCATGCAATTTATGGATTGCAAGACATTACATTTTCAGATCATACAAAGTGATATAGTGCTTAGCGTACGTCAGTACATAGCTCGATGTAATAGAAGCAGGCCAAGTGTATTGTGACTGCCTTAAAGATTGTAGATAACACCCCCCCCCCCCCCCCCCATCAGATAAGATTTCATCTTAAACTACTCTGTAATTGCACGTATGCATCGCTGCATCATACTTTCTTACTACCTCCATGATCAAGAGTGGCCATGAAGGTAGAGTGGAAGCGTCGTCTTGAGTTTTGCAAAGATGAGAATGAATAAGTCCCAAAGGAGATGTGAACTGTAGAGAAAGAGAGACAGAGAGGGGACTTTGTAAGAAAAGGTTTTCTTGAGTAAGGAATGTTAGAATCAATATGGAGGATAACGACTTCCAAGGAAGGACTCCAGAATGTATCCTTTTTAAGATTTAATTTAAGATGAGGAAAGAAAGGAGAGATTTGGATTAAAGCCGTGAGGAAATTGGGACAGGTATTCCTTTTCAGTAAAATTACCTTCCTTAGTCAAGACTGTGGACGTTCTTAATCCATCATCTAGATCTTATGAAAAGAAAGGAATAAAAGTATAAACAGTAAATAAAATTTGTTTGTTTTTCTTTTGCAAACTAGTTCGCATACTCACAGGACTTCGATGTGAACAGAAATTGGTGAATAATTTAAGTCATGCATTTATTGCATGTGCAATAATGAACAATATTTTGACTGGCAACAATGCTTTCATGCAGTTAGCATTAAAAGAATAAATAAATAAACACATTTTAATGTAAATTAAGTCCTCGTTGACATCTGAGTATTGTTCAGCTTCATCAGTATCCACATACAGTAACACAACTAAGAAAAATTGATGTACTGATGTTTATGCCACATACGTGGAAGAGTAACTCATTCAAATATGCAGTTATGTCTTGGAAGCACGGAGAGCTTTGTAGACAATTGTTATTGCCTTAAGGAAAGATTGACCAGTATAAAGGAGCTTATGAAGTGAATTGCAGGCTTCATCGACAGGTCTGCTATGGCGATACAACTTATATCAAAATATATGACCGCTTGATGAAGAGGTCAAAGGTTATATACTGTCTATGCTTTTGCCTTAATGGACCAATTTCTAGAATGTCAATCATATTGACCTATGCATTGATGAGGTCACCCGCCGCCATCTTGGAGGTAAATCGATGATAAAACAATGAAAATACAAAGCAATGGCTGTGTCCGCATCAGCAACTGCGGCTTGATTATCACGTTAACTCGTGTTGAAGCTTACAAAATCCACAGCAGTAGCCATATCCGCAGCAAGAAATACAGACACGGCCTTTGTACGCACACGGTACACTGTAGAGCAATCTCCATGTGACGTCACATGCACAAGGTCCATTGAAAATGAAACATAGCTTCATGTTTAAAAACTTTGCTTTAATGTGTCGCGTGTCCTAAGCGGTTTAATGCATCAGACTCAAGTTCTGGTGGCTAAGTCCTCAGGATGTGGGTCCGAATCCCAGTCAAGAAACTTTACTACTATTGCTTCAAAAAGGAGAAGAGGCAGTTATGTTTGTCTCACAAGGGATTCAATTACCCCTCCCTTCTTAGCTGTGCTGTGAAGAGACTGCTTTAATATCTCTCCATGTCTTGTTTCTGGGCATTGGGGCAGGTTTCCATCCCTCTGTAGCCCACACCTCGAGTGGCCTTCGGGCCGTGTGATGGGCGACTTGAAAAATTGACATTTTTGTCTTCCACTTCAAAGGTATTGCTTCCCCAATATAATACTGGTTGGTTGTGTGAGTTCTTTTTGTACTGTTAATTATTGATACGTTGTTTTACCAAAATTCTCTCGCTCCGCCGAGGATGCGTGGTGGCGCCCTTTGAAGTTTAGTGCCCCGCCCCCTCGTTCCTCTCTAGCATCCTCACCTGATGAAGATTGCGCATGCAGAGCTCTGCATGCACAATCTTCATCAGGTGAGGATGCTAAACTTTCTCTGTAGTTTTAAACTTTTTATTTAATCGTTATAATGCATTAATATAGACTCATGCCTATCTTCGTTATATCCACAGATATCCATAGATTCATATTGTGTTGTAGATTTTGGGAATTTCATTGTCTAAAAAGTGTAATTTTACAGTTAGAAAACTTGTGTGGGTCACGAAATTGCAGTGATGCTTCAGGTATGCAACGCACGTGTAATGTTTAGTGTTGTTGTATGCTAGGTGTTGCTGTACACGGTACATGCGTAGTCATGTACAGGTACATACTTCATTGCTATGGGTGTATGTATGGCATTGGCTCTGCTGGACATTGGGGGAATGAGTGTATTTCTGTGTGAAAATTATTTGAGTGAAGTTGGGCGCTCAATGACTTATGTTTTTGTTTGTGTCTCATATTCCCATTGCCCAGTGCTGCTGTGCCATTGGTAATGGTACATCCCATTTGACTGAACTTGGTGTTTATTGAGATTTTATACTTATATAGTAAGATTTAAGAAGAGATGAAACCCTTATTGTCGTACTAGTGAGGAGAAGTTTAATGACCTTAAGTTGATAGTATTTTTAATGTTAATGACTAACGTAACATTATGCAACGCACTTGTGGATTATGTTGTACAACTTGGTGTAAATGGCTGAACATGTATCTGCTGGTTCTAATATATTTTTCTGTACTTTTTACTGCCTGCACAATCTCCATCAGATTCATTGTGCAGGTTAGGTCAGTCGGGTTACAAATAAATCGTCAGCACACATGGCGGAGAGATTACAGAACCTGTGAGCATTTGATGTTATTTCAAGTGACAGCCGCTCTGGACCCTTCATGCTACATACTTGTCCCTGGACCCCCAAACCCATCTTACAGTTGCATTGAAAGTTAAAGAATGGACATGATTTTTCTCATTCAAACACCAATGACCACAACGTAGTTCACGACAATCACTCGTTACAAATGACACCATTAACAAAAGTCATTTTCTCAATTGACAATTTAACAAATTTAAATCAGAACAATTTGAAAATTCATATTTAAACACTGTGTGCGTATAATACAAAAAAGTCTAAAATGATGGTTTAATAAATGCTATTTATTGTAATTTTTGTATAATTAAAATAAAAACTAAACGAAGAAATAACTTACACAAAATGTCTCGACACCAATGTAAACTAATAACATCTCATTCAAATAAATGATTAACACACCATATTTCTGTATTTCAAATATATTACTTCAACTTGACGTTTGTAAACAAAAGATAGCCCATCTTTTTTAAATAAAGGTAGCATATTTATCAGTAACACTGGCCAAATTTATTCAGCTTATAAACTACTTAAATAATAAATCAACCAAAGATAACGCTGGATAAATTTCCTTTAAAACATGAGCAAGTTGAAAACCATTTAATTTGGAGGTGGGATTAACTTTATATCAATTTAAATTGTTACTTGTGTGAGAAATATGTAACAAGATTCAAAAATTAAAAAAAGGGAAAATGTATGATCATTTCACACTGTACAGGTTGATCGTTGTATTTTATTCAGTAAAATTAAATCATTAGACTTGAGTTTTTAATTTTATATTGATATATCTTTATTTTTTACTTAAGACAAGAATCTACTTTAAGAATTGAACGTTAATGATTAACTTGATCAATTAAACCAAATCCAAAGTTTCACATTTTATCTCCCTTTTATATTCTGATGCCTTCTTTGTAATAATAAGATTCAATACCAGTACTTGCATTTAAACACTACTTCCCAATCTCATAGTTTCCATGCAAGAGCAAAATGTTGTTTTTTCCAAATACGTAGTGATATTTGAACTTTTTACATTTGATTTTTTTCATGTTGAGCAAGATCCCTAAGATGATTGCTTTATTGTGGATACTTCACAGAAGGAGATAATAAAATATTCATATTCTTATCTTCCCTTCACGGAAAGAGCAAGGGGGTCAAATCCAGCAAGATTTTAGTAAACGTCACAAGAATGTTTTAAGTTGCTTTAAGTTTGGAGAAGAATTGTACTAACTTTTAAAAGCATTCAATAAAGCAAAATAGAAAGCAATATATTTGTTTCATGTTATTAGTTTGTTCAAATTGCTTTATTCTGAGGAATTGGGTACTTCAAAAAATTCCAAACATGCATCATCAAGAAGAAGAATTCAACGCAATTCATGAGTAAACTGAATACAATTTAAGCCTACATTACATCACAAAAGCTGTATTTTTAAATTTAGGTTCTTAATTTCAGGGGACTTACAGAGGTATAGTTGAACTTATGAAATACATTTTCCAACTCAATGTTTTTTGTCAGAATAAAAGTATCAAATTCTGTGGTCAGTTTGACCGTTTAACAATTCCAAACATACCTCTTGTCAGATTTGAGGTTTCCATCATAGACAAGATTAATTAATTCCTTGGCTAATCCCTTATCTACCTTCGCCAATATTTGATTCCAACAAGACTTGGTTACACCATATTCTGTGTAAAAACCCTGAGGTGAGGCACCACACAACTCACAAACCTCCTGACCACCTCATTCGGTTTAAGGGTAGTGGAGGCAGATACCCACCTAGCCTACGTATCGGCTATAGGCGACTTATCGGCTACTTATCAAATACTTATTGACTACTTATTGGAGGGAGGATTGCTTGACTTTCCCAAAGCATACCATGATACTTTTTTTTTCACAGACTGACTTTCATGGAATGAAAAGAATCGTTTTCAAATTGAAAATAAAACGTAATTATTTAGAATGGAACACACGCACAAACCAAAAACTTGTAACTTCGCTGCTTTGAATGATTAAATAATCCGATAATTACCAGCTGTCCTTTTTCAAGCCTGCGGCCAACATTGGTAATTGTCCAAGACCAGTATCCGCACTTTATGTTACCCAACATATGCATGAAATAACAAACCTGTGAAAGTTTAAGCTTAATCAGTCATACGAGTCACAAGGACAAAGTTAAAAAACCCTGAAATAACAAACCTGTGAAAGTTTAAGCTCAATCGGTCATCGGAGTCACAAGGACGAAGTTAAAAACTCAATTAGTATTTTCATTGTTTTCAAACATCAGGATTCAGACTCGCAAGATCAAAACTAACTGTTTTACTTTTCTGAAAAAACTACAGAACTTCTGGCAAAACTATTTCAAGGGAAATTTTCTACCATGAACATCTTTATACATGTAAAATATGAGTAACTGTGAATATCTGTATTTTCAATCTCACCAATGTTATATACACCCTTTCAAATTGATTTGTTAAACTATAATTTAACAGCTAAAAATCATTCTAAAATAATTACCAGTGTTCTTTCAACAAACAGTATGATCAAATAAAGCTAACTTATCGCGCTATACAATATTCGATAGTCAAAATCTTCAAAGCTGGTTGAATTTAAAAGAAGGCATTCTTTGTGCATATAAAGCAGTACAAAAAAAGTGGTAGCATATAAACCATAGAGACAATATCCATGGAGATAACATGGTACATTGAGTCAATGGTGGTTAAAATTTCACTATTGATTTTGTTTTTTTACGTTTGACTACATACAGTAAGATTGCACATACACCCATGAGCCCATCAAACAATCCATCTAACCCCGTCTTTGGTTAACTAATAAGATCCCAGAGAAATTGTACTTTCTTTATATACAAGAATGTTATACAATATACATGAATTATTTACATTAAAATGCATATCTAATTGATGAAACCTTTTCCAAAGCCTTCCTCTCAACATTGCTTGGATGTCAAGGTCATATTCACAAAGATATTAATGCAATTATATTTTTGATTAATATATACAGCAAGGCCAAGTAAAAGCTTAAAGGCTTGCATAGTCTTACAGTGCGTTTTGAAAACCAGAAATTGTTTTATTTTGTTTGAATGTGATGGATGACAGACATGTTTAATCAAATCTGACTAGAAATGCATTTGATTAATCTTGTATACTAATCTCTAATATCTAACTACTTAGCTCTCCGTCCAAATGACAGCAATGATATTCTTGTCCATTTGTAAAGTATTGATTCATTTACTTCACTTAAAGGAATATCTGTTTTTACCAGGGTACAATCTGTTCTTTCCTCTTTGTTTTCATGTACAGTTAACCCCAAACATGAAATCTCCACGAATGATTGTATTTCAGAATACAAGAATTATACATTGGATGTATTCATGCCAACCCACATTCTCTGAAAAACAAAAACAAATGAGGTTTGGTTGGAAAACTATTGTGATGTTGGTTTTATTTCAATTTTACTTACAAAACCAACAAGAGCTTTAAACTTGTGCTACTTTGAAGTGATATTAATGCCTAGTGCGAGCTGTGCTCTTGATGGATTCTCATAACAATCAGTCAGTGATATAATGATGGGGGTAACTCGCTTTTAAAGAGGACACTTTTGATTATGAACTGTCTTTATCATTTCAGTCCGTTACGGTACTACTGGTTATCACTGACAGTAAGACTTGTGATGGAGGGAGAGCGTCAATTTGGTTGACAAGCAGTATTCAAAACCACCTTTATCATTTATTCTATATAAAGTGTAATTAGTGAGTTATTCACTTCTTCCCCTAAAGAATATGATTGGTAAACCACAAAGAAAACTGGTTGCCAAGTTTAAATCTGAAGGTCACTGATTCTAAAGTTCATACCAGTACCAATCCTCCAGAGAAATATTTCCATCTGAAAGCTCACTGATTCTAAAGTTCATACCAGTACCAATCCTCCAGAGAAATATCTCCATCTGAAAGCTCACTGATTCCAAAGTATATACCATTATTAATTCTTCACAGAAATATTTTCATCTGAAAGTTCACTGATTCTAAACTTCATATCAGTACCAATCCAACAAAGAAACATTTCCATCTGAAAGCTCACTGATTCTTTAGTTCATACCAGTACCAATCCTCCAAAAATATTTTCATCTGAATGACTGTAAAGTTGAGCCAAACCTATTTGACCTAAATCACCGTTCTTTATTTTGATTGCAGCAACTGAAATAAGCATAATCTCTCACAAAACAAGAACTTTTTTCGATTAAATTTGTACAAGTTGGTTGTACATTGTATTTATTGAAACACTAAAGGAATGAATTTACTCTTCCAAAAACCAATGACGTACTTTCCATTTAAAGGAATAAAGAAATGTACAGACATAATATATAATTGTTTGTTACTTGAAAACAAAGACATTGACTAGTCTGAGTGTAAACTGATATCTATTTATAAAGGTAATTTTTAATGTTATCCAATTTCTGAACTAGAACTTATTATGTAGTAAGGCATAGTACAACTTAATCATGATGAGCAAGAACCAGAATTCACAAAGCATAAATATTATAATATTTAAGATTTAAAAATTTGGTTGAAATGTCAAGATATTTGCTCCAAGAGATGATCAGAGCAAACTAAATAAATTGTTGAACTGTTTAACCAGATCATTACTAAAGGATCACAGTAACCTAATTATATGCAGACTATTCCTTCAAACATTATTCTGTGCATTTAATGGTGAATAAATTATGCACATTTTATTTGTCAAATTTTAAAAAATGTTTGACTATTATTCAACTTTCTACAAGGCTGTGGAAGAAAAAACCTGAATGATTTTTTGTAGATCAGTCTATTGTGTCGATATTCATATTCAAAGCTTCAAGAGACTGGAACACACACATGAAAGTAATAAGGGAACCATCTACATGTAAATTATGACAGACATTGTTCAAATTCTGATAACAAATATTTCAACAATATGAAAGACAACAAAGAGGGCAGCAAAACCAGAGTTATTGAATATTTTTATTGACAGTCACTCAAATCAATATTGCTAACCGTCAACACATGGGAAATATGATGCAAATGTTGCTGACCCATAGTATGTTAGTAGAACCTTCACAGTATCCTGTATATGTTGACACATCTGAGTGTAAAATCTTTAGAATTGGATAAACATTGCAGTCTAGTACAGCGTGGAGATACCACAATATCTTCTATAGTACTAGTCATAGCTTGGGATCAGCATTGCAATCTAGTACAGCGTGGAGATACCACAATATCTTCTATAGTACTAGTCATAGCTTGGGATCAGCATTGCAGTCTAGTACAGCGTGGAGATACCACAATATCTTCTATAGTACTAGTCATAGCTTGGGATCAGCATTGCAGTCTAGTACAGCGTGGAGATACCACAATATCTTCTATAGTACTAGTCATAGCTTGGAATCAGCATTGCAATCTAGCACAGCGTGGAGATACCACAATATCTTCTACAGTACTAGTCATAGCTTGGGATCAGCATTGCAATCTAGTACAGCATGGAGATACCACAATATCTTCTATAGTACTAGTCATAGCTTGGGATCAGCATTGCAGTCTAGTACAGCGTGGAGATACCACAATATCTTCTATAGTACTAGTCATAGCTTGGGATCAGCATTGCAGTCTAGTACAGCATGGAGATACCACAATATCTTCTATAGTACTAGTCATAGCTTGGGATCAGCATTGCAGTCTAGTACAGCGTGGAGATACCACAATATCTTCTATAGTACTAGTCATAGCTTGGGATCAGCATTGCAGTCTAGTACAGCGTGGAGATACCACAATATCTTCTATAGTACTAGTCATAGCTTGGGATCAGCATTGCAATCTAGTACAGCATGGAGATACCACAATATCTTCTATAGTACTAGTCATAGCTTGGGATCAGCATTGCAGTCTAGTACAGCGTGGAGATACCACAATATCTTCTATAGTACTAGTCATAGCTTGGGATCAGCATTGCAGTCTAGTACAGCGTGGAGATACCACAATATCTTCTATAGTACTAGTCATAGCTTGGGATCAGCATTGCAGTCTAGTACAGCGTGGAGATACCACTATAGCTTCTATAGTACTAGTCATAGCTTAGGATCAGCATTGCAGTCTAGCACAGTATAGAGATAACATTGCAGCCTAGTACAGCATAGAGATACCACAATATCTTCTTTAGTACTAGTCATAGCTTGGGATCAGCATTGCAGTCTAGTACAGCATGGAGATACCACTATAGCTTCTATAGTACTAGTCATAGCTTGGGATCAGCATTGCAGTCTAGTACAGCATGGAGATACCACAATATCTTCTATAGTACTAGTCATAGCTTGGGATCAGCATTGCAGTCGAGCACAGCATGGAGATACCACTATAGCTTATACAGTACTAATCATAGCTTATATTTGGCTATACTACAAAAAAACAAAAACAAGGTTACTCCTTTGACACCTCAAAGAGAATAAAAGTATCAAAATTAATCTTGAATGAAAGAAGAAAAAACACTTCAGCAAAGAATTATATTCTTATAATAAAATGAATAATATTATATAAAACTCTTTAGTTTGTTCAAAACACATAATTTGTAGCATTCCTTGATGAGCAGTACTATGATGTAATCCAGCCTATGGGGGTACTGCTGTAACACAACATTAAATGGTGTGTGAATGTGATTTCCATGTACGTGTCTCATCAAATGGCAATCGAATCATTCAATCAAGTTGAAGAAGGTTTGGGCAATATCAAAAGGAAACATTCTGTTTTTTTATTCTATTCAAATGTTTCTAGATGAAATTTTTAGGTTAGCTGCCTCTACATTAAATCCCCAGCTCAACATTGTCTGTATAGTGTCTTTAAACGTTTCCATTCTTTGCTCAAATCAAGATATAGGCCTATGTAATAAAACCAACCTGTGAAAATTCCAGCTCATTTCGTTATTTCATTTGCCAGAAAACTGTAAAAATGCATTCAGCATTTCTGTACGCATTCTAAGGCAGAGTTTTGGTCTCACATGAGACGAAAATTAATGTTGGATCTTATTAATTTATTATTCAAAAACGATAACACTTCAGGCAGAAATATTTCAAGGAAAGTTTTCTACCATCATTATCTTTATAGCATGTAAGGTATATGTCAATCTGTGAACATTTATGTTTTTCTTTCTGACCAATATTGAGCTGGTGCTTTTAAGTCAGCTGTTTTACACCCCTGGTTTGGAGTCATCACTTGTTCTTTCTATGATTAGCTATAACTTCAAGTCAAACTATAAAATCTTGTATAAGGAAATTTTATTGGGCTAAATCTCATCAATTTAATGTTGTACATTTATGATTGTACAGAAGATGTATTACGCTCATTATCCATGGGCAGGGGCCACTAACTGAAATATCTAAGCGCCCTCTCAGCTTCCCTCAATCATCACAGCGGTACAAAATTAATCTAAGAACATTTGTAACTATAGCAATGAAGAAAGAATAAATCTGAAACCTTTGATTAATGTACAAATGGAATGTTAGAGAGTTTGAAAGCCAATGAAAAAAACTGTGTTAAAATGTCAAATGACCAACTTGAAAAATGTTATTCACAATTTGTACAATTATGATGGAAATATTACGCAAACATGATTGGATAAGAAAGACTTAAAATCATTCTGATATTTATCCCTTCTGAAATAAGTAGAAGGGGAAAGTCAGAATGCTATCTTCTTTTATAACAATGCAATTTTGTCAAACTTTCACCAAACAATTTGATGCAACAAATTCCTACCTTGGATTCCCCTGCAGTACTATGGCACAGAAATAATAATGTGTACCACAGTGTTACCATGGAGTAGGGTAATTTGAAGGCCAGTCAAAAAGACCAAACTTATCTCACTCCGGAATAGTGAAGATAATTACAAGAAGTCCCCATCCCCCCCCCCCCCTGACTACATTCAACTCAGCAAAAGTAGACAACTTCACACCAAAATTATATTGGTACTCCAGCATGCAGTGTCAAAAATCTTACAAATTCATGGATGTTTTCCCTTGCCCGGCATCCCTTCATTATTTAAAGAAGCCCAAAGGTAAGAATTAGGTGTAAACTGTTCAATGAAAGCACGAATAGATGGCAGCTTTTTACATAACATCACGTCTGAGCAGAGTTAACACTCTTACCAATGACTAAAATGACTACATTTCTACTAATGACATTATGCAGTGTAACACCACAAAGCGTTCCACACTCAATCTTTAAAAATTTGATGTTAAATATCAATTCCCTGAACGTCTCCAAATGTCTTCAATATTCTAATATTTGTTTTATGACATGGGTATCTATAATTATCTTACTAAATTTACGTGACTCTATCTACTTGCTAATTCCTGAATCAGAACCTCATTTACACCCTAGAAACTAGAAAATAAAAATTTGATCATTTACAGCAGCCAAGAAATTAACAAACAAATTAAATCCACCAAATTAACAAGGAGTTGTCAAGCAGAACAAATGATGCTTGTATTAAAATAAAAGTCATATCTACTTATCATAGGCTCATTTCATAGCACTGTTCACCATGAACATTAACCCTAACAGTACAGCTGAAACATTTCCGATTACATCAAGTGTATTTTGCGGTGAGCTGTGTAAATTCGGAACTGGGTGCAACCCTGTAAGTTATCAGCACATAATACCATGGCAAGCAACCCTATGAAATAGGCCTGGCATCATCGCTAAGCACTTTAACTAGTTGACTGAACAAAAACTGCTTAGCTTATTATAGTTCTTTGTATATTGGCTTCATGACATTGACACTGCTTGTGTAAACATCCAAAAGAAAATGATAACTGTTCAAACCAGAAATCATGGATGGTTTTACTGTGATCCTGTAAGGTAGTTTAAATCTGAGGTATTGTTCACAGTTTAATTTCATTCCATAGCACTGCAGCTAAAATTCAAGACAGTGCAGCTTTTGACCAAGCACTTTCCTCATGAATGTTGCCTTTCCCAAGAAGTTCATGATGTGTTTGGCATTCTACATCCAGATACTGAGAGAGTACTCAGGTACCTGTTTTTAGCATCGCTGTTTACATTACTCTGGTTGAAATACAGCATGTGGCACATGGTCGTGATCACTTTGTGCTTATGTTATCACAGTATGTTCAACATGAGCTTCAACATTGTTTTTACATTTGTGAATACGTCTGAATCTATTTAGAGATTTTTACAAAGCAATGATTTTTGACTGCTACGGAATATTATGGGAAATCTAAAACATGATGTAGTGGTATTCTGATGAATACAGACTGTAGGAACATAACACAGAAATCAGCAATTGTAAAATAAACGCAGAAGATCTGGAAATAGAAGATGTACTATGAAATATTCACATACACCTCTGGTAAATATGAATGTAATCAGAACCAAGTTTCATTGAGTGGTTTCATCAGAAACTTGTAAAGTTGATTCCGTTTTGGCTACTTCTGTTGCATCACATGATCATGTTCGTTGTCTCCCAGCTATGATGCTCATTTGCAATATTGTTTGTTCGACAATCAAATCCATATTTACACCATTGTCTGTCTGGTAGCTGGTCATGTATCAAATACAAACCTATCCTGTCTGTTGTCACCATTTGCCATGATGTAGTTTGTGTAGGGTGGTGTCTGGGGGTCTGACCATGGGTGATTAGGGATGCTTGCACTGTAGGAGTAGAAACGTAGCCCCGAATGAAAATCCATATAACGGTTTCTCCACATTAGAATGACAACTAAGAAGGACGTCATGCCACCAAGTGCATTCAGTATGCACTGGATGAACATGTAAGTCTTCAGGTTGAGCAAGAAGGACTGGCAGTCTATGATATCTAAGAATGTGTAAATCCTTGTGAGTCCATCGCTTTCTTCCTTGGTGCAATGACATGTATTAGACTCTCTGTGACAGCCTTCTTTACTGCTAATCATTCCATCAATATTCTCTCCCTGGATTCCACAGAAGGCGCTCGCTATGGTGCTGACAAACAAACAAATCACGGATAGTATGAAGAACGTAGCCTGAAAAACACAAAAAGAAATGCATCACTTGCAATGTCAGTATGAATGTGATTTCATTGGGGTGGGGTGGGGTGGGGTGGGGTGGGGTGGGGTGGGGTGGGGTAGGGTGGGGTGGAGTGGGGGAGGGGGGTTACAGTGCAGGTACACACTAGACTACAATCATTCAACTTCATCACCAACAGAGAAGTAATGGCAGACTTTTGAGACACTTGCGGCAGCAGACACAACAGTCCTTTTTTGACAGTTCTGAGCGAGCATGCACATGCTCAGTACTGTCTGTGTAGTTCTGAGCGTGCGTACTACTGGTAAGAACTGTTAAAAAAGACTATTCAAAAGTCTCCCATTGTGTCTACTTTCATCACAACAGATTAGCAGGAAAGACATCTTTCTTTTTACATGGAACATCTTCAGTTTCTTGACAGTGATGATGCCTATCAAAAGGATAGTATCAAGAGTTACTGGTATTGCTGCAAAATGTTTTACAGAGAAATGTTGAGAAACACTGATACTGATGTTGTTCTCTTGATACAAAATATATTGTTAACTTTGACCTGTCAGTTTTTAGTCTGAATTTTTTATGTTGAACAAAATAAAATGATCAACATGACCCTTGCGTAATCTCTAATTTGACACTAGACGCTGATGTGTATATGTTAAATCTAAATCAACAACTTGGGAGTCTGTACACACAGCATGTGGAAATATACCATAGGGCTCAGAACATGGCAGGTTTGTCTTCATGGCTAAAGCTACTGGATATTATTCTTGAACTGAAGTGAGAATGTGGGATTTAGATGAGTACACCTCAGTATGTCAAAAACCCAAACTCAAGAAAAAGCATAATGTGACAACAGGGTGTAATGCCAAAATCAGGCCAAAATGAATTGCTGTACAGGAAAAAAACAATCTACAGCTGCACTTCAGTGGACACTTTAAAAGTTACTTTGTCAGTGATGAAGTAAATCAAAACAGCAATATGTTGTGTGCGAAAAGGTACATGCATAAATTACTTGATAAACATGTAAACTTTCACAGAACAGACAAGTTTATTTAACCTTAAACAGTACAAATAAATTTCAAATACAAGTATTTGGGAGTAGGGGCATATCAGGGCATTTTTGGGGGAGGGTTTATGGAGGCTGATATGTTGACTGGTATTTCCTTGGGGGTGGGGGGGATGAGAAGGGAGATGTGTATGGAGAGTGTATGGAGGCTGATATGTTGACTGGTATTTCCTTGGCGGTGGGGGATGAGAAGGGAGATGTGTATGGAGAGTGTATGGAGGCTGATATGTTGACTGGTATTTCCCTGGGGGTGGGGGGATGAGAAGGGAGATGTGTATGGAGAGTGTATGGAGGCTGATATGTTGACTGGTATTTCCTTGAGGGTGGGGGATGAGAAGGGGTATGTGTATGGAGAGTGTATGGAGGCTGATATGTTGACTGGTATTTCCCTGGGGGTGGGGGGATGAGAAGGGAGATGTGTATGGAGAGTGTATGGAGGCTGATATGTTGTCTGGTATTTCCTTGAGGGTGGGGGGATGAGAAGGGGTATGTGTATGGAGAGTGTATGGAGGCTGATATGTTGACTGGTATTTCCTTGAGGGTGGGGGGATGAGAAGGGAGATGTGTATGGAGAGTGTATGGAGGCTGATATGTTGACTGGTATTTCCTTGAGGGTGGGGGGATGAGAAGGGAGATGTGTATGGAGAGTGTATGGAGGCTGATATGTTGACTGGTATTTCCTTGAGGGTGGGGGGATGAGAAGGGAGATGTGTATGGAGAGTGTATGGAGGCTGATATATTGACTGGTATTTCCTTGAGGGTGGGGGGATGAGAAGGGAGATGTGTATGGAGAGTGTATGGAGGCTGATATGTTGACTGGTATTTCCTTGAGGGTGGGGGGATGAGAAGGGAGATGTGTATGGAGAGTGTATGGAGGCTGATATGTTGACTGGTATTTCCTTGAGGGTGGGGGGATGAGAAGGGAGATGTGTATGGAGAGTGTATGGAGGCTGATATATTGACTGGTATTTCCTTGAGGGTGGGGGGATGAGAAGGGAGATGTGTATGGAGAGTGTATGGAGGCTGATATGTTGACTGGTATTTCCTTGAGGGTGGGGGGATGAGAAGGGAGATGTGTATGGAGAGTGTATGGAGGCTGATATGTTGACTGGTATTTCCTTGAGGGTGGGGGGATGAGAAGGGGTATGTGTATGGAGAGTGTATGGAGGCTGATATGTTGACTGGTATTTCCTTGAGGGTGGGGGGATGAGAAGGGAGATGTGTATGGAGAGTGTATGGAGGCTGATATATTGACTGGTATTTCCTTGAGGGTGGGGGGATGAGAAGGGAGATGTGTATGGAGAGTGTATGGAGGCTGATATGTTGACTGGTATTTCCTTGAGGGTGGGGGGATGAGAAGGGAGATGTGTATGGAGAGTGTATGGAGGCTGATATGTTGACTGGTATTTCCTTGAGGGTGGGGGGATGAGAAGGGAGATGTGTATGGAGAGTGTATGGAGGCTGATATGTTGACTGGTATTTCCTTGGGTGTGGGGGGATGAGAAGGGAGATGTGTATGGAGAGTGTATGGAGGCTGATATGTTGACTGGTATTTCCTTGAGGGTGGGGGGGATGAGAAGGGAGATGTGTATGGAGAGTGTATGGAGGCTGATATGTTGACTGGTATTTCCTTGGGTGTGGGGGGATGAGAAGGGAGATGTGTATGGAGAGTGTATGGAGGCTGATATGTTGTCTGGTATTTCCTTGGGGTGGGGGGATGAGAAGGGAGATGTGTATGGAAGCCAGTTTACCGACTCGGCAACTACCAATATTCGTCATTACTTCAAGAAAGACTAGTGCATTCAGCATCAAACACAGAACCCCACTGAATTCAATGTCAAAACAACAATCTTTTTTAGCAATAAGTATGCTCTAAAAGAAAAGGTACATCTTCTGGTAAACAAAATGACTAAATTTTAATCTGGATGCCCTAATACGTCTTGATTTAGGGCTTCATTTGCCAACTAGGGCTCAAAAATACTGACTGGGAAAAATTATCGGGGTTGGGGTGTCACCCTCCTGCTACCCACCCCTCCACCCACACGCCCCCCTGGTTGATACTCCCGTTGTTAGAGGCTACCTAGATATGATCATTGCGAAAGGACGTCATTGCAACATTATGATTCATCAAGGAGTTTTATTTCACTCTAAACATTGAGAAAGAAATAGGAAAGAAATGTCAAATAAAATGAACTTTAAACTTTTGTTTTGAAACAAGAAACCTTTTCCAAAAACATTTTAAATTTATTTCTTCTTTCCTCCGAAACTGAAATAATAAATTTGCACATCAAATGTAACAATATCCACCCTACATAAATAAAAATGATTCCTAATACAGGAAGGTTCATCAAATATGCAGGTGGCATTACAAATTGTATAACTTAAAAGGCTTTTTTCTCAAAAGCTTCATCATGGAATCCTCTTAATAAATCATTTAAAACACTCAGGAAAACAATAAACTCATTTTTATAATAAATTAAAGAAACTGGTAAAGTGGTTGCATCACAAATACTATAAAACAAGCTCCGTTAGGTTCAACCTTTTTCTCTGTTGTATCTATCGACTCAATTACAGAATATGTCATGTACAGCATATCAACCTTCATAATTAGAACATGGAACGTCACTCCATTACAGACCCAAACGGTTGACAGAACAAGCTTGTGTAGCAGTCACCTTACTATACTTCATCAGGTGTACTTTCATATCAACTAGACCAAATAACACTACTTATCACAGTCCACAGCATTTGCATTTGGAGACAAAGTACGCCATTGGTAATTATCAGGGAATAAAGCTGATAAATTTCACTCAAAAAGCTCACTTATAATTAAGTACCAATTTTCAAAACAAATGTTTCTGTCAGAAATATTTTCCAAGTCGAGGAAATTGCATTTTAAATATCCTCCATTGTTACTTATTTATAATTGAAATACGCTTAATATAAGCATGCACAAATCCCTGACTGTATTTTGTCGTTATAGCTTTGGTTATACTGACCTCATGGCTTCAGAATATCATTTTGGTTTGCATTCTTCAATCTAAAAGTTCACTGCTTGGTCCTTTGCAAGAAGTGACTTATTATCTGTCCCTAGATTTTTTAATAGGCTAACCTGCAGGTACTAAAGTCATACCCACGCATGTTACAAGTGGACACCACTAACACCTTCCTCTAACCTGATAAAAACTCAAGTATCTTGAATTTCCAATACCCTATTCACTGAGTAAACACACGAGCATCTCAAAATAACAGTCAAAATTCTTGTCATCCTCAACACAGATCTGTCTAAACCTTTAGATGACGGCTAGAGGCAAACAAGCCTCGGACTGAAGAGAGAAATTGAAGCAGATCGCCAAGGATGATTTCTGCTGTTATCACATCATAATGGCCGATACCTCTTGACATTCACAATGTGCACATCATGCACAGTTCAATCCAAAAGCTTTTTTCTTGATGTTGTAGTTAAATAAGATAAAGAAGATATATGTGATACTACAAGCAGTGATGTGCTTTAACAAGACAGTACATACTAGTCTAGTGTAAGCATTTCATGAAAGCCTACTTTGTTTATGCCCTAAATTGCTCCAAACAAAACGTAATACATTCGCACGCGTGACCTGTGTGGAAGGGAGCGTGTACCATACATTACAGCATACACGCACTGCGCATTACTTGAATGCTCACGACGTATGTAAGCGGGATTATGATTGGCTGTCATCTTCTTCAATCCTAAAAGTACGAGCCTCATCAAGGTCCAATCAGAGAAAGTTTTAGATAATTAGTTAGACCAGAACCTCCCTTAAACACACTTTTTTAAAGAAGGTCACACGGTGGCGTTGTTTGTATTTACAGCGAGTTGAAGAGACTTGGGTTACTGAAAACCATGATTTTACACACAAAATGATAAGTACTGCTAAAACAACAAATAGTATAAATCCTAAAAAAAACCAGGCTTTTTTTCTTTAATAAAAATTCAATATACCAGTGTGATGTAGAATTATGTTGTCTTCCTTGTACTCTTTTAAGAAGTCAAAGCGTTGCTCCTCTTTTTAGTTGTGTACAAAAAATGACCTTGAGGCAGTTTTTTGATAGCAATTTCCATAACGTAAAAATCAGAGACTGTGTGAACGCTTGAAAAGGAGTGATAACAAATTGAATTCACTGCCAAGCTTTTTGCAATCCACTAACTTCCCCTAACACTACAGTACCCATTCCTTAGCATATGTTGATTTCTATGTGTTGGTTAAGTTGGTATAAGACCAATAACCCTATTGAATGATTCATGTTGAAACCCAACACCCAAAAACATTTCTCACGATGTCAAGGATAAAAAAAATTACAATTTAAAACAGTGAATTCACAATAATAAGTTCTGAGTGTGATGAAACTGCAATGGTGATTTTTCTACATTTAATATTTCATAATGAATTAAGGATTAAACTGAGTATGTTACTATTGCTGTACAATCCCTTCAAATCAATATACTCAAAGGACTTAATGCGAGTTTTCTCAAGAATACTTTCATAAAGATTACTGCTTCACACTTCAATTCAGGTGGCAAAAACAACAGTAATATCTCTTGAGGGTATAATAACACAAACAGCCCTGTGAAGTCGTGAAGATGAGACTGAGTTACCTTGGGCATATACGCTGTATCACTACTCACATGTAGACGCTGTTTACACCCTATAGACTAGGCTTACACTCCCGTAGGTGCAGTTCTAAAACACTGCCGACTGCTTCAAAAACACACACCATAAAGTGCCAATTCCCCCTTGAGGAGACTGTACCAAGCACACCGTGAGGTGAAGGTATGGGTGTTTATTATAATTCCATTTTCTCTGGACATTTAATTGCCTGGATGTAGAGAAACAAACTCTATTTCGTTTTGATGACGGGAATTTGGTGGGGACAGGTAACATTCTAAAAGAAATAAAACACCATCAAATCTTACCCAATGATCTAACTACAAAATCTTCTCCTGATACCTAACCTGTGAAAACCTTATTTGTGTTTGTATTACAATTATCATTGTTCAGCAAAACACTGTGTGGTAGGGGGAGGAGTGAAGATACTGAACTGATAGCTTTGACTTACATCTCAGAAGTTGTCTGTGTCAGGAAGCTTCAAATACAAATACATCAAATGATAGAGGCTTCAACATTTAAGCTTGCGGTAATTTTACAAATGTTGAATTCCCCGCAGATCAACTAACTGATACAATGTGGCAATAATGAAAAAAATAAAATAAAACAGATGTTGAATACATTTTCAGCTCATCTAACAAGGGTGACTTTACTTTGTAATCCCAATGACAGAAGGTTTATTGAGCTTACCTCTCCTCCCTTGATAGACCTACAATCCCAAGGAGCAATGTTCACAATATAATACAGTAGCTTACTGTTAGTTTGACATCGGTTGTCACTGATATTGTTCAGATGCGGTGTGATATGTGTGTATAGCTTACTCAACCCTGAAATGTCATGCCTTGCTTATTAATGGACCAATATGAAATAATGTCTGTGTTGAAATCCTGCACTGAGTTATGAACCAATAGAGCGCAACATTCCTTTGATGCACAAGAAGTAATGCTCTTACGAAAAGGCCTACATTGCAAATGTGATAAATTAGAAAAAGAAGATTATAGAAAAATCAATTGTTGCTGTTTCCTCATTCTACAAGGAATTTAACTTTCCAAAAAACTTAAACTTGTCTAAATACCAATGCTGTACCTTAAAAATTCAGGAAAATGGAAAGCACTAATAAGAAAATGTGTTATAAGTGCGTGAAACATCTTCTATATCAGAATTTCTGCCAGGCATGCAGAGTACAACATTTTGTCCTAGCAGAAGGTCACGTGCAATAAATTGGCTTCTTAAAAAAACAAGATTCTGTTTGTTTGTTGCAAGAATTACTCCAAAGAAATGTTTTTACATTCCCGTGGAATTTAACTTTCCAACAATGAATGACAGGAAAGTAGACTTTCACACTCAGTTTTCTTGAAACACAATTTTGCACATAAAAAATAATAATAGTAATAGCAGTTCTTATGCAGTTTTATCTATGCCTGAACGGGCGTCTCAAAGCACTCATTATTTTTCTGACAGGTCCAGAGCTGGGTTTGAATTATGAGAACCATTTATAAAGCACTTTTTAATGGTTTACAAGTTGATCACTATAACATGATAAATTATAAAAATTTATCTCGACTACATGTTGCTAAGAACAGCAGAAAAACAACATTAGCAACATTCAAGTTTACACACAAAGAAGCCAAGAAAGTAAAAATAGTCAATAGAGCAATCAGCGCTGCCATGGTAGGTAAGCTCAGAGACTTTTATGTAACCACATACTCCTATTTCATTAGCTCATTAAACATTCAGTAAAGTCAATCGTGATCAATAACACATTGATTGCTTTGCTTACGCAATGATGGCCTCATTATTGTACCCAAGTCACTATCACATTAGAGTCTCTGGTACATGAAAGTATTTTACTAAAGCTCTAAGAAATGACAAAGTTGCAAACATTTCTAAAGTTTAATCTCAAGCAATAAAGCACAAGGGCGTTTAATCTCTATAACATGATAACTTTAGCAAACAGGAAAATGACCATTCTAAACAGTTAAAAGATGTAACAACTGCATCGAAAATAAAGACAGTTATTATCAGATACAGTTGTTATTATTTGTTTTACCCTTACACCAATGGGTGATAAGCACTGTTTTATAATATTGTTATTGCTGATGCAATTATCATACCTGTTAAATTGTTGCAGTACAGGATTGGAAATGGCCTCTGGTCACTTTGCACTTTCTGTGGTCTTGTGCTTTAAACAACTACTCTAGAATACAGGGTATCATAGGTTCAAATCCCACTGCAGGACTCGGAAATACTGAGTATACAGTGCTTATCACACATCAATGTAAAAAAAGGGCTGTGAGGAAAACAAAATTGTATTAAAATAATATTCATAAATACCTAGGACAGTTTATCCATTTTGATTGGTGGAGGGGAGATCAAGTAGCCATGTTTAAATGTGTGATATAGACATGATTGTAGCACGCAAATTTGGATCGCCCAATTTTGAAACTTACGCGATGCGCTCAACATGGATAGAAATTTAACGCAGACCCGAGCGAGGTGAGCTGTCAGATTTGTTCTCAACTTTTAAAGGTTTTTGGATGTTTTTAACAGAAAGGTATTTATGAATGGGAATAAAAGTGTGTTGAATCGGTTTTCAACAAGTTGTTTAAACACAGTGAGGCCTGGTTCTCAATAATTTTACTGAGACGAAGTCAAGGTAAAATCTTCGAGAACCAGGCCTCACCATGTTTAAACAACTAGTTGAAATCCTCTTCACCACACTTTAATTCCCTTGTTACTATTCTAAACTGATGTACAAGCTCATGACATTTAAACCTCACTGTGTATTGTACTCAGGGGTGTGATTGACCACAAATAAAAAAAACTGAAATTTAAAAAGTACAAAAAAGCTTAAATTCAGAGTAAAAAGCTGAAATCAGCCTAAAAACTGAATCCTCACACCCCTGTGTACTGCTTGCTAACAGTAACAATTAACCAATAAAACTTACACGCCTTCTGTGCTGGGAAACCAATTTCCAATTAACCATTAGGATTTTTTTCCCGCAGGACTCACACCGCACTGATTATAGTGCTTATCACACATCAGTGCAAGGGTAAAACCCAAATATTATTGTACTTTATCCCCGATGCAATCATTACCTAAATTAAATTGATACAAAGTAAGTCTTCAAGTCCATATCTTTAGGCCACTTTCTATAAGGCATGTTTAGGGCTCCCTCATACATCCCATCTCAGTACGGATGATGTCTTACATCAGACAGCTCACACAACAAATTGTCACGAACCTTCAGGCACATTTTCATTCACCAATAAAACAAATACCAGCTGGGATAAAATTTGATTACCATCAGTCAAGGTATGAGTTTTTTTTCCCCCTTATCTCTCAAGGATGTGCGAGTCATAACGTCAGACAAAAACAATTAGAAAGGAGAGTCATCTGCAGCAAGTTAGTTAATCCATCTGACTATGAACTACTGTTGGTAACAGATGGTAAATATTTCATGAGTCAGGCTGCATTTTACATTTTTGAAGAGACAAAGAGATAATTCATTTGTGTTTATTGGCTTATATCATTACTGGCAAAGTAAAGAACCAGCAAAGGGATGGCTCTTAATAGCATTACATGGTAATTTTTTTCAATGATTTAAGAATTGGGCCTTATTTTCTGAACTGTGATGATTTATTAGTTCCTAAACACATTCATCACATCATGAAAAGCAAAAAAATGTGACGCGCCCGCAGAGCACTGTGTACAAACCGAAGCATATTGAGATTCATCACTGTGTGAAAATGCTAAACTTAAACAGGTCAACAGATTCAACGCTTCGTGAAATTGCAAAAGTCGTACCATGAATGTTTGGCACAGTGCCAGCTCTATGTATTTCAACAGGTAAAGTGACAAATTTTTGTAACTGCGTGAAAACGCAAAACGGCAAATCTATAGACCGATTGCGCGACAATGTTTACATGCGGTCACGTGACCCCCATCGGGTATGATGTCATACAGCTGATGAGAAATACATGTAAAAGCATACGCCTTGACACAGAGTGAGTACGAAAACAGTCGATTTTACTTTCGTTAATTGATGAATTAGTTAATCAGCCCCTTTATTTAAAGTAGTATGTTGTGGCATTAATTTAAATCACATCTCTGTCATAATTTAACAGGATTCTACTAAAAAGAGGTTTTTTAAGCCATGCACTACCGGCGTTGGGGACGACTATTATGTAGCCACCCGTGTGTTATTTTGTTTGTAATGTTGGCCTAAATCAACATGGAAAAGTAAGCATTAATACCTTGCCTTGCAGAATTTCAAATAGGATTCTTAAGTTCATACCAGTACCAATCCTCCAGAGAAATGTTTCCATCTGAAAGTTCAATGATTCTAAAGTTCATACCAGTACCAATCCTCTAGAGAAATATTTCCATCTGAAAGCTCACTGATTCTAAAGTTCATACCAGTACCAATCCTCTAGAGAAATATTTCCATCTTAAAGCTCACTGATTCTTAAGTTCACACCAGTACCAATCCTCTAGAGAAATATTTCCATCTGAAAGCTCACTGATTCT
Organism: Marthasterias glacialis; assembly: GCA_911728455.2. Classification (NCBI taxonomy): domain Eukaryota; kingdom Metazoa; phylum Echinodermata; class Asteroidea; order Forcipulatida; family Asteriidae; genus Marthasterias; species Marthasterias glacialis. The sequence goes on from OU452221.1 coordinate 30,121,940, forward strand.
TAAGTTCATATCAGTACCAATCCTCCAGAGAAATATTTCCATCTGAAAGCTAACTGATTCTAAAGTTTATACCAGTACCAATCCTCCAGAGAAATATTTCCATCTGAAAGCTCACTGATTCTAAAGTTTATACCAGTACAAATCCTCCAGAGAAATGTTTCCATCTGAAAGCTCACCTGATTCTAAAGTTTATACCAGTACCAATCCTCCAGAGAAATGTTTCCATCTGAAAGTTCAATGATTCTAAAGTTTATACCAGTACCAATCCTCCAGAGAAATGTTTCCATCTGAAAGTTCACTGATTCTAAAGTTCAAACCAGTACCAATCCTTCAGAGAAATATTTCTATCTGAAAGCTCACTGATTCTAAAGTTCATACCAGTACCAATCCTCCAGAGAAATAATTCCATCTGATAGCTCACTGATTCTAAAGTTCATACCAGTACCAGTCCTCCAGAGAAATATTTCCATCTGAAAGCTCACTGATTCTAAAGTTCATCAATCCGCCAGAGAAATATTTCCATCTTAAAGCTCACTGATTCTAAAGTTCATACCAGTACCAATCCTCCAGAGAAATATTTCTATCTTAAAGCTCACTGATTCTAAAGTTCATACCAGTACCAATCCTCCAGAGAAATATTTCCATCTCAAAGCTCACTGATTCTAAAGTTCATACCAGTACCGATCCTCCAGAGAAATATTTCCATTTTAAAGCTCACTGATTCTAAAGTTCATACCAGTACCAATCCTCCAGAGAAATATTTCCATCTTAAAGCTCACTGATTCTAAAGTTCATACCAGTACCAATCCTCCACAGAAATATTTCTATCTTAAAGCTCACTGATTCTAAAGTTCATACCAGTACCAGTCCTCCAGAGAAATATTTCCATCTGAAAGCTCACTGATTCTAAAGTTCATACCAGTACCGATCCTCTAGAGAAATATTTCCATCTTAAAGCTCACTGATTCTAAAGTTATTACTAGTTCCTTCAAATATATCAACTTGCTCTGTAAACAATCAAACTACTATCCCCCTTGCAATTAGTAGTGTCCTAAACAATAATTTGAAAAATAGTTCATCTTCAAACGTGATTTTCTAAAAAGGCTTAATTTGGGCTGCAGCACTATACCATCGCTTCGTAGAAACAAAACAATAAAATCAGCTGTTGCAAACTTCTTACCAACCACAAGGACCTGTTGTATAAATGCAAAAATTTGTTAAAGGCCTTACGTTTTGGCCTGAGCAGAGTCTTTCTCTTTGAGAACAAACGTGAGGCCATTAAAAAAATGTTGCTTCGTAAAACTGGCGACTAAATGTTTTGATAAATTCTGAGTATAAGCAATAACTGAAAACTCTCAGTACTGTCTTATTTATCAAAAGTTCTTTAGGATATTGTGTACGGATCGGTCACAAAATCTAAATAAGTCCAATAAAGACACTGGTTTTGGAAGCAATCATTCCATATCTCCCGCACTAACTGATTTAACAAACAATTTACCTAATGCCTTGGGGGGAAAGAAATTTTTTTTAACTTTGTTATTTTTTTTTCTGACACTATGTATCATGGCTTTCTAATACAGAAGATTGATTTATTATTCCATGGTACAGTATAGCATATAATTGGATTGAAACTTATCTTAATCGTTCTCAACATGTACAATACAATTACGCTGTATCTGAAAGATATGAATGGAGTCCCACAAGGGTCGCTCATTGGTCCTTTTTATTCTGCACAACAATGATCCTTCAGCTATTTGTTACTTATACTTCATGCAGTTATCACAAACATTTTCTTTTCCCATAAGCGCCTTCATTTTGTATAGGATACTATGTTGACAGAAGACTGTTAGAGATCCCCTTCCTTGGGTTGTACAATGCTACTGATATCTCATCCTCATTTATTCATTTATTTTCTCCATTAAATACAATGGAACAATACTCTGCACATCCTTCCTTGAACACATAATTCCTAGGGAGGCTCAAATTTACAATAAAGTGTACAAAATAAGCAAATTATGCAGACAATTTGATCACAGTGTTTTTAAGCAAGGGCAAAAGGATTCGGACGTCTTGAATAGAAAAGAAGCCTCTTTAGAAGAACCTCATCCTTTGTAGCTCGGGAAGTGTTCCCCTTCATCATGTTCTCAACTGACCTGAACAAGCCTGTTACCATGGAAACGATGACATCAGCAAGGCAACCTGATTTCCCATTAAAATACCTGAAAAGCCGCAGAATGCCACAGTGTGGGCTCTGGTGATATGGAACCAGGCGTTACGGCCAGCCATGTGGAAATGTTCCACCCTGTCAGGATTGTTGCATCACATGTAGGTTGGAGTAAATTGATGAGGTAATTGGTTCTTTAAGATGATGCATAGATGCCTTCAAGGGAGTTTGCTTGGGGACATAGTCTTCCCTTGCCCAGTTGTGTAGTAATAAGGGCAGGGTATGTGGAAATAAATCATTAAACGCATACTTTTCATGATAAAATGTATATGAAGTACCTCCAATGTCTGATGTGCAACCGATTTGATGGTAAACATCAAACATTTGTTAAATAATTCTCGAAAAAAATACAAGTTCTAATAAATGCCTGTCAATAAACCACTGTAGGCTCTTAGCATAACAAAAAATAAAAAATAGAAGTCACCAAAGTTTAAGAAATTTCACCAAGTGTCGGGTTGAAAACATTACTCAGCAATTTTCGAAATTGATGAATTGATTTTCCTAAAAAATAACTCAGGATTTGCAAATACTACCATTTGAAGAAACTCTAAAATGACAATTTCTGTAATATAAACATTGCTATATTTGACACATACCTGATTTGCCCAAAGACGCCAAATTTGCAAATAAAAAAGTAATTAGTGTGACCTTACAAATTTTCACGCAACTAATTTTCATTCGTAATTCCAAACTGGTTTTGCATTTTCAAAAATTGGAAAGGATTTGTCCTCCCCTAAATTCTGCAACAAATAAAACAATTAAGGTCTGTACCAGCAGAGTCAAATTCATTGAAAAAATGACTTGACCATAGAGAATCAGATCAGTTTAACTTGTGTGTGTATCAATAGGAATGGCTGGTGTGAGTTTGAAATGGTTGGATTGCCACTGAGAAATGTTGGATGTAGCAGTTTGTAAAGCTAGTTTGATGCAAAGGAAGCATCTGATTCTGGATGATTTAAAGACAAAAGAATGATATCTCAAAAATAACAGAATGACCAAGTTATATGTCACTCCTAAAAGCTCATATTCTGAAAAAAGATGAAACTGCCATCGATCCAGATGAAACTCTCTTTCAGCCAAGAAGCAAAATAGCCGGTCAAAAACAAGAGCCAAGATGCCACATATGCTGACCCATTAAAGCCCAGTATGGCCTTGTAAATGAGTAACACTGACTGCAACTACAAGAGAAAGATCACTCTGGTAAGTCCATCGGCATCCAAGCTTCACTAACCAATTGATTTTCTCTCTTTTCTCTGCCGCTTTTCCTCCCGCTCCATCGTTCCCTATTGCTCCTCTATTGACTTCCTCTTCTGTTTGGGTCCATAATCGGTTTTCAATAACCAATTCAGAAGACATCCTCTTGCACTCAATCACCCATAGCGTACAAGAACAAGAAAAACTGTCCTTCACAACATAAAGAGAAGACAGCAGAAAAATAAGGGAGCATCGTGGATGTTTTGGGAAAGTCATAGCATTAGAGGCAGTGTCAGTATGGCTGAGCTACACCGTTCAATAATATCGATCCAGCCCACTGCAAGCTAGCATGCCTCCCCGCTGCTTCATTAGACAGTCTCAATTAACACACAGCCTGTGCAATTACTTCCATTGTGATCTCTGTCTCCTGACTTCGGCTAAGGGAGAGGAAACCGTCTCGGTTGTATTACCAATTGACGGATGCTGGGCTGAACTTGAAGCAACAGACATGGCCACATCAAAGGGAAAGTCTATCATATGGCCGGATATCGAGGCTTTATGGCTAATGAAATTGAAGAAGGGTGCGACATCCTCACAGTTCTAGATTCTTTGTGGGAGAACAATTATGGACGAGTGATATTACATTAGCTGCACAGGTGCCAAGACATAAAACCTTTGCTGACTAACATGAAGCATTTATCGTTTATAATGCACTAAACACGGCTGGATGACATGCATCGATGGAACTGATTATCTTAGGGAACAGTCAACCTTAATGACCGTTAAAATGCAAAACTGTTCATATCAGAGGGTAACATTAGTGTCTGAGAATTCAGTGCAATCTAATGTGGCCATGATCAGTTGGGTGTCGCGTGTTACTTTATGGGAACTTATGAATTCATGAAGAGTTGCCACTAATGAAAATATCCCAATGGATACAGTCTTAAAAGAAAACAAAGTGACATTGAACTTTAGTGATTGTAATGCAATGCTATTAAGCCTATCTCGCATCCTTAATGCCTTGTCATGCTAGGCAATTTGTAGGCAACTTGGAGGCAAAAGGAATACTTCACCAGCACAGGAGACATTTGTCTATCATTTTCCTACGTTCCCCAAGAAAGTGATGTAGGAAATGAAATCTGAATGTACATTTTTCTTCTTGGAGATTGCCTGTATTAGTGCCTTGTGTGACAAGGCCTTTAGGTGTTGATAACTATAGTAGTCTGAGCTATGATTCTCAACTACCATCAAACATCTTAAATAAATAGTACAATGGATCGTTGCTTTTTGGAAGGGTCCATTCATTCCCCTGTACCATAGTCTTTAATCAAAGTAACATATCGTCACAGAGCTGACATACTGACGAATAACCTACATTGCAGATCTGACATACCGGCGAATATGTAATAGTATTACTGTAGCGTATTCGCCGGTATGTCAGATCTGTAAAGTAGGTTATTCGTCAGTATGTCAGATCTGCGACGATATGATACCCTTGCTCTAAGTAGAAACCAAATCGTCAACATTTCATCAAATTTTGTGATCAAGCTTTAGTATCAAGAAAAATAGTTTATGTCTTGTCAGGGATTTCATGTCATTAAAACAAGCACTTAGTAATGATTTGAGTCTTTTGATTCTAGTCTTTTAGATGGAAACATTTCTTTGGAGTAAGCTCTTACTTTGGAGGATTGGTATACTGTTATAAACTTTAGAATCAGTGAGCTTTCAGATGGAAATATTTCTCTGGAGGATTGGTACTGGTATGAACTTTAGAATCAGTGGGCTTTCAGATGGAAATATTTCTCAGATGGAAATATTTCTCTGGAGGATTGGTACCGGTATGAACTTTAGAATCAGTGAGTTTTCAGAGGGAAATATTTCTCTGGAGGATTGGTACCGGTATGAACTTTAGAATCAGTGAGTTTTCAGAGGGAAATATTTTTCTGGAGGATTGGTACCGGTATGAACTTTAGGATTAGTGAGCTTTCAGATGGAAATATTTCTCTGGAGGATTGGTACTGGTATGAACTTTAGAATCAGTGAGCTTTCAGATGGAAATATTTCTCTGGAGGATTGGTACTGGTATGAACTTTAGAATCAGTGAGCTTTCAGTTCGAAATATTTCTCTGGCGGATTGGTACTGGTATGAACTTTAGAATCAGTGAGTTTTCAGATGGAAATATTTCTCTGGCGGATTTGTACTGGTATGAACTTTAGAATCAGTGAGCTTTCAGATGGAAATATTTCTCTGGCGGATTGGTACTGGTATGAACTTTAGAATCAGTGGGCTTTCAGATGGAAATATTTCTCTGGAGGATTGGTACTGGTATGAACTTTAGAATCAGTGAGTTTTCAGATGGAAATATTTCTCTGGCGGATTTGTACTGGTATGAACTTTAGAATCAGTGAGCTTTCAGGTGGAAATATTTCTTTGGAGGATTGATCCTAGTACTTTATGATCAGAGAGCTTTCAGATGAATCCAGGAAGTGATAAGCCATGGATTACCTCATCCTCCACACCCACACTGAAGATCATTTCTAGTTCTAGGAAGTGTTTGGTTAACTAGTCCATGTCTGAATGGTTAATGTAACCACAATGGATTGCTAAACAACGCATTAAATACTTCAGTTTACTAATCACTGTATTAAAGAGAGCAAATGGAATGTATGGTTTGAAACAAAACCTGTATATGCAGTTTATTAATGTTGCACTGATGTGGATCTGTTCTGTTCTTTGTGATGTAAATGAAGAATGAAAGAGAGCTATTTTGTGAGTATAGCCCCTGAAGACAATAAGAGCATATTGATCAGAATTTTAAGTTGTTACACCACTGGTTCTTTTCAGAACCACCATAACATAGGAGATTTTATTACATACACCTTAGCTTCAAGACAGTATTCCCACCTGCAGAGTTTCAATTCCTAAGAATTTGTATCTCATAATTTGTATCTAATTATTATCTTGCGGGGTAAATTTCCGAAGTTACAAAATTGACAAAGTTTAAAAGTAGAATATAAGGAAACTTTCACATAAATATCCCTTAAAATTGTGTGGTTTTTGTTTGATTCAACAAAATTGTGCCCATATGTTTCTATATAGAGTGAGGTTCTGCTGGTTGTATACCTGAGACACAATTTTATGTTTTTTGAATCACTACTCACTAATTACAACACACTGTAGATGTTTTATTGCATGAACAACTCTTTAAAAGGATAAGGAACGATTCCAAACAGCAACATTTTAAGAGATTTGAAGGCAACATGTCCCTTTAACTGATGAATTAAACACACACTGGTACACTCAAAGTGATACTTACATTCAACAATCAAATTGTTTTGATGATTTTAAACACCTGATAAAACTTACCTCTTCTTTTTATTTTTACAAATACATGTAATTGTTGTTGTCACCATGGAATAAATATACGTTGAATTTAATTGAAGTGAATCTCTTGGGTGGAAAATTCTCCACTAAAACAAATTTCAGAAGTTGAAATCTTCAATGAGCATGAATGTTTAACTTGATTGCTTGTTGGTGAACTATGATAACTCCTGCAGTTTCATCGTAAACTGCAGCCTCGTAAACTATAATGGCTTCTGATTGAAATAGACAATACACTGACAAAATAAATTCAGTTTATTGCTTGCGGTTAGACATGTCAAAAAGCAGTCTCCAAATGACTATTGTAATCTTAAACTTTAAGATACACTTCAATTCATCCATTCCTTATTATAATTTCTGTTAATCTAATCAAACTAGTAAATAGGGTTTAATGGTGATGAATACCAGTCTTTGTTTGTCAAACATAGAAATACATTTGTAAAAAAAACTGTAACCTATTGTGTTGGTTACTTTTTTCTAAATATGCTGTATGAATGTGCTGTACTTATCTGAAATCTGCGAGGTGCTTTAAAAATATTATATATTTCTTGATAACCACATTCAAATTGGTGAAATATCAGGGTGACGTAAAGCACTGCATTAGGGAAATGATCGCACCATTACTGAAGTATTATATCACTCAATGACAATGATTCTAAACATCATGCCAAGTTGTGTCTTCTCTTTAAATCAACCTGGCGACAACATCATCAAGCCAGAAGAAAGAACAAATTGAAATTGATTGGAATCTGGTGACTTTGAGAAAGGTTGGAGACAATTCTAGGGGGTTAGATTACAATATGACTGATGGAGAAAGGTGGAATGATGAGAAATGATGAACAGGGTGAAGACCAAGCTGAGCAAAGAGACAAGGTTCCCAAGACTGTAAACTCGGGACTACTCAGACAGGAATTTAATTGCTGATGATCGGTAAAACTGATAAGGGTTAATACTAAGCATCCCAAGACAAGGGCTGGGTTATAATGGATGTGAAGAAAAGTACATTTAGATCGATAGTCTACAAGATTGTGGGTATGGTTACAAATTATCAACACTCCCCACAGAGTTGAGGTTACATTCCCAGAGCTTAAGACATAAATGGGAGCCTGACGATTTTGAAAATGTATCACATTACGACACATGCAAATTGTCTTCAATTAATACCTTTACAGATGCAATTAGCACAGTTTTTCTGATATATAAGTCGGTAGTAAATTTAGGACAGTATCAACAATTCTTTAGATTTGTTGCATCTGAAATGATGACCAGCATCTTTTGGTTTAGCTATGAGATATGTAGGAACTCTTTTAAAATATTACATATACAAGTATTATGTCTTTTACTGAGAAATTGAATAAAAACTGAAAATGTACGCAACAGTTTTCATAAAACAAAGAAAAGTTAATGTATACTTGCTGATTATTTTTAAAATAAGTCATTAATAATTTGATAATTGAAATCTTGAAATTGATAAAGATTCACTTAATAACATTACAGGATGTTAAGACAATTACAGGATAGCTCAGAATGAACAATATTTGAAGAGTTTTATTCTGAAAGCTCACTCATTACTAAGTTTATACCTCAGTACCAATCCTCAGGAGAACTACTCTGTCTGAAATACTTTCAATATTGGGGAAATCGTATTTGAAGATCTCAAGATCACCTTGGTTTATTTTGATTGTCTCAACTGAAATAATCTCAATATGCTTGTGCACAAAATCCTTGTGAAAATGCAAACCGTTTTTCATTTTCACCAGAGAAATGTTCACATGTTGTCTACATGGTGAGTTTATTACAAAAAACACTGATGTACGTTTCGTTTAATAAGTGACTGCAACATGTGATGGAGATATGCTTGTAAGTGATGCATTGATGCATACATGCTGTGCAACTGTTTATGGTTATTCTGTCTTGCCTGATCAATCGCATTGGATCTTCAAAACAACAAGACTGTCACAAACTATAACACAAAAATAAGTAAAAACTGATTAAAAACAGCCATGCTCAGACAATGAAAATGCCCTAGGAGGAGCAGAGCCCTAAATGAGAAAAGATTTCACCCTCCGCTATACCCCTAGCACTCTTTAATAATAGCGTGTACGACATGTTCCTCATTCGCGTCGGGGTAAATCGACGCAATTGAATTCCATTCCCTAAAATAGCGTTCGTCACCTCCCCTTTGCGAAATGCGCAGAGCGGTAAATTACATTAGACTTGAATTAGCTTCTTGGCTGCTTCAGGCGTCTTTGGTGCAATTTTCATCATTACGACTTGGGACGAAGAAAAGATGTTTGGAGCAAACACAAACACGTCAGCGGCAAACTGTTTGTCACATGTGAAGGGTAAGGAAGGTCAGAGAGTCTTGATTGGACATGGAGGAGAGACGCTACTGGTGAAGAACCAACTGACAAATACACCTTATGAACAACCTTGAATTGTTCAAACAGTCTCTTCAAGTACATCTTGACAGTGTGACAGACTTGAGAGGAAGGCTACATCATTGATCATAACCTGTCTATCACATTATTATCCTGTTCATGACTTTAGTTTATTTTGTCTGAAAGTAAACAAGATTCAGCCAGCAACTTTAAACATTCCATGTTCTTAATCCCTCCGTTTACAAACATGCTAGTGTCAGTAATTGTTAGTATTTGTTTGGATATTTTATTCTTTGGTTCCTCAAATTGATGTCCAAGTGTTGTGAAGAAGTTGTTGGATATCTATAGTGCATTAGAAGGGGTAAAACGTCTTGAAAGCTGATGCAGTGATAGCTAACAAAGATTCACAAGTTTTCTAAGAACGCCTCAATCCAAATGACACATAAATATCTTCAACGTTGATGATATTATCTGCGACACCTTAAAGCATCTACAGGTACTTTTATCACTAAGCTGACTAAAGTTGTACATGAGTTGAAAGCACTCACACCCTATTTGAATGTTTTCTGCACTTTGCTCCATCCTGCCCCGGCTAGATGGATGTAAGAAGGAAGTTTGGAGTGAAGAAGAGAAGTGGAAATGATAAAGAAGATTATACTGAGACTCATGACTCAAACTGAAGAGGATTCACGTCGAAGGTTGAAACGGAACTCAGGATTGGCGAGAGAAAGGGGGAGTGGGAGGGAGAGACAGGGGTTTTGGCAATGGAGGAGGATCAAACAGTAAGAGGAATGCTGGAGAGAAACATGATACATGAATGTATGATGATCAGAAGAAAATTGATAGAAATTATCTTTAATGTATTACCATAATTTAACAATTCTCCCTCATTGTTGAAGATTCAGAACATGTAGAGGCTTTGGTGTCAATGGACTGGGTAAAGGTTTCAAAAAGATTTCTGCCTTCTCTGGCATCTCCCCTGCTGACAGTGTTATAAGTGTTGAATACTGGTGCAAACCATTCAAGTGTGGTCAACTGGAAATCCTCAGGTTAACCTTTGTAATAATCTCATATTCATAGAGCCATATGTTCTTCACTATGTAACTTGTTTCCCTTGATAGGAAATAACACAACCAGGATATGTTAACTCTGCTGGTTCTTACACAAATATACAATTTGTATTTCAAGTCTTACACTATGAATGCATTTACAACTATTTGAGCAATTTCTTCATCATTCAAAAAACAAACTTGGTTTTATAGTAAAGGTATGTGTATTACATCGCTGGGTTTTTGGAAGAGTAAATTCATTCCAATCTTCTAGTTTTTATTACACACACCATAAAAATTTCATCACATTAGATCACCACATTTTAGTGAAAACAATGAAAATGATTAATGTTTTGTCAGGAATTTTGTGCATGTTCGTATCGGCCTTACAATCCATCACCATTTTTACGAAGGGACGAGCATGTCAAAAATCATGTTTTCTACATTTTTTTGATTTTTCATTTCTTGCCTTTAAAATGATTGTAAGCCATCCCAAATTGCTGCTTAATACAAATTATGCTTAGTTTATTACAATAATTGGTTAGTGGGCATTCATCCAAGTAATGGAATTTTGCATTTTCACAAAGAAAGGGACATCCCCAAACATGTGCAAAATACATTATAAAAATGGACAGGCAACTAGGTCAAGTCGTGTTTGCGATTTCAGGAAGGCACGGGTTGGTCAGCACTTGTCATGTGACATGCCCACCCATCACTACGTAAAACATACAATAAAGATGTGCACAAAAGAAGAGACAGGCATGTTTGACTAATTGTGTTAATTAATCAATGTTTTGGTGATTTTTATTATATGATTGATAAGATCTAACTTTTAACAAAACACAATAGGGCACTTAATGCACGAGAAATGTTTTAATACTGCAGAGCTTTCAGTTTTGAATTAAGCACTTTTTAAAAAGCGAATATCTCAAAACATTCTTTTAATTTATTTTGACATGCTTGTCCACTTGTGAAAACGGTGAGGACTTGCGGCAGTTGAAATAAGGACATTGATTTTGGGGGACTATTTTTGTTTCTTTTGTAATTATCACGACTGTATTTCATCTTAACATCCCACACATCTCCTTTATACTGAGCTGTTGAAAGAAATTGAGAGAGCGTAATTTGGCAAGGATAAGTACAAGGGTATACACTAATCCCCTTTATGATACCAGTTATCAAGGGACGGTATCCTTCAAGGATGACACTGATTTTATTATGTCTCCATGATGATCATCTGACATTCCACACTATAACCTGCTACTTGTCAAAGCAATTAAGACCATTCCATAACTCACTTGTTATCATACAGCATGGCTCACGCCTTCCAAATTACTTGGTGCAGGAATTAATTTCCCCGGGGGGGGGGAGCTGTGTCACTGGGTAAACGGTTCCTATGCACCATCATACCTTAAAAACCTATAGCAGTTTCTGCATCCATGACTAAAACTCCCACTGGAGATCCAATTGCCAGAAGAACAAAATTCTGGATCAATATTATTATAATTAAAATGTATGCAGGAACTGTGGACCATTATTAAAAGTTGACATGCCAATCGATGGAGTCACACCTGGTGTTGATTGTGTTCATGCACAAAGCGTACTTGAAACTATCATTAAGTGAAGTATGCCATGGCTGCCGTAGTAGTAATCATGTCTACCTGTCGCAGCATAATGTGTGGAATCCTTGTTTCAATGAGGATTTTAATTAGTGGGGTAGTGAGGGTGAGGGGGAATTGGGAGATTCAACCAACCCTCTTTATCATTGTCCTGCCAATGTTTTGAATTTTTGAGGTGTAAAAAAGGAATAAAATAACAATATGGAAGACAGCAAAGGTAGGTGAGGAACTTTCGCAAAGGTGAATTAAAAATCTCTTTGTTCTGCATCACAGCAGTCTACAAATAATTTGTGTTGTCCCACACATAATGGAACGCATGCAACATGGGCACGCACAACATGAACACACGCACACACCATGGGCACAAACAAAATGGAACAAACACGCCATTACAACAGCATCAATATGATGGGTAGATTCTACTGACGATAACACAGTCATGACAAGAACTTCTCACTTCATGGCTTCATGACCACAAACATTTACCAAAGTTAGCATGATGGTTAAAATTATGGATCTGTTCATGACTGGATAATAAAGTTGTCAAATTCATGATGAGAAGAATGACTTACTCACGGCTGAAGGCCAACACCTCCTCTAAGTTTAATAAGAAAGGGAGGTATAACATATCATAGATCAAGGTCCACTATCATGGCTGCCTTCACACAAGTTTACGACTAATCTACCTTTGTAGTCAAATAATGAAGTTGCTTAACAATTTTGAGAAGTGGCATACCTACACTACATTTAAATTGTTTTGTCACTGTCCAAGGTTTTTAACACATTTATCATCAAGACTGAGTGTGAGTGGCTACATGATGCTGTGTTCGTTTTATATTCATGACGCACTGCCATTTTCTTAATGTGACGCCCAATTCCAAAATCATGCACTTCTTGGAAATAGAGAAATGGCATTAAAAAGTGAAGACAAACAAAACATCCGCCTTGGTAACAATGTGATGTGATGGCTTAAACATTCTGCATGCTGATGAGTACTTCTTTTAAAGCCCCAGCTCAACAATGGTAAGAAAGAAAAACATGAATGTTCACAGATTTACATACAGCTTACTTGCTATAAAGATAATGATGGCAAAAGACTTTCCTTGAAATATTTCTGCCTGAAGTATTATCGTTTGAGAATAATAAAATTAATTTTTGTCTCATGTGAGACCAAAACTCTGCCTAAGAATGGGTTTAAAACTGCTGAATGCATGTTTACCGTTTTCTCACAAATGAAGCAACGATGAGCTGAAACTTTCACAGGTTGGTTTTAACACATATGATTTATGCAAAGAATGGAAGCATTTACAGACACTTTACCAATGCTGAACTGGAACTTTGAAGGCCTAATTGAGTGATACTGGTATTTGAAAGCTTTTCTTCTCATCTATTTGATGATCAAATAAACCCAGTTTTGAGGTTTGGCTGGAAGTTCCTAATTTTGGAATGGAGAGTCCCATAGTTGTACTGTCTGTGTTAACTCTTAGGGTAGCTGTAGCATACCGCACTTTTTTTTTTTTTTTTTTTTTTTTTGTCCTTTTTAGTTCTGAGGAAAAAATGTTTCTCAACTCACTCTCTGGTCTGTTTTTTTATTTGTAAACTTTTTAGTGGTTTTTAACAATCTATTTCTTGCATTAAATGATTATTGAAATGGCATCAGTAAAATTGGCATATTGCATCTAAGACTGGGTTTAGGAACCCAGTCGTTCAGAACCAAATTTCACACTTTAGTCGTTATGGTGAAATTTGAACATGATTTTATCAAATCTGATCATTCATGATATTTAATTTAAGCACGCATAATCTCTGACAATTCATACGTCCATACTGGATTGCAGAATTGGATTGCAGATTGTTATTTCTGTTACATGATCAAAGCAAATAAAGGACACATGGGTAGTTCATTTCCTGCTGTCAATGAAATTATGTTTTTTTCCAAAAACTTTTAAAATCCTCTTTAAATTTTAAGGAGTGCTATTTGTTTCATTCCTAGGACAAAGTAAAGCAGTGCAAGAATTGGGATTCCACCATTTTGGTGACCGTAAGCTCAGAATTCTGCAGTAAGCAGAGCCATGCAATTATACCCATCAGCTTAGTCTTCAGAAGAATAAATTGGATGCTGAAAATTGTTCAGTGAAGGCAGGGATGAGATCAAGAACTTTTATGCAATCATCAATATACTGGTAGATTTACATCCACTGAGTCTCTCCAACTTAATAAAACTGTACGATGTTTTCTTGTAATTGTCTCTTTATGTTATTCATCTTTGATGGTTTTAGAAGGAGGGGGGGGGAAACACACTTAAAGGTCTTCTCCTAGTGACAGATACATGTTTTCCGGCTGGAAATGCCAAGGCTATCAGCTTCGGTGAAGGCAATAACGAACCTTTCAAAATCAATCGCAAAACTTGATACTATTTTCCTCTCCCAATAATTATTCAATCAGGAAAGCAATTATTATGAGACTTTAGAATGACTTCAACCCAACCCCCACAAATGGACTGGCATTCATGCAATCCCCCTGGACTGGTAATCAATTCTTAATGAATTGTACCATACAAATACTCTGTAGGTATGACTGTATCAATCTCATAACACCCTAATGTCTAGATTCACCATTATAATACTGTAGGACCATCAAGTCCAAATGAGGGGGAGGGGGGGGGGGGGAGTGTAGAAATTGATTTGTTTTTGTCATAAGAGACTTCTTTATTTGGTAGAAACTTGTGAGAATGGCTGTGTAGGAGGATAGGTATATCGCTTTGCAACCAGGTGCAAAATATATTTATTAAGGAGCGGTTATTTTTTTATTCTTTAAATTGACAGAAATGATTACACTATAAACAAATGATGCCCCTTGTTTTTTTTTGGTTCAGCAATAAATAAATGATATTGTCTCTTTAAAATGGTTTTACTTCAATGTGACTGAATCTCTTCATAATGCGACTGAATCTCTTCATGTCAAACATTGTTCATTAACATAGATGCTCATGTTGGTAACAATTTTTTAAGTACGTCTTTTTGGTAAACATTTTTTGCACATTTCAAACATCAAATGAGTAAAATCAACTAACAATTGCATGTAGCAGATCTTTTGTAAACTTCGTTTGTGAAGATTACAATCTAGACATGGGCACTTACTGAGTTGAAATAGTATTTTGACTTCTTACTGGCTGAAAGATAGATTTGTCCAAAATCAATCATTTAAGAATTAATACGAATGTCTTGCACACAAATAAATTTACTTAAAACAATCATCTGATTTCTTGTGGTACAAAGAACCGACTGATTTCAATATTGTGTAATCCTGTTTCTTGGCCTGCCTAACTCTATCCCTTACAGACCTTTGTAAAATAAGACACACCGCCACATTTACATGTATCTGTCACTACATCTCCTTTACATACAGGCAAGTTAATTTATTCACATGAATAATACATCTTATGCATTTATTAACCTATTTCCCTCTTGTAGGTACATACACACACAAACAGGTGCTGGACCTCACCTGTCATTACCTGCCAATGCCACAAGCATCCCTTGCAAACATGACAAGTGACATTCACTGTACTTCCAGATTTCTTACACTTGTGTGTCCAAACACAAAACCATTTCTTCACAAATGCCTATTTATGTTAAATCTTACCTGGAAAGGATCTAGGCACTTGATTTTTGCATAAATTTACATAATGTGAAGTGTTCTTGCCAAATCAGAGGCAACTGGGAGGATCCAATATCATTGTAAATTCTGAAAGAGTTCTAAAATCTTTTGACTTTACAAGAGAATGTTTAAAGTTGTGATTTTGTGTCAACATTATACAAATTGAAGGTTTTGTTCTTGAAGGTTTTGAACTACATGCATATTGTTGTTTTACGTTTGCAAAAACATGCCACACAGTTATGTCAAATGAATGCAGAAAGAACTTTGGTAAATACTGACCAATATGTTTATAAAGTCTGTAATGAAGGCACTAAGTAGAGATCAGTCGCACACATTCAAACATGGTTCTTTCTTTTGTCTGTGTCATTTTTTAAAATAAAATAATCACAAAAATGAAAAGATCCTTTATGCCTAGTCTAACATGTACAATTCAATGAGCTTTTACAATGTGTAAGCATTGATAATTCCATATCAATGAGTCCCAGAAGAGCATAAACACCTTCCTATCATAAGACATTGCAATGTTCCAAGAAAAGTCATATGTGCTCAACCTCAACATGCTTTGCCATGGAACACCACTACAGGGTTACTACAACTGCATATACTTCATTCTATATCATTCAAGACATGCATTCAACTGATAAAGGTGTTGCAGTTAGATAAGAATTAGGTTCAATTCATGCTTGAGATTTATTTAATCACAAGCTGCAGTCCTGTGCTTTCTTTCCAATCTTGTCATTAATTGCAAACCAAAATGAATATTGCACCGATCTCTGCCTGTGTTACTTCTTTGTTTTCCCATTTATTCAAGCGCTAAATATTCAGTTACTGATGCAGCAGTTTGTTGAAGTGTAGAGGTAAAAGACGGCCAATTTACTGTCTCATGTTATTAGATTACCAGCTTTGACGATGGGATCCATGGTTACCTTCACATTCCTTCAAGACACCTGGCAGATGGTATTTATTCCTCATCTCATAAGGTTTTAATTTACTGAAAAGGAGCAGGAACTCAAATACATTAGATTCTTCTTAGCCACTTGAATTTAATATTACATTTGAATGGATTTCTTGATCATTTATTGCCAAAGGAATTTCACCAAGAGTTGTCCTGAAAGACTATTACATGTATTTACTTTGATCCTTCTATTAAGAAAAAAACACTTCATGCACTAACGAATCTTTCATCACTTTGCCTTGGAACTTGTTACCTTAACTTTATGAAACATTTGATCTTTTTAATTTGTCGCTTGACCCAACCCCAAAGCATTATGTATGATATATACCAATCTTTCAAACACTGCATTGCAACAAACACTCATGAAGAAGCTCAATTTGCAGAATCCAAAAGACAACAGGAAAAAAAATGTCCACTCATGTCTTTTCAAAATAACCTTGTTCAGAATGTACATCAAATTAAAACTGAACTATCAGGGCTCAGTATCTCTAATCATTATGCAAAATTATTTGCAAGGATTTTATCACTTCCCTTATTGTTGGTATTGATGGATTACCATTGATGAGTATCAGAGCCTGTCCCAGCTTTCACAATCAGAATCCAACAATGTAAAAGCAATAACTCCATAGTAGAAATGAGTGATATATTGACAAGGAGATTGATCAAAATAAATGAAGTGTAACTCAAGTTGACACTTTTCTCATCTTGATCTTCAACTCTGTCATAATTTAATTTGTAGCATTTCTTCTATTGAGGAAAAAAAAAAAAAAACCAAAACAGCGTAACGCTTTCATTTAATTCTTGTGATCATTGACTGTTCTCATGTTGACTAGAACACAGTTGTCTCTTTCTTGTAGCAATAGCTTGGTAATCATTACATTAGTGAGAGTCTAGGGTCTATATATACTTCATGGAAACTAACATTGGTTAAATCAATAATCAATAGAATATATCTTCATCTTCCTAGTGATCCGCCCAGCAGAAGTAAAAACCTAGCATCAATACTTTAATTTAAAATAGACAATACCAAGGGAAATCGCTAGGAAATAATCACTCTAATTGTTCCCAAACCAAACTTCTTTATCTTGACTCATGTCCCCTGTGAAAGACAATTTAGCAGGATATTCAATGGACTCCACAGAGTGCTGCTTTGTCTTGAGTCTCACTGGAAATCATTGGCCGATATATCTCCTCTAAATCCAGAAGAACAAAAACAAAACTAGGTTTGCCCTTTGGGGTGGTAGAAGAAAATGGTGCCAGCCGATCAAAGTGGTCTCAATGAAAAAAAACAATCACAAAAAAACGAGAAGAAAAAAACAAAACAAAAGATAGACAGTGCCTTGGCCAAACACATGCCAAAAGTTTTGTACCATGTATTTTTTGAAATGGCAAAATGATCTGTCAGATATAATACAAACTCTCAAGCAAGAGGACCTGTGAATCAAACATAAAGATTGTGGCTAAATTGACTGCTTGAATGAAGACTACTAATTGTGTTATGATGAAGTATTAATTGTTACCAAAATGTTTAAGATCTTTTTAAGTTAGCATTGCATTATTGTGCCCAACAAAAAAATACTGGTTATATTTGGGTTCAATAATACATACTTCAAGAAAGCAAAAGGGACTTTGACACTTGTTTGTATGTCAAGAAACACTGCACTGTGAATGTGCAATATCTAACATAGTCTGCAAAACATCATCATAATGGATTTAAAAAAATGTGTTTGTTTTTGTTTAGTTGTTTATCATTGTACTTTTATCATTTTTTTCCCTAAACACACAGCCATCCCTGTATGCTGATCATGCACACTATAAACCAAACAAACAATCAATATTTGACGTCATAAGCCAATTTACAATCCAAGAAAAGGATTTTACAATAAAGGATAAAGTACAGTGCAAGTCAGAAGTAACAATGAAAGACAAATAAATGTCCTATGTACATTTTCATCTGTGACATGGCATAACTGATATTGACAAGTTTAAATGACTAAACCTTGTAGATACTTCTTTAGCAAAGGCAAAGAACTTATCAAGTCCTTCACTTAAATCAAGGCAAACACTCTCCAGCATGACAGTAGTTGTGAATAGATGAGGTTTTACAAAAAATCTGATTAGTAACTGTTTAAAGGTAAATAGAATCATTGGATATTGAAATAACTTTTTGGTATCTTATCTTGTATTTTTTGTCTTAAAGATAATCTTTATTCTTCATCAAATCCATGCAGCTTTGTCCAAGTTTTTATAAATTAATATAAATGTATTTTCTTTTTGTTTAACCCGTTTTATGTCCAGGTGTATCTTGTAATTTGTCTTCTTTGCCATGATAACTTATACTTTTAGCTCAGTTGATTTGTGTGGGCATGTACATTGGAAATGGATTGGCAGTGGTTAGTTTCTGTCATCGAATAGTACTGCTTTAGCCTAATTCTAAAGTACCAGTAGAATAGCACTGTTTTAGCCTCATTCTTAAGTGCTAGTAGAATAGCACTATTTTAGCGTCATTTTAAAGTACTAGTAGAATAGCACTGTTTTGCCTCATTCTAAAGTACTAGTAGAATAGCACTGTTTAGCCTCATTCTAAAGTACTAGTAGAAAAGCACTGTTTTAGCCCCATTCTAAAGTACTAGTAGAAAAGCACTGTTTGCCTCATTCCAAAGTACAAGTAGAATAGCACTGTTTTAGCCTCATTCTAAAGTACAAGTAGAATAGCACTGTTTAGCCTCATTCTAAAGTACTAGTAGAATAGCACTGTTTTAGCCTCATTCCAAAGTACAAGTAGAATAGCACTGTTTTAGCCTCATTCTAAAGTACAAGTAGAATAGCACTGTTTAGCCTCATTCTAAAGTACTAGTAGAAAAGCACTGTTTGCCTCATTCCAAAGTACAAGTAGAATAGCACTGTTTTAGCCTCATTCTAAAGTACAAGTAGAATAGCACTGTTTAGCCTCATTCTAAAGTACTAGTAGAATAGCACTGTTTTAGCCTCATTCTAAAGTACTAGTAGAATAGCACTGTTTAGCCTCATTCCAAAGTACAAGTAGAATAGCACTGTTTTAGCCTCATTCTAAAGTACAAGTAGAATAGCACTGTTTTAGCCTCATTCTAAAGTACAAGTAGAATAGCACTGTTTCAGCCTCATTCTAAAGTACAAGTAGAATAGCACTGTTTCAGCCTCATTCTAAAGTACTAAAAAGTAAACAGCCAGGGTCCATTTGGATGAAGCTGTTTAGCACAAACAATTTCCTAGCACTGAAACATCTTGCTTAGCAACCAGTTTGTGACTGCTTCCTTGATAATTTTGTCCTTAGCATACAAATTTGCTAAGCACCAATATCTGCCAAACAGCGTTATGAAATTGGGTCCTGATAAAATGTCCCCACTCTTCTGTTTCGTTTATTGGCACATGTAAAAATGCAATACTTAAAGCCAATTTGAATGTTGCAATTTCATATGATTGAACCTTGCAACTTCCTTATAAAAAGATTTCTTACCTTAACAATGAAGGCTTTGATACTTCCTGAGTAGGCTTGTTCTCTGGTTGCACTGAAATACAGGCCAATTCCACCAGCAAAGATTAACTGCAATCATGTAAAGAAAATCATATAAACTGTCAAACAGAATCAGAAAAATATTGTGTCACTTGATAATGTGTACAGCATGGGGCTAGTTTGATTAAAGACCGATGGTTAACTAATGGTTGGTTAGTGATGTACATAGTACATGCCACTGAAGTTGAAGTACGAATGACTCTAGTCATGTCACGTCAGCACGACCATGAGAAAACGGAGAAACCAACGTTATTTCTTTTCTGATAACTGGTCCCCTCTGCACTGTGCTGATGATACGGCTATTGGTAACCAGCAATGCGACCAACCGCGATAGGCTGGTCGTGAACAGTCGACTAGACTAGTCCATCCATGGTTGACTAGCCTGAGTTTGATCAGAGTTAGTCAAACTATGGTTCCCTATGGTCCTTGATTGAACTTGTTCATAGGTATGATGAACCATAATAGTGGTGAATGACTGCTTTAAAGTCAAAGTAAAAGATCGGTAAATAATTAGTTTAAACATAATTAATACTTTTAGCCTGAAAAGTTCACTGATTCTAAAATGAATACTAGTAACTGTACCATTTCTCCAGATAGTCTGAAAGCTAGCCAAAGTTGGGAAAAAAGCATTTGAAGACCTCATTGCAAATATTCCTGATAGATCCATGCACTATACTGAACCTTTCATAGAATGATTTCTGTGTATTTACTTGTTCTAGATTAATATTTATGCTAATAAACATTTTTACAAACATATGTTGCTTCTTTTGCAATGTTTTTCACACTACCATTGTTATTAATTCCTGACATGTATCTGTTCAGACTGGATTGCAGTTGTCTTTATTGATCATGTGAGTATGTTTGTTTATCCATGTGGCATCATTTAATAATTCATCCAGCTGATGGATGTGATAAACAAAACATAGTCTGCCAATAATCAGCGATAAGTATTTACCAACAAATATTTGCTGTTCATTGTATAGACTTGGCATTTCTATTTCTTACATGTGAATATAACAATATGACTGTCCTGATTTGCCATGCACATTTTGTAGTGGAACCCTAATTTTCACAACTGTGCACCATTCCACAGTGGAGACATCTAGGGGCTCCGCCGACATTTGCCGAGAAAATTCAGCGGCGTTTCAAGTTTCATAAAATGGATTTGAGACTCAGTTGGCAAACAGGCATGCACACTGCACTGTGCATAGTTCTCACAGAGTAAGAAGTTTACCCGGCTGAAAATGGAATCAAGAGGTTGGTTTGTTTTTCTCCCCAGTGATATCTGCACTGATCAGTATGCAAAACCACCCCTTATTTCAGTTGCGTTTCGTGGAGATGGCCTTACACTTGTTGTCTCCAGAGCGGCGGTTAATTTGTTTATTCTTAGAAGCGGTAAATCCTGCTGACTGTAATTCTCATCATGTGTGCGTTGCTTTGAATTGTTTAAGCTTAGGCTCACCTAGAAATCTGTTGGTCATCCAAGGTAAAAGAGTCATCGTAGTACAGGCAGGGACCACAAAGAAAAGAGGGGACTAGGGGTTGGGCAACCCAGAATATGTTAATACCGACCTGTATCTTTATTACTATTATATCTTTTGGGTAATAAAACTAGTGAACCCTTTAAACATACTGTAGAAAGAAGATGTTGATGAATTTCATATTTTAAAACTCACTTCATCAGGTAAAGACTAATAATCCAATCCACATGCAACACCCCAGTCCGAAACAGGATTCAAACTGGGATCCACAGAGATTCACAAGATTGGGAAAGAAACCACTAAACCAAAAGCCAACCTTAATGCCAGCATCCTTTACATTTTGAACTCTAGACAAAGCAGGCTAATTGTGTGCATCTATTTGAATGTGTATCATTTAACATGCACACCATATGGTGGATTATTTAAACAGATGGGCAATGGAGTGTATATTTATTTAAACTGAGCAATCATTTTGAAACTGTCAGTTTGTTTTTCTTTTGTTGTACATAACTGCATCAAGAGCAATCATTTACCGATAGATTGTCTGTGTTGATTTTGATAACATCCGTTTTTCTTTTGAAGGACTGACTGCACTTTTTTAATTGATTGACAGTTTATACCCGTATGTACAATTGTGAAATGTAAGACATTATTACGTGCTGGGAAAAAAAAATCAAAAACAGAATATCTGTCATTTGAAACATGATGAAATGACATGACATAACCAAGTAGATCCTTGTCATTTGATTGGAGGATTGTGTCACTCGTCAATCATTAATTAAACCACTACATGGTCTACATCATAAACCATGCATTTTGGTACTTCTCACCATGCATTTTCGTCCGATCCTTTTTCACTACTGCACGCTAGACCACACCGTGCGTACAAATCCACATACAGCAGTACAAAACACCTTCTTCAGTGGTTGCCAGAGTACAATCTTGTAATCTTTTGTATTCTTATAGTTTTATCCTCCAATCAAATGACAATGATTTACTTAGATGTTATGTAAAACAAATAATGAATGTTTTGCATTCGTACAACGGAGAGAATATTTTCATTCGTTGAAAGATGATCCATTAAACTCGGCTTCGCCTCGCTGAATGGAATATTCCATCTTTAGACTCATGAAAATATTCTTACCATAGCAATCATAAATGTTGTAAATGATATTTTACTGCTGGATACCATCCATTACAGGGCATTGTTTTATCAAGCTTAACACAAACATGATCTCAGCAAAAGAAAGTCTTGCTTCACAGAAATGGGTCACCAGCCAATATACCATGCAATGTACATTGATTGTGACTGGTTTCCTGCTAACTTGTGCTTAGCAAATAAAGTTGTTAAGCAATATTGTATTTTCTGCTGAGCGGCTTTATGAAGTTGGGCCTAAAACAGCATACATGATACAATCATATTCCTGTACAGGGACTTTTTGTAGAATAAATCCAACCTACTCTTTTTTATTTTATTTCTGTTGTTTGTTATTTGTTCAGTTATAGTCTTCTTGAAGCAGAGGATACTTTGGGTAATTACTCCGAAATAAATGACCATAAAAAGTTACTTGGTAAGTAGCAACGGAGAGCTGTTGATAGTATAAAACATTGTGAGAAACGACTCCCTTTTTTGACAAAGAGGTAAATTCTCGCTAGAATATTTAAATCTGACAAAGGCTTCAGGCATGAAGCCTTTTTCACATAATGAAAAACATGCAGTTTCAGCATTTCCGGATCCTTCTGTGTGGAAATAACCGCTCCAGATTTTCACCGATATCTCAAGAACACTATTATCTTTTGAAAGAACATTTTTAGAAGTTTGTTTTATGGTATAGACCTACAATTATATAGGATTGAAACAAACGTATGGTTCCAAATACCAAAGGTATACCCTGCCTTTGAAGTTATTCAAGAATCCACATGGGAACATCCATCTCCCAAAACATTAACAAGTTCAAGCACCAATACACAAATGAAAAACTAAGTCGACCAACTGCCTGAAACTTTAATAAATGATGAGAACATTACAATGTTACAAACACCCTAACATTCCAAATTAAAACTGTCCGAGTTGCTTGTGTTGCATCAACAAGTGAGCATCATCCATAAGTAATTTTCCGACACCTAGCCTGTGAAATCCTTTTAGTAACACTAACAGCGATGACGTGGTGTCAGCTGCATGCATTAATTACATGGCTAGTCATACATAATGCATGGAAAAGGGACCGAGTAAGAATTATGTAAAGCAAGTACATCAGCTTAATATAAATATCTTAGGATGTCACTCTCTGTAATCCATAGTAATCCACTTCCCAGGACATTATGTGTCTAATATAACTGATTAAAGTCAAGAGCAAAATAAACAAAGACGCTAAGATACATACAAAATGCTGCACAAAGATCTAGGGTTGAGAGAGGTTGTTCATTAAGTCAATTGCTTAATATCACAATCAGGAAAATCCATCAGTCAACAACAGGTCATCCTTCCTATGACAGTCATTTATCAAACACATAAGCCTTAGGCAGGTGCAATGGGGAACTTAAGAATGCAGCCGACAGCAATGATTCAAATCTGTGTTTTTCAGTCGTAACGTGTCATTTATTTCAAGAGAGCCTAGGCCTATTTATCAATATGGAGTGAACGTGTCATAAAATCCTCTTATAATTCCAATTTAAATGCTGCACCAATCTTCTGAAAATAACTGAGCCACAAAAACTTCATTCCATTAGCAAACCTGTGGAGCTTTGAGGACGATACTCAACCTGCCAACCATGTATCAGAAATAGACTGAACTCTCCTTCAAACCAGCTTCATCTATGTCCTTTATTCCTCCTACTTACTCTTATGCCTGCATCCTTGTTGACAAGGATGATGAGGTGCCCCCAAGGGTAGGCAGGGGTAAATTGTGATGACTGACTCTGCGCTAATAGCCAGGTAGTCTGGTTCAGGACATCCAGTCACAATGGCAACTTGTTTGGTGCCATAGGATAATGACCAGCACCGATCAGTTATCATGCAGATGTATTCTTACATACCCAAGAGGAACTATTAGTTTCTTCAGATCTACCCCGCAAGACTATTGTGTTACATTTTGGTGGAAGTTTTAATATATGGGCAGACACGGTTCAAGTTAATTGCAACTCAATGTACACACTGAGGATATAACATGCCTGTTAAATAACGATCAACAGTGTTCCTCAAATATTAACCATTTGGCTTTGTTAGCAACACTGCTCTACTACAGTCAAAGTCGTCTGCTTTTTGTCTTTGAACCAAAACTACTTAAGATGGCCTACGTACATTTCATTTTTATTCAAACAAGAAGTAATGAAACACTGCATGGAATCAACTTAATCTGAAATTTAAAAAAGAATAAATTGCTGCCAATTTGATGAAACTGTTGCACAGAGAGGATTGATTGAACCTATCATGTTGACAACTTAAATCCAATAAAATATTACTAATAAATAAAACCATTTCCAACAGAAAAGTATTTGTCTGTTGAATCTGAGCTTTATTCATAGTGTGGTTAGCTGTTAGTTGATCCTTTTCATATTACAATGTACACAACTTTAAGTGCATTTCTTGTTATTTTCATGGAGAGCTACATTGAAGTCGAGTTGGACTGTCAACCAACACGGCTCTTTCTACTCTACATTATTGTGATGGTATACAGTATATTTAAATAGAGTGTCTTCTGTCTAGTGTTCAAGACACACACCATAACAGGGTGGTTTACTGTTGAATTTAGGAAGAGCACATTCATTTTCAAAAAACAGATAAACAAGAAAGTGCCTGTTTTTGAGAGTAGGTCAACCATTTCAATCTGTTTCAGAATTGTTGTTCATATGTTAAATCGCTCGGTTAAATTACCAAGCCAGACAATTTAAAAAAAATAAATCACATCCAGATGGAAATACAACCAATCTTAACATTAATAACGATGTTACTAACAACACCTTCAAACTTAATTGAAACATCTCTTTCTGTTGGAATGATTTTGTCCGAGGGGATAGTTATGGCACGGTGAAAAAAACAGATTGTTGATCAAAATACCATTCTCAATGACAGTGTGAACTTTGTCACTTCAAGGAAAGCTAATGTAGACAAAATTCAGCAGAAAAATGTAAGCAATTCGGATCACATCATCCTATCTTTATTAGGTATGAAATGTATATTGCAATGACAGGGTATGTTGCATTGGTTGTAATGGCAGATTTTCCTTCTTGAGTATTTTCATTTAATTCTCACTGAGCATTCAGGTTTGAACCTGGTCAGAAAAATCCCAACTTCAACTTTCAAAGTAAATTTCCTTGGGCAACAACTCTCTTAGAGATACCATTTTCATCATCACAAAGTAGGACTAAAGACCTTTATCATGGTGCGGCCATCTTGATTTTCTCTCCATTCAAACCAATGTAACCAAACCGGGGCTGGAAGGGCAAATAGTCTGGTTCCTTTTTGTACAATAAATATTAGCATGTATTACTGTTATTGGATACAGGGAACATGACCAAGATGGTTGCAGCATGATAAAGGTCTATAGTACCATCACCCTCAAAGTCACACCAAAAAGGATACTTTAGTAAAAATAGGTAAACCACAGGGGTGACTGGGTGTTTTTTGGATGCCCTCTTTTGACTATGGAATCCGCCCATCAAAAGGTTTACCAATTTTTTCTTACAGCCAAGCTCAACTTATAAACCACACCAGAAGGTAAAAACAACATGTACACAGACAAAACAGCATTTTGCAGCTGCAGGATCCTGTTAGCTTAGCCAAGACAATGACCAGGCTGGCCAGGAATTATGTTCTCAAAATACACAGTGTTTTAGCAAAGCAATGCTTGATTGGGTTAACCCTCTAAATCAAAACATTGTTACTGGAAAAGTAATTGATTTTTCAGAGGATGGGTGGGTTGTGTGACAGTTGCCAGTTTGCCTGTGATCTACGTTATGAAAACACTTTATCTCATTTCCTTTAATATTCAGTGATAAAGATGGTGATGCAGTAGAGTTTGTGCCAGGACAAAATCACTGATAAAAAAACAGTGTGTTTCTTTACACTTCCAGAATTGTTATCGTTGCTGATGTGAAGAAACAAAGGTTGTTATTTCAGTCAGAATATTTTGCTTCTACATTCCTAATGTTAGACTGATGTCCATGTACCATCTATTTGAAACCCGTTCGTCAAAATGTACCATGTAAATCTTTCTTGATGGTAACTCTTTCTTGATGGTAAGCTGGTGACTGCAACAATGTCCTCCAGACAAACCACTGCCTGATATGAAGAACATGGATTCTTTTATTTGTCATGTCATCTGGTTCATCTATTTTGTTGCTGGTCTGTGTTTGTTGTCATTTTTGTTTTGCCTGTCCGTCAGTTTATTTATCAGGACCATGTTTAAATTGGTTTGCCTACATTTGTCTGATTTTGTGAGTTGTTTTGTTTTGGTCTCTTTTTCTTCAGGACTTAACCTTGCCACATGTATTTTTGAGCCATTTTTATTGTTTTTTACAATTCTGATGCAAAATATTTAAAATAAAAAAGTAAATAACAACAACAACAACAACTCCGTTTCTGGAGTGAATACTGCCCTCTATTGCCTTGTATAGTGTTTTGACTCCCTCCAAAATCATTCAGAATTGTCATCCCAAGTTTCCTATGTTAACTGTTTCCCATAATATCTTGACTCCAATAATTAAGGAAACCTCTACCATTTGTAAAGTCCATATGCGAAAAACCATCAAAGGCTTCAATGTTGAAACTCATAAAATGTATTTATCAATAAAAAACGAAAGGATGAATAACCATACAAACATCAGCTTATAAAAGTAAACTACACTGCCTTTGTAATCTTCCGACAGAAAATTTGCAAATAGCTTTTATTGCATCATTTGGTCAGACAACAACCTTTCAAAGAAATGATCTGACAAACTTCACAATGCAACACAGAGCATCTGTATTCTGACTGTTAACTGAACCTCATCACTGCAGTAAAGCTCCACCATAAAGTACACAGCTATTAA
The DNA here is from genome assembly GCA_911728455.2 of Marthasterias glacialis. NCBI lineage: Eukaryota > Metazoa > Echinodermata > Asteroidea > Forcipulatida > Asteriidae > Marthasterias > Marthasterias glacialis. Next base: position 30,149,468 of record OU452221.1, read on the forward strand.
GAAGATTACACATAAGTGTATTTGATGACATAACTGTCCACAATTATCCCAAGTACACATTCAAAAGAGATTAGCTACCTGGTAATTAGGATGTTAATGAATGATGGGATGAGAATAACACTTGCTAAAAGCTGACAGGCTAATGTACTTCACATACTAGTCAACCATAAAGGAAGCATGGAGGAAAGAATACACGAGGAAGGAATTACTTTGCTTAGATCTTCCTCCCTCCATGCTTGGATTGAGCATGAATATTCAGTAGGTCTTTGTATGAAAACAGAAGCTTTCTTGTGAATCACTCTGAATGTAAGGATAGCAGATCATTTTCTAAATGTCTCTATAAGTTGACTCACTATTCCTTTAATAAAACTGTATATTCTCTGACTTGTTCCCAAAATCTTGTTCCCCTTTGTTTTAACAAAACTGATTGAGGAATATAGCATTACAGACAATGCGCTTCAAACATTGGAGACCTCATTTGCATATTGCATGCCCATGTTACATACTGTGGTATAATGTCATTACATTTATCACTTTTTAAACTGGTAGAAGCCTGATTTCAAGCTATATAAGGAAGCCATAATATAAGTGACTTCTGTAATGAAGTAGGATCCCGTCTCTGCGGAACTGTACTTTCATGGATATTGTCTTCTATTGCCAAAAATGATGTACAAATGTTGCAGTTTGTGATAATTGCATGGTGTTATACCACAGAGGTAAAAAATAAAACTCCATGATTACACAGACCATGACTTCCAGTACAATTTAGTATTAGTAGCTAGTAAGATACTACTCGTTGTGATCACTCTTTTGCATTCGGTGATATTTAGCCATTATTATTATCATTATTAATATTATTATTATTAATTATTCAGCCGAGGATCAATGCAAAATATAGAACATAGGCCTAAAAACTAACAAAACAAGTTCAAGAAAAAAGCAACAAAATAACATGCCCCTCTTTACATGCATACACTGTAAAAAATATTATAAATGTATTTAAACAGAGAAAATTTTACATCAACAGTGTGTTTTTCATTTTCACAACACTTTAAATGCAACATTCAGCCATGTAATTAGAATTGACATTCTTTACGGTACATAGTTAAACAATCTTAATCAAGCCAGGCTAGATGTCACCCATTTCCCAACCATGTTAAACCCTTGCTCTGTAACACAGATCGTACAGAGTAGCATGAATGTACTTCTTATAATAGGCAGCCTAGATATATTCTCAGAATACCTTTTAAACAGGGCCGGGTCAGAGCTGTGTACTGAGGGAGTTGCGACATGGAGGGACCAGTTTTCTTTGGTCATGTGGTTGCTGGAGGCCATTTTAGGTCTAAATGAAGCGCAACCCAATGTGCAGTCTAGTCTGGCATCCTGTGGGGGCACATGCGTTTTGGGAACTAAAAGTAGCTTCTAATTGCAAGTTGTCGCAAGTCTCTCAATACACAACTCTGGGCCAGGTGTGCCATGCTTCTGGGCTCATTATGGAAGAGGCAGTGGCCAGATCAACGCTGGCGGAAGAGGGTTCCATAGATTTATCCATCAGGAACCCTCTGGCAATGCTCTTGCCAGGCATACTAAGGCGTGGCGGGCCTACAATGCTTGCGGCGAAATGGGGCTAACAAATTTGATGGTCTTTTACTTTGTTGCTTAAATAAGAATTGGGGGAGGGGTCCATCAGTCCACATGCAGGTCATGTGAATATTAAGTACGGTTCGGTTTGGGGCCAGCATATGCCAACAACTGTTAGAGTTAGGGGTACAATAAGGGAAGACGAAAGAACTGACAAGAATTCTGCTAATTCAAATAAATGGACCAACAAAGTGGTTCGTTGTCATAGTTCGTTTTTAGTTTTTGTAGTTTTTTTTAGACATAATAAATTATACACAAGGTTAAATTTCTTGCTATTTGTTGTCACTGTATCAATATCAAAGACATAAATGTTGCAGATCATTGCACCCAAATTCAACAATAACCTCACCGAAAAGCACAGTATGGCAATATACTGTGTCAAATGCAAAAGAAATATACCACAGGGACATTTTTTATGTTTATAATCCATTATTTTTATGTGAAGTGAAACTTTGGTACATTTAATAGAAACCTAACAAACTAAAAGAAAATCACTTTGCTCACTATCATCTACATTTGAAAACCACACCTATGAAACTATCTCAGTGAAAGATCCTGCAAAAACAAAAACACTTTTTGCTGTTTAAACTACATGTAAATTGTAATAAAATAATTTTATTACGTTTTCTGGAAGTTAGCTGGAATTTGAGTTTATTGAAACTACAGGATGAACCAATGACGTAATTTACCTGAAGAATTTGATTTGTTCACAGCTACATAATTAGCATACACCTGTAAGTACAGAACTGTTTAATAAGCAGAATGCATTGATGAGTAGCAAAGTGTAATAAAGCAACTATTGTCATTGCAATATACAATTAAAATCATCTCTGAAGGCAGGCCCTGTGTACATGCCTATGCTGAAGGCAGATTCAATAGAGACTATGCCTTATTATCTAGCAGTGGAAGATAAACGAGTGCAATATTCTGCAATTAATTACGTGATTGCGGCGGTTAATAAGGTATAATTAATAAACGTGTACTGAAGACCGAAGTGCTGAAGACACATTATGCATTAGGTACAGCATTGTCAACCATAAGTGACTGGACTTAAGTAATTAAAATGCAACTACCATGCACAATTTACTTGATGAGTTTTTCCCTAGATTTCCAGATGGCTTACAGTGCAGGGTCCAATATCACGATGTTGCTTACCTCAGAATTCTGCGCTTACGGCGTGCCCTGTAAAGCATGTGATTTTATGGGTGTAAGCATATGGGGACTCTTTGGTTAAGGGGGGGCAGAGGGGCTGATTTGCCCAAAATTTTGCTCCGATAACAACACAAGTACCAATTTCTAAAAAAAAGTCCCTTTTTTCATCCTTTTTTTTTTTTTTATTTGCCCAAATTTTCCCCACTGTTTTGCACAAATTTGAGGGGCAACTGCCCCCTTGCACCCTGGCTTGCACGCTTTCGATTCTTAGGTAAGCAGTGGCAGGAAATTGGGCCCCAGGTTGTGAAACATTACAATTTGTCAGTCACAGTGTGTTAAGCACTTTCAATACAGTTGCACCTTATTGCCAAAATGCAAGAATAATTTTATTTTTTCCAAGAATTCCTGGTTGCCTATTTTTGTTTATGATTTCTTCTGAAAGTTGATTATATCACAGCTGCATTCCCAAATTGTCTTCTAATAAGTAATTCGTTTTTCTGATTTTAGTTTGTTGAGGTGATAAAATAACTGACTTGTCATTACTGTGGCAAGGTATTTGACTTTACAGGAATCCTTTATATATCCACTTGAGTTAAGACAAAACATTTCACCTTTCCATTGATTCGCTGTCCTTCTTATGAATTAATGTGACCAGAGCGCCTTTATTGACATTTCCCTTCATTTGCATCCAATGTGTAGGGGGGGGGGGAGAATAAGAAAAGTAAACCAAGCAAAGACCTAAAGCTATGCACTCAGGTCACTCTGATTTCTTTCAATCCACAAGGGAAACATCAAGACAAAGCTGTCTCTGACAGAAAGTAAGCCCAATATTACATGACAATAAGGCATACCCTCAAGGTTTATGAATGAGGATCAGACCCATGGGACTAGAGAAGATAAAAACGCTTGCATTTCAAATGCAAATCATCCAACTATCAAGGTACTTGTGTTTTAAAAAGGTTAAGTTGGATTCAAATTGTGCTTGGTCACTAGGGACCCAGCAATATCAGAATCTATGAATAGTAACATTTAAATCAGTCTTCTCAGAATTCACTTTGCTTATGTTGGGAATGCTTTTTCCTTTTTCTACAACATAACTGAAAAATAACTTTCCAAAAAGCAGTTTTGACATTCTCATAAATTTTAATTTGCATAATAATCACATCGGAAGATTATTATTTTGGTAATATCCTTCTACACCAGTGTGTAAGTTGTTCACGGTATCATGTTCACAGTTGTTCGCTGATTATGAAATTTCAAATGGCCCCTCATCATTGGTTCAATGGTGAGACATCTGCTCTAGAATGCAGGGGTTGTGGGTTCAAATCCCACCCTAGTAACCGATGGATCTTTTTTACACAGGACTTGGAAAGTACGGTATTGATTATACAGAGCTCATCATAAAAGCCATACTAGTGCAACTTAAAAAGGGTAAAACCGAAGTATTATTCTCCAAAATAGAAACTACAAAATAGCAACTGGCATTGATTCTTCATGAGAATATTGGTTTAGCATCTTGAATTTCTTCAACTCAAGTTCACCAATTCAAAGAGAGAGTTTTAGACACAAGATGTTGGGTTTAAGATTTAAGATGTTGGGTTTTAGACTCAAGATGTTAGGTTTTAGACTCAAGATGTTGGGTTTAGAGTCAAGATGTTGGGTAAGAACCAAGGCGTTGGGTTTTAGACTCACTATGTTGGGTTTTAGACTCAATATGTTGGGTTAGACTCAAGATGCTGGGTTGACTCAAGATGTTGGGTTTTAGATTCAATAGGTTGCAGACAACCACATGCTGATCTAAACACTGGTTTGTTACACCAATACATAACACTTGTTGAGTAAGAAGGATACTGTAGCCATCCTTGGAATACAGATGGAGAAAGGTATAAACAAATTAATAGCTGAAGGAGTTTTATTAAGAAATGATTATTATGATGTAACCTTGTAAACAGGTAATGATAAACTATTGCAATACACCACGGTAAGTCGATGATGTCATGCTATGTATGCAACTCAAGAAAGATTCAAGAAATAGTCAGACTTTCAACTTGGGACAAATTAACCTTATGCTGTATCAGTAGATAACATGGTCCTCGCTCTGTGGTGGTATACATACATACATGTAGCAGTTACATGTATGAGACAGAACCATGACAGTTGTGTGCATCTATGTGAAATAATAAAAATAGAAACGTAAAACGGCAAGGAGAATTTTTACAAATGGATTTGGAGCTACATAAATACTTTTACCATTGTTATCATAAAACTACAAATGTGTTTGCAGCAAACCAAACACAGGGGGTTTCGGGTAAAACAAAATAAACGATTGAAAAAAGTATGATGTCATGGTGAATTAATGTCCTTTGCTATAGGTCATCACAGTCCCAATATGGTGTAACAATATTGTCCCGACGTGAAAAAATGTTCGACTTGGGCATTGCAATATATCACGAACTGCGAATGTAAAGAGTATTATCATTGCATCACTAGAAGAACATGAACACCGTGAGTGACGATCATTGGCAGTATTTGATAAAACATTATGAGCTAGCACCAAATTTAGTGTGGGGCCCAAATTAAGTGCTCATTTCAACTTGGTCCAACATTGCCAAAAACATCTTGAATATCATCAACAAAAGGTGCAAAACACTTGAACAAACTACTATTTTATGAGAAACGGTGCCAGACAGACTTATTTACAAGTTTGCATTTTCGTTTTACCTTTTAACTGGCATTGAAACATCTTGAACTCCATCAATTGTGGAAGCTTCTAAACATGTAAAAACAAGTCGTCAGCTCACAACAAATTTAAAAACATTTCGGAAAACAGGTAATAGTTACGCAATGTTGACGTCATGTTGTTTGTATTTAAGTTAGACGTAGGCTTTGATTAGAAAACATGTATAGTGATGCAATATTGACGTCATGCTATTTGTATGTAACTTAGAGCATAGGCTTTGATTTGATGTATTGTTTGTGTTTTTTTATGACTGTAGTTCAAGTTTCATGTGTTACTGACAGAAGCAGAATAATAAAAATAATCTTGGTTTCGGCGGATGGTAGACACCCCCCAATAAACTAAAATGTCTCCTGAAAAGAATTTGAGGACAGTGGTAAAACCCCTCCATGACCCTAAACATTAAGGTCTTTGACATCATTCAAAGTAACAGTAAATGTGCTAAGGCCCTATGTGTATCAAGTTTGTAGTGAACACCATCTCTTTCTACACTGTCGTACTGTCAGTAAGGAGGAATTGTGTATCTGACTTTGCCAATGACAGAGATCATTGTAGGCGTGGACATGGGTGATAATGGACTGCAGCCACAGGCTAGCACGTTCTCATCGGCCATCTTGCTTTCTTATCTCACTTTTCAATTGGAACCCAAATGTGTCCCATTTCTACAAATAGCATGAGGCTCATGGTGATTCATTCAAAGGTAGAATGTTCTGTAGTAGGGTTTATGCATTGTATCTGATTCTCATTCACTGGATCACATACATAATACGTAAAAACTGTCTGTAAAATAGACTTGAGAATCCCAGAGTGTGAACCAAGTCGTGAAATATTCCATGTTATGTGTCTTCTTTTATTTAAAAACAAAAATATCCATGGGCTTATGCCAGGGTGTGAATAACCTAAATGAAGTAGAAACCTTTAGTTTTTGAAGTACGCGCACTGAATGCTGTCTTGTTTGCCATTGTGTGCCTTCCTTGGCTATGTAATTATATACCATAGGATACGTTTACATCCCCCGGAAAAATTCATACTTTATTGTGAGCTGCTGATGGCTGAATTCATGCACAATCAATACTACGTAGCCGCTTGCACAATTAACACCCATATCCTCGATACACGCTTTATGCAACCATGGTGAAACTCATTGGAGTTCAACATCCACTGCCACACTCATTTAATGATTCTATTTCTGGTTCAAGGAAAAACGTGACAGTATCTTTTTTTATTTTTATTTCCAGCCTGTTTTTTTTGCACACAGCAAATGAAGCATACTGGCCTATTTCACAACCTTCATTATGCACCTCACATAATTTGGAGTGAATTTGCCCCCTCGTGCTAAAACAACAACTTGCATCAGTGTAACCACTGCTTAATGTTAGCAGTGTGAATGAGGAGAATATGGTAGTAACTCAATGTATGAGGACAATACTAACCAGGTTACACACAAATAGTGTTACAAATGACAGGATTGGTATTTTATATCAAAAAATATTTGTAAGACAAATTAGTTTTGGCATTCTGGAGCCAAATTTTTCATTTTGACCACCAAATGAGTCTATACTGAGGTCTTTTTTTATTGTAGTTATACCTCACTTTACTGTATTTTAAACAAAAAAATGAAGTTCAAATGTCGACTTCACATGTGATAAATATCTTTGAGTTCTGTTGAGCATCAAAGTATACTTACCGATATGAAACAGATGAGATAAATATTTTCTTTAATGCTTGTTCAAATTAAAATGGTTTAGATATTAAACTGTTCAGAATTCTTTTTAGCTTTTTGATTTTGGTCCGGTAAAACTTTCGAGCTAAACGCCCAGTTTCACTCCAAATTTGAGTCCTGCTGAACTGAAAGGAGGTCCTTAGAATGTTTTTTTACTTGATGTTTACGTTTTGTTTTAAAAGCTCCACTGTGCAATCTGGAGCTTCTTGTGGTTTTATTTAATGATTTGTGTGAATATGATCGGATATCTGTATTAATTTTTTTGTTCATTTTTGGGGGGTATTGGCTGCACTTCAAGCGCATTGGCCTGCAATTCCGGGCATATTAATTAATTAACTAATATTTGTAATTTTTACCCATACACCGATGTGTGCTAAACAATGTATACTCAGTGCTTTGCCAAGTCCTGTGAAAAAAAATTCACAGGCATTTTCCTCGGGTGAAAAATTAACATCGGATTTGAACTGCCTCTAGCTTCTGGGGAGTCTCGGTAGTCATCGGTGTATGGGTAAAAATTACAAATAATATTCTTTATCCCCGATGCAAAAATTAACATCTAATACAAATATAAACTGATTTTTCCTTGTTTTCACTTCATTTGAGGTTTGCTCAGAGGAGGAATATCAATTTACTCTTTCAAAAACCAACAATGTAATATCATTTATGAGGAAACTACAATATGGAAGTCATGCTACAATACATAGAAGTTACAGTTCTCAATTGGTTGACAATGATTAATCTCATAAAACTTTCCATACGTCTGATGACGGATGAAACATATTTATGCTGGTAGCTTTAATTTTCAACAAGGTTTTTTAGATGATTAATCATTTTTAATTTGCTTTATTTTTCCCATTGATTCGTTGCGATTGTCAAACATCAAATTTTAGTTGTGTCAAATTTACAATGCATTTTTCTAGGCATTGACAAGAAATTGGAAATAGATCTTACAATATTTCTAAATACAACTTTTGCAGGCTATGACTTCTTTTTAAAAGCAAAGAAATTGTTAAAAGGGCCTCCTGGTGACAACACCGCACACAGACATCAAGTATCATAATATTGTAACAGAAGTAGTTTACTTTTGCATGTGTGTGTTGTGTTAATGTCGTCAATATAGCTCTTGAGATGGACTACTGGGGTTCAAATTGCGAGGCCATAAACAATTTTTTGCATTTATACAAAAGGTCATTTTGCAACAGCTAATTCCATATTTTTTCTTTTAAAAAGGTGATACATTCGTTGCAATATTTACATCCTTTAATCTTAATTCAAGTCTCTTTTTACAATTGAATTAGAAGTCATCATGAGTTAATTATGTTCTTGAGAAGACATTAAAATTTTAATCCCATACGTTAACTTCCTGTCGAATACTCTAAGTCAAATTCTTCAAAAAAAAAAACTAATTGATTCAGTCAGATTGATGCATCAACACAAAAGAATTTGATCCAATGGGCATGACAACTGTATGAATTCACACAGGCAACTAAATGCTTTAATTCAGGTTAACGGCAAATTACAAAAGTCAGCATTTGAAGCAGCAGCAGGCGCTTGGACTGAACTGTCTAGCCTCAGGCATTAGAAGTATGACAACCAAACTGCAGATGTACGTGGCTAACCAAAAGGTCAATCACCCATGCCTCAAGGCACTACCTAACAAATAAGGATTACGTGTTGACGGCATTTTCCAACTGAACTATTTTCTGCCTACGTAAGCTGTGGCAGGTCTATTATCAAACTGGACTAGTAACAAATTAATCTGCTTACGGCTAAAGATGCTGGATTAGAAATCTGAACATGTCGCATGGCTTCAATGTGAGTGTCAACCCAGTCAGGTTAACTTCAGATTTTTCAGGGTGTTTTTGTATCTTGTGAATCTTATTATATCTGTAGAAGTATCAATTTAAATACAAAAACTACCATCCAGTGATACTTGAGAGAACATTGGCCTTTAAAAGCCCCAGCTCAACTTTGGTAGGAGAAGAAAAGCATAAATGTTCATAGATTTACATATACCTTACATGGTATAGAGATAATGATGGTAGAAAACTTTCCTTAAAATATTTCTGCCTGAAGTGTTATCGTTTTTAAATAATAAATGAAGTAAGATCTAAAATTAGTTGAGACGAAAACTCTATCTACATACATGTATAGGAATGCGTACAAAAATGCTGAATACATTTTTACCGTTTTCTCGCAAATAAAACAACGACATGAGCTGATATTTTCACAGGTTGGCTTTATTAAAAATATCTTGATTTGTGCAAAGAATGGAAGCATTCACAGTTAGTTTACCAACGTGAGCTGGGGCTTTAACATTAACTTTAACAGAAATGCAACTACAGTGATAATAATACACAAATTGATTAGTTTCAGTCTGAACCTCATTGATTATTTATAAAGTTAATATGCACATGCACCAATCAATCAGAAATGTCCATCTGAGAAACTGTCAAGACCTCAGCATGAGAAGAACCACTATCTCACCAAATCGGTTGCTTATTGTAATTGCCTTAAACAAACTAAGCACAAAACCTTTCCCAGAACATGAATAATTTTTGTTGTTTTCACTAAATTGCGATTCACCCAATTTGATAACATTTTTAGAGGTTGGTTGGCGTTTTTTTTTTAAACCTTTCCCTTTAGTAACACACTCGAGTTTCAAAAGTATCAATAAGTTACACTTAAATTTGAATACTGTACATGTAGAGAGCTTTGTTGCAGCACTCAAATTTCAATATGCGTAATTTACACTTAAATTTGAATGCTTGAGCTAGTTGTTACAGCACTCAAGTTTCCATATGCGTAATTTACACTTAAATTTGAATACTTGTAGCCAGTTGTTACAGCACTCTATCAAAACAAAATTCATTAAAACTGCTATGTATCCTGAAATGACAAGCTGTTACAAACAAGCAGGTAAATTAAAAACTACAGCACACGTTCAACACACTGTACAAAATGCTGGTACCTTCACACTGACTATTTGTATTAGTCCATGTTCATGTTATTATACTAATACTAACATGATTTCAGTTTGATTTGTTGAGTTCGTAAAGCTTTCATGACAGACAGGTTTTATAATTATTGGTGCAATTTTCAAGCTGAAAATGCTCAATGATGACAAAGTTCACACCAGTAACAATCCTTCTGAGAAATATTTCTGCATGTCTGGATTACGGTCAAAGTCGATGGATAGCATCTGAAGACCTCACAAATACCAATTGCTTATTTTGATTGCCACCAATCAAAATAAGCCTGATGATATGAACATGTACAAAATCTCTGACATGAACTGTTTTTCAATGTTAGACCACAAATTTGATGAATTTTCACTGGTTGGTTGTGTAAAGGATTGATGTGGTTTGTGAAAACTAGAGGGTGGAAGTTAATCAACTCTTTCCCAAAACAATGTTAATACTTTGAGATACATGTGTCTTAAGATGAGATGTCAATATTGTGACATTACACTTTGCTTAGTGATTAAGATTGATCCATCAGCTAACTCCCTGGGCCAAATTTGACCATTGTAAGCAGCCATGAAATAAGATCCTTCTGAAGAAATGAACTCCTTTGTGAAATATTGAGCCCTGTTTGAGGAATGTTAATTCTACATCATACACAGAGGATCGGGAAGAAGCTCAAGGTTTTTGAAATTCTGGGGTTGCATCTACATGTTCCACCCACACCCCACCCACCCACCCACCCACCAAAAAAAGTTTATAAACAATGGGAGACTTTTGAGACGATAGCAGGCATCCCACAGACCGGTCCTTTTCCATTGTTCTCAGTGATGAAAACAATGGAAAAGGACCGGTCTGTGGGACGCCCGCTATCATCTATTTTCAAAGAGAAAAGCAAAAATTGGAATAATGTCTGAATGACAAGATCAAACCCCAAACAAATAAAAAATCACAAATACTTAATTGTAACTAAATTTGGGCACGACAGGGCACAATAACTTACAAACACCTAATGTATTTATAACATTATTTAGCTTCTAGATAAGATCCCAAATTCCTGTATGTACATGCATACTCCATCAATCCTCCCCATCAACAGCAATAAAACATCAATGGATCCCTGCCTAGCACTCCAAGATTTGTAAGACGATATTCAATTATGATCCACCAGGAGAATCTTGTATGCAAGTCTTTACATCTAAATAATCCATGGACCAAACAACATCAATAACAAATGGTTTCACAGTAACATTGATACAAAATCAATACCATTTTAATTCTACCCCTTGTGGTACTACAAAAATAATGTGATTACCATGCTATTATTACTTGAAAAAAATTAAGAATTTCTGACAACATTATCTCCTGACTACTTGTTGCCTGTTGTTTATTTTTATATAAACAAATCTTGGCAGGTTTTAATGACAGAATTGACAGAAAAAAACATAACCAGTTCACATGAAATATAAGCTACTAAAAAGTTCAAATTAGTCATTTTTCTCAGATTAGCAGTTCAGATTTCTTGATTAATAAAACTAAATTTATCTACAGATTGATTGGAGTTATAAACTTGGTTGATACTTGGTATGTTTTTTACATTGTTATTTACATAATTAAAATTATTTTTGAAAGTTTCTTTTTAATAAGACTGTTAATTATTACTTGTACATGTTAATTGTTTACCTTTTAGAATTCTTGTGAAGCGCCTTAGAGCATGTTTTATCATGAATTTTGGCGCTATATAAATTGTGTATTATTATTATTATTATTATTATAAACATTTCAAAGTTTTGTTTTCCTTAAGATTTATCAGGGTTGTTTTTGTTTTTGGTTTTTTCTTTCAGTTTTGTTTTTACAAACCACAAACTCCCCCCCCCTCTTCAAAAACACCATTATTAAATTTGTTTGTGCTCGACAAATGTTGGTCATCTTCCAATAACCACTTACCCTTTTACCAATAACTTGATGTGATTTAAGACAAGCTAATTCCAAGTGATGTGATCTGCACTTTATATTATTGACATTTTTCCCCCATGCCATCACAGTTCCTCCCCTCTTTTTCTCATCTTTCCTATGTGATATTTTGTCTGTAAACATGCAATTGATGGACAAGCGCAACACCCAGATGATGACACCTGCTTTTCATTTCATTCAGGTTCCCTGTCTAAATGTTATTATTGCACGTTTCTTGAATCTTGGCGAAGATGACAAGTCAACACTGGCTTGGGTATAAAGGCCGGGGTCATCTACGCAGGCTTCTTGGCAAAACTTAATTATATCCTCAGCATCTCAGTTGAGTTGCTGCTGGAATTGCTTTCAGTAATATTGTCTGGATTTTGGCTGACGGACATGACGGACAATCAAAGAGATGTAAACAGCTCAACAAACCACACACAACCTTTAATAGAATTGAGCTAACAGTTCACACTAAACAGTCAGTATCTCCCCTGCCCAGTTGTGTTCAGGCATTGTACCGAATTCAAAGAACAGACATTTCAAAATGTTCACATTTATTTAGGTATTATTACCACAGACCTTGATTTTCTAAATGCACTACTTTTTAAAAATACAGTAAAGCTTGCCTAGCAATCTCTCAAATGTTTTTCGTTCTTTTTCTTTTACTTTACAGCAAACTAGACATTGCTTCCTTAAACCGATGATTTCAACTGTAAATACTTAGTATGACTTTGTCGAATCCATGCTGTTTTGTTTTTTGTTTTTGTTTACAATCGAACTGCTCTGCATGATAGTGTTAAGGTTTGTTTAAAAGGCAATAAATTGATGAAGTCAATAAAATACTTTGACAACGAGAACATGTAAAATTCAATGCAATTTTGCCTCTTGCAACAAGTTTGAATTTGAATAAACCATAAATAAAAAATAATAGTGATTTTTCAAACTGATAAAATTAACATGAGAAAAATACAATTTATCCTCAATTCCTCCTATTGCAGGTTCAACTAATAGATGGCAGCAAGACTTACCAGGTATACATATCAAATGTTCTTGGAAATGTGTGCATGCTCATAACTACAAACAATATCAATTTACGTGATATGTACCATAGCTAAGATTGTTGTATAATAATTCTACTCTTATTGACTTGGAATTGAATTGGGGAGTATGACCATGTCTTGATGCTTTCATCTCATATGTTACCGCAACATCCCACTACATGTAAATTCTTAACTTAATGCAAATGTATGCGAATGTTAATGCAAATGTATGCAAATGTTAATGCAAATGTATGCTTATTACTTCCACATAACTGGTTCATATTTTGTGATTGCTTTTGGATCAGTAATCATTACTTGCATTGGTATGGAACATCCACCTTGAGATGTAGTTAGGCCCTCAGCAGCCAACCAATGCTACATGTATTTACTCAAGGACACATTGAATATGGGAAGCAAAGTGTTTACCACAGAATGAAGATCAACAAGATGATGGCAAAGAAAGGTTAAGGACACACCAAAGAAAAGGTCTTCTACCTCTCATGATCTTTTCTCAAGATGTCTTCAGTAAAGGAAGAGGTGTTCAGGCCTAAATCATCAAGGCCCTTATTGTCAAAATATTAAGGAAATGGTGAAAATGTACAATTAAGTTTGAGACTAAAATCCATTGACAGTTGTAATTTGATTGCGGTTTTTATTGGTAAGCACAAAGTTGCTTTTCGGTTCTGGATCCAAAATGACACATCCAACATACAGATGTATGACACTGGAATTAGGGCAAGGTGATGAGACAGTCCAGGGGTTATAGCCAAAAAGTATTTCTGCTAAGCAGATGTTTGACACTGGATTTAGGGCAAGGTGATGAGACAGTCCAGGGGTTATAGCCAAGAAGTATTTCTGCTAAGCAGATGTATGACACTGGATTTAGGGCAAGGTGATGAGACAGTCCAGGGGTTATAGCCAAAAAGTATTTCTGCTAAGCAGATGTATGACACTGGATTTAGGGCAAGGTGATGAGACAGTCCAGGGGTTATAGCCAAAAAGTATTTCTGCTAAGCAGATGTATGACACTGGATTTAGGGCATGGTAATGAGACAGTCCAGGGGTTATAACCAAGCAGTATTTCTGCTAAGCAGATGTATGACACTGGAATTAGGGCATGGTGATGAGACAGTCCAGGGGTTATAGCCAAGCAGTATTTCTGCTAAGCAGATGTATGACGCTGGATTTAGGGCAAGGTGATGAGACAGTACAGGGGTTTCATCTTGATTAAAAAACAATGAAAGGGTTTATATTCAACAGTTTTGTAAAATTTGTAAATTTCATTTTGCAAGAATATCATTACTGATAAAAGAATGAAATATCCGAACAACTTAAGGGCATTAAATAAACTTTCCTTGTCTTTACTTACCACAATACCAGCCCAGTATGGGGCATCCCTTGTCTTGACTGATGGCGTCATCAAGTGCATTGTAATTCCAAAGACCATGATGGTAAAGCCTAACAACAGCTGTAATGTAACGAGGCACACCGGCAGCGTACAACACTGAAGGTCATACTTGGGTTTACTTGGCACATTGGATACTTTCCGAACTGACTGGGCTGGGTTGGGCATTCGTTGAAGATCAGACTGGATGCTGTCCTGGTGAGAGTGATCAGCAGGGACTGCTGTTGACAGAGAGGGTTCCAGGGAGGTGTAGCGTAACTCCGGGGAACTGGAACTCCTGGAGCTACGAGACATTCGCGCCACGGACAATGGGGCCGTGGAGCGAGAACTATTAGACTCGTCACAGTCTGGCATGGTTAATGTCCCCTCAGGTGCTTCACCACGCATCTTGTGCTTGCAGTATGTGGTTTGCGTAGTGATATCATGGATGCAGAGGCATTGTCACTCCTACATTAAGAAGAGAGAGGATAATGACATGGAAATGAGAACTAATCTGATCATAGAAATGATTAATGAGACTCGACTTGGAACTTTTACGTCCATGTTAGCTTCGGTCTGTAGCGAGACGGGGATATACATGATGGTTCAAGATTAAAGTTCACAGAAGGAAAAATATAGTATTTATTGCACATTTAAATGGAAATTGTTGCTTAATACATACTTTGTAGAGTGAAAGATGACATTTAAAAAAAAACAGCCTCTGGCTACCACTACAGCATTCTGGAACATGTAATGTGTACCTGAAAGTGTTTGCTTTCACTGTTCTGTGAAAATTAAACCGACAACATAATCAATAGACAATTTATAGATTATACATGTTGTATGTTGAAAATAATTTGTGGAAAACAAACTTTCTTTAACATGTTAGGTCCTCTACAACCTGATTTCTAGATAAAATAGATACCAAAACCATTTAACTTCCATTGAAGTATGACAATTTATTTGCTTCAAAATACCCTTGTTGACTATATCTTGAACACTACACAGATTTTATCCTTGATGGCAATGAAGAGATTCATGTTGAAGTCCATCAC
Organism: Marthasterias glacialis; assembly: GCA_911728455.2. NCBI lineage: Eukaryota > Metazoa > Echinodermata > Asteroidea > Forcipulatida > Asteriidae > Marthasterias > Marthasterias glacialis. Next base: position 30,165,119 of record OU452221.1, read on the forward strand.
TCTAACAAATATTTTGCACAGCTCACTTCTTGGCATCTCTAATATGAGGTCACAACAGACCTCATTAATACAATCTCCTTGAGAAGCTGCATCCCAGTATATACAAAAATATGTTGAACATCAAACCAAGAGGATATATCTTCACATACAATCAACTCCATTTCTTCTTTATCAAACACACATAATCTAAATCTGCTAATGATTCAGAGCTCTAGATGCATTTGTCAAAGGGAATCATTTCATTGTGAGGCAACAGCTGCACTTAACATGATGATAATGGGCACATGTGTTCACTGAATCGCTGGTGTGTTTCCAAGAACACTTTCTCAATTTTGCATGTGCCGCAATGAGTTTGTACAACCAACAGTCTATATTAAAGCTGATCTCAACAGACATGAGGATAAAATTTGTGTTCCTATTAAGTTCCTGGTTCAAAAACCTTTTTGCATCTTAGTCAATTCTAGATCCATTTTCAGTGAACAGGGGCAATTATTGTTGCACCACAATCTTAAAATTGTTTTTAACCAACGGGCTGTACTTTTTAAATCACGGTACTATGGCTTGTTTTTGGTCATTTAAAAAAAATTCTGGTGCTATTTTACGGAATAATTTTCATGTACCTGGTAAGGTCCAGAGTGCATTTATATAGTTGATTTTCAATACCTGTGCTTTTAATTTAGTTTGTCCATGTTTTTATTATAGTTTCTTCTGCTCTTTTAACCACAGGACCCTAATGTAAAACAGCTTCTGGGGCTGATGTTTTTATGTATACTGTATAAAGATGAATAAAATAAATACAAATCAAAGCACTGATTTCAAAGAGAGAGTAAGTTACTGTTCTAGCAAAGAGTAAAATAATTCCTATCCATTAAAATGTCAATAAACACACTACACAACCAACCAGTGTCAATTCCATCAAGTTGTTTTGTGTGTATTCATATTGGAGTTATTGGACTGTACAATCAAAATAAGAAATGTTGGTTTTCGTGGTCTTTAAATTATATCTCCTTGATTGAGTAATTGACAGAAATTCAGACAGATATTTACTCTAGAGGATTGGTACTAATATGAACTTTTATAATCAGTGGGTTAAGTAGATTTAGGCTACACATGCAATATTTTTTTATATTAATATTTTATCATTCATTACCAATCATGTATTTTTGTCTTTACCAAAATGAACTACTGTATTGATAACTACTCAACTCATCATAACTTGATTACCTCCCAAGCATTATATTGAGAACTTGAGTGATTCTGATTAGAATGCAGCTCAAGTCAGAGCCTAATCGGACCATACAGCAAGTCAGAGTTAGCCAAGACTGTACTGTACATGCATGAGGTACATGGATCAGACAGGTCATCATCTACTTCCTCTTTTTTCCAATCCACCTCACCATGGACCCTCAAGAAGCCACTTTGCTGAAAGCATGCTCTTCATCTTCATCATCAGTCCAAAGTCCACAGTCAAAAGACAAATAACGTGTTGGTTATGGCTGAGTTCATTCACGCCCATTTTACCTCTTCTCTTTATCAACAACTCTTGCAGTCCCCATGCAAAAAGAGATGAGTGTGATTTAAAAAAAATAAGACTGTAGTGCATAGGAATGGTTATTTCAGAATTAAACCACTGTTGATTATTTCACTAATAATTATTTGATAACTGAGTTGTTAGTGAGTTATCAATCATCATGAGAAATTATTCTCATTTTAGTGCTTAAAGTTTTGATGTACATGTACATAATCTTCAAGGAAAGACACAACTATTTTCAAGTCTGCATTAATTTGGGTAATTTACCTTACATTTCAAGAAATTCTTGATAATACAATATAAAGAAGATTTTATCGCTACGCTACCTGTTCTTTAACAATGTCTCACTTCTTACCAAGAAAATCCAGAATTGTTGGTATGGGTATATGTCATTGATATTGACCACAATAATCATAATCACATCTTGAACATCAAAATCTTTATGATTCACTCTCTGACATGTACTTCATGTCAACCATGTCATAGCAAATTGATAATAGACCTTGTACACATGACGTCATTTGAGTAGGGCGCCCTCGGGTAGAGGTCATAAAAAGGTTGCTCATTGGTCCGTCCCGTGCGCCACGCGTACACAGATGTGCGTTCTCTATTGTTGCATCATCATTTTACCTCTAAGATGGCGGCGTGATGACGTCAATGCAAAAGGTCTATTGTAGATCAGACATTTAAAGATTTCATAACTAATATTTGCCTTGACATGTCTGTACCCTGTCCCACTCCCTGCTCTGTATTTCGTTATTAATAAAAATCAATGTTGTACAAATGAATTTAAGGACAAGGTAATCCAATAAGATAAGATACAATGGAGGAGACACTCCAGTCATGCTCCAGTCAACCATCAATCCATGTGGCAACACATTCTGCCCATAGATGCGTGACTGATACAGAGAAGATTGTATAACAATAACAGTACAAATCCTGACCGGAAGACTTTACTTAAGGCTCCAAACACATGTGCTTATTAGCTTTAATTCTGTCACATGACAAGCCACTCAATCTTGAAAACGAAGTTCCATCTGGTGGTTTGTGAGTTTTTATCATCAGTCTTCCATGTATTTTATGTCTCATATCTTCTGAAGACGTTCTTTCACCACACAGTCTTTGAAATGTAGGGACTGATCCACAGACAACATTTGAAAACACTTGCTTCTCAAACAAATGTAGATACAGATGTGTGCATATATGCAGAACACTCTGCACTGGTAAAAGTTCTCCAAAAATGATAATTGTTCCTCAGTCACGTACGTGACTCAAATGGCTCTTGAATCCCAAAATGCCCCTTGAATTTAGAGTGTGGACCTTTGGTTTGAAGCTCTGAAATTAGAATTCCCTCTGTAGTACACTAGAAGTGTACGGCAGTTTTTGACCTTAGGAATACATGTACCTGTAAATATATACGAGCATTGTTAAAAGATGACTTTCAGTCGCTGAAAACAACAAAAAGCTTTTAATCTTTTCTTTTTTTTAAGAAAGGACAAAATTAATCATCAGTATTCAGCATCTGTGCGAACGGTCTAATTTTCAAAACAAATCATTAAAATTTGATAAAGGGGTCAAAATAAAGTCATAGGCCTACACTTCAAAATAAATTAATTAATTAATGCTAAATTATTAAAAGTCTCTTGCAAAAGTATTTTCCTAAAAAATTAGTTATTGATTGATACATAATTTCAGATTAGCGTACATGTCTGGAAATACATAAAGGCAATGGAGGCCATAGCATCTGTTGCCCTGGTCTTGGCCTTGGTCCCCCTTCAAAAGTTTCTCAAAAACTTTAAGATTTTCCAGTAGAAGTGCCCTTAGCAAAATGAAAATGGCCTTGCCCTCTCAAAGATGAAATTCTCGGTCTGAGGGGATTGTGCATGAGTTATGCAGACTCAGCTTCATTGCCGTTGTGTAGGTTTGTAAAAAAAAAAAAAAAAAAAGAGAAGACAAAAAATAATAAAAAATATTAAAGCAAATCTGACAGATCTTGAAAGGATTTTTTTTTTAATGCGGCGAGTTTTATAGATGAAAGTAGTGTTAGATGTCCTATGGGTGGACGTGGGCTGCATTTATTCCTTATTTGCATGATGACAAATGAAGATATAGAAGTAAACATCGGCGTATGGGTATAACACAAATAAAAGAACTAGTTACTCAAGGCGGGGGGGGGGGGGGGGGGGGGGGTGGGGGGGCATTCAACATTAGTAATTACCCTGATGGAAACTAAGATGCTTGTCATGTTGACTCTATGTCCTGTGCTGAATGGTAATGGTGCCAACAATCCCAAGACATAACTCTCTCTGACAAGTTGTCACTTATCAACAATGAGTTCCACATGCTTCACTTTGGGTAAATAAAACCACCATCTATTTACTAATTTGATGACACAAGATTCACATAAAAATGTCTGCATCTACACCTTACTGCAGGCTTAAAGCTTTCACAGATTAGCTTTGATCAAAATACTGTTTTTTTTATTTACTCAGCTTTGACAACGGATGAACGTGTACATATCGTAGCGTCAGTGCAACAACGTTGTATCTCGATTGTGTAATAACTACACATCTCCCACAATAGACCTTCGGTGCCAAAATGCTTTATCTTGGCGCATATTGGTTTTTGGTGTACATCCGGGTTATTTTAAGTGAGTTATGTTTTGGCACTTTCATACTCGCGTGTAACAAAAATGCTATACTAAAGGCGATACAACATTTTTGGTTGCACTCAAGCGTCGGTATACATGCACCCTTTAAATAAAACTGATCATAATTTGAAATATCTACATTGGGTGTCTTCAAGATCCTTCACACTTATATGTAACTTAGTCTGTCTTCTTTTTAATTAAAACATTTTTTTTTGATATACACATGTTTGTTTATAAACATCTTTTAGCTGTAAGTATACTTGTAGATCACTTTGTTTAATTGATTGTTAACCTGAGTGTATAATGTGTGATTAAATTCAACTATCTTGCCCATATTGTTTGTTAAACATAAATATTTCAGTCATCCTTTCTCCCATGATACCCACTCTGAATCCAACTGAGCTTCTCTGATCCTGAAGACTGTGTGTAAAATGGCTTAAAAGCCATGCACTAAGTGGCTGATTAATAAAGGTCTAGATTAAGGCCACCCTGTCTCCACCATGATGACAACCAAAATCCTGCTAATCACATCTGACAAATCAAAGAGCAAAGAACTGGATGAACTCAACCCCAGGTAAGGTCAGCAGTCCATGTAGAATGCTTGTTACTAACTACACTTCAGCTATTCTGTCTTGAGCAGTTCTATGGTAGCTGATTTGTGTGATTTGATATGTTGGTTAACAAATCTAAATCAATGATCTGACTTTGTATGATTTGGGGGATTCCCCACTGGGGCTGACATTTTATTCTGGTCTCTGGTGTAGTTTTAGTGTTTTAAAGACAAAATCTGCTATTAATCTACAACATTTCTGGAAATCTTCTTCATCATATACACACAAGTTCACACATTCTTTTTAACAGGGTTACATCTCCTGGGAATTGGTTCGGTAGTGTGAAGTGTTCTTCTATTATTCCCACAGTTACACACATGGCTGGCATTGTCATGCCCCCCCCCCCCCATACCCCACCTGGGAATATAGCCAGTTTCTGGGATGTAGCTACCCCTCCTTGGGTGAAGGGTCAAGTGAGAAAACCCAAGAGTTATCATACTGAGTATTCATTTTTCCCAAGGGCAACTGCATCAAGTGTGAAAGAACAAAGGGTGGTGATGAAGTTACAAATCCTCAGGAATTTCCTGGGGTTACATCTCCTGGGAATTGGTTCGGTAGTGTGAAGTGTGTATAATAGAACGTTATAAACAATGCAGACATGTTCTCAAACGTATTAGGCCAAGCTATTTGAATGTGTCACTTTCAGAATGACATCACTGCATCATGCTATATTATTACATTAAGAGTAGTCAGTCAAAAATTATTGACATAAAGAGAGTCAAGATTGGGATGTATATAATGAAGACAACTTGAAAACATTGCTGTATCAGAAACCAATGTAGCCAACCCTTGAATTATTTAAGACCTTCACTTACTCTGTGTGGTGAATGATGGTAAATTGCCTTCCAGTATGAAGGTCCTTATAACCTTATAAATTCACCATCCTCAGGTTTGCTTGAAGTATAATGACACCAGACATTAGTTGCCACTAAGCAAGAGTAGTCCAGCAAGAGCTACAGCACATTAGTCAAAACACTGAAAACAAACCAATGTGATTAATTCTTACCCACTACTTCTTCTACAAGAGATTAATACATGGTGTACGAGAAATAATGATATTTTTATGAGTACCCTGCAAAGTTGCAAATACTCCATAAAACAAGACATCAATACATGTATCTCTACCCACCAGCAGGTATGATCATTCCACATATAAGTACATTCCACCTTCCCCTGCATTCTAACAGAAAATTATTCAATTTGAAAATAACCATCCATTAAAACTAACTCTGAATGCAGTGTGTTAAACATACCAGTACAACATATAGGTCAGAGTTAGCAGTGTATTAAATAACAAGCTAGGGCAACCAAGTTGCTTACTTTATTGGCCAGATGCTGAGGATCTTTGGCCAAGGCTGCATGTACTGCCACTCCCCTCACATATTCTGTTTTCTTTTATAACTATTGTATCTGTAACTTGAACTGCACTTAGTTTTTTTCTTACTTCTTGCTTCTCTTGATTTCAGTTTGTGAAGCGCCTTGAGGCTGTCGCATAAGGCGCTCTATAAATACTTTAATTATCAGTCAAAAACACAGTGTACAACGTCACATATTGCAAATATAAGTATTAACACTCATGTATGTCAGAGTATTCATTAAGCAGGTACAACCAGGTAACTTTAGAGAAAATATATCACTAGGTTTTTCAAGAAAAAAGTAATTTCCCATCTTCTAGTTTTCAACAAACACATAATCTGTGAAACCACCAGATTCGGTGATCACATGTACATGATGTAAGTGAAAACAACAACAAAACCTTATCAGGAATTTTTTGCACCTTTGTATGGGGCTTATTTCAGTTGCAGCAATTGAAATAAAGTAACAGTGATTTTTTATTTATATAGTTTTTATTAGTAGTAGTATTACTATTATTATTATTTTTCTTTCTTTTTTAATTTTTTTTTACGGGGAGGGGAAGTCTTCAACATTTATTTTTACAAACAGAAAAACGTGTCATATTTTAACTTATAGTTAGATTTTATGGTTTTATTATGACATTCAGGATATAACTTGGACTTGCCACAATCAATATGGCATTTTGCATGGCTACTACTACTACTACTACTACCTCCTCTTCCGCAATAACAATATTAATTTATCATAATGGTGAATTTCGTTGACAAATTAGACATTTGTAAATAGGCATTTCTAAAGAACATCATACAGAGAGTGCCTGTCTTTTAGATGCAGTCAATTGAATGAGGTCTATACTCACATCATTGGTTGTATGTTAGCCTTATCTTTAGATTTAAGCTCCGGAAAAAACAGGCCTGACTTTTGTGTTTAGCCACAAAGGCATCTCAAGTGCAACACTACACAGAGAAGCCAATTGAGTTTGGTTCCTAATAGAATAATAAATACCTAAACAAACATCCAATGGATCTCTGGGCAAAGTTCCATGCTATATGAAGAACCATCCAATGAAATATAACACGCTGTTATGGATAAACACAGTATAAAGGGTGTCATGCTTGGATTGAATTTCCAACATTTATTTATTTAGTTTCTGGCATTTTCCTTTCTTTACAAAGAGATAAAATCCACATAACCATAGAATGGAATTGATCTGGTCTGCGCTCCGTAAACAAAACCTTTAAGGTTATTTACATCCAGGGGAAGATAACAGAAAATTATTATCCTGCAGGCAACAAGGAAATATTGTCATGCTTGAATCTCCAGAGGTTGGACGAAGATTGAACTTATTGTAAGCCACACGTAAGAACATTAAGACCTATCATCATCTCATGAGAAACAAATAACATTGCTCCGACTCTCAAATACAGTAAGACCGAAATTAAGAGGACAAAGAAAAGCTGTATTAAGGTACAGCCTGACCATGTCATTAGTTTGTGATTTAAAAAAATTCATTCCAATCCTGTTCAGTGCTTAAATCTAATTTGTAAAAAATATTAAAGATTCCACATGTTTTCTGATAAATGCTGTAAATGTACATGTAAACAATTCTATATGTAAACAATTATGTTTTGTTATTAATTATTGAATACCTTTGTCAAACGTGCCCTTATATTCAGTAACTCTTTTAACATTGGCTTCTTGATCATTACTTATGTATTTACAGTATTAATGCTTTTGTTTGATCCGTTTTGGCCATCTTTGCATCATATCATTTCTGATTTATGCGTCTTGATTTGTTTAAATGTAGCTATTGTCAAGTTCCAGGTTTGTCTGTTGTTTGTTGTTGTTTTTTCTGTTTTCTACATGTTTCTACTTATCAAATCAGTCCCATGTTCTACTTATTGCAATCTTGGTTAACGTTGCTTAATTATTTTTTGTTTACTTCGTCATAACATGTCATTATTATTGTTTCTCATATATGAAAATAAATGTGTAATCTGAATTGAATTGAATTGAATACGTTGCCAAATTGACTTTGTCCATTTAGCATATTATTATTCTTTGTCAACGACAAGAGTATTTTTGTCAAATCAAAAGAAGTGCAACATAAACATGTCATAAAATCCCTGACCAAAACATGAGGTGTTTTCTAGACGACTAGTTTGCGATGACATTTTCACAGATTGTTTGTATACATTGCAAGTTTAAAAATGAATGTATTGTTTTAAAAAGAAATGATGCATTTTAATACAGTTGCAATTGCAATCAGTGAAAATAAGTATTTCTGATGAAATCGACACAATTAGAATTTGACAAAAAAAATGTGGGAGTTTATATCATATCATCTGTCATTGTTTCCAATCAAACCGTTACGCTGATGTAGCTTCACCTTAAGGACAAGGCTAAAATGAGAACAGAGAGGCATTGCCATGGCAACGCATCAATGAAAGTCAGATTTCCACCCTAATGCACCTCAAGGTTGCCATGTTTACTTGATTTTATATTGCAATACGATCGGCTGTGGTTGTTGGTTCTTTTAGGTGTACGTAATTAACTGATGATTAATACAGACTACTGGAGGGCCATAAAACCTCAGTTACACAGTGCCGATGTTTCCATGAGTAAGCCTGTTGAATATTTACATGTGATTTATTCTGATGTGCAATCAGGGAAAATTATGTAGACAGTTAAAGGGCAAACTTTCATGTTCAAATTCAAATACGTGAACATTATTCAAATACGACAGTTATGTTTTAATGAAAACAAAAAAATATATATTTTGCTGAGAACTTTGTGCAAAAGTCATATCTTATTATGATTGCGGCTATCGAAATAAGCAGACGCTGATTTGTGGGATCTACAAATGCCATTTCTCATGGGTAAAATAGTAAAAAATAAGATTTCCGATTTAAATTGGAAAAGTTGCATCTCAGCTATTAGTAAAAGACTCAAACTAGAACTTGACTTGGATTAGGTTATCACAACTCAGACTTGAGTCACATCAGTAAAAGACTCAAACTAGACCTTGACTTGGATTAGGTTATCACAACTCAGACTTGAGTCACATCAGTAAAAGACTCAAACTAGACCTTGACTTGGATTAGGTTATCACAACTCAGACTTGAGTCACATCAGTAAAAGACTCAAACTAGAAATTGACTTGGACTAGGTTAAATCACAACTCAGACTTGATATTGAGGACTCTTGACTTACATATTCTTGACAATACCTGCTTTTTAATATCAAAAACATAGCTTCAATGTGTATTTGATTATTAGTGTTATCATGAAGACAATTGTACAACATATGTAGATAATCTAAATCGTAGAAATTTGTAAAAATATCGTGGAGCACTCTTTGTGACATGAATGTACTTAAGTCTGACATGGAACTGTTTTAAGATAACCCACCATACAGTAAACACGTGCAATACTTCATAACCATGGACAATTTGACCAAGACCCAAGGTCCATGTATTCCATTTTTTTTATAAGACTTGGACTACACTGTTGCAGTTCATGACTACTGCAATAATGCTCAATTTCACAAATGAAAAACCCAAGTGTCAGAATTCTAAACATCTCAGCTAGATTATGCATCATTTTCATTCCTTTCATGATTTCAAGAAACTCTGCTACGAAGAAATATTTTATAATTTTGCCAAAAACCTGCTCTTCAAATTCCTTTCACCACAGAGCTCCATGCTTTCATTAAACATTCCATATACCCAAGGGTTCCCATTAAAAGGATGGGACCAAACGAAATGACAAATTATTTAAACAGGAGAAGTGCCTTGTGTTTGCAATGCACAGGCCCTCTGGTTCAAGAAGCAATTTTCAGCATGTACAACGGTACATGTAAAGATGCTATCTCCTTTAAGATTTACCACTCCACGAGGAAAGAACCCTAACACTTATTCATCATTCTGGAGTGTGACAATACATAACACTTTCAGTGAATGCAGTATAGAAGGAAAAAGCACATACATTATTATGGATGAGGTCTCCTTCATATATGAGAGTAAACAGACGAAGGAGAAAGACGTCTCAATTCACATGAAGAAAGGTACATTATGTTAGGCTAGGCAAGGTAATGCATTGCTCATGTGGACAAAATCATTTATCAACAATACATTTCAGCCAGAGTTTCTTGGATTCCTTTGCATTAACCTAATGGTCCTCTCCTTTGATCATGATTGAACAACCTCTATCTAAGTACAAACATATTCTACTTACTTCTAGTGTCCCTTATTTCTTCCTTTTAGTAAGGCTACATGATTTACTTAACAGAAAATATTTGAGTAATTTCTGCTTTGTATTTTAATAATACAAATTTTTGCCATAATTTTCAATATTGTATTGCACATGGACTTCCAGTTAATTTTAACTCAGACTTTGTCAGACTTGTCAATGACCAAATACATTAAGTAGATGTACAATTATGTAAAGTGCACTATCAAATAAACAACATGAGGTAACTTTCTGAACTAAGGATTTCAATGACTAATAGATTATGGTTTATTGCTAGCAGTCACCGCTGAAATAACCTTGTTTAAAATATAGCCTAATAGTATTAATTTTAAAATGTACAAAAAGCAACAAACACTTTGTTTTACAAAACCACACGTTAAAAAAAAACTGTAAAAAATAAACACCAACAAAACGAGAAACAAAGAAACAATAGCCTAACTATAGAAGAAGATGAATATTTATAACGTTGAAAAATCAACAGCAAATAAGGCAGATTAAGGCAGGGCTCAAATTTTCATTAAAAAAATATTAATTGCAAGGCCTAAAATATTTCTTTCTTTTATCTATTTGTGAACTTTTAGGAGGAGGTTAGTAGATCTTTATATGTACAAGTGGCTCAATGTGGGAAAGGCCACGCAGCTGCAAAACTATTTAAAAAATGGAAGGTTACAACATAGAATTTGGAAAGTCTAAGCCTGTTTCAGTTCCTGTTTCTGTTTCAGTTCAAACTTGTATTCTCTAAACATTCATGAAATAGTTGTGAAAACATTAAGTACATATTGTTACCAGACCTGATATTTACAACTGTAAGGAGGGTAAGGCAGTTTTTTCTCAGTCAAAGACATCTCTCTGAGGTCAATGGAAATATCTGCAGGAAGAGGAACAAAGGCAATGACTGGGAGTATGGATGCCATCTCCTCATATGCCTCCATGAAAAGCCAGGCTTGTATTCCTTAAATGTAGGCCCTACACATAACTGGTTGGTGCAATTAAATATTCCACTTTTTTTGAAATACCACAGATTGGGTAGAATGTTTTGTAACCAATGCTGAATAACTATTTATTTCTTTTACAAATTTACACATAAATTGTTACAATTCCCTTTCTAGCAGCTGGAGTGCTTTGCATTGTTCATCTGAAAGAAACATCTGCTTACTTGGCCCAACAATACCTCCATCCACACATCCTCAATATTTTGATTGATGGAAATTTGTTAGCAGTACAATCAATTATATCAGCACTTTAGCGATAGATGGCAGTCATGTACGACACCTTTAGTAAGATTACTAATGATCGACCCATAGCAATTCTTTCATAATCTCAAAAAGAAAACCTACAGTATAAAGTTCACGTACCTTTTATTTCAAAAGCATCCATTAGAATTGGTAAAGTATAGTAAATATATATGTACCAGTACATACATCAAACCCATTTGTTTTTTGTCTCTGGTTTTTTGTGTCTGATTCATAAACAGCACTTCAGTCTCTATTATTTGCTTCAGCTTAAAACTGAAAAAAGGCAAAGAACATCTCTTTAAAATTTGATACATATCTGTTCAATGCTTAATTTATCAAGCCTACCATTTTTAGGGGAGGGCTGATAATTAATTGGTAGGATAGTTAGAAATGGACAGTCAACTTTTTGTGATGAAACCTTGTATGTGATTCATCATGCTGTGAGTCCAATTACATTTAACCCTAGCAGAGACCCTGGCCCAATAAATCAACCAGATTTTGGGCAGCTATGGGCAAGTTCGCGCAGCAACCATCATCAACCAATGGTTGGTTTGTGTCTAACAGTGCGCATGTGCTTTAATATTAAAGCGCGAATGACTCTAGTCGAACTAGCGTGAGCTAAATTGTGTAATGTCAACGTGGCGGCCTCCAGTAATATGTTTGCATTGTTATAAACATAGGCCTATTCACATCTTCTTCTCCTCCGCCGATTCTGCCATTTTTTTTTTAAATTCTTTTCCTGGTTCCCTTGCGGTTTGTCAAAGTTAAGAACGAACAAATCCTGTGATAACCAGCAAAGCAACCATTGAGCGACCACCATCAGTAGGCTGGTTCCAAATAGTTGACTAGCGTTGACTAACCATAGGTGACTAAACATCGCTCAGGGTGAAGTTAGACGAACAATGGTTGACAATTTTCCTTGCGCAAACTTGCCCTATTGTGTTGGTAACAACACATTACCTGACCTTAAAATGACCTTCATGAAAGTTCAAAATGTAATCAAAATAAAGTTTGGGAAGTCAGCTTCAAACTTGTGTATGCCTCGATTACAAACTTTGTCAATTTTTATTCGCAATCAAAAAACAACTAACGAAAACTTTACAGCATATATTGCATGGCATTACATGTGTCTAATACACAGCACTGCTACAAAACTGGTACAAGAAATGATCAAAAAAATAGCTTTAGTCTTAAGTCTCACTGATTATTAAGTTCATACCATCAGCCTCCAAAGCAACATGTCAGTCTGATAAAGTGAAACCCAACAAAATACTGTTTCAAGACCCAACAAATTACTGTTACTTATTTTGATTGCAACAATCAAAAGAAGCCTAATATGAACTGCTGAAAAACCCTGACAAAGCATTTACCTTTTTCATTGTTTCCACTAAAACTACAACACTAATTTAATGACATTTCACAGGTTGGTTGTATGGTGTGTTTATTGAAGACCAGCGGGTAGGAACATATCTTCAAAACATTTATGTATTGATGGTTTACCTCTTTAGTATTCCCTAACACTACCTGTATTCACTGACTATCACTGCAAACACCCAGTGCTCATTAACTGTACACACTCACTGTCTCTCTTTCTTTGTTTCAGGTTTCTAAGCTGCTATTAGAACAATCTGTTAATCATAAATGATTGATGAGCCTGTAGACAGAATACCCTGAAGGGAAAGAAAGAAGGAACTGGACTCCTCACATGCTGATTAGTATCTGTCCACTACACTAATAATTGATCAACTCAATTTGTTCCGGCTTATTTAAGCCAATTTTAGGCTAATTATGTTAAAGATTAGCCGACCAACTGGATGAAGTCTTGTCTAGGGCATTCAACGTCTTGGAGACTGGGGCAATTTGCTTCTATAACCTTCTTCGTTTACGTGGTGCTCCTTGAAAGATGACTGAAAACCTGCCTAAAACGGTAGCCTACAAATTATGTCTTGTCAACTGTACATGCATTATGTAGACGGCATAGCTTATTAACTGTAGGTAGCTCAGGTTGTCAATGTTTTCATAATAAATAAATATCTCCCTTACACAATACATGTAGCTATTCTACCTCCATCCTCTAATCTGCTTACAGAAGGTATATTCGTGTTACTGGAATAGGGCATTACACAAAGGAATTTTTCAACGAGCCTCTTCAACACACATGAGTATGTGCATGTGTAATACAATCACACAAAAATGATTAAGCTGCGGTACAAAAACAGTGTAAGATGTACCAAATGTTAATAAATTGTTTTTTACTTTGTTTCTATGGGGTGTCGTCTGGGAATAAAACTCATTTGTCATCAGCAATCCATTCCGTGTTTGATCAGTTGAGGCATAGTTACATACTGGTAATAAAAGGTAAAACAAATATTAACATCATTTGGGGGAAAAAGAAATAGGCCCATAATCTCAAAATCATTAGCAAAGAATCAAAGACTAAGAACTGATAAAAAATCAACAACACTCAGCGTGAAGTGCTTTTGCCCTTCTAAACATATGGATGTAAGAAATTGTCAACATCTGCCTATAAAAGGCCCAATTTCATAGAACTCATTAAGCAGAACATATTGCTTAAAAAGTTCCTGTCAAGTAAAATAAAGCAGGATACCAGTAAACATGACACAGTTGGTAACCTCATTCTGGTAAATGTGCTTTCATATCATCCATATGGTTAGAAGGGCACAATCACTTCAGATTGAGTGCTGTTAATTTGTTGTTCTTATTCCTGGATTTTCCCCCCAGCTGGTGGTGCAACTTTAAAAAAAAAAAAAAAAAAAAGGAAATATGGTCTACCAATGTCACTCAAAATACAATACTCAAACACTGCAGGAAATACATAAATAGAAGCTATAAAATTAAACTGGCACTGTGTCTCCAAATACATGTACACCAGTGTTGTTTGTATCTTCTCTTCCAAAGGATATCTTGGGGAGCAGTTAACACCGATATAAATAGAATCAAAAGTGATTTCATTAAATGCCTCCTCACTCTCTCCAACGTTCCATAAATCTGTTAAATCTCTGTCTGCTAATATTCCTTCAGTTTAGAACCCTGTCTCTCACACTTGACTCTCAAGCAAAATATGCTGACCCTGGGAGGAAACAGACTACAGTATCGATCCACCCTTCAGGCTAAAGTGACAGACTAGAAGCTTGGCTGCCGTTTTGCATTCAAACGCAGACAGGGCTTGATCTAAAAATTCTATGCAAGCATGGTCTTGAATGAGAGGGAAATTGACATAATTGTCCATGTGTTATATCACCAGCAATCATGGGCAGGCTCAGTGTGTTAGTTGATTTATGACTTTAGCTAAAGATACAATCAGTCAACACACACAGTACACTTATGTAGTCCTATCAGCTAGTTTACGCATATTACTAATTATTAGTTCTCAAACTCCCCAAATCTTGTGTGGATACATGTACTGTTTCTTGTTTTTTTTCTAAATCTGTGCTGGTTTATACAGAGACAGATCGGTTACTGAACAATTGTCACAGCGGAGGAGTTTCTTCATTTAAGACAAAGTCCATAAATGGTTATTATCTTAAGGAAAAAAAGTCAAATCTGAAAGCTCACAGATTGTCAAGTTCATACCAGTATCAATACTCCAGAGAAATACTTCCCTCTGAAAGCTCACTGATTCTACAGTTCATACCAGTACCAATCCTCCGAAGAAATATTTCCATCTGAAAGCTCACTGATTCTAAAGTTCATACCAGTACCAATCCTCTAGGGAAATATTTCCATCTTAAAGCTCACTGATTCTAAAGTTCATATCAGTACCGGTACCAATCCCCCAGAGAAATAATCCCATGTGAAAGTCAAGAAAATAACATTTGAAGACCAAATAAATCACTGTTGCTTAAATTTACTGACACCATCAATGTAAGCTCAACATAAATGTGCACAAGATCCCTGACTAAACATGGGCCTTAACAGTGCTTCGCAGTCTTCATTAAAACTAGACAACCACATTTTGATAACATTTTTACAAGTTGTTTGTGTGTTGACTAAATACTAGAGATTAGGAAAGGATTTACTCTTTCAAAAACCAATAATGCAGATGCTTATGTTCCTCCCACAATCCAGTGACTGAATGAACCTATACAGTCAGTTCATGACCAAATTCATGCACATGTAACTCATTTGCTATCCTACACACTTGTCTGTTTGATTTGATACTTGCGTATGCATGTACTGTACAGTTGCTCTTGTTGTCTGGTACAGTCTGTATTTGTAACCTTTTGGCACCTCAAATCAACTCTACTTGTTTTTAGACCGAACAGTCGCACCTGTTTGTGCTCAATGTGGGATGTATGAGTTTTCACAAACCTATCTGAAGCATTTGGGCTAAATCACTTTGTGATCTACTGTCAAATCTGAACTGAGTTTAGATGATGTTTCCAAACAGAAACAGAGGGGATTTGGGGGATAAACTTGATCTTACAAATTACAGACATTTCAGCTCAAACTCAAACAGTGTAAAAGTTTATACTAATGTAGCAGACAATCATTCTCAGATAGGTTTCCATTATGTTTTTCTTTAAACATAACTCTAAAAACCAAAGTGTTAAATCAACACTTAAAGAGTTGGGTCATTGACAACACTTTGAAAGAGTTAAATGTAACTCCATTGAAGAGTTGAATTTACACTATTAAGAGTTAAGTATCAGTTTCTGAAACGCTAGTTTGACACTTGTATTAATTGAATCTAACTTTATAAAAGTGTTGTCACTGACCAAACCCTTTAAGTCTTGATTTAACACTTTTATTTTTTTAGAGTGTACCAATAACTCTTCTTTAATTGACCAGTTAACCCTGGATGACGTGTATTCACGTCATTATTTTTCATGCCAGAAAATGGATGATGGAACTTTGTATTTTTGTGTGAGTTTGGAAGACCGGAATGAAGGTTGCCTGGACATCCCATACCGGAGCGTGCACAGCGCCATGTACTCATTGTGCAACGCTTCATTCACCTTTTTTCCCCACAAAAAAACAAACAAACACCAAGTCATGAAAAACTGATATCTTATGATGTGATTAAGTTAACACAAGTAACCATGGAAATGCCCATCATGCCCATTCCTTAATGACTGAAAATCTTACTTAACGAATTAGAAATTCCAGAAGCAAGACAATGTGCCTTCAATTATACTGTCAATGGATGTTTTATAAGCAGTGTGTATATCTTAAAGCACTTCACAAACAAGAATATTGAAATAATCATGTGTAAAGAATATTTAAATGAAAATACAACAAATATTTAAAAGAATGTAGAAATGGTTTTATACAAAGAGTAATTTTAAAGCAAAACCATTCTTTGAATTTTTTTATTTTTTTGTTTCTTTTTAATTGCTTGCTTTTCCCAATGATCCAATGATAGTTTTATGCTTATTTGATATTGCTTATTTGCAATCTGATTATCTTGCTCCATTCTAACCCTTAAGTATTTTTATATATTTTTTTAATGATTTAAATGTTTATTAACTCACAGCCCCTGGTATAAAAACAGCCATTGAGTGTTTTTGTCTCTTCTACACATATTCCAAACCCATATGATGTGCAGCTTCTTTATAGTCACTTTTATGATTTGGCAGCGTGCCATCAGACTTTGTGTTTGAATCCCAGTCTGGGCCCACATTTCATTGGCCAGGACTCAACACTGACTCCTAATAATTATTACCCATCAGAAAATTGAGAGTTAACCTTTGAAAGTAGAGATCTGTACTCTGCAGTTAATACAATGTAATAGGTTTCTAAAAAGCATGTTGTTTCCAACATTAAAAAGGAATCCAACACACCATAAGGAGATGGATAGTTGAAATTCCCAATCTTACTTCTCATCAGTATCTCTACTTGCTTAGATTAGTTTTGTACTCTTGTGTACATTAGGTAAAAAATAAAGAATTTCAAACTATTAATAGGCCTACTCAACTTTACTGAGTCACACAGGTGGGTAAAATTGTGAAGTATAAAAATACGCATTAAGACTAGCTGGGCCCACATTCATAGAGTTGCTTAATGCCCCAGCTCATCATTGGTAAACTGACTGTAAATGCTTCCATTCTTTGCACAAACCAAGTTTTTCTAATAATACCAACCTGTGAAATTGTCAGTTTATTTTGTTGTTTCATTTGCAAGAAAACAGTAAAAATGCATTCAGCATTTTTTTCCTGCATTCCTATAGGCAGAGTTTTCGTCTCACTGAGGTAAAAACTAATTTGGATCTCATTTCATTTATTATCTAAAAATGATTATTTAAAAATACTTCAGGCAGAAATATTTCAGGGTAAGTTTTCTACCATCATTATCTTTATACCATGTAAGGGTAGATGTAAATCTGTAAACATGTTTTTCTTCTTACCGATGTTGAGCTGGGGCTTTAAGCAAAAACAAATTGTTTTCAACAAATTTCTGCTGGGCAAAAATGAGCACGAAACCAGTCTCAAATGGTACATAAGAAATAATCAGTTCTAGATACGGCAGAATAATAGGGCAAAACCACAATATCAGTTGGGGACTGAAAATCAAATCTACTTACAAAAATACAAGACTCTGGTCCCAGGCAGGATTTGACCCAGATCCACAGAGGACGAAGGCTTGTTATATTTTTTTCAATAGAATTTGTTGTCATGAAGGGATGGCTCTTTCTGGATAAAACCCAATCCAAATACTCAAAGTACAGTGTATACAATTTAAATTCAAATAGGCTGGTACTATTTATACAACTATACCTATTACCATGAAATCTATTTTGCTGTAACACGATTACTTTATTCAAAATTAAAAACGTTGCCATTAAGACAAAAGAGCAAAATATGTAACCATTAACTTTACACCTTTTCAACAAATAGATGTAAATAAATTCAATTTATGAAAATTCTTCACAGATTACTTTGACTTCACAACTTAAGGGTTGGATATGAAAGGTTGAATTCAATTGTTGATTTAATGATGGCAAGACACAATTTAAACATAATTCGTAGTATTGAGTCACTCAATACTAACAATCGTTGTTATAATTAAAAAACACTTTAAATTTTTTTATCGAGTTTGGAACATGTTACCAATTATAAATTTACATGCAATGTCATCTTAAACTTCACCATACTTAAAACGAAATTCCCTACGGACCAACCAGGTGTCTGTATTGATCATTGCCGAACCTCTCTCAATATTTGGTTCTGCTTAATGTTATCTTTTGCATGTAAAGAAATAAAATGAATAACTTGGTAGTAATAGCAAAAGTTTACTCAGTACTGTGTAAAGCTTCTGAAATGATACAGAGGTAAATAATGCGCAAAACTGACGCTGTATGAATAATATTTATTTTTGTTTTAAATCAATATGCACAGACAAGGAAATATTTAGAGGAAGATTTAAATGTATTATATAATTTGTACATTAAAGAGGAAAGAAATGATATTCCAAAAACAATTTAGAAAAGGTGGCTTTTTCATCACACAATCTTAAGAATTTATCAATTTTCTTTTGTAAGTCAACAGCATTTCACATTTTATCCTGGGTGAGGGATTGGGCCTCATACTTTTGAATGGGGCATTCGGGCCACAATGGAACATCAAGCATAAGATGTGCTCCAATAATGATGGGCTGTATGTTTACGTTGTACATACACTACACAACGCATCTCTTAATGAAACAGTCTTTATCATTGGGTATGATTAACTGTCCAGTAAAATGGCAACTGGTTATCATTAACCAATCATCATTCATGTTACATTAATGGAAAGAGAAAATATTCAGCTTCAATAAGCTGTTTTATCCATAAACCTGTGATGCACAGAACACAAGCTACGGTAATTCAAGTTGCATGAATCATGACAATCTGAAGGTTTTTGTCACTAACTGCATCTAGTCTTGAGAAGGAAAGTTAACTTGTTTAAAATAAAAAAAGGCAACTTGTTCCCCAACAAATAATAACTTGCACGCATGCTTGCATGCTTTTGAGTTGCATCGTTTTATTAGAAGATGTTGTAATTTATTCAACCTAAATTCTGGTGGATTTTTCATTGGCATATTTGTCTAATTGATCTGATAACTTCAGACAGTCTTTCAAATATTCAATGTGATGAGGGAAAGCTCTTGTTCAGTGTCCATCTGAGACACACCTCCTCCACTGTGTAGCAATGTATGGGGGGTACTATTTATTTCCCAGTCCCAAAGTTTGTGAAGCCACTGTAAACAAGACCACTTCTGATCAGTCCAGTGCACATTTTGTGACCTGTTTGGTCCCACTGATTTGCTCTAACAAGTGAAGAAAACAAAATCATACACTTCAAAGGGTAGCTATGTCTACAAAGCCTGAGACTTGCAAAGTCGATTGTCTTAATATTAATCTTTGATCACTAATGTAACAAATGTACACATTCAACTCAAAATGAACAGGGGCTCACCAATATGCTTCCAAGAGGCTGTTAACTTTATGTGGAAGCACCTGCTTTAATCAGACACACAAACATCTTTTAGAATTTTAGCACTTGTCAATAGTTTAGACTAAAAATGCCATGAACACCATAAACACTAGCCAATCATGCATGTTATGACAAGGCAGAAGGTCATATAGACAGAAGGTAGACTGTCTGATAAAGGTCATTGTAACAGCTGGACCTATGGCACTGTTGGAGCAGGCCATAGTCCAAAGAAAATTTACTCTCAATCCCCTGATACACCAATCATGAAACAGGTCAAAGAAGAGATGCATCCAGTAGCTAAAATTTGGGGTCTATTTACACTTTTTAAGCACACATTTCTGCTGAAAGTAAGACATTTTCCTGAGACAATCTGTACAATTTTTGTTTGCTTAGTCAGTAGGCATTAAATGTCTCACATGCATTTCGAGAAAAGGTTGGGAATTTGTAGTATTTATGGCCAGTAGTTCTGTTTACACAGATTTCCAATCTGTTAAAAAATGTTTTATTCAATTAAATGCAGTAATCATTTACATGAATTATGGATGAGGTGAATTTTCCCATAGCATTGGTCCATTACCTTCAACCATGCTCCAACCTTGTATATGAAATTCTACCTCTTCATTTTTTAGGTCATTAGAAAAACAGGTTTTTCATTTTATTTTCAACTTCAAAAAACAAAGTCTGGGATTAAGAATTACTACCCCCAAAAGATGTTGGTTTCAATCTGAAAGCTTGTTTAAAAATAAAGTTCATATTGTACCAGTAGTAGTATAAATAATAGATACTAATTATTATTATAATTTTTTTATTTATTTATTTATTTTTTTGCATTAGGGATAAAGAATATTATTTGCTTTTTTACCCATAAACACTCTATAGGCCTACTCAGTACTTTCCTGATTCCTGTGAAAAAAACATCCACCTAGGCATATTCCTCGGGTGGGATTCAAACTCAGAACCCCCGCCATTCTAGAGCAGATGTCTTGATTCAAACTGCCTCTAGCTGCCGGGCAATCTTAGTAGTCTTAGTTGGTAAGACTCTCACCAACTAGAATACGGAGATTGCCCGGCAGCTAGAGGCAGTTCAAATCTTATATGAGAAGCTGGTACCGCAACCATTATAATAGTAGAACAGCAACGAGTACAAAACCTACAATGGTTGTTTTCTTCTAAAATATCCTGTCAAGGTTGGGAAAGAAATCCACACACAAATCGACCGCGGTTTATTTTGATTGCTACAATCAAAATAAGCCTAATTAATAGTATGGCCATGCACAAATTCCCTGAATAGTGATAACACAGGTAAGTGTTGTCAAACTAGAGGATGGGAATTACTTACAGCAGTTTATTGTTTTAAAATAATATTAGGAATGCTTTACTTTTCGTTCATTGATTCTCATAGTTACAAAAAATAAAATTGGATAACTCAATATTCAATATCAAAGTCTTTACCACACTGATAATGATAATAATGAATTAATTAGCAAATTATATTAATTAGCTTGTCTGCTTGTAAACAAAACATGATAAATTAAAATACAAAATGGTAACAAGTGGCTGTAGATATATGCAATCCTGAAGGTAAAAAACACATCCATAGTGCAACAGTCTCATCAACATTCCATTTGACTACCGTGTGCTGTAACCAATAAATACCTCCTACTCTACACGCCGCATTCAAAGAAAGTATTGAGCTACTGCGCCTGGCAAGCCGACTAAAAACAGCTAGCCAAATACTCCGTGTCAACGTCGCTAAACCAATGCAATAAATAATACAATTGCTTTCTATTTTCAATACTGAGAACAACATCAAAGTCTGTACTCATGCTGTTATCAAGAGTACTTACATCATTGACAGTTAGGATCCTGTGAAGCTAAATCATGTGGAGTCTCATCTGTGTTTACAATTTGTAAGCCTTCATTGTACGACTAGACGAGAAATACATCCTTTATAATAAAAGGCTGCATTGTACAATGCTGTTGTACATACAATAGTGTTTATAATCAACCCCCACGCAGTGTGAATAGTGTGGTCGCTCTCAACAACAGAGGGCGACCTTTTATTTCAATGAGTTGCTTTGTCAATAAATCGCTCGGCCCGGTCGGTCTCTTCCTGTGGT
Organism: Marthasterias glacialis; assembly: GCA_911728455.2. NCBI lineage: Eukaryota > Metazoa > Echinodermata > Asteroidea > Forcipulatida > Asteriidae > Marthasterias > Marthasterias glacialis. Next base: position 30,187,307 of record OU452221.1, read on the forward strand.
TTAGGCGCTGGGAACGAAGCGAATCTTATCAAAATGTTACTCAGGTAAATGAAACCTGTTGACACTTTTTGCCGATTGCGATGTTTAACTGGAATTTGACGTAGTAAATGTGACCAACAAATACCGGGGGGGGGGGGGGGGAATGATAAGGATATTTCCTTTGGAGTGATTGCCTTTGGGACAGAGGTTTACGTTCGGTAAACACCGTCCGTCATCATCAATATAATTTTTGTTAATCATGAGGATTTCCTGACTTTATTTCCTGACTTTATTTCTATCTGACCATTTTGTTGTTATCTTGATCACATCCTTGAGATCATAAAGTCTGTCACGATTTCGATGCTGAATCTGGCAAACGACAGAGGTGATAAAATATAGTTGTTTTGACTTTCTACTCAAACCTTCTAACTCTAGCCTTAAATGAATCCACCCATGAGCGAGACACTCGACTAGGCGTTGCTAGAAACCGCACTTGCAATTCAATGCAATTGGGATTCTTCCTGTAATAGTCAAAGTGTTTATTATTCAGATAACACGGGACCCCACGGGTCAGTTGAAAACCCGGGCTGGATGACCGAGGGATCATCGGGGTTTTTTCTTCAAAGGAGGAGCTTGTTAGTTTTATCCCCATGTAACTACCATCAAACCATCGGCTGCATCAGTTTTTAATCAGTTTAGAAAATTAAGTAGAAGAGTTCATTCAATCAAAATATGTCTTTAACGACACTTCGGCAACTAATTCGGTTTACACTACTGTAACTAGGTTTTAAGTAATTAAAAAACATTGTTTGGCTGTTAAGAAACATTTCAAATATTGTTTGTATTATTGTTTTCTAAATAGCCCATAAATCAGTAATTATTTACTTACCTTTTATGGAATATGTTCACATAGTTGTTATGAAGAGAAGGGGGATATTTAAACATTGATGTGTAAATAACCCATCCGATATGAAATATCACATGAGGCGAGTCAAATTTCCACCAATCCTTTGTAAATCCAGAGAGTAAATACCGGTATTAGATGAAATGTACAATCTTAAGACGAACAAGATGATGACCATCAGCACCGATAGCTAACGTGTTGCGAAATGATGAGTGCGCGACCGGGGACAGCGATATAAGACGATCATTATGAAGATGGTGAACTGGACAATAAGGCATTGGTGGCGCTCCTCACTGAAGAAGGAGTTGACATTTGCCGGGAAGAATCGCCCCATCTGGCTCACGGTCCTCATCGAAAGCATAGTCAATGGACAGAACACCAATAAGGGGTGTCTAACAGGTTATTATTCCTCATGAACCACTCTACCAGGGATGCTTTCCCACATTTATACGTTTCGTTTCTTTTCTTTCCTTTCCTTTTCAGAAAACAAACCCGTGTTCTCGTTTATCCCTGTAGATGGATTTGACTCATATTATGTTCTCGTAATTTTACCCATTATGATGCAGGTTTATTTGGTATTGTTCAATTTTGTCTGTGCTATGATTTTCTGACTAAGCCTAACCAAACCAAACCAATTAACATGGGAGTTTCATTGATGTTTACTTTTGGGATCTACCAGTATTATTGACTGAAGCTTCCAATGTTGCAGATATTTCGATTTAAAAATTGTACAAAAGTTTTGATATAGTCATCACATTTAACAAGTTTATGTTAAGCAGGGAATACAATAATTTTATATTAAAGAGTTTCATTTGAAAGAGCTTGATATAGAATGTTGTCTTAGTTGTTAAGATTTGCATTAAATATGAGAAAGAAAAACCTTTTCCATGTCTTGTTTACTTTTCATTTTTCGCTTTCTCTTTTTTTTTCTTTGTTGGTAGACTGTGTGTGTAAGCTCCGCTTTGGCTGAAATAATGAAGACGCAAAGGAAATAATTCAACTCGAATAAACTCGAAAAACGTTTATTTATTTTATCACCTGAACCGCCAACTGATAGCGTTGATAATTATAACAGTAGCCCTTTTTGTGCAAAAGAATGTCAATGGCCTCACTTTTCGATCCAAGAGTCATTCTCAAAGGCTTTCGCTTTAACTTAGCCTTTGAGAAAGACTCTGCTAAGATAGAGAAACCTGGAGGTCCTTTTGGTTGGTAAGCAGTTTGCAACAGAAAATTCTAACTTATTCTTTTGGGGTCGGCCTACGCCCGTGGCGCATTTTGAGGAAAGCTCGCCTTTTAACCAGACGTATTTTTCCAACTTGGATGATGACACTTTCTTTTTGTTATTGAATTAAATGATAATACTATCCCACGTGGTTTTACCTCCTCTTGTGCCGTGCGTCATCTCTTTGAATAGAAATAATTCTGCCCAGTGACTTAACAACATCGTCAAATTTCCATATACCAATGGTTTGAGTGTTCGAAACCTTCGGTTGGATGGACTTTCTCTTTCTTTTGTATGTTAATTCGTCAGTTTAATTAAAGATTGATTGTCATTTAGGACTCGGTTGCATTAATGGCAGAGATCTCGACCTGACCAGGCATCTCTACTTGGAACACAAATACGGTGGTTCGAATCCCCAAATCCCGTCGGTGTTGCCAAAAAAATTACAATAATAATTTCCTTTTTAATAATATTTATTTAAATTTTTTTGGGCGAGATGTGGGCCCATGTTACCATCATGGAGTCTGAAGTGCTAGAAATTCTAGTCTCATCGTAGTCTCATGGTCAACGCCACCTTGTGATAATTCTCAACCTCGCCTCCAGAAATATTGATCAATCCCGTCTATCTGTTTAATTGAGATTCAACGTAATAAACAACCCTGGAACGATTCCAGACATCGCTTGGTGGTGCACCCCAATAAATAAACTCCTATTGCATTAAGCATCAGTGCAAAACGCTAAATATTCAATAATACTTTAAAATAACACCTCACAGAAGTCTCTCAGACAAAAGTATTCATTGAGTCCTAAACGTCCACCCTCTGGTCAGTTTGAAATGGCCAGTCCCAAGGCATGTCAAGTTATTCTCCGTCCAAATAAAAACACCCTCAGGCATCAGATGTCTATGATTCCCAAATGTCCGAGCACCTTGAAAAATTGCCCTACACCTCTCAGCAAATACGATCATTTTTTTCCAGGGCTTAGGTCATCCAAAATACTACAAGTCGGAATTCAACTATCCCCAGGTCACAAATTTCACAGTTTTTACACTGTACCCCCTTTTATTTGGCTCTAAAATCTGCCTACAAAGTATTCATGAGAGGACGCTCTGTTTAGTTTTATGGTTTTTTCCCCTTTTCACCCCTGCGCCTCGAAAAGAAGAACAAAAAAGTATATTTTGTGTTTATAATAGGTATCATCACTCTTGATGAGTATAATATTTCCTGATGATACGTGTGGGTTATTGCCCATAGTTTGCCACCCACAAGTTCGCAAGTAAACCTTGTCCTTTGAAAAACCGTGAAACCCGAAAAGAAAACAGACTGGAAGTATGGCCATAAAAACAAGGAAATCAATGCGCAACAGAGGGCAGCAAATTCCTCCCACAATAAAGCAAAGCAAATTGTTGTTCGTGGGTTCCCGCTGTCTTGTAAACAGGAACAGAGGGGATACGGTAGAACATACCAGCGATACTGTTGCATTATCGTCGTGTGGTCATCGTTATGTTGGACTCCGAACCGTGATGTATGCATGGATATTACGTGCAGATCGCATTAGCCAAAGAAGGATAACTACCAAGAAAAACAGACAAAAACAACTTTGACATCTCTATAATCTTCAAGTTCTTGGTATTCTATATAATCTGGGTAAGTCTGAAGAAATTAAGTGATGTTTGAAGGCTTGTTTCATGTTGTAAAACTGCTAGTTGTGGTCGTTGAAGTTGCTAGTTTATATTGTAATGTAATGTATCTTCCTGATTAGGGTATGATCTTTCAGAGTAGACCAAGCAGTATGCAGTAACTGGGGCGCTGTACTCCTTTTTAAATTTTGTCTTGTATGGTCGTACTATTTAGACTACAGTTCTAGTACTACTACTAGTGTTAGTAGTACTAGAACTAGTACGGACTACTAGCGCTAGTACATACAAGTAGTACTAGTATGTACTAGCGCCACAGGAATTAGGTGTATCCACTGTTAAGAAGTTGATCTACTATTCTAATACTATTAGTAAATGATGAATAATGAATGTTAGCCCCGTAAATACTGCCAAAATAGAATATTATTACGTTGACTACCTACACTTTTGGCCCTACGAATTTATGGTAGACCCACATTCAGACATCAACCTTCAAATTGAGATGAACATTTGTTTGCTAAGATTTTTTCCCTTCTCAGCCTTTTGTGATCTCTAGTCTTTGCCCGAAAGTCTGGAGTACATTAGATCCGAGGTGTGGTGACTTATTTGGTGGAATTTTATGAAAAATCGCAGACAGTGATACAGACACATTCGATTTAAACATCGTCGGAGCCATGATGGTTGCTGTTGCACATGCGCGCTGTACACTGCTATGTCATGTACTCCTCTAGTACAGTAGTCTTTGTACCAGTACTACAGTAGCAGTAGTCTTCTTGCGATGTTAACCTCGAAACGATGTACAGGTTCTGAGCAGTGCAAACAGTCAGTGTCAAGACACGAAAAAGACTACAGAGTACAGGCTCTGAGTACTGCCTTATTAAGATATCAAAGATGAAATAAAATAAAAAGGCATACATCTATATCTCCCTGCAATACACCGCCCCAGTTTCTGGGGCTACCTTCCTAATGACTACAGTGTATTTTGGATTGGGCTGCTGGACTGCTAGTGCTATGCCCCCCATGCATGACATGCTTCTGCATCTATTTCATGATAAACTGTAAACGGGGCTATTTTGTACTCCATTTACCGTTGGGACTTCACTATAATGTTAGCTCTGTCAGAGATTATTAGTCTGAGTTACTGGACCCAACAACGCCTTTTTAAACATTGATTTGGAGTCTTGGACATGATTACACCGAGGCCAAGTCCGAGGCCAAGCCTAGAACGCTTTTTGAACATTTGGACATTTACTGGCGTATGTAGGGTCCGAGTGAACTCCATTCAAAACTTGGTACCTGTGTACAAATGCCTTAAAAGATTCAAGTCCTTCAAACAGGGAGTGACAAAAAACTAAGCCTGTGACGGTTAAACGTTTAAACGTTTAAACGTTTACACAAACACTATCCGTTTCGTAGTTTAGTAACCGTTTAAACGAAAAAAATAAAAATAAAATGTGCCTTGTGTTTTTGTTGCATTTTGTAACTCTATTTTTCAATGTAATACAATTAAGTATTGATGACCAAGTGGCCGATACTTTTTTATTTCCCACGAAAAAAAATCCACCTAAAAGACTATCAGTATTACAATAACTTGTCTGTGGTTTTCAACTTGCCGACAAGCTTCCAGCTGTATACTTCCAGAGCTTTATTGTGGGCGCGCGTGATTGGACGCGCTCAGCGAACCCTGACAATTGACGCGAGATAGGATCACCACAAACAATACCGCTCCTTTACACCACAAACAATACCGCTCCTTTAGAGACCCTGAATATGATCGGCCTGTTTTTAAATCTCTTCCTTAGGTCGCAAAAAAAATCTTACAAGACTCAAAGCTATTTTGCATTAGATAAGGAGGGGTGTGCTTTGATTTATTCCTGCTTTCGACTGAAAACCGTTGTACAAAGTTTTAGAGTACAGTTTTGAGTTCTACTAATCGTAGAAGACGTAGATTCAAATTGCCGCGCAAGTCAATCAGCCAAGTTTGGAGCAGTTTCGACAAGATTCAGGACGACACTGTGAAGTGTAAAATCTGCAGCGCTACTCTTAGCTTCAGTGGGGGATCTACTGGCTCTATGATGAACCACCTCAAGATGAAACATCCCTCTACAGCCGGCGGGGAAACTGCAGTGCCATTGCTATTTGTGAAGTTATTACTTTGAGGAGGAAGACGAGAATAACTATTATTTAATTTCAAATGAATTGTTAGGGGGGAGTTCCTTGGCCCTTTCTACTTTTGTGCGCGACTTGATGTTCCTCCAATCCAAATCCAAACACTTCCGTTGTTTTGAATAGCATGTAAAAACCTGTTATGTGGGCTGACCAATCGGCGTTCTGTTCAATGTACACTTCGTTTAATGACATCTTCTCATGATCTCATCACGCAACCACCAATGAAACTTAAGCATTCCCACGTGGCGGCCGTACGCAAAGTGTAGGTCTCGAAGCTGTCTATTAACTGTATGGGCCGCAAGGTGTGATCGTGAATGGCCGACTTCAACTATGTTTCAATACACGGGGATCGTTCGGCTTATACATATTCATTTGTTGGATTGTGTATGACTTGTGATTGGTAATCCGGGGTGTTCATGTACACAGCACGTGAGCTGCAATATTTTTTCCGTAGCACGTGTCCACTGTTGATGTTGTGTGCAGCTTCCTCCATGATGGAAGCTAGGGTCTGGCAATGGGCCAATTACCAATGCGCGTACATACCTTGAAGGAAGAATACATGCACTGTACAGTGTGTATAGCTATATAGCAAGAGCGTGGCACAAAAATAAAAATTGCATGTGGGACGGGACATTCTGTGGTAGGTAGATCTTTTCAACGATCGTGTTCGCCCATTCAGTATACTTTCAAAAATGTAATAAAAACACCGTAGAGGTGAAACCTGGCACCTCTATTCGAATTTGAATTAACTTGTTTTAGTTGAAGATTGTACTTCTCTTGTTTTTTAAATTTTGAATCGTTGATAAAAGTGAAGAACAAAATTACAGCTTAGGAAATGTTCCCTATTTAAAAATACAATAATCCTATACGCTACAACTGGCTAGTGCATTGTGTCATGCCGATGTACATGTAATATTTGATACATAGAGTTTTGAAACAAATTGACCTGCCGCCGACAAACGTTTAAACGGTTAACCGTTTAGAAAAGTTTCGTTTAAACGGATAGTAAATTAACCGTAGAGTCACAGGCTTACAAAAAACTGTGTCAAAATCCATTAAAGACTTCTACAATACTTTAAATTCACTTGAAGTATGCAGCAGATGTTGCCAGTCAATATGATGGTACGATTGTGTCAGATAAAATTCTGAAAAAAGAGAAATTTTTAGCTTAAAGTCTGAACTGATGACCACAACGAGGCTGGTGGAACGGATTTTTAATTTGCACAAGTGTGCACAATTTTAGGATTGCGCACAACATGGCTTAGTCTATTGGGAAAAACTCTGCTCATCGTGTTGAACGGCAACGTCTCCTGCGTACCAGTTAATGCCAATTGCCATACAATTGCCAACTGTATCCATTAACCCCGCCCTTGCAGTATTGACCAATCACAGACGTGATTGTGCAACAAAAAGTCTGACACATTTTGACAGGTAAAATTATTGTCGGCTAATATTGCTGATATGACGATATATCGGCAGAATTTAAAAAAATGTCAAGTACCCTATGATTGGATAACAATGACCCAAATGACCGCAGAAAAACAGCTATCGCGTGGAGGAAATGGTCGATTAAATAAACAAACTACACGACTACGGATACAAACAATGAAATAAAATCACTAAAACAGCTTACATTTTGTGTGCTTTTAGTTTTAATCACCGGTTCCGTTACTCAATTGGTTCATGATTTCTACATGGTTTCTACCTCAACGATAAGATTTTGCGATCTCTAAAAGATGATGCCTTGATTTTGATTCATCCCTAAAAACCAACAATATTACTTAGTCCTTCCAATTCACTCATAACTGGCATCAAACACATGTTCTGTTCTTCTCTATGGGTGTACTCTTTTCCCGGCCACCATGGGGTGATTGCTTACCATGGGAACTCCCCATGCAGCTTTGCTCGATCCCACGGCAACACTTGCCCGAGTTTGGACAACGACCATCTGTTGATGAGCAGCCGATATTAACTGGTACTCATGTTGTGTACCAGGCGATATCAGCATCTACATGTAGTTGACAAATGGTCACTGTGCGAACTTGTGCATAGCACGCTAGGAACGTTGGCGGCTACCGGCGGGATTGAGGTGATTGAACCTGCTGATGAGTTGCATTATGTCATAAATATTCATCACCAATCGTGCATTTCGGCCAATTGAAAATCTGCCAATCAGCTTGTGCCAAGGTACGTTTTTGTGCCTGTCCTGTCTGGGATCGGGAAGAAAGCACAGCTCACAAAATTTTATTTCCTTAGGTGGCGACCATTGTGCATAAATATGCATGATGTCGCAAAATGCCGGTCTATAAAAATCATGCCTATTTCTTACGGATTATCAATATTCGGGAGTGACTGTAAATTTGTAATGTTAATTGTACATGTAACACTTAGTGATAATTTTTCCAAGAACGTGCACGCTTGTCCTGCCTTCGGATATACCACGAAGAATGACCACCATGGCTAGATGAGAAGACCATTTTCCTTCTTGCCTGTTGGTACTGTTGTCAACCAAGGAGTTTACTCTGTTTGGAACCTGCTATTTCGGCACCCAAACCCCTTTAAAGTTATCTTTGAGCTGTCCTTTCCTTGGTATAATTAGTGGATGACAAGTACTTCATCCAGTACAGTGTTACGACATATCTGAAAGACTTTTGTATACCGACTTTTCACTCTCACGAAGATGGTGTTACGGTTATTGTATCAGTTTTTGTGCAATTTAGGTGAAAATGACAATATCGACAATTTTGTGAGAATATCATCGTCTGCAAGATTTTTATATATTTACATAACCAACATTGATATTGACAATATTGTCCTTATTATGGTGATGATATTATCATGATATCATCCAGCACTAACTTCAAACCTATAGCTTACTGTTAATTACGGCTAATTTGATGGGTTCAGGACTTTTTGTACACACTTCTAACATTATTACATGTGTAATTTATCAAATGCTTCCTTGTTCCCCATGCACAAGCTAGCGTATCGGATTGATACGCGCAAATTATCCGCCAATAGGCCTGCAAGGAAATTACGCTTAATTTTTTATTTTTAATATCAAATTCACAACAAATCTATTTTAAATGCTCCAGATTGCACATTACAACTTTTAAACCAAACATAAACATCAAATAAAAACACTCTGAGGACTTGGTTTCAATTCAGAGTACTTCAGCCAAACCAGCAAAATTTTGGCCCAGAATGTCCCACAGTTTTGAAAAAAACCTGGGGAGAACCTTGGGTAGTGTTTGTAGTAAGGAGGCACATAGTCTTTCTTCTGTCCACACTTAGGCTGGCAACGTGACGTGTGTTCCTTTGCCAATTGAGTGACAGTATGCATGACGACCACATAGGATGTAATCTAATTTGACAAACTGTTGTCAAGTCTACAGCACAGTGAGACTAGTGCGCACACAGACCTTATGTTGAATAACACTAGGTATACATTGTAGGCTTTGTAGTCACTGGCTAGCAGTTATCATCACAACTTCAACACATGTATTCAAAACTCAAATTTACTATAAGGGAGGTACATGGACAGACAGAGAATAAAAAAGGAAAACTAATTTTTCTTTGCTCCCCTTTGTCTCTTTCTTGATGTGAATGGAAGAGATTGTATTTTGGTCATATTGGTTTAGACAGAATGAGGCCAGCATTTTATGCTGTTTATGAATATCAATGAAAAGTCATGTACAGAGTAGCATTTAATTAATTTAATGTAAGGAGTGTCCTGTGTTTCCTTTTCTTTCTTTTTTTGACCATGTGACACACACTTTCATTCAAATGAATAAGACAAGCATTTTATTTGAAATGTTCAGTCAGATTTTGCCAGTTGCTCACAAGCTGATACTGTGACAGGTCATTTGAGCTTTTTTCCAAGCATGACTCTTCATAGCGTGAGTTGTCAATCATGTTAAATTGAATTGAATAAACTTTGTATCAAGAGGAAAGAACGGTGCTGGTAAACTATTCAAATCAAAATCCTGAAAAGTCCACTTGAATCGAGCTATTTCTGCTGTCGTTCTTGTCAAGTTGTCTTGCTGTTTAGCCACCTCCCTTAAAGCACAAAACAATTAACAAATTACATATTCTGTTAGTTCACCTCCCCCACTCATCCTGTTAAAGGGGCTGTGTAGTCATGATTATAGCAGGCCTGTGGCTGTGCATGGAAAGATGAACTCTCACCCGGATACTGCACACTTGCATGCTTGCAGTCGAATCACAAAGGGTGCCGTCTCTGTCAAACTGCGATGTGATCTCCGGTGTGCATGTCCACATAGTAACTGGGTTATTCCATTTACTGCTATAACCATGACGACACAGCCCCTTTAATATTATACATGTACTTCCATTGAATACATACTTTAAATCCCATTGGTGGTTTTAACTGCCGTCGGTTGGTGAAAATAAAATAAAATACTCACAATTCGTTTGTTTTAGAAAGGAATCCTACTAGAATGCACAGCATTTTAATTTAGACATTAGACCACTGTGCATGTATTCATGTTTAAAGTCAAGTTTGGCAGTGAGTTCAAGTCAACAACAACAACCAGTGGTTTTGAAAGAATAAAAGATACTTCTTTAAATAACCCTAACGACCCCCATCCCATCAATATTTGATGGGATGTGTACTGTGCATCTCTGATATGGTGTTGGGAGATGATGGGATGAGGTCTGCAGGTCTGGGGTAACAGTGTTGGGATTTGATGGAGTGGGTGAGGTGAAGTTGGGTGTTTTCCCTGCTGGTCAGTTTACAATGTAGTTTTTGGTTGCTATTCAATGTTCCAATGGATTAGGGTAAATAAACAATTGATAAGGTACATGTATGTAAGGTGCTGTGGGTTGTACATGTGCTGCATGTTTTATGCACTGAACAGTGGACAATGTATTTCTTGCATAATTATGGCAGACCATACCATTTATTTGCCGGGGTTTGTAACGGTTATCTGTGAACAGCCAGTGCGGTTAAAAGTCGCAGAATCTCAAACCATGTGCGAGGAAACACAGTAATTGGTCTGAGCCTACAAAAAACAATCACTTTTAAACTTATAACAGTTGAAACAGTTGTTGGGATTTGATGGGTAAGGCACTGCATGCCCACACTCTTTTTACTTTGTAGGCCAAGAGTATTAGGCCAAGAGTATTCAACCCATCAAATCCCAACAGGTAAGAGCCTGTTGGGATTTGATGGTATGGGTACTAATGCAAAATGTGTTCTGTTGGGATTTGATGGGTTGTGTACTGTGTACTAGCAGTGTTTTTCCATGGTGTTGGGATTTTATGGGATGAGGACTGATACTAGTAAATATACTTAGGGGGTTAGGGTTAATTGCTTATAAGTACCTTTTTGATGGCTAAATGTATAATTTTGTATCAATTCAGTTACCTTTCTTAGTTTCTTTTATGTATCTGTATGCATAAAATTTAAAAATATAGGCAAATTAAAATTTGACGTTACACAGAATTTAAAATTTGGTAATTGTTTGGGAAGTAAAGGTACTAAAAAAAAAAAAAAAAATACTGAGCTAAAGTCGTTTCAAATATGAAGTCTTGTCAGAGGCTGAAAGGAAGACCAGCATTAAGCTGCTCTCATCGCCACGGCTTAACCATTAATTGAAAGCTGCAAACACAAAATGCCGTCTCCTCCATTTCTCCATGATTGAAATTGGTGGAGTGTCTTAAAGAGACAAGCTGGTTGAAGTGTCAGTTAAATCACTATGTATAGCATTCCATGTAAACATGTATTAAGGGTGAAACTGTTTACCCAAGCCTGAATTACGAATCTTCATATTTTGTTTTGGGTGTGTATGAAACATGTTTCAACTGTGAAGACATTGATGTATACGTACCAAGAAGGAGAGAACCTTACCATGGAGAAATCTGCCATGGTCTACAGACATCCAAATGAGAATGGCTCTTTAAGTAGCCGGCTTTACTGACTCCATGCACCAGAGCCCTGGCTTAACCCTCAAGCTCAGTGTGTGCATTAACTGTGGATCCTTCATTATGTACATGTATCTTGTACTAATTCCTTGGAAGGGGGGAGTGAGGGGGGTCGAAGGATTCAGTATCAAGTAACATGAGCTCATGACAGATGAGCGATTGTTACACTAAATGGTTTTATTGCGATTGGCTTGGAAAGCTTCAAAGGAAGAAACTACAAAGTTTGTGCGCTGTGTAATAATTCGCACTGGTATTATACATCTGAATTTTCGACATTGAAATTTTAACTTAATTTTTAAAATGTGTGCTTCAAAATCAGGACCGAATAATAAGTTTGGCTGATTCACAGTTAATTACTTGTAAAATACCAATTAACAGTGAATCAAGTAAAAATTATGATGTTCTTGAAGCATCTTCTTGGCTTGTGTCATACATGTAGTTAGGCCTTCTTTGTGAAAAACAGAAAAGAGTGTTTTATGAAGTGATGAATGCGGGCGGTTTTCTTGTTCTATACTTCCACAAAAGACTTGAAAGTGCCACAGAATGTTTTCACAAACCGGAATATCCAGACATGCCATTTGCTGGTTGTATAAAAACTAATCAAATGAAGTATATAACACACCGCATGTACAATATTTGCATTTAGTGATACTAAATGAGCTGCTCAAATCATCACCAAATTAAAACATTTCTTGTTTTGTTCGTAGTGTTAACGTCAGTTCGTGTGATGAGGATGTTACTCATAGTATTGACATGATAATGGTACATTGATGTATGTACATGTATGTGCCTGTTTGTTTAAAATGTGTGTATAGATTCTGGGAACAAGTTAGTCCCAACTATATTGAGTTTTACTTCAGTTCAGTTTATGGCTATAAAAAGAATATTGTATTGTTGGGAAAGTAAAATTTAGCGGCCAAATATATAAAAGTAAAACAAATAATTAACAAATCAATGAAGAAAACCTTCAGAATAAGACTTGACCTCAGTTTCTGGTTAACTTGTAAACAACTAAGAATTTTGCCCAACTGATCTTCATGTTCATTAAACCTATGTAATGGTTGCACAGAATTTGTGTGTGATTTGCAATTCGTACTGCATAGAGAATCATTGAGGTACATGTAGAATAAGTATCCTTGTACCAAGCTATAATTTGTCTCAATGTTAATGTTGAATTATATAAAACTTGAAATTGTTTTTGTACAATATTGCTTTATGAGTATTTTTATTTTCAAGAATTTTGTGTAAGCAAATATTAAAAATAAATAGTCTTCTTATTCGTTTTTGATATGCACGAGACTTGCGCAGTTTATTGTAGAAAAAACAAAAGAAGTTTAATACTCAGTCCATGTTTAGACATTTTTTTAAATCAAAGTTGCAGTCAATCTGTTGGTACATTGTACATGTACATGGTAAGCACTAGACCTGTGTTAGTAAATTGTGATAATGAGTTACAGTTCCATTTGCATGCATCATATTATTTTATAGGCCTAACAACTTCTTTCTCAAGTGACGAGATTGATCGTAGTCTAATGTGTAAGAAACCTTATCACAGTAGGCCCTACACATGTATACTTCCAAATAAAATCACAAAATAATATATATAAACATCAAATAGCTCTGTTTTGTTATCATGACAATATGGTAAATTTCAAGCCTCATGTTCAGCACAATTAGCCTATGGAGAGTAAACTGTAATTTGTTTTTCCATGCGTGAATTTCAATATTTTGTGGCTGCTGCTATTCAATGTGTAAGTACAAAGCCCGGGGTACACATCAAGTGATAGCTGAAGTGATTTCTGAGTATTTATTCGTTTTTTGAGCCCGTTAAGTTTTAAGCTTGAGTGGGCAGGGGTTGGGCTGTGGCATAATGCCAGAAGCCTTGTGCATGCATTTAAATGAATTTCACATTACCTCACACATATGTGTGTGAGGTAATGTGAAATGCCAGACAAGGTCTGTAAGATTGCATCTTAAATTGTACAAATGTTGATGTAAACATGGCCCATGAAAAGTGTTGATTTACATGCAGGTGTACACATACATGAAGTGAATTAAGTTACAACAACACAGCACATAATCAAATGAGTACATTCATCACCATATTTCTCACGATCACCATGCACAAGCTAGCATATCGGGCAGAGGATACGTGCTAATTAAGGTCTGATGTGATACACAAAATAAATAAAATGGTAGGCCTATTTATTGTTTTTTCTTCTTCTTTTTCTTTTATATCTTTTTGTAGGTTTAAAATCAAATTCACAAAAAGGTCATTAAATAAAACCATTTAAAATGCACCAATTACATAGGATTACAGGTTGTAAAACTAAGCTTAAACATCAAGTATGTGAAAAACATTCCAGCATACTTCGGCCAAACTTACAAAATTTGGGTCTAGAATGCCTGACACTTTTGGAAAATCCTGGTAAGGACATGAACACATTGAACACATTGAACACCATCTAAGCAGTGTACATAATACATAATGTACAGTGTGTCAATTAATGTAACATTTGGTTGTGATTATCATCAACACCATGCAATCATTGCCTGTGTATAAAATGTAGGTCATGCAGTTAGTATTTGTAGATTCAAAAGAAGTCTCATTCCAGCAGTGATATTCCAGCTGACAACCAGACAACAATACTGATTTCTCAGTGTCTGTTGACAGCTCAGTGAACAGTCTGACTTGTGAAGAACATCATGCAAGATTCTTCTTTTATCAATTGACACAATCAGTGTGATTATACACATTGTGTGTGTGCAGTCTTAGATAAGTATTATGGGATAGTGTTTGCATTCTTGGCATATATCGCCCCTTCACTTTGAAAGGTCATTCACTGAATTGTAGAATGCAACTTTATTTGAGGCTGTCCATGAGGGAAGCTCTTTATGGAACAATTTACAGATATTTGTTGTCAAGCACCAGGTACAAGTCTACGCTGTAATTTATCAAGTCTGAATTATAAAGTGAGTCTATTATTACATGTATATTGATAAAAAAGTACCAACTTGTTTCAATCATTCTTTATTACCCCAAAAATAGTTATCATACTAATTTGTTTTAGCCAGTTGCTGCTGGGATTCTTGGGATTCTTGGTTTGTTTTCTCTCGCCTCTCTGGTGGTTTTTTTTTGGCGGAATTGCCAGAATCTTTTTTCTTTGAGGGTACCGCTGTCACAAAGAAGTCCTAACTTGACAGTGCCAAGAGAAAATAGATTCTCTTTATTGGATTGTCTGTTTGGTTTCTTGACCGAGAAAATGTCAAATTCATGCAGTGTGAATTACAAAACATCGGCTGTTACATGTACACTAAACATGGAACCATGGCTAGGCTGCCGGCTCACTCAGACTTACCTCCATTGAGCCGAAATATAATGAATGAACAATGGTGGAAGCCTCTAAATGCCTCGTAATCCTCTTATATGATCAAAAGGAAAAGGGTCTGTAATCAAGCATTACTCAAAAACTGCCTCTCAATAGCCACCAAATGCCAATATATTCAAGACCTTTTTGTCCTTGTGTGGGTGAGACAAAGCTTTAGACTACTGTCTGAGCATGCTCCATGTTGGATAATGTCCAAGTGACCTTTGCTGGAGTGGTCTGAAAGTATATCTTAAAGGGCGTCTTTACACAGCTTGTGTTTCCAGGAAGGGGAAACATTTGTCTGTATTCATGTCATCTGGTGCCATCTGGTTAAACAACATCTGCATAGGCCTACTTGTAAATTGTAATTTTGTTTTGTTTTCATGTATTATTGTATGTAGTCTGTACATTTGCTTTCTGGGACCTGATATTTCATTTATTATAGAATTGTGACAACTTCAACGTAAAGAACATGACACTAAGTCCTGTAAGAAGGCATTGACAGTGTCAATTGCAGTCACATGCTAATCATGTACATCATGACTTGAGTATTACAATTTGCATCCTTGCATTACCTGTCACTATTACAGTGCAGTTTGAGTAGACCAATTGCGCGACCCACGTCACATGACCTGTAGTGGGTATTAAATGTAAACAAACACGATATCCTCCATAGGAAAGTGTGGTACAGTGTACGATGATTGTTGCATTTGTTTATTTGATCGAGGCCTTTTCTTTCTCGAAACCTGTAAAAAATAGTCCAGAGTTTGTACCAGAGACCTGTAGTAGAATGCTGGTAGTTTATGAAACAGTAATGTGATTGAAAATTCAATGTCACAACATGCAACTTTAAGAAAACAGGCTTAGTAGGCCTAACTGTGTTATTATTACCAAAAGCCAACTCTTGGTGTGACTCTGTCGGGCGCAGCATGTATTGCATGTACTGTAGTTTGCCATCAGCTCAGATGATGTACATGTAATACCCACCACAGGTCACGTGACGACATGTAAACATTGGTCGCGCAATCAGTCTATTGAACAAGACACTTGTAGTCAGTCACATGATGTACATGTAACTTGACAAATGTTTTACTTGGTGTTTAAGTTACAATACATGTACTTCAAACTTCAAAACTTGAGAGTTTAGTAAAAAAATAAAAGCTGTATGCAAGCAGAAAGTACACTGTGGACATGTTCATTTTATACATTCTAATGTTACAATGTTGTATTTACATGTATGTGTGCACATGCATCTTGACAAGTTTGAAAATGATGGAATTTACATGTGTGCTTTGTCTGGTTGTTTGCTACATGTGCATGTTTACATTTGTTCTGGATACAATCGACTCCTGAATCATGATAAAAAAAATGTTTAAAATATGGCATCACAAGAGCCGAAGAGCCTGGATTTCCTGCATACTCTTCCTGTTTGTACACACCTCAATAATGAAAGGACAATGGAATTTTACATTTGATGTAGATAGATAGCATCATATGATTTTGATCCACATCTAACAATTCTTGATTTTAATGTGGTAACTACGATTGAAAAATTAAAATTTCTAGACCAGTGCGTATGTAATGTTGATTTACTTCATGTTACCGATGCATGGTGGAGCAAGGATTTGCTCTATGCTGTACATTACCTACACATTTATATCTTGATTGTCAGGAAATGACCTGTGGAATGTACAAGGTCACTCTAATTGTAAACAAGGTGACTGGTTTTTTTTCTCAAGCTATGTGTGGGTTCATGAAAGTGCAATGGTTTATCATGGGATAACACAGTACAATTTCAGCAGATTTATAATAGAGGTTACTTCAACTGTATGCATACATGTAGTGTACACTTAGGCCCTGTTTCAAATATCGCGCTCTTGCAGTGTTGAATTTTAATCATCGGTTCGGCAATAGCGCTGCATTTGTGCGGCAGTGGTTTCAAATGCTGAACTTTCCCAATAGCACGGCAGGGCCTGTCGAGCCATGGTTGAGTTTTAAAAGCCTCTGCCGTGCCGAAGTCCGAAAAAGGTTTCAAACAGAGCTGTGTCAAATAAAACAAAAATCTGAATGTTTGAATTTGACATGGCAAGAGCGCTACATTGTACGATTGAAATGGGCCTTAGTGACACAATTGTCATATTATACTTGAAACTTGCACAGGTCACTTGCTTATCAAGTACCTGAACTCAGTCTTATTGCCTAGCCTAGCATGTCAAGAGTCAAAGCAGGATGACATGTTTATGGATGCTATCCCTGTTATCCATTTTGGTTTATGGTGTTTATGATTGAGGCTGGCAGGTTATTTTCAGCCATAAATCATTGATGTAGGTCATACACTTTAGCATGGAGCTACATGTATCTGTGTTTAAGTTTCTTGTAGTGACTACCTACACATTCTGAGAGGAACTCCTCAGCTATTGTGAATCTTACATATACACGTACAGACCGCTCTACAATCATGTACACCTATAGACCATGCATGTCTCGCATAATAGACCGATTGCGCGACCCGCGTCACGTGACCTATTGTGGGTATTAAATGTAAACAAACACGACGTCCTCCATGAGAAAGTGCGGTACGGTACATGATGATTGTTGCATTTGTTTATTCGATCGAGGCCTTTACTTTTCTCGAAATTTGTGAAAAATATTCCAGGGTTTGTACCAGAGAGCTTCGAGTGGCTGAATAAAGCCAGCAAGTCTTGGAAATTGTACCAGTAACACATAAATGTGCACAATGTGTAGGCCTACTAGTGCACAACGGAACGTTTCGGCCAGACGATTGCGATCACACACTTTTCAACACAAGAATTTCAAAGTTTTGAAGCTGAATCATCCAAAGAAATTGCTTTCCAAAACTGTGTGATTCCTTTGTCTGTTTGAAATTTCGCAAGGCTGGGTATAAATGCTCACTTTTCAAATGTTCTTTACCCTTTTTTACAGTGATTTAGGCCTACATTGCAAACAAAATAACAGGCGGGTGGCAACATTCCATAGTTGTCCAATGTCGGTAGTTCATAACTCAAAATACATGTAAGCCTCTTTTGTAGTAGAATACTGGTAGTTTATGAACAGTAATGTGATTAATATCAATGTCACAACATACAACTTTAATAAAATGGCTTAGTAACTGTGTTATTATTACCAAAAGCCGACTTTTGGTGTGACTCTGTTGGTCACAGCATGTATTTGCACGTACAGTAGTTTGCTCAGATTGTATTACCCACAATAGGTCACGTGATGACATGTAAACGTTGGTCGCGCAATTGGTCTATTAATTTGATTATTTTGGGGAACGTTGGATTCTACAGGTGTACATTGCTTTGGCGTGTGAAGGAAACAAATTCACACGCTTTTCCAGGTTACAATGTTCCAATGTACGTCTGGGAATTTTCTGTGGTCTATAGTTGGCTGTTATACTGATACCCTGAATTAATGTAGTGGAACCTTAAATGTACAATGGGGGTGTACATGTAGGTGTGTCAATTATTTGTCTTTTGTGTATTTGATTTTGGAGTGTTGGTACGAATCACACTGCTTAAAATTGCTGTTATTTTGAACAAAACAAGAGCTTTCTACCTTTTGAATTGTGTCCGAGACATAAGTTTATGTCTTGACAAAATTGTTTGCCCGGCAAAAATTTGCTGGAAACTGTAACAAGCAGCACTACGTAATCTACGTACATGTACAAGTAAGAGTACATTATATGGTATTTTTTGCTGGTAATCTACATTGTACATGTACATGTACAGTACATGAATCTCACCATGTATGTATACAGGCAAAGTTTACAATGTAGATATTTAGTGCTAAGAATATTGTTAAGTTAGCAGCTCGCAGTGAAGTTGGACCAAGTAATTGTGAAAGCACGCTTTGTAATTTGTAGGAGCTTCAAAAAGTATTTAATCATCTCAGTTTGAACTTTGTACCTTTAGTTCTAACGTGGTCTTTAGGCTCAGTCAGTGTTTTTAGCAGGTCATTTGTGGGACCAAGTTATGCACTCTCCAACAGCTTCAGGCACAGTACATTAGGTGTCCATTACAAAAAAGTACAAGTATTACAAATCCCTTCCCCCTCCCCCCCCCCCCAAGCAGTTTGTGCTGCAATCATTGTGTTGATGTCATTGATTAGTGACCTGGATTACCCATTAATATGGCTAGTATTAAGTAATCTGATCTCTTCTCATCCGCTCAGTATTTTAAGCTCATTAATATAATGATCAAGAATGGCATTTTCAGGGAGATGCAAATCAATGGTTTAGCGTATGTATGATTATTGCTATCATCAAGGTCACAGACAGATACGGTAGATTCACTATATAGTACGCCCTCTACAGTTAAACCTGGAGAGGCCATTTTCTCCAAAAGTGGTATCCTATATCTGACGTAAATGTGGAAAACTTTCAACTGTCTCACAAAGAACACCATCTTATGTTATAACACAGAAAAATCTGACCTTGCTGTTTTACAAATCACAAAAGATCTTAAACAATAGGATGCATGAGGACCAAATAGTTGTTGACCTGTTCCCCTGATACCCTGCGAAAAGGGCCTCTCCTTTGCAAACTGTAGAGGGTGCACTGTATTGCGAATCGCACGTATTACCTTCGTGCCCTTAGTAATAGCCTTTGAAATGCTCTGAAGTACAAATTTACGTACATTTCCCTCATTGACTTGCCCAGTACTAAGGAAAGTCTGCATTGACCTTAAAAGAACAAGGTGTCAGGTCAGAAGTACTCTTTTGAGAAAGCCTTTGAGAAAGACTCTGCTAGGGTCGAAATGTGAGGCCATAAACAATTTTTTGCAAGAAGTATTCTGTAATTAATTCATAATAGAATTGTTCAGAAAATAATTTGGTGTTTTTATGGTGTACCCAGCAAATAGTTCCCTTAAATTATAAAAATCAGCCCTTTTTCGAGATTTGATCTCCTGATGTAAACTAGGATATTGTTCCATGAGCATACCATATGGCTGACGTGCTAGAATAGAACAAACAATATTTACTGTCAATAAAGATTTACAATAGTACAAAGGTTACAAACTAAATTTAACAGGAAAAACCCTTTGGGAATCCCCAGAACAATTAACAATTGTGTGGTACTCTAACCTTCTAAGAATGTAGAAGTAAAATTAGACGGTTGCAAATGTAGTGCTGCTTTTTGTTATTTCAAAGGGAAATTGTTGTTATTCATCATATTTAGTGTTCAGCTTAGACCAGGGTTCACAACTTCACAGGTGGCTCATCCTCAATCAACACGTGACTGAAGTAAGTCTTTGCCATTATCTGCTCCCTTTTTAAAAATTCTGTTCTTTTAGTACTCTTGTATTTATTGGCATTATTCCTGTTAAAAACACCTTATTTACTACTGTATAATACATGTATATACATGTACATAACATTGTACTTTTGTTTCTGAAACCAGGTTGTGTACTTGTACATCCTGGGTGGATTAAAAGTAACATGTAGAGAGTACAGTTTATTGCTGACAGTAATTACCAAGTCATCTAACGCACATGTACCTAGTTGTGATTCACTTTTCTTATTTACAGAAGTTAGGATTGTCACAGTGCAGCCCACTAGGATGAAATGAATGCCTATCTGTAGCAGGGCAACCTAATTTACATCCACTGACAGTTTTTGTCAACACCTCTCAATTGCATTTACAGCAGGGTGAATAATATACATCCTTCTACTGACCATCCTGTCTCTGTGCTTGGAGCTTGATACTAGCGAAATCGCTGTGGGATCCTCAGTTCAATGTTTTTCAAGTTAAGACAGACCTTTCATGCACTTTAGCTGGATCTGCATAATGCTAGGCTCATATGCAGTGTGTTTGCACAACTCTACAGTGTGCATTGACATGTACTGTATGTACAGTGTATCATGTACATGTACTGTACCGCCTATAAGGTCGCATGCTTCATGTATATGTAGAATGTAATGTACATGATTGACATATGTACATATAATGGTACATTGTCTTCACATACACTGTACATTACCAAGGGTCTGTTGTACATTGTAGGCTTGCATACAAGTTCATGTACATCGTCTGTACAATGTACTTGTAAAATAATGAGTTGTTTTTTTTCGAGTGTGCTGAAATTTGAGGGGAATAAAATTTGTACATGTACATGTACATACATTAAGGTATACATGCAGGCATACATGTACACAGTTATCTTTGTAAATCGTGTGTGGTAAATACAAATATACTTGTGTATTTTGTAAGTTATTCAGCATCAAATTTATTTGATACAAATGCATGTTGTGTTTCACTTCGGATTCTATCAATGTATAATTGTTGCTTTACATACACTGTACTACACACAACCAAGAAAGAAATGATCAAATACATGTATAGGTTTCTGGTTTGTCTAATCATACTGATCCTTACTCTATGGTCATCTTGAATGAAGGTTTACACATGTCTGCATTACATGTACAAATAGTATACAAAGCAGTAGGGAAGCATGTAATGTTTAAAAGACATCCCCCTGCCAGTACTGAGTACAATGAGGCTCATATTTCATCTTGAGGCCAAGGCAATCAGGGCACATCTCCTAGTATGTTTAGATGGCCCATTTGAAAGATCATTGACCTGTACAATGTTCAGTATCAGGAATGTTCCTAGAGCCTTTCCTTCCTGAAGCTTGTCCAGGAAAAGTCCTACTGCCATACCATGTCAACACAAACTCTCTGCCGATGTCGACAGGGACAGGAAAAAAAACAAGGTTGATTTATCCTGAAGTGTCCTTAGTCATGTGTCCTTAGGTTGGTGGTGCAGAGCATGCAGGAGTCAAGAGTTCATCACGTTGGTTACGCAGATTCATGTTTTGTACTTTTTATATTTTCTATACGTGTGTGTACTGTACATGTACAATGTATTGTAGATGTATGTCGCTGTTTCCTGAGGTACAAGTAGGCTATGTATTACAGAAACAAACAAAGGGGTAATAACAAGAAAATGCAGGCCTGGAATTTCATCTTTGAGAGGGCAAGGCCATTTCCATTTCCATCGGAAAATCTTAAAGTCTATCTAATAGGAGTTTATGAACGATGAGCCACAAAGTTGTTTTCCTTCATAGGCAGAACAAATGCACTGAATCTCCCAGAAGCCACATGTACGAAATTCTCTTCAAAAATCCACAAGACAATACCATCACAGAGAGCATTTCCATTCAATGTACGTATTAATTATTATTGACCAACTTCATCTGATGATATCACCCAGGATAAATCTTGCTAGCGCCATTTTGGGATCTAGATTCCCTTGTGTGTTACAGTGCAGTGCGCATTGCAGATGGTGTGTGGTTAGATGAATGCCATATCTTTATTCTTTACTGGTAATTTGACTCCCAAAATGGCAGACCACATACAGACAGTAACCATGACGACGTGTGATGTCAGTGCAAGGTGTCCATACACATTATACTTGATGATAGTGTCATGAGAAACATGCTTTGTTGAAGCCCACAGTTGACACAAATCAACAACTTGTGCAGGGTTCCTCCAGGATTTTTCAAAAATGTGGAGTGATCTGAACCCAAATTTTGAAAGTGTGGCCGAAGTACGCCAAATTGAAACCAGGTCCTTGGTATGTTTTTATTTGATGTTTATATTTGGTTTAAAAATTGTACTGTGCAATCTGGAGCATTCAAAATGGTTTATGTTACGATTTGTTTTCAATTAAATATATATTTTAAGAACCCAGTTGTGGGAGTGCAAGGGATGCGGTAAAAAAGTAATTTCTGTGATTGTGACTGTAACAAAAACATTGTACATTTTATTTTAGTATTTCAATAGGATTCTACAGTTTTACTGTAATGTTACAGTTCTTTTAGTAGTTTACAGTATCTTAATGATTTTAATTAAGGTGACAGCTGGTCTGGCCTATTGTTTTTTCTAGTTGAATTTATAGTGGAATTTTACTTTTTCTGTATTTCATAATATTGCTAAAAATTTGCTGTCAAGCACTTTGAGGAATCTGCGATTCATATTGCGCTTTAAAAAAGTTGTTTTGATTGTTATTATTATTAACTGTACAACGGTACGTCTGTACATTGTACGTGTACAAGTAGAGTGCAGTTACATGTACTTGTGCAATTTGTGATTTTTGGTACATTTGAATCCTTTCTGTGGTTACAAATAATTTGCAAATAACATATACTAAGGTACATGTATGTACATTTTGAGTGTAGGTGATAAAATAGATTGAACAAAGTTCCTGCATTATCACTGCTTGTTCTTTGTTGCATCTTCTGAATTAACAGTGGCGCATGGTATAACCATACAGCAAGGTATACAATACATGTTAGGAATTTAATTATATTCATTAGTGCTGAACTTGGAGAGGGGAGGACAGAGTAAGATTTGTAAATTAAATCATGATTGAATCAAAGCACTCAGACCCTTGCTTTGTGCTCAGACCATCTACACAAATACATGTAAGCCACTTATTAATTTGCTGACCTGATTCAAATTCCAGATGTGCTTATTTATTTACAGTTAGTTGAGGTGTATACGTCTACAGTACAATTATAAGTCTGATACTTCACACGTTGCCTCCATGCCCCTGGCCATTGCCTTGGTGCCCTTAAAATGTTCCAATAGAAATTGACAATTATCTCATAGAGAGGTGCCCTTTATCAAGAAGACAATGCCTTGGTGCCCTTGCCCTTTCAAGAAGGAAGCAATCAGGCCTGATGAAGGCCTACATGTAGTATGAATGCAGCACAGTTGTAACCTGTACATTAATATGTTCATGGTTATAGAAAAATGCATTTTACAAGAAAGTGAAAGTACCCGGAACCCATAGAGTAGTATGAATGCAACACAGTTGTAACCTGTACATTAATATGTTCATGGTTATAGAAAAACGCATTTTACAAGAAAGTGAAAGTACCTGGAACCCATAGAGTAGTATGAATGCAGCACAGTTGTAACCTGTACATTAATATGTTCATGGTTATAGAAAAATGCATTTTACAAGAAAGTGAAAGTACCCGGAACCCATAGAGTAGTATGAATGCAGCACAGTTGTAACCTGTACATTAATATGTTCATGGTTATAGAAAAACGCATTTTACAAGAAAGTGAAAGTACCCGGAACCCATAGAGTAGTATGAATGCAGCACAGTTGTAACCTGTACATTAATATGTTCATGGTTATAGAAAAATGCATTTTACAAGAAAGTGAAAGTACCCGGAACCCATAGAGTAGTATGAATGCAGCATAGTTGTAACCTGTACATTAATATGTTCATGGTTATAGAAAAACGCATTTTACAAGAAAGTGAAAGTACCCGGAACCCATAGAGTAGTATGAATGCAGCATAGTTGTAACCTGTACATTAATATGTTCATGGTTATAGAAAAACGCATTTTACAAGAAAGTGAAAGTACCCGGAACCCATAGAGTAGTATGAATGCAGCATAGTTGTAACCTGTACATTAATATGTTCATGGTTATAGAAAAATGCATTTTACAAGAAAGTGAAAGTACCCGGAACCCATAGAGTAGTATGAATGCAGCATAGTTGTAACCTGTACATTAATATGTTCATGGTTATAGAAAAACGCATTTTACAAGAAAGTGAAAGTACCCGGAACCCATAGAGTAGTATGAATGCAGCATAGTTGTAACCTGTACATTAATATGTTCATGGTTATAGAAAAATGCATTTTACAAGAAAGTGAAAGTACCCGGAACCCATAGAGTAGTATGAATGCAGCACAGTTGTAACCTGTACATTAATATGTTCATGGTTATAGAAAAATGCATTTTACAAGAAAGTAATAATAATAATAATAATAATAATAAAGGGACTTGTAATGCGCACATATCCACCCTGCTGGGTGCTCAAGGCGCAGTAAAACAAACAGAAAGAAGGTGAAACAGTGAAATTAATTAATTAAAAAACTTGTGACATAAGATACGTTTTGAGCAAAGATTTAAATTTAGATAAACAGCGGCAGGATCTAAGTTTAAGTGGCAGAGAATTCCAAATACGGGGGGCCGCCACAGAAAAAGATCTTGCACCCCAAGTTCGCTTAAAAATGGGTTCCTTCAGGAGTAACAAGTTGCTGGATCTAAGAGTTCTGGATGGAGAGTAACGCTGGAGTAATTCAGTGATATAGGGAGGAGCCTTGTTGTTTAGGGCTTTGTGGACAGTAATCATGAGTTTGAAGATGATCCTTTGGGAGACAGGGAGCCAATGGAGTTCTCTCAGAATGGGTGTAATGTGGCAGAACTTTCTTGATAAAGTAACAACTCGTGCAGCTGTGTTCTGTAGACGTTGAAGACGGGATAATTGACTTTGAAGTGAAAGTACCCGGAACCCATAGAGTAGTATGAATGCAGCACAGTTGTAACCTGTACATTAATATGTTCATGGTTATAGAAAAATGCATTTTACAAGAAAGTGAAAGTACCCGGAACCCATAGAGTAGTATGAATGCAGCACAGTTGTAACCTGTACATTAATATGTTCATGGTTATAGAAAAATGCATTTTACAAGAAAGTGAAAGTACCTGGAACCCATAGAGTAGTATGAATGCAGCACAGTTGTAACCTGTACATTAATATGTTCATGGTTATAGAAAAATGCATTTTACAAGAAAGTGAAAGTACCTGGAACCCATAGAGTAGTATGAATGCAGCACAGTTGTAACCTGTACATTAATATGTTCATGGTTATAGAAAAATGCATTTTACAAGAAAGTGAAAGTACCTGGAACCCATAGAGTAGTATGAATGCAGCATAGTTGTAACCTGTACATTAATATGTTCATGGTTATAGAAAAATGCATTTTACAAGAAAGTGAAAGTACCTGGAACCCATAGAGTAGTATGAATGCAGCACAGTTGTAACCTGTACATTAATATGTTCATGGTTATAGAAAAATGCATTTTACAAGAAAGTGAAAGTACCCGGAACCCATAGAGTAGTATGAATGCAGCATAGTTGTAACCTGTACATTAATATGTTCATGGTTATAGAAAAATGCATTTTACAAGAAAGTGAAAGTACCCGGAACCCATAGAGTAGTATGAATGCAGCTCAGTTGTAACCTGTACATTAATATGTTCATGGTTATAGAAAAACGCATTTTACAAGAAAGTGAAAGTACCCGGAACCCATAGAGTAGTATGAATGCAGCACAGTTGTAACCTGTACATTAATATGTTCATGGTTATAGAAAAACGCATTTTACAAGAAAGTGAAAGTACCCGGAACCCATAGAGTAGTATGAATGCAGCACAGTTGTAACCTGTACATTAATATGTTCATGGTTATAGAAAAATGCATTTTACAAGAAAGTGAAAGTACCCGGAACCCATAGAGTAGTATGAATGCAGCACAGTTGTAACCTGTACATTAATATGTTCATGGTTATAGAAAAACGCATTTTACAAGAAAGTGAAAGTACCCGGAACCCATAGAGTAGTATGAATGCAGCATAGTTGTAACCTGTACATTAATATGTTCATGGTTATAGAAAAACGCATTTTACAAGAAAGTAAAAGTACCTGGGTCCGATTTCACAAAACTCTTCCTAACTTAGGACACGTAGCATTGCCTAGGACGTGTCTTAAGTTAGGAAGAGTTGTGTGAAATCGGCCCCAGGTACCCACAGAGTACATGTACCATACTCCTAGAGCAGTACACATACATGTCAATAATGTACATGTAGGCCTACATTGTTTGTCACATGGTCTTCTTTAGAATGTCTTTGAGAATGTTACCAACTTTGTTAGCAGCTGAGCATTTGTGCATATTAACGTACCCGTAACAAGCATGAGTAATGTACATCATAATGTACAATGCATACCATGTACCACATCAATGGAATCATGTACCATGTTTTTTTCTTCATGTTCTTGCACTGTGCAGAAACCTACTCCAAAGTACATGTATACTCACACAGTGTAGCTGTGTATGGATCTTAATGTCTCAATTGTCAGATCTTAATAAGAGTTAGAAACAAAATGACCAAGTGTTCTCTTTATTTTCCTGAAATCTAATACCATGGTATAACAAAACAATTGTTGCCTGGCATGATGGGGTCCATGGGTTTTGAACACCCTCGGGGATTGGTGGCATCCTGGGCTTCTCCTCAGGTGCCTTCAGCCCCCTCCGGTGTACAAAACACCATGGACACCCTCACGCCAGGCAGCAATTATTACATGTAAATGTACCATGTCACTTTGGCTGGCCATAAAATAATGAAATAATGAGCTGCATGTAAAAGCAATGGTTTGAACTAGTGTTTGATGACTTATTTGAGTTTTTAGTCATAACAGCATTATTTCTAAATCCCTTAAACTCTATCTTTACACTTATCTTTACACTATGAACAATTCTTCAATCAAAGCAACTCAGTCAGGGACTCAGGACTGATTGTAGTGACTGTTGAATGTGTAAAGAAACAATGCCTGGTTTTAAATGAACTACCCCAAGTGTAAAACCAAACTAGACAATGACCTGCAATAGAAGTAATGTGAGTGGGGTTGGCACATCATGCAGGTATAATTTACAAAATGATGATATATGTAGGAAGTAGTCTATCAATCATATTGTACATCTACGTACATGTAGGTGGGTGAAGCTAGTTTATTCATCAGTCCTCTTTTTCAATCAACACCTTAAAGTAATAGTCTTGGAATATAAAGACATGAATGTGCACATTTATGCAACTGAGATTCATGTTGTTCCTGTGAACTTGTGGCTTTTTTGTTGCTTTATGGTGAAAGGTTAACACACGTAGTTAATTTTAAAAAAATTGCTCTCTTTTCAGAACACAAAATCAGATGACGGGTGAAGTTGACTCCATGACAGGGGCTGCAAAAACCTAGCGATGACTCTACATCTGCATGTATGTACTTATCTGGCTGATGTGCTTCACTGATCACCTAAACCGCAAATTTCTCTCAAGTGGGCTGTGGAGCTCCATGCACTGCACACGACTTTGAAAGAAGAGCAACATTCAAAATGGCAGACTGTAGCCTGAAAATAGTCCAAACTTTTACCTGGTATCTGTTGCTGTGTCAATTGTTTTTAGTGTTAGCAGCATCTCAGCATCAGTATTTATTTTTTAGGGAAACTTACCAACCAGAAAATAATGTTGTTAAGTTGAAGAACATGGTTCTAGATCCCAGAACTGGTGCATTGTATGTTGGTTCTGTTAATCGACTGTACAAACTTTCTGGGGACCTTGCCATCGAGGCAACAATTGCAACTGGTCCCCGGCAGGACAATCCAAAATGTATAGCACCACCTATACAATGTACGAATGAAAGGACAACAACAGATAATATCAACAAGCTTTTGGTGATAGACCAAGATCGTTTGTTTGTCTGCGGCAGCATTTACCAAGGAAGCTGCGTCATAAGACGTTTGGTAGATTTAGGTCTCCTTGGAAACGATAGTTATGAAGAAATAGCAGCAAATACAGCTAATGGATCATCAGTTGCATTTATAGCTCCTGGACCGTTCAACGAAAATGTACTTTATGTTGCTACATCTAATGCAGACTGGATTGACAAGGGCGTACCGACTGTTTCCAGCAGAGTACTACCACCGCAGAGCTCTGGTACTGATTCATTGTTTGAAATACTGAGAAATGAAAACAACTTCCGGAAATTGGCAATTAACATTCCGGCAGATGTCATCACACACAATCCAAGTCATCCCTTCAACATATATTACATTTATGGGTTTTCTAATACCAATTTCAGTTACTTCGTTGCTGTACAGCTGAAGCAGTACGATTTAATGAGAAGTCCTTTTCAAACAAAAATAGTCCAGATCTGTCAACAAGATCAGAAATATTCATCCTACGCTGAGTTACCCTTAGCATGTAAGAAAGGTGATAAAGACTACAATGTTGCACAGTCTGCCACTGTGGCAACCATTGGGTCCAGATTGGCAACGACAAATGGCTTTGAAGTTGGGGAGAAAGTTTTGATTGTAACATTTTCCGAATCAATAGAGAACCAGCTGGAGCCTGTGAAGGCATCCGCTGTTTGTATGTATTCTATCAAGAATATCAACCAGAATTTCATCAATCGCAGGAAAGAATGTGCTGGAGGAGAAACTACTTCAACAGAAGTATCTTGGCTACCCAGTCCTAAGTGTGCAGATGCCCCCTTGGTAGATCTGGTTAGTATTTTGTTATCCTAAGAAATTGTTTATTAGCTTGTCTATTCATGTTTTTTCAAAGTTGTCTGTTATCATTTAGAAAGACAAAGAGAGAAACATATCTTTAAAAGTACCTTTAGCCCTTGAGAGAGACTCTGCAAGAGTTGAAACGTGAGGCCATTATCAATTTTTTGCATTTTAAAGTTCTGTAACATTTTGTCCAAAAATGATTAAGAATCATCAAGTCAGTTGGACAATATTTGACCTGCATTGGTTTGATACACTAAAAGTTAGGATCAGCTTTAAAAGTAAAAGCTTTCCTCTATTTTAATCAACCTTTTTGCATTAAAATTTTTCAGAAAAACGTTGTTTTGATAGGAGATACTGTACAATGTACGTGTCTCATCAGGACGGAGCTAATGTGGAAACAAAGTGGCCTGCCCATTGAAGAGGCTAGAAGTATGATGTTACACCAACAGGCACTCCCTATCCCTTGCTGACTATACGATAATTGTCAATTTGTTTCGTTTTTTTAACTTTGATGATACATAGATAAAGCAAATTGATGAAGCAGGAACAGAGTACTGCTATAGATCGGATCAGTTTCATCCGCTTGGTGGTAAAAATCCAATTGAAGCCCAGGCCATCTACACAGACGACTCTATTCTCTCAGCGATTGCAGCCACAGCACACCTTGAAGAGACTGTTATATTCCTTGGAGATCATCATGGCCATCTGAAAAAAGTAAAATTAACCACCAAGGGGAATCTTACAAGATTCTTTGTCCTACATAGTTCATCATTTTCATGAAGTTTATACTATTTTTGTTTATTTTGTTTGGGAGAGGGCAAATCTTGGATTGGAGAAGGGTAAATCTTGGATTGGAGAAGGATAAATCTTGGATTGGAGAAGGGTAAACCTTGGATTGGGAAAGGGTAAACCTTGGATTGGGAAAGGGTAAACCTTGGACTGGGAAAGGGTAAACCTTGGACTGGGAAGTGTAAAGCTTTTATCAGGATGGGTAAATCTTGGATTGGGAAAGGATAAATCTTGGATTGGAGAAGGGTAAACCTTGGATTGGGAAAGGGTAAATCTTGGATTGGGAAAGGGTAAACCTTGGATTGGGAAAGGGTAAACCTTGGACTGGGAAGTGTAAAGCTTTTATCAGGACGGGTAAATCTTGGATTGGGAAAGGATACATTTAAATTGGGAGAGGATAAACCTTGGGTTTGATAAGGGCAAGCCCTAGATTGGGAAAAGTTAAACCTTCGATTAGTGAAGGCTAAATCTTTGATCAGTTTGGGAAAGGGTAAATCTTGGATTGAAGAAGGGTAAACCTTGGATAAGAAAAGGGTAAACCTTGGATTGGGAAGGGTAAAGCTTGGATTGGGAAAGGATGAATTTAAACTGGGAGGGTAAACCTAGGATTAGAGAAGGGCAAGCGCTAGATTGGGAAAGGTTAAACCTTGGATTAGAGAAGGGTAAACCTTGAATCGGAGAAAGATAAACATTGGATTGGGAAAGGGTTAACCATGGATTAGAGAACGGTGAACCTTGGATTAGGGAAGGTAAACCTTAGATTGGGAAACGGTAAACCTTGGGCTGGGAAAGTATAAACCTTGAATTTGGAAAGGGTAAACCGTGGATTGGGAAAGGGTAAACATTGGGTTGGGAAAGAGTCAATATTGGTTTGGGAAAGGGTAAACGTTGGATTGGGAAAGGGTAAACCTTAAAATTGGGAAAGTGAAACCGTGGATTGGGAAAGGGTAAACCTTACAATTGAGAAAGGGTAAACATTGGGTTGGGAAAGAGTCAGTATTGGTTTGGGAAAGGGTAAACCTTGGATTGGGAAAGAGTAGACTTAGATTGGGAAAGGGTAGCTGAATGTGCCATCCAACTTCATTTCAACTTTCCACTGTTCACGTGCAGTATTTCTGTTGTATTCATTTATGAAGGCCATCTTAATGGCATCTTAGTGAGGTTTTCTGAACAGATCTTTGACCATCCCAAAATACATAGACACCAACTCTAAGGAATTTACTTCAATTCCATAGACCTGTACTTAATTCTTAGCCAACTGCATGCTTGGCATCGGTGTCCAAAGGTTTTTTGGTTTGTGGATACAGGAATGTTTCAAACAGCTTTACATGCCTATACATTTTGTAAACGCACCTGTGTCATATTTTGGGGGTAAAGGTCTTTCAAATTATTCCATGCATGTATAACAATAAAAGTAACTCGGGAAGGTTTCTCACTTTTGTAAACATCACAACAAAATTGCAATCATCAAGTTTCAAGAGAGACAAGCAATGTATTCTCCAACCCTTTGTGTCACATGAATGCATGGCATATTTTGAAGGATCACAAATGCATTCTCTACAGATTGCTTGGATCAAGGTCGTCTTGATACAATAGGTTTTTACCAGGCATCTAAAAAGAAAAAAAAAAGCACCGTGTACTGAAGTCAAAATTTTAGAAGACACCCAGAAGCCCTAGGCCCCCTATACTCTTCAAGCATTTTACAAAAGAGGGAAGAAAAATTTAAAACACCAAAACAATAAAATAACAAATCACTGAAGCAGGCATTGGATCTGTGACCCTCCGTTGAACATACACAATTTTTTTGCTTTATTTATGGATTGTTACTCTGTAGCTTTAGGGAGTAGTGCAAAGAAATCAAATAAGCAGTAGGCCTCAAATCAATTTCAAAATTCATTGATCTTTTTTAACAATAAAATTCGTTAAGAAAGTTTTATTTAGAAAAAAAAAAATAATCATAATGATTCCGGTAAACTTTTACTGAGTAAAGTTTACAATAAATTTTTTTTTCCTGATCATTAAAATATTTTTTTTCTGATTTGTCTTGCTTACATAATGAAATAATGTATCTTTATATATGCATTGAATGAATCTTAAAACTCTTAATTTTTTATGAAACCTTTGTCTTTTAGCTTCGGGTAGTTTCACCTTCCAAAGCTGAGTTGTATGAAGAAGAAGCAATTCTTGTGGACCCTAAACCAGTCGTACAGAATGGAATCACATTCAGTCAGGACAAGACGTTTATCTACTTCATGACTGTTAGGGAGGTAAGTTGGCAACATCCAAACTGAGCTACATGTATCCTCCTATCCTCTTAAAAAATAAATTAATTAAATAAAATATTATAAATAAAGAAAGAAAGAAAGAAAATAAATAAATAAACAAATAAAACAAAATAGAAAACAAGGTAATAGTGACAATTAACAAACTAGAATTTTCCCATGTTTTGCACCATTTAATGCCTAAATTTGTGCTAGCTTAAAGTTAAACTGTGCCTAGTAGTAAATGACCTGATTGTTGTATTGGGACCTACGTGTAGTGGGTCAGAGTCTCCTATTATGCCGTAGACAAGTCAATTATGAAAAGGCAATCTGTGGTTTGTTTTGGTTTCATTTTCAAAATATGTGCAAAGGTCTTTCTGAAACCAGTTGATATGGTTACTGATAGATAATATTTTAAAAAGAAATATTAATATACATGTACCAGATTTCTTTTTCTAAGTTGTGTTACACAATGGTAATAGTAGTGAACATTTATAACATCCAATTATCTTCTTGAGGCACTCATTTCAGTGGAGAAGAAGACAATTAGCATCATAAAATGCAATCAAACTGTAAAATTTGCTCACAATATACATGTATCAGTCTGCTACTGAGGAAGGGAGCATCAATGTCAGAACAGTCATTTTTTAAGTTAATAACTTAAAAAATGACTGTTCTGACATTGATGCAAAGCAAAACATTACAGCCTAACTTTTCTCATATCAGTGGGTGTTCACCTACATGAATGCTACATGTAGTCAATTACAGTGTCTATACGCTTATTTTATTGTAGTGGTTCAGCAGGTGATGTAATTTTGTTCACATAATTTGTTGATGTCACTTTTCAAACCTTGCTGTGTGTTACAAAGGTGTATTGTACGTGAACTTCTTTAGATAGTGTCAACCGAAACTAGATGATATTTTTATGACCAACTCTTAAAAAGAGTAAACAAAATTAAACTGTGGAAAACAACTACTGAAAAAAAAACCCACCTTTTTTTCTTTTGTCTGTATGATTGGATGTAATTCAATGTCCTAGCAGAAGTTTCCTTCAGGTTTATTTCCTTTCCTGGTGCGATAATGGAGGTTGGAGTCTATTTGTTGGTAGATTGTATGCAATGTTTTCTTGTTACAGTTAAATTAATCTTTTGCTTATATCCAAGAAGTGATTAAGGTCAACAATGATTTCTTTTTGTGGGCATGCAGTTTTATTTCAAGCATATTTCACTTAATGTTGGGTAGCATATATATAGTATGTATGTCATGTGGTAAATTCTCTTGTGGAAGATCCAGATTGTATACTTGAGGATTGTCAGAAATTTCATTTGTACACATGCACATCTTCATGGTACATTTATGTATAAAAATCGTTGTTGTAGCTGAGTTTCTCAGGGGATTCCCAAAATCAACTGTTTTTTATTCTGATGGATTGACTCACAATGGAATCAATATACCTGAACTGGGGGGAGGGGGTTGCTGTTTGTTCAAGTTGACGTGTGTGTCAATGCTTGCTGAGCGTCTAGCATCTGAACCTTCGTTATTGTTAATGCAAGTAGGATTGTTGTTTTTAGGTTCTTGTTTGTCGCTTTTTGTTGGGGGGGGGGGGGGGGGGGGGAGGAGTTGTGCACAATGGAACATTTTTGTTAAGTTGACTATGAAGCTAGTTACAGCAGTCATTGACAGGTTTCTAGTGCCACAAGATGTCTACTGGGAAGGGAATAGACACCAGATGTAATCTCTGATAATGTTCCCTTCCTCACTCTCTGTACATGCAGGTCAATCAGATTGCTCATGTGGCACCATGTGACCTATATTCTTGTCTTTCTTACTTTGGAATTATACTAGCGCATGTATCATGGGAGTTTTGTAGCCCAATTTTATTGTGAAGTTGACAACAATGTCAAACTTTTGCTTGATCTGACAAGGTTATTCATGGTGAAATCTATTACACAATGTACATGCACACGTATACATATATGTCGAAACGCTCAGTTCCGAAACTCGGTCAGATATTTACATGTAGTAGTACATTACATGTTGTACATGTTGTAGATTAACTTTAATGTACACAATGTATTTTAAAAATGCATTGTGCATTGGACAGCGTTACCTACATGTAGGTCCGGCAGTGTAGTTGCATTTATACACATCATGTATTGTACACATCCGAATGTACATGTATATCGTTATCGTACATGTGGTTGGATATCATCTACTGTACTGTACATGTGTGCACTTCAACTTGTCATGTCTAGGCTGAGGTCTACATAAAGAATGACCCTTACAGAAGATTTCTTGCTTTTCTTTGTGAGAATATGGCCCAAGTCAAGTTTTCATGTTAAAACCAGTGAAACTGATTGTTGTTTCTGAGCGGAGTGTAGATGCACTTTATGCAGACTAGATTATCTGGTTATAAATACTCAATTTATTAGATGATCCCTTGTCTGCCTGTATGTGGTAGCAGAGTCCACATGGGAAAATAGCAGTTGGAATACCCTTGGGATGTACAGTGATGTGGTTAAAAACATACATTATACACTTTCAATATGCTACTGTAGTATCTGAAAAAGCTGTTTTGTGTACATTGCTATGTGTTATTATTATAATAACCTATGCCATGTCATATTTGTTGCCATTTTTTTAATACATTTATGTAATTATTACCTTAGTGTGAGTAAAACATTCTCCGGAACTACAGGTGCATGTACTGTAGATGTAGCTGAAAGAATAGGCAATCAGAATTGCAAATGATCATTGTGTGTCCAATGATGTGCTTGTCATCAGCTTCAGTACAATAAATTAACTAATCATGTTACACCATCGACACAGGGTAGATCTACATGTACATTTACATGTATCAACATTGCAAGGAATTTGACATCCTCTTTCTGCTGAAGATATTTTCCATTTGAAAAGCTTTTGTCATTTTTAGGGAGAAGTTACATGTTCGTGTACTTGTACTTTCAATTAGTATCTGCTCAAGAAGTACTTAACTTCATGATACAAAAAACAAAAATACAGTTTGTTTAAATGTTGAATGAATATAATAGCAGGCATGCAATTTCTCAATGGATCAGCTGATTTCCACTCCCTTCCTTTTTTGTGCCAAGTTGAAAACTGTTAACCACTTTACAGATATTAATGTCCAGGGCAGTTTTCTCCTTTTTTTTTTTTTTTTTTTTTTTTTTGAAGTAACAAGTTGTGTATCTGAAATAAAAACCATCTTTGGAATCATGTTTTTTCCCTACAATACATGCAATTGTGGTGAACCATAGGACATGTAGTCTTAATTGTACAATAATTGTGTTTTAAAATTCAAAGCAAATTTTCCTGAACTGTTACATGTAGATCCTTTTAATAAATAACTGTTGCCCAATCTTCTTCTAGTAATAGGCTTACATGTAGTACATTCATGACCAAACTACATGTAGGGTGTATTGTAAACTGAAATATGCTTCAACATTCTCCTCTATACAGGCTCTACTTAAACATTGTAGGCCCCCTTATTATTCAACTACGTAGCATGACTGCTCTAGAGTTTTGATATTTAGAGAGCCTACATATGTGAAAATGCCTTTCAACTCCTTGGTGTTGACGTACAGAGTGAGTGCAGAAATAGCAATGCTACCTGACCTTGCTGTGCAAGTTCAATTGCTTGCCACGCTCCCTTGTACGCATTATAATTTCCCATTGGCTTGAGGTAGTAGGGTTATGAATAATGGTACATGTAGTGGTAGGGGAGAGTGGCATACTGCTGTATTGTTCCAGCAGTTTGTAAGCCGCTTTGCCAATGCCATTGCCTAGCTAGAAGGGTAAGTATTAATGAATGAGTTGAGATACTGTCCCCGCTGGGCAGACCAACGCAGACAGACACACACACACATACACACACATTGGAGATTGTTTATTGAAGCTCGGCAGGACCATAGAGAAGGGGGAAGGCTTGGTGACCAATCCAACTTGACTTAAAAAGACCCCAACACAAACATGCTCTACGAGGAGGACTTTATTATGTTCACTTCCAGTTAACACCTGATCATGTAATACCATTAACACAAATACAATGTTCAGTCAAAAGTTCAAATAACTAAAGTAGATCATGGTAGGGGCCTAGTGGGTGTATCCAAGGCAAGCATAGGCTACATATACATGTACAACGGCATGCGTTGTGACATTGGAGGGGAAAATGGGAAAGTATGGAAGAACTTGTACATGTATTTTGTACTTTATTTCGAACTGTGTACATACATGTAAATTTCAAAGGAGTCTGCTTAGTAATTTTTAATTATACCCTATGTATGAAAAGATGATGCTAGTAGTGATATTTTATCGTACACACCTATTTACAGAAACTTTTTTTGTTTTGTTCCTAAACACTTTTGGACAAATATGTACATTTTGTTGTTTTTCCATCATTCATAATTCATGTGTGCAATTTACACTAGAATGGACCTGTGAAATTCCATACAAAATAAATTGTGTGTAGGTTAGCACGTACATGTATACTTTCAAATCGTATTTACAAAAACTTTTTTGTTTTGTTCCATAACACTTTTGGAAAACTGCTCAACACACTTTTGGAAAACTGCTGACAAATATTACATTTTGTTGTTTTCCATCATTCATATTTCATGTGTGCGTTTTACACTAGACTGGACCCGTGAAATTCCATACAAAATAAATTGTGTGTAGGTTTAGATGTATACTTTCAAATTGTTTGCCCATACATGATACACAAGTGTTATCCTCAACAAGTTTGAAATTATTGGATATATTTTGCCACCATTGTCTGAGGTGTGTGAGAACATAGTTCGAAAGTGAAACCCTCACAGTGCTTTGAAAAGAAGACGGGGAAATAGAGTTTTATTCACATCCAAATTGATCCTGTATAACATTATATTGCTTAGCGTACAAACATACCTTCAACAAAGACACCATGGGTGACCTATTTTCATGGATCACAATACCAATATCTTCCACTTGAATAGGAAACCTAGGATCAAACCACAGGGATCTGGTCACCATGTTTCTTTATTATTGACTGCTTTTTGTTGTTGTTGTATTTTTTGTTAAACCAGAGATTTCTTGTGTTGTTTGTTTTAACATAAATTTGTGCTTTAAAGGGTGTTTACAATGTTGGTAAGGATGAAAAGAATAAATGTTGCCAGATTTGCACATAACTTAGATGTTATAAAGATGATCATGATGGAGAACTTCCCTTGAAATTTTTTCCTGAAATGCTAAAGTTTTTGACAAATAAGTAAAACAATCTCGCGAGATAAAGTGTTTTCACTATTTTCTTGTGACTCAGATGACGGATTGAGCTTAAGTTTTTATAGATTTGTCATTTTGTGTATATGTTGGGTCATATAATGTACAGAAACTGATCTTTGACAATTACCAATGTTGTTTATGTGCTTTAAACGGTCACGTTAAAGTAAAATATATTTTAAAAACCTACATTTGTAGGAATGTGCTGAGGACTCTTCCCTGCTGAGCAATTTGATTTGTATTTTTCTAGTTAAGAAACCTTGGTTTTTACATATAATTACTTAACCAGAAAAAGCAATTCGCAGTCCACTTCCATTTGAGCATTTGCAAAGCCCATCAGACGTAATTTGACTGATTAAGCTCTACCAACTTGTCATGGTGAACAGCTTACTGAGATGTGAGTAAAGTCTGATTAAATACCTCATCAGCACTCACAGTGGCTCAACATATCATAATCCTCCACCAAGAGAATTCAACAGTTGATTGGAAAAGCAGGTCTGTTTATGTGTAACTTTAGTTGGCAACAGGTGGGTTATTGTACATTTCAGTTCAGCATTTCTGATGTCTGTGCATTATTTTGAAATATTCAATTCACAGATAAAGGACCGTCATGAAGATGGCCACACATTAGTTTTAAATTGAATGTTTGAATGGTATTTGATAGGTAATAATGCACCAATGACATTTGGAATTTTTATAGGAAAAGTGTATTGCAGTTTGATGGAAACCTTGAACAGACAGATACACATGTAATACTGGATGACATATGTATGTATGGGCCTTAATTCAATGACCTACATGTACATTTAAAGGTCTTTGAATGTATGCTCCTGCCATAGGTACATCAACAAGTAAGGTTATAAGGTTATGAATGTACAGGCATTTAGGTTGGCTCAGTTGTTTCTTTCCCTGCCTTTCACCTCTTTGGACCCCGGTTCGAATCCCGGACTGGAGCCTTGCCCGTGGATTGGGTTTTCAGTCCCTACCTGATTGCGTGGGTTTTCCCTATTTGGGGTTTTCCTCCTACATCTAAAACTGACATTTCTTCAACATCTTCTCTACACAGGTATCTTCAGGCTATATGGGTCACAGTGCAAGTCACTCTTGAGGGCCCCTTGGTTTCATGACCAGAACGACATAATAAAAAATAACATGTGCCTTTTAAAAAAATTAGTTTTTTTTTTTTTATTTTCTGCTTACGAAATGTATTAATTATTATTTTAAATTCATGTCATTGTAGACCTTTTTAAATTAATTGTTTTGGCTGTCATGTTCCATAAAGTATTTGCCTTTGCATGATGAGTTATTGATGTCAGTTTTGCAGTGCACGTCATTGTAGGGAGTAATCTACATCTATACCCATCATTAAGTGTGATTTATCAGGTAAAGATCTTACTGGTACTTCATTGGTCTTTGCAATGCTTTGACTAGCCCACTAAAGGCTTCATCAGGAACAGTTTGTAATGGTAATATTTGTATTTCAAACGAGTTGTTCATAAAACGTTTTTCTTTTTTTTATGCAGAGAGAAAAAAAAACCGAAACATCTATCAATTTAAAAGTCAATTACCAGGAATGCCAACATTACAACAAGCTATATCAAATATTCAAATATAAATCATGATAGGGGCCAACCATCAAATCAGTTAGGGCAGGTTTTCCACTGACATTGTTTGCCAATGTCAAATGCAGCACAGTTAAATGTTTACCGAGTCCCCAGACTGGGCAGGAAGTGCAAACATTGAACCGCAGAAAACATCTGCCAAAACTTTGCAGAATAAGAAAATGAGAAAGTCACAATCTGAACTGACTGAATATTACAACTTAAAGGGAAAGTTTGTTTTTGGAAGTTACATACATGTAGTGATCAAGGGAAAGTTTCCAGGAAACCTCAACAAGACTACAGGTTTTGCAGCTCACAACTTTTACCAGACCATAAATATTGTTGACATTTTCCTATTTTTTGTAAAATTTTGTCACTTTTTTTGCTGAATATCTGGGAGAAGATTTAGACTTGAAAACCTTACCAATATTTTTTTAATGATACCAAATAGTGGAAAGAACCTTGTGCTGCGTAAAATGTCCTCAGTTAAAAAATGACCCCCAAGTCTCCAATCACACAAACAAACAAACACCCCAACAAACAAATATTAATTGATTGAATAGGTGTTGTCAGGCACCTTCAATATTATATTTTTCTTTGGTCAATTCTCTCTCAACCCCCCTAAAACTTTTTTGACAGGAACAAATTGACTACATGTAGGTGTTGCCAGGTTTTTTCAACTGGTAGGGGCCTACATGTTCTT
Organism: Marthasterias glacialis; assembly: GCA_911728455.2. NCBI lineage: Eukaryota > Metazoa > Echinodermata > Asteroidea > Forcipulatida > Asteriidae > Marthasterias > Marthasterias glacialis. Next base: position 30,227,331 of record OU452221.1, read on the forward strand.
CCCTTTAAACCAAACAGCCAGTGCAAATATCAAACCAAACCCCAACCACAGTCTCCCCTGCCTAAGGTCAGACAAGATTTTAAGCTCTGCAACCTGTGTAGTATTATCTACGCATCATTAGCTTTCCCTTCAGCAGGGGCCCTGAACAAAAATTGGCACTGGGGCAATTATTGACAATCGTCCAAGCATGGGTTCCCTAGAAATTGTATAAGACCGCTGGAATAAATATGATTGTCATGCCAGATGTGTCTGGTGGTAATGACGAACGTTTAGAAGAACCATCACGATGTCTCAGATGGTTCGAATGTAGAGAGACAGCAGGAGAAAGTGACATTTGAATATAATGTTATTGCACTGTAATGAAAGATGTTGAGAGTCAGCAGAGGGTGTAACCTACGCAGACAAAAAGATTATTCAATAACATCTCCAGGACCTGTTTCCCTCATTACATAGTTAATGCATAACATTTTAAATGCATACATGTACATGTAGTGCCAGTACAATTTGCATCACTTGGTTTATTTTACAGTCGCCATTGTGACTATCAATGATCACTCAATGACTTGTATTTTTTTCAAACATTCAAACCAAGATTTTGAGACATAAAAAGGACAAACAAAAGTACTGTTTCTTTCGGTGCAATGCCCATCCCGACACAGTTATGGTTTTGATGAAGTAAGACAGGATTTACAAAGAGAAATGTTTCTCTGGACGATTGGTATAAAAACTTCTTTTGTTACAAGTGTACTTCCAAATGCACTATATACATGTACATATTGGTTATTAAACCTACATTTTTTTTGTGATAATCACAAAAAAGTACATGAATTCTTTCAACTCTTGATTTTAAAACAGGAAAATCTCAAAATCAGATACAACCATTAAAAGATAAATATTTGTTTTTCCCCTCTACAAACGTGCATAGTGGGTGGTCAAAGGAATGACTGTTTTTTCCCTGACAAACAGAACTATAGCTAAGAGGGTGATTATGTCCAAGCACAAGTGTGGTCTTCTTATCGTAGAGAGAGGACCAGGAATACCAGAGTGCCCTGCTGTGGCTGACATTGGGATTGCTATTGTTCTGTGCGGTGTCACCAATGGATTTGGGTATGGGAAAAGGTATAGAGCTCAGGGAAGAGTGACCAGTCAGCATTGAGTAAATACTTGACCACATTGTAAGCCTTCTCTAAAAAGACCCCCCCCCCCAAAAAAAAAAAAAAAAAAAACTCTCAGAAAGGTAAAACAAGTAAACTTGTGGGATTGTTTGTTAATGGAATGAGAGACTGGTTCTTGAACATTACACAAAGGGAACGACGCAGCATTTCTTCCCAGGGAGAGAATGTGTTAGGAACATTTTAGTTTTCACTTTCAGTTGATTACATCATGCTCTATGATTACATGTAGACCTCCATGTACATCAGAAGCGTAGATTTGGTATTTGGTGTTCTCTTGCAATGTTGGGACCATACTTCTTCATACATTCTAATACATGATTTGAAAAGTAATTTTTTCAGTTCAAAGCTTTCTCAGAAGAGAAAGTGGATACACAAGTGTGAACTCTTACTGTTTCCGTTGTATTGTGCTTTTTTTTTGTGCAATAAATCTACTCTTGCATATTTTCCACACCAATAAAGCGTTTGGTCGTAGCAGTCCTAATGGAGCTTAGATTAAGTGATATCAGATTTAATGACCCAATGGACATGTGTCCAAACACTATAATTGCCATATTGACCAACAGTCAGCAGGTAAATAAATGGACATGCAGTGCCTATATTATCAACATACTAGTATCTGGAGCGTGTTCCTATCTCCCATAATTCATTTATAGGCCAGCCAAGATGAGTAATCCATGCTCATTTGCATACATCATTACCTTTAAAGGTAGCGTGTTCAAAAGAGCATGAAAATAATAACTCTAACCATTTCCTTCCTGCTATATACAACATTTAGGTTCATGTTTGTTCATGTAGGCCTCTTGAGTAGGCCCTACTTCTTAATCTGCACTGGATAAATGTACTCACTTGATGACAAATAACTATATCAAAATTCAAGGATATATAGGCCAACAACTCCAGATCTGGTTTTCTCATCAGTCTGTATGCATATTTTATAACAAGCCAAAGCGTTCTGGATCATGGTTTTTGATGTTACTCATTATACAATCTTTATGAAGAAAACTGAACTGTATGACATGAAGGAAGTTGTAAGACTGTGTCAGCCAGTGTCTGCTTTTAAAATTATCATATTATCGTCTGCAATTGCAACCTTACTCGATATAGACTGGAATTGATATGAGTATTAATCATCCATACTAATTATTCTGTCAGAATAGCTTTCAAATTTCGGAAGAAAAACCATCGTTGAGTAAAATGAAAATGTTTTTCATTGATTTTTAGAAACAGATCCCTCATATTGTGCCGATATATGAACTGACTACTCAATTCAATTCAATTCAATTTAATTTAATCGTCATGTATACATGAAATTTGTTATCCTATTGTACAGCAGTAAAATATTAAAAATATACAATTTGGCCAATTGAACACAGTAACACAGTCACCACAGTAAAAAAAATCAACAAAGAAATTGCACAGAATAATAAAAAGTAAATAATACTTAAATATATTAAAAGAACACCCCAAGCAACGTACTGACCCCCACCCCCTCCCCCCAACAAAACCCTAATAGTGGATCCAGGGATAAAGAGAAGCAAATGTACTAAAAATACACCCAAAAAACCACAATAAAGCAACAAACTGCCCCCCCCCCCCACACACACACACCCAGCAAACCCCAGACAGAAAACAATCCGAGTGGCAAAAGGTCACTAACAAACAAGAAAGTGACAAGTAAGATAAGAATTCTAAAAGTATACCAAAAGAAATAAAAACACACTGAACTCTCTCCACCCGACATAAATGGGAGAAACAAGATGGTTGCAAGATGGCTGCACCGCAACAAAGGTCTATTATCTACAGAATTTACAGTTAAAATTGTGAATGGCATGAGGTAAAAATGAGTTCCTAAACCTGTTTGTTTTAAGGCTTAACTGACGAATTCTACCGGATTTGTTTCTAACAACAGACGAGTTGAGAGGATGTGTATTGTCAGTCAGGATGGAATTAAACTTACACATGAGACTATTATGGACCAACTTCTGAAGACCATCAGTATCATCACCTATAATCCTTCTAGCATGTTTCACAATACGTTCTAGTTTCTTACGATTGCTAATAGTTAGAGAATTAAACCAAGTAATCGAACAAAAAGTTAAAACAGATTGAATTGTGCTCTGGTAAAACAGTTTTAAAACCCGGGTATTAACATTAAAAGATTTCAGTTTCCTTACAAAGTGTAACCGTTGGTTGGCTTTCTTGTAGACTTTGGTTGTGTTGGAATTCCAGTTTAGCTGACTATCAACCACAGTACCAAGGTATTTATATTCATCTACTACTTCTACAGGCACCTCGTTAAGTTTAACAGGTTGCATGGTTTGTTTGGTTCTTTGAAAATTAAAGACCATTTCTTTAGTTTTAGACACATTAATAATTAAGTAATTTTCAACACACCAGTTAATAAACATATCAATATTGCTTCTATAATCCAGTTCATCATTGTCACTTATCAATCCTGTTAAGACAGTATCATCAGCATATTTAATCATAATACATGAGTCACTTTGTACCCTAAAGTCACTTGTGAATAAGGAGAACAAGAGTGGCGATAGGACACATCCTTGGGGGACTCCTGTACTTAAATGTGTAATGTCAGAGCTAACACCGGTTACTCGTACCCTCTGTGACCGTTGAAGTAAAAAGTCATTAATCCAAAGGGAAAGGTGAGGATTAACATTTAAATTACGCAATTTGCGTAATAGTGTCTGTGGTCTGATGGTATTGAACGCAGATGAGAAGTCAATAAATAATGCACGAGCATAGGTCTTACAGGTGTCAAGATGACTGTAAATGCTATGCAACAATGTTATTAACGCGTCATCCACACCACGGTGAGCACAATACGCGAACTGAAAAGGATCTGCTGCTCCCTGTGTTTCGTCAAGCAGGAAATCTCTGACGATTCTTTCGAAGCATTTCATCACAATGGGTGTGAGGGCAACAGGTCTGTAGTCGTTGAGAATAGCTGGCTTAGTTGTTTTAGGGATTGGAGTGATTATGGAGGATTTCCATAGCTTGGGAACTATGTGAGTGTCCAAAGACCATTGAAATAACCGCTGAAATATACATGCGAGCTCTTTGTAGCATGATTTCAGAGTTTTACCAGAGATCCCGTCTGGACCTGGAGCTTTGTTTGTCCTAATGGATTTAAAAGCCTTTTCAACTTGTGAAGTTGTAAGAACGATATTTGCTTGAGAACCAATTTCTTGTGAGGCCAGTTCCAAACACAGTTGCGAGTAAGCTGGGTCCTGGTGGGTGTTACTACTGTCAAAGCGACCATAAAATTGGTTTAGGTCGTTTGCGAACTGTTTGATGTCATCGGAGGGCACTTTCAACTTATTACGTACACCAAAACCTGTGATGTCTTTCAGTCCATTCCAGGCACTCTTGGGGTCACCATTTTCAAATTTACGATCGATTTTACTTCCATATGTTTTTTTGCATTTATTGACAAGATGTTTGATTTCTTTCTGTAGTTTGCGTTTTTCTGGAAGATTATTACTATTGTGAGCCATATGCTTTCTTTTGACGAGTTCCCGAAAGTCTTTCGTCAACCATGGTTTATTGTTGGGGTAGATCTTTATACTTTTTTCTGGAACTATAAGGTCCTCACAAAACTTGACGTAATCCGTGATAACGCTGACAGAATCTTCAATTGAGTCTTGAGCTAACAGGACATCCCAATCGGTACATTCGAAACAGCTACGAAGAGTTTCCATATTGTCATGATTCCAACTCCTAACTTTCCTGGTAGCCGGCTTATTCTGCTTAAGTTTTTGTTTGTATGTAGGGAGTAGGTAAATCATATCGTGATCTGATTTGCCGATTGGTGCTCTGCTATACGATTTGTAGGCGTCAGGTACGTTGCCATAACATTTGTCAAGAGTACGATGACCTCTTGTGGGTATGTTTACGTACTGGTGGTAGTGAGGCATGATGGGTTTCAAATCACAATTATTAAAGTCGCCCATTATTAGTTTAACAGCATCTGGGGATTGTTTTTCCAAGTCTTGAATAAAATCAGCAACGGTAGTAGAGGCAATGTCTACATCTGCTCTTGGATGGATATACACAACAGTAACAAAAATCTGTGGGAATTCTCTTGGGAGGTAGTGTGGTCGTAGACCTACGGTGATGAGTTCAATGTCTGGCGAACAATATTGCTGTTTAACACAAATGTTGGTACACCATCTTTGGTTGATGTAAATACAAACACCTCCACCTGAGGATTTCCCTGATTCAGGGGTCCTGTCCATTCGTTTGCAAATGAAGTTATCGATATCTGTTTCATTGCTCGTGTGGGAGTCTTTAAACCACGTTTCGCTGAAACACATGAGACTGCAATCTCTATATTCGTTGAGGTATTTAATGTTTGCAGAAAGTTCATCCAGTTTATTGGAAAGAGATTGTGCATTACCTGTCAATATGGATGGTAATGGTGGATTATATCTGCGGCGCCGAAGACGAGCTCGGATTCCAGCCTTTTTTCCGCGTTTGCGTTTCTTTAAGTCTTCTGGAATGTCCAGAGCAATGCCACTGGCAGCCGATGACCCGCGATTCCCGCGAAGATCCCAGAGTTCATTGCGTCCATACACAATGCGTTGTTGTTGCAATGTTACTGACATTACAATTACTTGTATTACACAAATGTATTGCACTTTTGGTTTATACAAAAACACCAGGGTGGATTTCACAAAACTAGTCCTAACTTATGACTAGTCCTATAAGTTAGGACTAGTTACTCGTTCTAACTCGAGATAAGACTAGTCCTAGTGCTTTGTGAAATCCACACCAGAACTGGTACTTGGCTTTTTGGAAGGTCAAGGAAGTTTTTCTTTGATAAGGGCATCCCAAATGACAAAAAAGTACTTTTTCTCTGGAACATCAGTGACCAGTTCAGGGGCATGAAGCATTAACTATATCCCTGATGCCTTCAACAGTAGACACCAATGTTAGAAATGACATTGCAGAAGAATTCTTTGTAAATCTCATTGACAAAAATCAGGTTTGGTTAATTATTAATTGTTGAGAAAGCTGTATACATGATTTATGAATAGTTTTGTAAAGATTTGGTTTGTAATTTTTGTTTAATGGAGATACCAAAAGCAAGTGGTCACCCTGACTAAAACATTGGGGGGATGGGTCTATTTTTGTTGGATGTGCATCAATTGGACACATAAGATTACTCCTAGATGTCTCTTCCATAAAGTAACTACCAAGGGGGGAAAAACAAAACAAACAAACAAACAAACAAACAAACAAACAAACAAAAACAGCACCACCTGCGTATATGTACAGCTTTTGTCATAAAAAGGAAGTTATGTTTATAACCATGTAATCTGTACTAGTACTAAGTACTACTACAGGGCAGTGCATTGTGTACTTAAAGATGTTTAGTTATCACTGAATGAATGAACCCATTGAATCAAAGACCTTGTTGTCCCATTCATGACCAGTGGATGCCGGCTTGGAGGTCAGTGGATACCACCTCACCATGGAGGAAAGACCTTCATGATTTCTGCATTCCATCATCTGGGGTGGAAATTAAAAAGGACAAAAAATGCCAAGGCCACTTAATGTTTGTTTGGTTTTAAGTAAACAGAAGTAGGGGATGTCTGGGAGTCAGTGTGGTAACAAATTTTACAAATGTTTATAATTATTCAGTTTGGAATAAACCTTCAAGGAGTTTTTTTTGACAGGATGCACCTTTTCATTGAAATCATATGAGAAGCATTTTACATGAACTAATCTACAACACATTTGTGTCAGCTATGTGGTATGCAGTAACATTAGCCTTGATTCAAGCAAGAACCAAGGCTGTCTAATGTGCCAAATCTACAGGCATGTCTGTCAGGTTCAAATCTCTGGAATGGGGATCCAGTGGGCATTCATTACATTTCAGGTTAAAGTCATGCTGAAACAAACTATATAGTACATGATAGTCGCAGCAATGCAGTTTGAAATAGGTGCATTTTACTAATTGAAGAGAGCTGCCTGTCAGGGTTTTGGCAACTTCAGATAGAAAGATTCATGTCTGCCTCACACTTTCAGATCCCAAAGAATCACATAATGAGAAAAGAAGCAATTTAAAAGAGAAACTCTACCATTGGTATACAATGTGCGTAGTGGTTTGAGAGAGTCATGTGGCAGATGCTGGCAAACCAATCTTGTTATTATACAAAGCATATTGTTCACTGAGTCATTTCCAATTACAATGCTACGGACAAAAGAGTTGGGTTTACATTATATATTAGCACACTTTGTCTGCACTGGGTATCCATTCAAAAACTCATTCTACATTACAACCAGCAATGAGTGTGGGTTAGATTTGAAATTCCACAAAACAAGAAATAACATTGGAAATAGCTTTGGATTTGTAAAATCTCTTGGGGGAGTTCTACAGAGAGGGAAGGATGCTGTGAAATGAGTAAAGGAAGGGTGGCAACCATGCGATACCCTGCAGGCTTAAAGAGAAGGTGTAGCAGCATGGCTAAGACAACAATGATGACCATCATGTACACATGTAGATTTGTAGTCTTATCAAATCTGAGCAGCTCAGCCCACACTTTAAGTGAAGAGTGTTGAACAGTTACAAACATGACATTATAATAGAATTGCATTTAGTTTAACTTGTAGTTATTTTTTTCAACATGTTAATGCAACTCTGTCAGGTTACAGTGACTATACACATGTGAATGATGGTACATGTAACTAACTGTGACAGTGAGATCTCATTATCTAGCAGATAGTCCTTGTAGCAAGAAAGACTTTTGACTAGTGTACACACTGTCTAGAGAGGCCAGCAATGGTTGCACAATTTAAATTTTTCTGTAAACAAAATTTGATCAGAGGCAACTATGCTATCCCATATTGATGCCTCTCAACTTCACATAAATTACCCATGTTAAAATAGTGAGAACAATTCCATATCAATGAAGTTGCTTTTTGTTGGAAAACAAACTGTAAAATAAAGTTGTTATTGCCATTTGAAAATAAACGAGTGCAACATCCCTCCTGCCACATGTTTTTTTTTAATGGATAGTCACCAATTTACTTTTCTTGGTTGCCTAGAGACCCCAGGAAATGTAATAAATTTAAGGGGAAAAAATGGGGGCATTTTGAAATGTCAGAAGGATATCCTAAATCAAGGGACCTCAGGTTGCCTGGGGAAAAAATGGTAGGGGTATGTATTCAAGGTATCCTGTTGCAAACATCATGGGAGCCCCAAACCACCATCTGGGTCACTACACAATCAAACAAAAAGGATATAATATCCCAACAATCTCTGTCATGATTACTCCTTAGCATGCACTGAAGTCTGACTGAAGGAAGGGGAAGTAATAGTTGGTGGCAGGAGGGTGGGGGGGGGGGGGGTCAGTTACGTGTACCCTAGAGAGACAAATTAGGGAAGTGAGGTTGTGAGGGGGTGGGAATTCATTATGGACAAAGGATACACAGATCTGTTTGTGACTTGGTTTGAAGCCATCACTTTTTGCAGCCATTGTGGTGGGTTTCAACACAGGAAATATTTGGATGATGCAGACATAGCGCCTGCCAGTCATCACCGTTCATGTCTGGAATATTTTAAAGGGGAATCTTTGTACGATAGTTCAAGTGTCATTAAAGGGGAAAGTATATCAACCTGTAAACATTTGATCACATTTTGTGGTCATGTCTTTGTACAACAAAAAATATTACAATTTTTTGTCTGATTTGTGTACATTTATAAAAGGCACATTTTGATTATGGCAATCGATAGAAACACTGAATTGGGGTTGTCAAATGCTATTTTTTTTAAATTTTTTTTTTTTTACTTTTGACAGTATTTGAAATGGAAATATTGGTACTGTTATGAACTTTATACTGAGTGAGCATTTAATACGAATAAATTCATCCTAACCCCATCCCCGATACTTACAGGTATCATATCTGTACTTTGGCATTTTGGCTTGAAATGATGGTGTGTGTGACTCTGTGAGTAGGTGGAATACTAGCCAGTTCTTATAATGGTTTAGTCATTTAATGTTGTGAATTCTATCCCTGTCATCCTGTACAGCTGGCTCCCTGAGGAATAACAGTCTATTGTAAATCAGTAGGGGTAGTCTTAGAGGACATTCAGCCTTGGGTTGATGCAGTATTTATTCATTCTGCAGTAGCTACATGTACTTTGGGATTACAGTGAAAACAATAATAAAAGTCACAGAGCTTTGCAGACTTTTTGCTCCAATGGTTAATCAGATGTACAGTGTACTAGGGTCTCTGGCGGCTCTGAGAAGAGCCTGGTATTTCTCAACGTTTCGGACAGTATGCTCTGTCCTTCATCAGGAGACTGCCCTGGACTAGGGTCTGTTAAGTTTAAAGAGCAAGATGTATGTATGTCTGAATATTCCAGTTGGCATGTACATTGTACATGTACATGGAATTCAATTTCACTAACTTTTGTTGGTACTAACCTGAGTTGAAAGAGTATTGAAAATGAGAAGATTAGGGTGACATTGTTCCAGTCTCTTGAAGTTGAAGTAAGACTGTAGGGATACATTATGAAGACCCTAAACCAACAGGAGTTAGAATTAAGTCCGTGAAGTGCTCTGGTCTTTGTGTTACAGTGGATCATGTCCTCTTAGTTAACTTGACATAAAACACTGAATATGCTTGGATTCAGATTTAATGAAAGATTTAATGAAAAATAAAGTATAGGAAAGAATAAGATTAACCTAATAAAATGTTGATTTTTACTTCGATAGCATTTAGTTTATTTATGGATGTTTTTTATCATCGCATTTTATAAATTTCATTTTTGATAAGTATTGTTTTTTTGGTTCTTGCTTCACGCAGATTCATAAGATACCTGTGGAGAACTGTTCGGAATACACTACATGTGAGAGCTGTTTGGGTGTGGGAAATGGCACTGGAGATCCATACTGTGGCTGGTGTTCTCTACAAAAGAGGTAGGTTTGATCAACTTTTGAGAATTGTATCGTCTCTCAGTCTTAAAGTGGGTTCCTGGTACATGATTGAAGAGTCTGGGTGATTTATGGGTGTCATTGGGTAGGCACCATTTCATTTGAAATGCAACTTTACAGTTCATCAACTGATTTCCAGGTTTTTACTTTTTCAGCCGTGCCAATGAAAAAATTGAAAAACTCACTTCAGAGGCTTGCTGTGCCTGGCACTTTTATCTCCCAAGGTGGCTTGTTTTCAGGGTTATCTCAAAATCTACAGCAGGTTTTTTTTCTGCTCAAATGCTATTTTTAAACTCACACAAATGTGTTAAAGGGGCTGTGTTGTCATGATTAGAGCAGACCTGTAGCTGTGTAAGGAAAGAGGAACCCTCACCCAGATACTGCACATGCGCACACTTGTGGTCAAATCACAAAGGGGGCTGCCTTTGTCAAACTGTGCTGCCTTTGTCAAACTGTCCCACCCTCTCGCCTTTTAACAATTTGAAGGAACTAGTGTGACGTGTGAAGATAATTCCCAGATCACAAACATCTCTAACTCAAAATATGAAAGATAGAATTTATTTTCAATTCTAGTAATCACATTCCCAAAATCAGTGCTCCTGAGTGTAAAATATTTGTTCCAAAAATAGTCACTTGTTTGTGTGAAAGAAATTTGTTTGGTCATAGATAGATTGCACTTTACAAATTTGTATTAATGTTATTATTATTATTGTTATACTATTATTATTAATGGTTGTTTGGCGATATTTGGTTTTAATGAATTCAAATTTCCTTGATGGGGGTTATTGCACCAAATATTTGAAAAATATATAGATTATAAAATAGCTCTAAAGTTGCATTGAGAAACACCACACATCATTCTCACAAATATTCTGTTAGTCTTGTCCACATTGATTTTGAAAAGTTCAGAAACACTGCAGACAGAAACATGGATGTTATTTTGATTTGTGAGCAGTGTTGAATCAGCTCCTGATTGTGTTATACACATAGTGTAGATTTCCTACTCCTACCACACACATGTAACCTTCAGAAGTAAACATTCCAACCCGACTGGAGGCCTAGTAATCTAGCTGTCATTCATCAGACTCTAATACAGTAGCAGAATGAGACCCTCCTGCAGGAGGCTGCCACTGCCAGTGAAATAAACCAATACCCCCTCCTTCATGATCATGAATATGGGAAACAATTCTTAACTTCCTGGAAATGTAAATATAGAAATGGGAAACGCTTCCCCTTAGGCCTGTTAGCGGTAGTTGCTAGGTAGTGACTGGTTTGGTAATATACTCCAGACTGTTGCTGCTCATGGACAACATCCCTGATTCTGGCAGGTCAGGGTTCAGACTTGACTTGGTTGCTGACATACTTGTACATGCATTACAAATACATACCTTGAGGCCTAGAGGGGTTGGTAACCATGAAACAGACTACCGACTGCCTTTGATATGACAGAATGTATACATTAAGAAATGCATGTTGGAATGTGGTGGATTTTATAGAGCAATTCATTCCCTTGGAATTTTGGGCCATGTGTCAAGTACTATGAAGTGAAGACAGTACAAAGTAGAACTAGAAATGGACGCCTGGTGTTGAAACTGTGCTTGTTATGCGGTTCCAAAACTGTATATTTATGTCTAAGCAGGGATCTTTTCCAGATGTTATCTATATTATCATTTCATTTTATTTTGGGTGTAGATTATGTACTTCATCCAAACCTAAATTTTGTCCAAATATCGACCGTACAGTACCTTTACTTTTTCATCAAAACTGCCTTGGTACAAGTGTGAGTTTAAATAAATATTTATTTAACATTTTCTGTTTTATTTTTTATTCAAGTATGTAGAAACGTGACTGTGAACTCTTATTCTTATTTTGATTCCATTAATCTGCTGAATGATCTCAGGGGAAAAAAACCCTTCTGTTTCAGAAATAAAAAGACTGTACATGTAGTCAAATTGAGTCTGGTTGGAGGCCTACATGTAGAAGGCAATCACTAGCAGCGATTTATTTGTGCTTTATCCAGCGGGATTGAAACTGCCATCTTTGTGATACATGCTGCGGAAATACATACATACATGAATGTTTACATCAATAACATTCATATTATTAGAGGGAATTTCTGTTGTATTCATGCGTATGTAATAAGATGCCACGTGAATAGAATTATAAATTTGGTGTCTGGGTTGATTCACGCTTCTATTACTCTCTGTTATTATCACATTTATTGTTATTGTTATCCTTTATTGTTATTTCTTTGATTTTAGTTCTAACTGAGAGGAAAGTATATCACTTGTGGTGTGAAGAAACACTTGTCATGGGAAACAAGTAGCATGCTTTCTTTGAAGACTGTTTTTTTCTGGCACTAAAGGAAAGAAATAGTCATTATTTATTTTCTTGAGACTGCTTCATGGACCCTGTACATGTACGTGTTCATAGAATTATGAACATTGAACTTAAACCAAAAGGCAATTTATAAGCTGCTGTCATTGTTGGTTTTAAAGTAGAAAGTTCAGATGTTAAAGATAGCCATACTTGTAATATTGAAATAATTAATTTCTTTTTTCTTTTTAATTTCCTGATGGTGTTTTAGCTGTACAAGACGCAATGAGACTAAGTGTACAGGCTCTGAAGATCTGTCCAATCTAAGATGGTTAGGCAAACTGGACCAGTGTATTGCTATACTATCTGTGGATCCACCCAATACACCCAGACAAACAACACAGGAGGTAATATTTAAGCGGACATTTTATTCTTATACCCTTGTTGCACATATCTTTATCATAAAACAAGCAACTTTTCTTTGTGTGGCCGTACTTGACCACTTGATTATCAAGTTTATGTATGTGATGATTTACAATGCATGAAGAAGGATGGTCAAGCTTGTGGAGAATGAAAAGGTTTGGATAAGTGGAAGACTGTACAAATAACTTCCTGTATTTCAAACCATCTTTTCAGATGTACGATTTTCATTCAAAGTTGACAACTTAGCTCAGTAATGATTCAACCACAATGGTTTAAAAATGTTGAGAAACATCTGAATTTAGATATTTCATAGTGAATTACATTTGTAATATGAAGGACTTGAACTGAAAAGGTCGAATTCCAAAAGAAAAGTTTGTCAGTTCTTTTAAAGAAAACAAATCACATAATACTTGTTGGAATAATAATGTGTGAATGTTGCAAAGTATAAATTGGCACACTGACTTTTTCCTGATAGTGTACTTTAGTCATTTTGAAATCTGGTAGTGTACAAACATATTTATATCCAAATGGAATACGCATGTACTATGAGGTACATTGTTCTTACATTTTTTTGGTAGGTTGGTCGAGGAAAAAACACACATGCAGGTTTCTTATGAAAATAATCACGCCTGTGAAATGTCAAATATTTAGATTTTTTTCAAAGATGATTCTCCACCTGGAACTTTGTTGAAATAAAGTTAAAGGGTCTGTATACGTTTTGTAATGACTCTGAAAATTTATGGCAATAATAACTAACTAGGTAAGAAGTACAGCAGCTTTGGACAGTATAATGCATTTTGAGAAACGTTTCACTTCGAAGTACTGCAGTTATGGAAAAATATATCACTTTTTTATCCCAAAAAATTTGAATCTGAGAAGCTTTATGGCCGTAACGCTTCTCATAATGTGTATTCCAATGATGGATACTTCTTCTGCGTGAACACAACTGCTCCAGATTTTTGGCGATCTCAAAAAAGCTACAACCTTTTGAAATTAAATTTACACAGGTTAGTTTTATGGTATATATCTACAATTATATAGCATTAAGGCAAATGTATGGTTCCAAAAACAAAAGGTATACTTTGCCTTTAAGGGAAGAAAGACTTAGTCCTGTTGTATCAAAAACCCAAATTCTCTAAAATGTGACATCCTGGAATTTCAGGGAGTTCATTTTCAAACTAGGGGAGACTCTTACCCTTTTCAAGGTGTTTTTTTCCCTTCGTTTCTGTACAGTCACACTCTTAAAATAACATGATCATCTGTTTAGTCTATAAACTTGTAATAATCACATGATGTAGTTATCATCCTTACAAATATTCCCCAACGCACTGAGTGTCATGTACTTTAATAATTGATCCCTCATGTCCCTAGCAAACATCCCAGTCTTATTAGTCAGTTTGGTCATAATGAAACATGGCATTAAGGACTCCTAGTCCTTGATTACATGAAGCCATTAGAGTTTACATTCTACATTTCATCTGCAATGTGGAGAGCAGTGCAAACAACATGTCTTGATGCACTAGGGTTCAGATTCATCATCAGGGCGTGTAGTGAACATTTTGGATGGCAATATTAGCACGAAGTTATCTACTGCACAGAAATCCATAAATTCAGCCTTGTACCATTGGAACATGTAAAATCATGTACAGATCAATTTACATGCAATCACTGTTGTGAACACATTATGTATGCCCAGATGTTTCTTGTATCGTTGACCATTCAAATCTTGCTGTAGAAACATTCATGCATTAAATCTTAATCAATGTATTATATTAATGGGGCCTCCTGGGTTTGCATGTACATGTATGTATCTGAGGTTCAACAGATAGAAAAATTTGACAAACTTAAGCTTATTATTTGTGTTTTACCCACACACCGATGTGTGTTAAGCACTGTATATTCAATACTTTCCTGAGTCCTGGGAACAAAATCCACAGGCATGTTTAACATTTTGAGATAGATGATTGATTAAATAAAAACAACAAAACCCCCCAACTACTGTTCATAAAGGGGTGCGACTTAAATGATGTGTCCCTTGAATGGATTCTTATTGATCAAATTCACTTGATGCCATCACCCACTGTAAATCTGGGTTCACTCTTAGCCTTGGAATTACACATACATGGAAGCCACATGGAAGCCACGGAGGTGATGGAGGCCATGGCCTCTGTTGCCCTGGTCTTGGCCTTGGTGCCCCTTGTAAAGTTTCCCATGGACTCTAAGAGTTTCCGATGGAAGTGCCCTTTGCAAGATGAAAATGGCCTTGCCCTCTCAAAGATGAAATTCCAAGCCTGTACTCTGGGAGTCAGATTCCCAGTGTGTTACTGTGCAATGTGCATTTAAGGCAACGTGTGCATGTCGAGACTTGCACCATATCTTCACATGCTATTTAACTCTCAAAATGAAAGAACATGAAGAGAGAGTAGCCGCGTTTGACTCCAGTGTGAGGGGTCTTCATCTAGATCAGGGTTCTTCCAATCGGCAGAATTTACAACTACCTTTCCTTTGGTCAAAATTTGGTTGAAATCTCCAGCAATGTGTAACAAAAACCTGGTGAGGACACTGTTTTGTCCCATTTTGAATGATTTGTTAAAGCATGATGAAAGGGAAAATGGCCAATCATCTTATCTAATATGGTTGTTTTATTGATGTCTTATGAACTCAATACTTGACATCCAAAACTCCTAACTTTAACAAAGAGAGCACAATTTCTGCACACTTAATTATGAACCAAGAACACCTTTTTATTAAATCATTCATATGTTTGACCCCCCCCCCCCACAAAAAAAAACAAGATTTTCCTGAGAATTCTGTAAATGTGACTTCAGGAAAGAAAAGTGAAAGTTTACAATGCGATAATGAAGGTCTGCATTTAGAATAGAAACCTGTTAAAACTACAGGATATAAGAGAATGAAAGTACAAGTTCCTCTCAATTTCTCTCAACAACAAAAAAAGTTCATAAAATAAAAGAAAACTTGTTATCTAGAGTGATGTACATGTATGTTACATGAACATTGTTCTAAAAAGTGTGAGTGGAATACGGGAAAATATAACGCTTCTGCGTCCCATATCTCATGAAGCCGAAGGCTGAGTGGAATATGGGATGCAGATGCGCCATATTTTTCCGTATTCCACGAGTGCGAGTGTGATGCAAATTTATCTTCCAGTCAACTTGAAGACAATACAACTTTGAGCGTTATTTTATGAAGAGCAAAACGTGCAACGTGCAAATTTTAGAACGTCATTCTGCACTGTCCGTATATGAAGCATGATGCATAACGCTCAAAATACACAGAGTGCAATATAGACTACTGGGAGTATGATATGGTTTATTATCACACTCCCGTTGAGAAATCTGATTGGACGATTAGTGCGTACTGGAAGATAATAGTTAAGAAACATGTAATGAAAGTTTATCAATTGATTCTCAAGATAAACATTCAACTATATCTCTCAGTAGCAGTTAAAAAAACATGATATGTGTCATGAACCCTTGAGTTGAGACCAATAGCATCAGAAGCAGTCTTTATTGGAACGGTTTATTGTTTACCTTTGAA
The DNA here is from genome assembly GCA_911728455.2 of Marthasterias glacialis. Taxonomy (NCBI): domain Eukaryota; kingdom Metazoa; phylum Echinodermata; class Asteroidea; order Forcipulatida; family Asteriidae; genus Marthasterias; species Marthasterias glacialis. The sequence goes on from OU452221.1 coordinate 30,243,766, forward strand.
ATTCTCATGACCCTGAAGTGTGACAAAAAGAAATATTTTACCAGACAACTGAGTCCCCAAAGGCTGTGATTGTTGTTGATGATCTAAAGTTGTGGGTTCTATTGAACTATATGTGTACATGTAATATTGATACCTTTGGTGTTGGAAAAAACAACATGTGTGTTTCCGGATGTCTGGTCAAGCATGGTTGAAGGAACTGATACATGGCCCAATGAGAACCTGACTCTATCTGGAAAGATGATAGTTTCTATACTTTGCAGTATTTGTTTCCATGGTACAAGTACATGTAGTTAAATGTCTTTTCTTAAGGTCTACACTATTGGAATTAATACACATAGTACAACTGAACTTCTCTAAATAGTGTGTGGATCAATTATTTCTTTTTTGTTTGCATCCTTTTTGCAGTAGTTATTGACAACACAGTGTAATGTCTTTTATTAGGTTTTTGGGCATACAATATTTTTTTTTCTTTTCCTTTCGGCCCGTGTCCCATGTCCCATAGGTTTTTGTACAAAACTTTGTGGCCAGATGAGTACATTATACTTCACATGAATGCGAAACAACCTATACATGTGGGAATAAATATGAAATTATTGACAATACAATAAAAACATATTTGTGTCTCTACATGTAGGTCTCTTGAGTGAAGTATGTTTTTTCTGAAAATTTTTGAAAATAAAAAATGTCAATGTAAATAGAATGTCCGCTCCCTGTTGTATCTTGATTGTTTTGATGACCCCCTAAAAGTGGCTTCTTGACTAGAGTTGACTTTTAAAGTCTTCAAAACTGAAATAAGTTAATGAAGTTCAAACATGCAAAGCTGGACTAACTTATGAAATTTCCTTTCTTGTAAAGACCTGGAGATTCAGTGTCATACCAGGCTGTGAGGGGTTGCTCAGGGGTTTGAAACTCCTTCTAGACAAGCAACATTTACTTGTGAATTAAAAGCAAATACTAACAACAGCAATGGTCCAACTCTTTACATACATGAATTTGTCTATTTATTTACAACCAAGACCCAATTCCATGGACTCGCTTACCATAGAATTCTGTGTTTTTAGGTTGCAGTGTACTTGTATGGGCCGTAGCAAGGTGTAAGCGCAGAATTCTGCAGTAAGCAGTGCTAGGAATCTATGCCCTGATCTGTTTAAGGGTAGCTTTTAAAATAGACTTCTTATAAACCACGTTTACACTGGAATTACTCTAACTTCTACTTCTTTTTATTAGCATGTATTCATTTTGTAATCAGTCCAACTTTTACAAAACCGTTTCCCCCTTCCTATTTTCAAACCAACCTACAGGGCTGAGAATGATTAGAACAGCCAATTTGGTACGATTTGCAATTTCTTTAACTGAAACAAGATGATATAGTACATATAGTTGACATTACATGTTGATTTGAACAAAACTAAGCTCAAATGTTGTCAAATATATACACTACACATCAATGCAACTGCAATTTAATTTTGTGAAAGAGGGGAGATCTTTGTGCACATTTTTGCTGACGTTGATTGATTGGTAAAACTGCTTGCTGCCAATAAATAGCTTTCAGGAAGTACCCAGGCACAGCTTTCAGGATTTATTCCTCATGCCTGGAATACCCTAGTTCTACACAAGGTCATCCTGCATGTAAACACTCTGACTTCACCCCCCCCCCCAACCCACCCTTCTAATTCTAAAAGAACAACTGTATTACACATTATTGCCTAATTACAAAAGTACATGAAGCTGTTTAATAGATTAATGAAATTTCAAAATTTCAAACAGTCTACCGTGTGGACAACAATTTCTTTAAAAAGAATTTATACATGTGGCTTGTGGCCTAGCAGTTAAAAGCATTTTAAGAGCACTGGACTCAAGCTCTGGTGTTTCTGATCAGCAGAGTGTGGGTTCGAGTCCTGGTCATAACACTTGTGTCCTTAAGCAAGACACTTAACCATTATTGCTTGGTCCTTCGGATGGGACGTAAAGCCCTAGGTCCAGTGTGTTGTATAATGCACGTCAAAGAACCCAGTACACTTATTGTAAAGAGAAGGGTTTGCCCCGGTGTTTCTGGCATGGTCTGGCAGCAATATGCGCCACCTCACCTTGTATCCCGTTCAAGGTGTTGTATTATGGTTGCTTCGTCTCATAAAATCTTTCATAACAATCTCCACCAGAATTGATAATTCGGCGCCAGGAGTGTCATTTATGACAGACATAGCGCATTATAAATGTACACCGAGTATTATTATTTTTATTTAGCTACATAAAAGAAAAGTTGAAATTAATTTATGATAGTCACTACATGTACATGGAAGAAGTGCAACCCAAATATAAAACCATATTTCCTGTTTTCTTTGTATCATTGCAGCTGACACTAACCACCCGAGGAGTACCCAAACTGGATGAGGGCAGTGACTTTGGTTACCTGTGTAAATTTGGTGACTTTGCTACTGCAGATGCAACAGTGGGTACCGGGAATGATACCTCTATGTTACAGTGCTTAACACCTTCAAGTGATGCATTACCTACCCAAGGATCAGGTAAAAAAAAATGAAGACTTTAAAATAAACGGATTATACATCCTAAGCCATTTTGAGATCTTTGGACACATTACAAGTGCACTATTTGGTTTGGGTAAATTTGTCTGTATACACCCAAACCAAACAGTGCACTCATAGAGTGTCCGCCATGCCTCAAAAAGGCTTATTGGGTTTTGGAAGAATGAATTAATCACCATCCTGTAATTCCAATAAACACTGCACAACAAACCTGTGAATATTTCATTACATTTAGAGGACATGTTGGAGTGAAAACAATAAAAAACAGGAATGTTTTGTCAGGTATTTTGTGCATGTCGTACGTTGTTTGCGACCTCTAAATAATTCTTATGCCAATTGGCTACTACTCTTGAATAACAAAACACTTGAGTTTTAGTTTGGTTTTGATTCCATCATTGTTTTTTTATGGGTGTGTTTATGTGTACTATAAATGTTTTAAGGAAATAGATTACAAGTTTTTCTTTTTATCAAAATAAGGCACACCTTGTTGGTTTTTTGATTCTGTTTTTTCATTATTTTTGTTCCTGTTTCTTTCCTGGATCAGATATTCATAACAGCCTTGTAAATTGAAAGTATTTGTTATAGTTCGTCTTCCTTGAGTATAATGTCAGTGATTTGTTGTGTTAGGGTCAAGAAATTTGAACACAACGTACTTAAAGGACAGTAAGCATTAATTTTTGGTGTGAAGTAATGTATTCATTGGTACAATGAAAACTTGACAATGGTTGACCTTGAAAAGAATTTCTTTATTAATCTGTGTTTCACTTGGCATAAGAATTTAAACTGGGGTGGAAAATGTACATAAAATGCAGAAACTATTTTTTTAAATTGGAAGTTTTTTTTTTTCAGGAGACAATTTAAATGGGCTGTGTCGTCATGATTATAGCAGTAAATGGAATAACCCAGTTACTACACACGCGTGAGCCGGCTGTCACATCACAGTTTGACAAAGAGGGCACCCTTCGTGATTTGACCGCAAGCGCGTGCATGTGCAGTATCTGGGAGACAGTTCATCTTTCCATGCACAGCCATAGACCTGCTATAATCGAGACGACACAGTCTCTTTAAGTTCTCTTACTGTAAATGTCATTCTCATACATGTATAGAAACAAAAATTTCAGACAAATCGTGGCAACTTACAACCTGAGTAATCTTTCAGATAATAATGTGATGATTTAGGCATGTTCAGGCATTAACACTGCATTTTTCCTGAGCATTCTCCAGGGCCAAGTCCACCATACATTTTACGACCCAGAATAAATTTAGACTAGCCTGCATGGCTTTTGTGTGAAAAGGTTCATGCAAAAATAAATGTTGTGTTCCTAATTTTTGACCAGCCCGCTGTGCTACCTAAGAAGAAAGTTTGAGTTGCCATAGCACTCTTGACTAGCGTTTCCAGGATGGTTGTACTGACTAAATAAAGTGGAGTTTATAATGAATATTTATTTACTTATTTATTTTATTTTTCGGGCCAGTATAAAAGTACAGGCAACAAAAAAAACGTAACATTGACAAAAGGAGAGAGTTGAACCAGCTGTAGTCCGATGGATTTCCTAAAAGAGACTTGTTTTCTCTGGTTGGGACACAAACAAACATTTAAACAAAATAAAATTATAAACATCTACTGTATAACAAAGAAAACATTCAAAGTGGGATTATTTCAAACACTTCTGATAAAAATGTAAAAGATTACGAGAGAAACGTTATTGAGCCGTTACATAAGAAAGACCGTATAGTACCTCAAAACTAATATTCTGAATGTATTCAATGCTTTATGCGTCATGAGCAACTAAATAAATGCAAGTACCATCCATGTGCTGTTAATAATGGCAGTGTAGATGACGAGGTGGCCATGTGGTATATCACCTCATGTACGTCATAAACATCAAGGTGGCATGAAATGATTGAATGTACTACTCAGGCAATAAAAAAAAAACATTTCTGGATTAGATGGAGACGTGGGTTTGCTGTCAAATGAAAGACTTCCGTGGTATATTTCAGGGGAATTTCATATCTAAATTGCTCTTTGAGTCATCATACTGTAATACATGAAATATATTTCCCATTGTAAAATTACTTTTACCTGGAAAGACTCTGGGGAAAATCTCATATGATGGATTGACACAGATAGTAGTATTAGTCCATAGTTCTACAAATGTTGTTCATTGTAGCACAATTGTATGATACTTCACATAGGCAACAGAGGCAATTGCCTCTATGCCCCTGGTCTTGCCTTGGTGCCCTTGAAATTTTCCAGTACAAATTTACAGTTTCCTCATAGAGCTGCCCTTTATCAAGAAGAAAATGCCTTGGTGCCCTTGTCCTTTCAAGAATGAAGCAATCAGGCCTGCTGTAATTCTTCCTGAATCCAAGCAGTAATTGTTATTTATGTTATTAGAATGTGGGTTATATTTCTGGCCAATAACTTGTGTTCTTTCAAAGAAAAGGCAGACTAAGTTTGACCAAGGAATACAAATGGCAGACAATAAGAGGTTAACCAATTGAGTTTAGTCATTTAGTGTGACATCGTGGTATATTTATGTCATTAAACGACTCTTTTCACACTAACCCCAGTTGTGTTCACTAGGATTCTTTCTGAATCCTCAAAATTACACCAAGAAACCATCTTTGGCATGGTTGCAAAGCAAGGAATTCACCAATGTATAAGACAAATCTTTGACATGAAACCACACTGTAAGAGTTAAGATGGAATTTTACATTAATCCTCACTTGTTTTATTTGAGCAGGTTTCTTGAGAGTCGAGCTAGCCATCCAATCCACAGAAACAACCCTTGACATTGTAAGCACTGAGTTTGATTTCTATGACTGTGGCTCCTTCAAAAGTTGCATGCAGTGTATTGGCAACAAGTACAAGTGTGATTGGTGTATCTTTGAGAATAAATGTGTTGGAAACTCAACATCCTGTGATGCCAGTGGGATTATAACAAAACAGGAGGTGAGTCTAGTCCAGGTGATATTGTAGGTTGCTTTACTCTCAATCTTACCTCCACCATTGGTAGGCAAGTAGATCTAATTCTGTCAAGATGCAAGATAGCAATATCCTAGAGTTTGGAGTGGAATTCTGATGGGTTGAGGCCAAATTTCTTGATTCAAAGACTTTTCATCAGAAAGACTTTGTGTGAGAACAGGGGTAGCCAGGCCCTTCGTGGAAACTCCAGACATTATCTGTGAGGAACAGATCTGTAAAAACACTTCTCTGGTCATCAGTCATACTTAAACCATTCTTGGAACTTTCCCAAGTAATTAATGAGCACTTACAAATCAGCACTTAGGTTTCCTCTAACTGACTATATTTCTCAAAGTTCACCACTTTGTATTTTCTGGGGCAAAAGTCCTAAAAAGTTATATGAGACAGATTTTTATTTAGATTTTTAATATCCTCAACCTATTGGCCCCCTTTTCCCCTCAAAATTTGCTGAGCTCAGAAAAACTTTGCTCAGCAGAAATGATTACCAACCAAAGTGCCATAAATTTAACATTATTGCAACTGGTGTCCTGCTAAATTGTTGCTTGATACAGAAGCAGTAATTATTTTCTTCTTAATAGCTTTATGAAATCAGGCCCTAAAGTAATGAACATGGAACAGACATTGACAATTAAGGCTTACCCACATGTATGTAATGAATATATTGAAGTAACATTGATGTATTTGGATTTTTGTTTAGGATATTCCCTTTGTGGAGCTGCTCTGCCCTCATATTGTGAATGGTAGTGATGATATCCTACTTCCAGCAGGCGTCAGAAGTTTCTTCTTTTTATCTGCTGCTAATCTACCCATAACAAAGGTAAGACTCATACACTCCCTTGCTGTCAATATAATGTAGACAATTTCATTTATCTCAAAGCCCGGTTTATACTTCACTTGCCATGACGAAGCAAACTTTGTTGTGTCAAAATGAGAAAACAGCACATACGGATTGTGTGTGTCACTGAAATTCTCTTCTTATTGACTTTCATGGGAAGTATGAAATGGGCTTAATTTGTTTGGTATTCTAGCCTGGAACTGGTCTACATCAATCACAGTTTACCAGTTTAAGGTAATGCATTTTCCAAACATTGTGCTCTGATGTCTGTTTGGTATGCCTGGGCTCGATTTCACAAAGAGCTAAGATTGATCTTAGGAGCGAATTAATCTTAGTTGCATAGCAAAGTGTGAGTACAAATCACTAGAGTAATACGACTCATCTTAAGATGAATCTTATTGGTTTGTGAAATAGAACCCCAGCCTCATACCAAGAAAAGATGGTTTGAGTGTGCAATACTAACCCATTTATTTAATGTCCAGGCTAGTTCTTGTGTTTTCAGAGTGTGGGTTCGAGTCCCAGTCATGGCACTTGTGTCCTTGAGGAAGACATGAAATGTGTGTGAAAGATGTCAAAATATGAAAGTTTTTGAGTCGTTCATTACACAAACCTACACATCTGCATTCAGAGGTTTTTTGGAATCATCCTGATGTTAGGAAATAACACTAAGCTTTTCTGGTTTAAAAAAAAGTATGTCAGGTAAAAAACAAAGTTTAGTTTGCGTGGCACTTGAACAATGGGTCTACACATTACATGTGTAACATTGCCTTGAATGTAGATAACAGTGCAGGATTTTGTTTGATTAATATAGGATGGAGAAGCTGGATATAAGTGTGTCCTGCAATATGAAGACAGGACTGAGGAGGTAGATGCAGAGAGAATCAGTGAATCTAGCTTGAAATGCAAACCAAGAACAGTAAGTGTGCCAATATATGTGTTTGGTAGGAGTTAAGGACTGGTGGTTGGTTCAGTCTGACTGACAGGCTACATTTACTGTATTAATGTATTTTCCAATACCTTGTTTCCCACACAACACCTTACCTATGTCAACACATGGGGAGGATGTGGCCCAAATCCTATTGCAAACTAACCAAAGTAAATAGCATTATAAATAGAGAACTGCGTCAAACATAACATTTTAAAATAATAACTGCCTCAAAATTAAACTCAATTTTAGATAGAAAGTGATTTTTAGTGCACATCCGTGTTTGTGGTAACACTTGAATGTAGTTGTTTTACCATACAAACTGTACAAACAAGACGCGATAATATGTGGATTTCCTTTCTTCAACAATGTTTTGGTGATGTTTAGTCCATGTCATGAATGTGTGGTCAGATCAGGAAAATCCAAAGCCAAATAATATGTCTTAACATCCTTCCTGAAGTACAGCCCAACCTTCTCCCTCTTAAGTCTGTCCATTACTTGAGGTCTAGTGGTTTAGGATGTGAGGATTAGTGTCAGAATGTCAGAAGGTTCAGTCATATCTATTCATATCAATATTATCATCACAAAGCCTGAACTAAATTTTGTTTTTTTGCTCGGTGTCTGATAACTCACTTAATAAATATCAATCAATTGCTAAATGATAATTAGTTGATCAATCAATCAATCAATCAATTATTCAGTCAATACACCTGTTATGGTACAGCTGACACCCTTTTGAATAAATCAAATAGTACCACTTTTGAATTTATGTTTGTATCTTACAACATATTGTCTTCGAATTCAACATAAATAAAGTCCACATCAATTACTTCACAGTGGTCTTTCATTATCTCTGAATTATATCCAGATATTTATTCTATTTCCCTACAATAACCCCTTTTGGAGGGTTTTATTCTAACAGATCGTTGTCAAAGTTTAGCCATCTTGTATGTGGTTTTTTTTTTCATAAATGTAAACTATTGTCCTTTACAAAACCACAGCTTTTACTTTGGTTTGGCTTTGGTTTTGTTTGTTGTTTTGAAAATGTTTGCTTTCGCTTCAAACAGGCGGACAAAGCCTAATCCTAAACTCGGAAAATAATGGCGTGTGTACACGACATCAAATGCCAGCCAACTGGTTAAAGAGTTATAGAGCCAAGGTTGAGTTAGTGTTTAGATTCAGTATTTCCTCTTGAAGACAAGCAGAGTATACTATTCAGAACGTCAAGATCCAACACAATCTCATCACCCATTTCTTCTCACCCCAACAGTTGTTCCTAGAGGATCTTGATTTCACATGGTTCCCACCTGCTGATTAGTTGTGTTCTTAATGTGTTAATAATCTGTTACAAGCAATGAGCTTGGTGAAAATGTGGAAGTACACTATGCATCATGCAAATGGGGCTCAATATCATCTGCATGTTACCTGATCTTGGATCTGAATGATGATATTACATAGTATTTCTATTATTATTATTGTTTTAGTCAGTTCTTCTTATGATACCACCAAGTGTAGGTTTCTTCAGGCATGCAACTTTTCAGCTGATAAGCTGATTTTCCTCTTTTTTCTTCACTTTAATGCCATAGAAAACTGAAAAACACTGTACAAAGTTATCTGTGTATTTTCTCATTTTTTAAGTTGCAAAGTTGCATGTCTGTTTCTCGCAATGCAGAATCACTGTCAAAGAAGTTAGGACACAGATTGTTCCTACATAGTGTTTTGTAACATAATAGTACTGGATAAAAGCAACATACACAAGAACCTATAGTGATGAATGTCATATACTTTGTTTTTGTTTTGTTCCCCCCCTCAGTATCAATATTCAACTGATGTGAACACCCTACCAGTCTCTCTAGCTGTGATTTGGAACAGGAACTTCATAATCGATAATCCACATGGCCTTACGGGTAAGTGGTAGTGACCTTTGAACTATGATAGTTGTAGTAATAGTTTAATAATGGTACATTCACTAGAAAAATGTATGGCACAGTCAGCATATGTTTACATAAAACATGAACAATCTTATAGGCCCTTATTGTACACTGCAGAAAGTCTTTAGTGCTGGGTGGACAATTTCCTCACTTTTTTAGGGCCAGCCTGTCATCACCTGCATGTTGGAAAGTGATTATTCCACATAAAATCATTGCACATTGTAAAGGATGGAAGTACTTAAGGCAAGACCACTTCCAGAGCATGTTCCTGAACTTCACTATGCCAGACGTCAACCGTGAGAACTAGCTGTCCCAGGACAGTTGACTGCCCAGGTGTGAATTGATACATTAGATCTGACTCTAACTCAGGCAATTTGAACCTCTGCAGACACTTGGGCTGTTGAAATATGACGGATATATCTAAGGCCCTTAAAATGTCATGCAGTTGGTTTCCATTTATAAGGGAAGCATTCTGTATGCTCAAAGGTATTTTTCTTTTGAGTTTTGGGGAGTGCTCAAGGAAGGGTGTTCTTATTTTGAGATGGGACGGGGGAAGTAGTTTGCAGTCTCAAGGATGCAACGGCAGTGTTACGGTCCGTAGTTAATTACTGTATTAAGGAGACAGGTCAACCTTACTAAGGTTTCTAGAGTAGTGTTGTTTGTTAGGGAAGATCATGGTATTTTGTTTGCTTGACCTGGTTTCACAAGCTGGTTGAAAACCATGTCATTTACTTGTCTCTGGTCTTGTAGATCACTCACCAGTTTTCCAGAAAATCTAATTTCCCTACTGTGAACAATTTGTAAACAATTATCAGAACTTAAAACAGGTGCTGAATCATGCAGTAGTCTATACAGGAAAAAAGGTTGAAATAAAACATACCTTTTGCTTTTACTTCAATTGTAGGTGAAATTTAAACAAATTCATCCCTTTAATAATGGTGGACAAATTTACAAGCACTTTACTAAAGATGTACATCACTGTGTATGCTGAAGGTTTGATCTGACCTGATTTTCCTTGACAGAATTGACTTGGTTGATGTTTTAGTTTTGAAACAAACTTCAAATTGGTAATTTCCTTTGCTACCTCATGGCTACATGTATTTGCGTGGGATTGAGACAAGAGTTTGTTTGCAAGCAGCACATTACTGAATGGAAGCATCCTGTGGCTGAAGGAATTTCAAGTGTGAAGTTGGAGAGTACCCCACCTTCTTGCAAACTTGTTTTCTTTTCTTAAAAAAGGGGGTTTATCATAGTCTGTGTTTGGAAGTACGTTTAGACCCAGCGTATTGATTTCACCAGACTAGGGAGCCTTTTCATTGACGTCATAGATTGTTGCTCATTGGTCCATCCTGTGCGCCGTGCATACGCAACTGTAGGTTTCTAGTGTTTTAACGTTACTTTACTGCTAAGATAGTGGCATGATGACATCAGTGCGTAAGGTCAATTTAGTCTTAGACCCAGTTCCCGAACATGTACAGTACATGTAGATCAACAAATGTAAGATCAGGTTAACGCAACAAAGATGCTGACTGTGATTGCTGGGGGGAGGATGGCAGCAGTAGCTGTGAGAGAAATATTTTCTTAAGACTAAAAGTAGGCTTAACAGTTAGCCATTGTAAACAGTGGACTAATAATGTATGGTTTTGATGACAGTAAGAGGACTGACATTGCAGGAAGTAGGTTTTGTCTAGTATGTTATTAATGCTGTTGTTATCTCATTAGTTTGAAAGTCTTTTGACTAATTAGGGATATCCTGGGAATTAGTCAGGTCAAGTATTAAATCTCATTTTTCATCAGTCCTACTCTTCTGATAAGTCATCAAAAACTGGCAATTTTACACTCAGCAACTGTTTCATTTATCAAAAATAATAATGCTCCAATGTGGTGGACATCAATCAGCCTCATGTCTTCTGATCAAAGAAAGTGTCACTTAATCTTTAAGGAGTTCTGTTAAAGAAACATCCTTTGTACAAGAGACTAGTCTGAGATACACATCAAGGGGTATACTTGGACAAAGTAAAGCGGAACTGACATTCGATTAAAACAACAGGTCATTGTTATATGACTTCCTTTTCAGCTGGGAATTGATTCACAGCAGATGTGCCCTCAATATCAGTGAATCATAACAAACGAGTGCTTGTTATTGCCCAATGTCATTACTTTACATTTCCTTATATTTGATTTACAAGCTCACGTACAAACTAGGTCAATGCCATTTGGTTATTACTAATGCAAGGTAGCTAGTGCTCATCCTCCAGATGATTGCTGGATATTGCAGCCGCTTAGTTGGAATTAGGATTTGTAACTTTGTATGGTGGGAAAACAATAAAAGAAAAATCTTTCTTTTTATATATTAATTTGTTTAATTCTGAAGACAATCAGGGCGTTCTGATTGACATTATATACCACTGGTTCTTTTGAGGACCCTCGTTCTTGTCAGAACCAGCACAGCTCATGAGATTTATTGTTGCATATTGGCACTGCAAACCTTAGTTTCTACCAGAGTTGTCTACATTGACTAGAGCATAAACTCTTGATTCCACATGGCTTTAAAATGCAGTGCAAGTTAGCGCTCTAGTCAGTCTATAGTTTTATGGTTTCTACATTTAGTTGGAGTTCTCCTAATTCAAGTTAAAAATTGAACCAACAAACTCAGGGCGCAAGTCTACTTTCAGGCGTGTGATTTCCCTGGATTTTTCCTGATTTCAGGATTTTCTCAAAATCTCCTTGAGCCTTTAACCTTCTTGAAAGAAGTGAAACAGTCAGCAAATGGAGAAAGAAATAGTGCACATTGTGTCGGAACCTGTAGTTTTGAATAAGGGGAACCCAGGCCTGTTAGCCATGTTTCAGGATTTTTCAAATTTGTCAAATTTCATCCATGCACTTTGTTTCTTAGTTTTCCTTAAATGTATAAATTAAAAGTCTGTGATGAAAAGCAGTCATTATAAAGCATTTCCATGTGTTACCAGCAACAAGGTAGATTCGCAGTAACGCGTGTACATTCGCAAGAAATTGCAAGAAATTGTTGCATAATTTCATACAACTTTTGTTAAAATTAGTGCTAAAATGAAAGCGTCCACAAACCAATGCTTACAACATAGCACTCAGAGGTCATGTCTAGAATGAAGAAATCCTTGAAGACAACTCCAGAAAGTCCTGAGTGATCGATGATTTATCCAGTACTGTACCATCACAGTCAAAGGGCCTAGAAATAAGATGACAGATGTATAAAACCATGATCAAACTAGAAGTATTCAATATCTAGATATATCTATTTTAGGATGACTCAGCAGCCGTGCATGATATGATTAATTTTGGTCTCACAATTGGCTATTAAATCATTTGTCAGAAGTTATTTTTAACATTTCCACACAGTTCTCGTCTTTGTAGTTTATGCATGACACAAACACACATTTCAGTTATGTATAAATAACTTTTTTCAGGTGTTCTATTTCAGACGAGATTACCGTGGGTTATGCTAAAGCAAAACCAATTAATTGTTTGCAAAGAATTGTTTACAAACTTGAGAAATGTTTTCTCTTTCATGGTTTACTTTTTTTCCCCTTTAAATTTGGCTCCTTGCACGAAGTGTTAGAAACTGATTAATGTAGTGGATCTTAAAGCGGAGCAACAAGTTTAGAAGGAAATTCCAGATTTTAGGGGGAAATTGGAGGGGGAAAAGACAGCTGGATGTGAAGTGCATATTGGGCTGATAGGATAATTGACTACTGAGAAGGTCTAATTAGATATTTTGGACTGTTGGTGGTTGGTCTTAAGAATCTGACTTCGTTGGATATGACCTTTACTCCCTGGCTGTCCCTCCTCTTCTATCTTCTTCATTTCACTTTCATTGATCCCTCCACCACTGGTCAGCCAGAGGTTATGTTCCTCCTCTTCTATCTTCTTCATTTCACTTTCAATGATCCCTCTACCGCTGGCCAGTCAGAGGTTATGTCCCTCCTCTTCTATCTTCATTTCACTTTCATTGATCCCTCTACCACTGGCCAGCCAGAGGTTATGTCCCTCCTCTTCTATCTTCATTTCACTTTCATTGATCCCTCTACCGCTGGCCAGCCAGAGGTTATGTCCCTCCTCTTCTATCTTCACTTCACTCTCATTGATCCCTCTAATACTGGCCAGCCAGAGGTTATGTCCCTCCTCTTCTATCTTCATTTCACTTTCATTGATCCCTCTACCACTGGCCAGCCAGAGGTTATGTCCCTCCTCTTCTATCTTCTTCATTTCACTCTCATTGATTCCTCTACCACTGGTCAGCCAGAGGTTATGTTCCTCCTCTTCTATCTTCTTCATTTCACTTTCATTGATTCCTCTACCACTGGCCAGCCAGAGGTTATGTCCCTCCTCTTCTATCTTCCTTTCACTTTCATTGATCCCTCTACCACTGGCCAGCCAGAGGTTATGTTCCTCCTCTTCTATCTTCTTCATTTCACTTTCATTGATCCCTCTACCACTGGCCAGCCAGAGGTTATGTCCCTCCTCTTCTATCTTCATTTCACTTTCATTGATCCCTCTACCACTGGCCAGCCAGTGGTTATGTCCCTCCTCTTCTATCTTCCTTTCACTTTCATTGATCCCTCTACCACTGGCCAGCCAGAGGTTATGTTCCTCCTCTTCTATCTTCTTCATTTCACTTTCATTGATCCCTCTACCACTGGCCAGCCAGAGGTTATGTCCCTCCTCTTCTATCTTCATTTCACTTTCATTGATCCCTCTACCACTGGCCAGCCAGTGGTTATGTCCCTCCTCTTCTATCTTCCTTTCACTTTCATTGATCCCTCTACCACTGGCCAGCCAGAGGTTATGTCCCTCCTCTTCTATCTTCATTTCACTTTCATTGATCCCTCTACCACTGGCCAGCCAGTGGTTATGTCCCTCCTCTTCTATCTTCCTTTCACTTTCATTGATCCCTCTACCACTGGCCAGCCAGAGGTTATGTCCTCCTCTTCTATCTTCTTCATTTCACTTTCATTGATCCCTCTACCACTGGCCAGCCAGAGGTTATGTCCCTCCTCTTCTATCTTCATTTCACTTTCATTGATCCCTCTACCACTGGCCAGCCAGTGGTTATGTCCCTCCTCTTCTATCTTCCTTTCACTTTCATTGATCCCTCTACCACTGGCCAGCCAGAGGTTATGTTCCTCCTCTTTTATCTTCTTCATTTCACTTTCATTGATCCCTCTACCACTGGCCAGCCAGAGGTTATGTCCCTCCTCTTCTATCTTCATTTCACTTTCATTGATCCCTCTACCACTGGCCAGCCAGAGGTTATGTTCCTCCTCTTCTATCTTCATTTCACTTTCATTGATCCCTCTACCAATGGCCAGCCAGAGGTTATGTCCCTCCTCTTCTATCTTCATTTCACTTTCATTGATCCCTCTACCGCTGGCCAGCCAGAGGTTATGTCCCTCCTCTTCTATCTTCATTTCACTTTCATTGATCCCTCTACCACTGGCCAGCCAGTGGTTATGTCCCTCCTCTTCTATCTTCCTTTCACTTTCATTGATCCCTCTACCACTGGCCAGCCAGAGGTTATGTTCCTCCTCTTCTATCTTCTTCATTTCACTTTCATTGATCCCTCTACCACTGGCCAGCCAGAGGTTATGTCCCTCCTCTTCTATCTTCATTTCACTTTCATTGATCCCTCTACCACTGGCCAGCCAGAGGTTATGTTCCTCCTCTTCTATCTTCATTTCACTTTCATTGATCCCTCTACCAATGGCCAGCCAGAGGTTATGTCCCTCCTCTTCTATCTTCATTTCACTTTCATTGATCCCTCTACCGCTGGCCAGCCAGAGGTTATGTCCCTCCTCTTCTATTTCCATTTCACTTTCATTGATCCCTCTACCACTGGCCAGCCAGAGGTTATGTCCCTCCTCTTCTATCTTCATTTCACTTTCATTGATCCCTCTACCACTGGCCAGCCAGAGGTTATGTCCCTCCTCTTCTATCTTCATTTCACTTTCATTGATCCCTCTACCACTGGCCAGCCAGAGGTTATGTCCCTCCTCTTCTATCTTCTTCATATCACTTTCATTGATCCCTCTACCACTGGCCAGCCAGAGGTTATGTTCCTCCTCTTCTATCTTCTTCATTTCACTTTCATTGATCCCTCTACCACTGGCCAGCCAGAGGTTATGTTCCTCCTCTTCTATCTTCTTCATTTCACTTTCATTGACCCCTCTACCACTGGCCAGCCAGAGGTTATGTTCCTCCTCTTCTATCTTCTTCATTTCACTTTCATTGATCCCTCTACCACTGGCCAGCCAGAGGTTATGTTCCTCCTCTTCTATCTTCTTCATTTCACTTTCATTGATCCCTCTACCACTGGCCAGCCAGAGGTTATGTCCCTCCTCTTCTATCTTCTTCATTTCACTTTCATTGATCCCTCTACCACTGGCCAGCCAGAGGTTATGTCCCTCCTCTTCTATCTTCATTTCACTTTCATTGATCCCTCTACCACTGGCCAGCCAGAGGTTATGTCCCTCCTCTTCTATCTTCTTCATATCACTTTCATTGATCCCTCTACCACTGGCCAGCCAGAGGTTATGTTCCTCCTCTTCTATCTTCTTCATTTCACTTTCATTGATCCCTCTACCACTGGCCAGCCAGAGGTTATGTTCCTCCTTTTCTATCTTCTTCATTTCACTTTCATTGATCCCTCTACCACTGGCCAGCCAGAGGTTATGTCCCTCCTCTTCTATCTTCATTTCACTTTCATTGATCCCTCTACCACTGGCCAGCCAGAGGTTATGTTCCTCCTCTTCTATCTTCTTCATTTCACTTTCATTGATCCCTCTACCACTGGCCAGCCAGAGGTTATGTCCCTCCTCTTCTATCTTCTTCATTTCACTTTCATTGATCCCTCTACCACTGGCCAGCCAGAGGTTATGTCCCTCCTCTTCTATCTTCATTTCACTTTCATTGATCCCTCTACCACTGGCCAGCCAGAGGTTATGTCCCTCCTCTTCTATCTTCTTCATATCACTTTCATTGATCCCTCTACCACTGGCCAGCCAGAGGTTATGTTCCTCCTCTTCTATCTTCTTCATTTCACTTTCATTGATCCCTCTACCACTGGCCAGCCAGAGGTTATGTTCCTCCTTTTCTATCTTCTTCATTTCACTTTCATTGATCCCTCTACCACTGGCCAGCCAGAGGTTATGTCCCTCCTCTTCTATCTTCATTTCACTTTCATTGATCCCTCTACCACTGGCCAGCCAGAGGTTATGTCCCTCCTCTTCTATCTTCTTCATATCACTTTCATTGATCCCTCTACCACTGGCCAGCCAGAGGTTATGTTCCTCCTCTTCTATCTTCGTCATTTCACTTTCATTGATCCCTCTACCACTGGCCAGCCAGAGGTTATGTCCCTCCTCTTCTATCTTCATTTCACTCTCATTGATCCCTCTACCACTGGCCAGCCAGAGGTTATGTCCCTCCTCTTCTATCTTATTCATTTCACTTTCATTGATCCCTCTACCACTGGCCAGCAAGAGGCCTTCCCAGATAAAGATCAAGTATTTTTAAAAAAAAATTTTCAAGTAAATTCAAATATTTCAGTTCAAAACAAAATATTGATAAGACAAAAGATTTGTTCGATAACCCTCATTTGTGATCAATATTTTAACAATATAGTCCAAACTAATTTCAAGTTTGTTGATAATTTGATAGCACAACGTTGTTCAAGTTTTAATGAGTACATTTTGTTAATTCAAACTATTTTTCTAAACTATGGAAGGTTCTAAGTACAGATTGAAATGATAATAGATTGCTTTCTGATGAACAACATTAACTGGTTAAAAAATATAAAAGTTAGGTAGTCTGACTGGTTTATTTCCTGAGAGGGATTCCCTTCTTTGAAGAGGGACCCCCCCCCCCCACCCCGAAAGGGGGATCTGTACGGGAAAAAATGCAATCAAATTCAATGGCTTCTCTTTTGCTTTTTGAAATTAGATCATGTAGGAAAGTAAGGTGAAGTTTTACAGGTTTTCTGCAGTATCTATATCTTTAGTGTATTAAAGAGATTCTGGATCCAAGTTGTACATCGGGCCTCAAATTAACCCACGGCACCCACAGCAATTGCCGTGGTGCCCTATGCTTTTGCCGTGGTGCCCTGTGCAAAGTTCCAATACAAATTAACATTTTCCTCATAGAAGTGCCCCTTGACAGATAAAACTTGCTGTGCCCTTTCAAGAGCAAAGTTCAAGGCCTGGTACATGAACATATCCTTAAAACAGACATGTTTCTGGTTACAGATTTGAAGACACTATCATTTATACTGTAGCAAAACTAAAATCACTGCTTTCTAAACCTCTAATTGACAGTCATACTCTTTATTTCAAACCTTGTCACACTTGTCTATTCTAGATATTTATTCTTTGGAATGTCCGCAACAGAAATGTCTTCAGTGTAGCTATTCTATTGGCAATGATTGATAGATCACTAGTAGATAGTAGTCACTGACTAATTCTGGTTATTTCTGTCCACAGTTAATTTGTACAAGTGTGATGTGAAACGCCCCAACTGTGGCATTTGCCTGGCAGGACATGATAAGTACCAGTGTGGATGGTGTAGTAATGACGATGTTTGTAGCTTGCAGACTCAGTGTGATGGTGACTGGCTCAATGGAGACGCACTGTGCAGAGACGCTAGTATTACCAAAGTAAGAATCAATCATGGGTTTAAACCATAGAGATAGAATCATTGGGTGAAAATCGGCAAACTATTCGACTCCATCTGTCCTCTTTGTGTGGGTGAAACGAAGCGTATCACAGCGATTGCACGCTCTGTGCACGCTCCGAAACAAAATGTCCAGGCAACCTTTAATGAGGGCTTCGATTTCCACACAAGAAAACAAAACTCAAGTCGGCCATTTGCTGGCTTGGAAAATTCTGGCATGTATTCACTTCGTCCGGCACCAGCTGGTCAATAAACCTAATGCACATATTGTTTCCTCAGTGCTAAAATATGGTAACTGGCCACCATTTGGATTGTTTTAGTTAGATACAGCTTTTTTCACACACTGGTGTTGTGTACAGGCCATTTGTAGTGATACAATGGTTTTGCTTCAACACATTTCCTTGACTGTATTTTGGCAAGAACACTTCCCCCTATCTATGAATATCTGCTTTGCTATGGTTACTCAGCACTTAAACTACTCTACTGATAAGACTGGGTATGCCACTTGGTTCGGCCATTCCTTCATGGTTTGGCCATTCCTTCATGGTTTGGCTGTGCAGTACTTAATCAATCAAACTTGTTTGGGGAAGGAGGATAGGGGGAGGGGTTGCCAGCACATAATAATTTAATCCTTTGCTGATGCTATGTTGTTTTAAGGTTTATTACTACTCTAGATGTGATGAGGAAAATCTTTCAAGCACTTTTATTCACATAACACTAGAGAACCTCTAGATGCAGACTCCAGTAATGTGGAGTATTTATTAGGACATATTGGTATCCTTTCTATGTAAATGAACTACTTTCTAGTTAATTGATGTAAACAACAGTAGGCCTACTGTTTTAGTTTTTTACTGAACACAAATGTGTGATATGCAGTGTATACTGGGTGGTTCAGAATTCTACATCGGATGGATTTTGTTGGCCAGTATTTACACCACAGTACAGATGTTCACATCTATATATTTTGGATTTCTTTTTGATGTAGTTTGATCCTATGAGTGGGTACATCAAAGGTGGTACAGACCTAACTATTACAGGTGTCAATCTGGGCCAGAGAGTGGAGAACATAGTGAGTGTCTTTGTGGCAGGTATTGAATGTTCAGTACTACAGAGAGACTATATAACAGCTTCACAGTAAGTAAATTTAATGCAATTCTGAGGCCCAAAGGCCACTCGAGGTGTGGGTGTGTGAAGGGATAGAAACCTGCCCCAATGCACAGAAACAAGACATGGCGAGATATAAACACAAGTCTCTTCACAGCACAGCTAAGAACAGGGAGGGGTAAATGAACCTGTTGCGAGAGGAACATAACTGCCTGTTCCCTTATTTGAAGCAATTATATTGTTAAGTGGCTTGCTCAAGGACACAAGTGTCATGACCAGGATTCGAACCCACATTCAGGCACTTTGTGGAAATAGTGAAATAGCAATAAAAGTGAAGTGGTGTCTTAAACATTCTACATGCTAAGAAGTACTTATCTTAAAGACCTAATTGGGTAATGCTATCAGTTTGAAAGCTCTTCTTCTTATCTATTTAATGATCAAATAAACCCAGTTTTGAGTTTTGGCTGGAAGTACTTGGTATTACAATGTAGACTCACAATTGTTTTTTGTTTCTTTACGTTGTTTGTTTGTTTTTGTTTTCAAAAATGTTTGTATACACACAACACTCACTGTGTCGGTGTACTTTCTATTGCTGTATCTACCTTTAAAGCTATTTTTTCCACAAAAGTTTTGAGAAGTTTTTGATTTTGCCCATGGCAGAGTGATGTGTTACACTCGTGGAACTGAGGAGCCATCTGAAGGATCGATACAAGTTGTAATCAGAGGGAGTAATGGAACAGACACAGTTACAGCAGTGTCTACTACACCTTTCAGATATGTGGTAAGTACAGCCAACACATATTATTACCTGATACAAATTCATAGAATAGCTAACATATGTTAAACTAAAGCTACTATCTCGACCAAAATGCTTAGGCCACTGTGACAGAAGAACATAAAACTCTCCCCCGTCCCTGCTCCCCTACTCAATGTTGTTAATCCCCCAACTGGAGCGCCGACCGTGCAACAAGAGTCAACATTGGTGAGGTGGGGGGGGGGGGGGGGCAACCGGGATTGACCAGGATATGATCGGGATTGTAGGCACAGAATGTACCCATTCGTAACCTCAACAAGATTTGAAACCTCAACTATGGGGAACGACATGTAGCTACACGTCATTGTGAATTTAATGAAACTATAATGTTGATCAGTCATTGCCTATGACTAGTTGTGAGGGTGTCCATCCTAGACGCTTTTGCCACATCTCCATTCAGGTGTTTGTGAGCTTATCTACCTATTGACACGGAGGATGGTAGCAAATGGGATCAGGGTTGGTTGAGGAAAAGGGACCAAGGTGGACTGACTAACTCAGGATCTCCTTGGTTTGATTGTCTAACTCAGGATCTCCTTGGTTTGATTGTGTGTGCAAAAATGGAAATATTGCTAATAAAATTGTCATTTCAAACAATGGTAGAACAAAGAGAATGCGTCTTGTTTACATCTTCTACAAAGATGCATGAGAGAATGTCTACAACTTGACACTAAGAAGTTTAAATCAAGAGATCCTTGTGGGTTTTGACAGACCAAGGAAGTCCACAGTTTGATGATATGTACAAAGATTGATGTGGTTGTATATCAACCTTAAAGGAACTGAAGAGAAGAAGTTAAAGGCACATTGTCACATAAAACTATACAAAAAAAAGTCAGGAATTTGGTGACAGGGAGACCGCCAACATTAGGGCTTGATAGCTCAGTTGGTAGAGCATCGGTACGTTAATCTAGAGGTCACAAGTTGAAATTCCGTTCTTGTCTATTTGTCTTTGTTCACCCCCAAATTGTATTGAATTGAGTGCCTTCTTAATGTGTTTTTCCCCCACAATCAGATACCTAAGTTGACTGGAGTGGACCCTAAGTTTGGACCAGAGTCAGGGGGCACTAACATCACTGTAAGTGGTCAAAATCTTGATGCTGGTAAGAAGGTTGACACAGTCATCGAGGGAATTCCCTGTCAACAAATAAGGTGAGTCGAACATTGTAGTCTATAATCATGCTGGCCCAAGTATTATGGCCGCAGTTAAGCCACAATTTATGAAACAAGCTCCGTGGCTTATAGTTAAGGAGGCTTATACACTGACATTTAAAGTAAGCTGCGGCAATTTTGACTAAAATTAAAAAGGCAAATTCATCCATTTTTTCAGTATAACTACCGACAGTTAGAAATAATCAGGAAAAACACAAAGCGATCAGAAATTCTCATTCCAGTTCTGTACTTGCCTGTGTGACATGTTAATGTGTACAGTGCTTCTTCTACAATGTGCTGTATTGGCAGATTTTTTCTGTAACGGCAAGGTTTCAGACTAGCGTTAAAACCAAGTTTAACAATTTTTTAAAACTGAACATAGATAATCCTGGAAATTTGGTTTGCGGTAACACACTGTGATGATATCTACTATATAAAGTAGATTGTTCTTGTGAGAACTTGTCCTGTTATTATTCTACTACCATCGAGTGTATTTCGAAATTCAGGGTGACATCTCACTTCTAAAAACAACTGTCCTGCTTATTAAGTACTAACTGGGGAGGTAGGAAACTACTACTTTCAATCAGTGGGTCGAGGGGACTTCTCGTGATAACTTCACTGCCGCAGAGTGAGTTTATTATTTGGTCTCAACGTTCCAACTAGCCTGCTCTAGTCATCTTTCCTAAATCCTGGAAGTATTTTACCTCCATGGTCTGTTTGAGGAAGTATAATCCCGGCTAGACAGTAGACGAGGTAATTGATTTGATCAGGTTTGGTCTAACTTTAAATAAAGTTTTTATGAGTTGCGTGAAATAAGAGAATACCTTTTTCCTCCATATTTAGCCGATCTCAAGATGAGTTAGTATGTACTACACCATCAGGCTCAATTGGCAACCGTTCAGTTGCAATGGCATTTGATGATGAGGCGCTGACTGGCTCTAATGCAAGATACCAGTACAAGCAAGATCCAGTCATTATCGGCCTAAATCGCTATGACACCATCAAAAGGTACGTTTGATAATAATAGTTTTATTTATTGATGGTAGCCGTGTCAC
Organism: Marthasterias glacialis; assembly: GCA_911728455.2. Lineage (NCBI taxonomy): Eukaryota > Metazoa > Echinodermata > Asteroidea > Forcipulatida > Asteriidae > Marthasterias > Marthasterias glacialis. The sequence continues at coordinate 30,265,808 of OU452221.1, forward strand.
CTTGAAAATGATTTTCAATACGCCATCATAAAACAAATTGAACTAGAAATTACAAAGTTACAGAAATATTAACATGAGTTACCATTAAAATGTTTGTGTAGATTTATTCAAGGATAAAGGAATAATGGGAAGGCTCCAAGTACACTACCAATAATGACATAAAAAATAACATTCAAAGCTACATTTCAACACCTTCACCAAAACAATGATAAATTTGCAATTTACAGTTTTACCCAAAAAAAATCCATCTTAAGATTTACAATTACGACTTATCAAATACAAATCCAAGTGAACAAACATGCTGTAGCAGATATAAACTACTGTTACCATTGTCTCATGTTTTCCAGTGGGGGCTTGATGATTGAAGTCAGTGGACAAAACCTGGATGTGATACAAAGCCCTAAGATACAGTTCACCATACTTGGTACAAAACTAATACTGGTGAGTACAATAGAGATGGTGTTCATGTCAGACAGTTCTGCATTAATTTCTAGAGTACAATAGCGATGATGCTCATGTCTTAGGATACGTAAGACTTGACAAGGCTTAGTACTCCAGCTTGGCAGACCTCCAGCAGTGAAATAGAAATGTGACGTCAGTGAGAAGCTCTATACAATCTTGTTAATTTTTTTTTATTCTATGATGGTTTTATTCTCCAATCGAACAGTCTACCGTGATGTTGTATAAGTAAATAATGAATGTTTTACATTCGTGCAATGGAGAGAAGTATTTTCATTTGTTGAAAGATTGAATAGTCCGTTCAACTGGGCTTCGCCTCCTTGAATGGAACATTCCATATTTCAACTCATGAAAATATTCTCCACAATGTATACCATGAAATCCAACTTCTCACCCATAAGACAACTTTTACAGGCAACTTGGAGGCACCCAAATACACTACATGTAAAGAGAACACTGTAGTTGTATAAGATATATTTTTTTATAACACCTCTTCCTTTGATTCTATCTGTTGGCCGAACGTGCGTCACGTGGTGTTGTGTATTTTTACTATCACACTGCACACCGACCAAAAGAACTATTAAATGGTACTATCCAACGACAACCTCGAACCCAGTGAAACGATCAAATAATACGTGCATTTGAAATACGATATGAGAATGAAGGCAGTGTGGTACCCCCTCTTTCTTTTTGTCAAGATTTCCTGTCAGATTTTATACAGTTGTTTGAAGACTGATATACGCACAGTTGTTTAACGAAAGTTACCACAAAATGGATGAAATTGAGGTGTTATAAAACAAATATTGACTGCTTTATCTCGTGGCGTAGTAAAACTAGTCACTCTCGGTGATCCCCAGAGCTGCCTATCTTCCCTCCGCTCCGCCTCAGGAATATATGCTGCTCCGGGGATCACCTCGAGTGACTAGTTTTACTACGCCACTCGAAGCAGTCAATATTTGTATACTATTAACTGTGTCTTATTATCCTTAAGAAAGTGATATCAAAATTTAAAGGTGAAAGGTTTACTTCTCTGAGATGATGTAGAACTGGTTGCCTATATATTGCCTCATTTGACGTGGCCCTCAGGAGCACTTAAGATCTTATCAATGTATTCAGATCTCTTGACATGAATTAACTTTGTCTTGTTCTTTATCAGGATTGTGATCCACCCAAGCCAAACACCATGTACTGTCCTACACCAGATATACAGCCATTCCTTAATCCAATTGCCTATGCTCTCCAGAGCAGACCAGAAACAAAGCAGAGGCGATTTGTTCGGGAGACAGGGCAAGATAACATCTTCACCCTGTCTCAGTCACAGTTTGGATTCATCCTGGACGGAGTCAAGAACTTTACTTCCTTAGAAGGCATAGCTGGCATACAGGCGTTCAAATTTCACCCTGATCCAGTGTACTTCAAGTTTAGCGAGAAGAATCACATTCGTCAGTTGAAGTTTGATCAGAAAAACATCTTGGAAATTGCGGTAGGATAATATTACTTAGTCATCAAAAATAGTTTAAAAGTAATCAGTTTTTAATGGAATTGAGTATTTAGAACCTTGAGTTACTTATCAGAGTTTCAGATCAAGTGAATGGAATTGAGTATTTAGAACCTTGAGTTACTTATTGGAGTTTTAGATCAAGTGGTTGGAATTAAGTATTTAGAACCTTAATTACTTATCAGAGTTTCAGATCAAGTGAATGGAATTAAGTATTTAGAACCTTGAGTTACTTATTGGAGTTTTAGATCAAGTGATTGGAATTAAGTATTTAGAACCTTAATTACTTATCAGAGTTTCAGATCAAGTGAATGGAATTGAGTATTTAGAACCTTGAGTTACTTATTGGAGTTTTAGATCAATTGAGTGGAATTGAGTATTTAGAACCTTGAGTTACTTATCAGAGTTTCAGATCAAGTGATTGGAATTAAGTATTTAGAACCTTGAGTTACTTATTGGAGTTTTAGATCAATTGAGTGGAATTAAGTATTTTGAACCTTGAGTTACTTTTTGGAGTTTTCGATCAAGCGAGTGGAATTGAGTATTTAGAACCTTGAGTTACTTTTTGGAGTTTTAGATCAAGCGAGTGGAATTGAGTATTTAGAACTTGAGTTACTTTTTGGAGTTTTAGATCAAGCGAATGTGATTAGGATGCAACTGGGCTGTTGTTGATGCACAAAGTGGTTCAATGTGTATGAGCCAAATAATGTAGATTTAAACATTTGCTGCCAGCAGGAGATTATGTGACCATAGATCAAATTTAAAAATTATAAACCAATAATAAAATGACTATAGTTTGATTCAGTTCTATTACAGATAACATGTCCATTTTTATTGCATCTTAGTTGGTGGCTTTGAATGTTCATGTAATTATCTTTATTTATTACATTTCATACCCAGGTGATGCTCAAACAATTGAAACTGGTTCTATTATTTTGGTGCCCTAAATACATTACTTTGTATTTAATGATGACTTCATCATTCCTTATTTCTGCTCAGGGTCAGAATCTAACTCCAGCTTACAAGGAAGGTGATGTGAGAGTTGCAATTGGAGATGCTATCTGTGATGAAGTGACATTGATAGTGACCCTGCTGACGTGTTCACCACCAGATAAGCAGCCTAAAAGCATCACAGGAACTAAGTTCCCTGAAGTTGTGGTATGTCAACTTGCCATGTAAAGGTGGTATTGCATTGGTGTATATTGGCGTGTCGTGGCCGAGTGATTAAGGGCACTAGACTCAAGCTCTGGTGTTTCTGATCAGCAGAGTGTGGGTTCGAGTCCTGGTCATGACACTTATTGCTTCCATTATTGCTTCGGATGGGACGTAAAGCCGTAGGTCCCGTGTATTGTATTGAGATCTAGTAATGCAAGGAAAAGAACCCAGAACACTTATCGCTAAGAGAAGGGGTTCGCCCCGGTGTTTCTGGCATAGTTGGCTACAATTGGCCCCCTCATTGAGATGCTGAACAGGCTTTGATGAGAATTGTCATAGATGTAGATGTAGATGATTGTGCATCTGATTTTCATGGAAACTCAATTTTACCTGACGTCATCAAAACAATATTTCTTGGTTGAACTATGCAATTTTTGGAGTCCGTTTCCCCATGTGTCAGTCAGCATTTTACACGCTCACCAAATCTTTACATGCAATTGGACTCCCAGTTTACTGGCTTCCTGCAGAGTAGGTGCAAAGGGATTAAGGCAAACAGTAGCTGCATGGGGTGACTGTGGAAAGGGATTAAGGCAAACAGTAGCTGCAAGTAGCTTTAGTGCAAAGGGATTAAGGCAAACAGTAGCTGCATGTATCCTCAGTGAAAGGGGATTAAGGCAAACAGTAGCTGCATGGGGTGACTGTGGAAAGGGATTAAGGCAAACAGTAGCTGCATGGGGTGACTGTGGAAAGGGATTAAGGCAAACAGTAGCTGCATGCATCCTCAGTGAAAGGGGATTAAGGCTAACAGTAGCTGAAGTCAAATGACATGAACTTTTTTGTGTGTGAATTCTGAAGACGGAATTAAAGGTCGCCCAGACATTCCATTCCGGAGCGTGCACAGCGCATGCACTCAGCGTGCAGTGCTTCATTTTACCCTCACAAAGAGGACAGATGGTACTGGAAATAATGCTGAAATTCTCCCTTTTTGTTGGGGTTATTGTGTAATCCCCAATTCTAGACCTTTGTCCTTTTGTCATAAGAAGAGAATTACGAGACATCAAGTGGCTTTCACCATTGTTTATTATTGTATTGTGGCTCAATAGAGGTAAGTCTGAGTGAACCCAGATTCCAGCCGTGATTCCAACTGTGGGACCAATTACAGTCATGCTGAATGAATCTCATATTTTCTCGAAAGAGAAACAAGAAGTCCTGGTGCTTTAATGAGAATCTTTGTTCTCTTGGCTTTGTTTAGTCAGTGTTTCTCAAGAAAAATGATTCCAACCATTCCTAGAACTAATCCCGTGAGGTGGCATGAAAAATTTGAAATTCCTTGGCATTAAGTGGTTAAAGACCTCTAGGCATGCAACTCTTCCCCGGATCCGCAGATTTCCGCATTTTTGGAAAAAATCCCGCGGTTCATGACAAATTCGCCTTTGAAAAATAAATCCTGCAAATCCTGCAAAAGTATTACACAGTCTAGACACGGACACAATGCTCTTTGTATAGCATACATTCTACTGTACATGTGCAGAAACTGGTTCCAGAGTTTTTCTATTAATGCTTCACGTGTTAGGATACGGCATGAAATAGACACTTCGAGAATTGTTTATCTGCAAACGTGCATCATGCAGTGAAACATCATTGCATCAACTTAAAATAAAACAGAAAGAGAACATATCATTGCTTGCAATGGAGGCAAAGATCTGAAGAAAACTGTTGATAAAAGGCATAAAGATCACAATGGATGGAAATGGAATTGGTTGAAAAAGCAGGTTGATGAAATTCCTCTTGCTGCTGATGTTCAAAACTTGACTGACCAGTTATGATGGCATGTTTGCTGTGCAAATGTGAGCATTGTTATTCATTGAATTAATATTAATATGGATCAGAAACAAAAGCATTTTGTTGAAAAATTGCAGTGTGGGTTCTTCCCATTGCACAATCGAGCACAAAAAAAGAAAACAATAATATTGTTTTCGGTTTAATTTCCATCCAAAATAAAATTCCTATTTTTTCAGCCTCTATAGCAGGCCCATTAAACCATGGTTAAACTTCATACTTGCGCTTTGCATTTAGAATCTAGCCCATGGTTATACATCATATAGGCACCAAATAGGCACTTTGCATTTAGAAATGCATACTGAAAATATTAGCTTATCGATAATTTTCCTCTTTTCGGAGGTTGATGAGTTGCATGACTAGACCTCATATAAGCATCCTTTTACTGTTACAGTGTAGAAATAAAGAAAGAATTTTAGAATAATTTGATTTGGTGTTAACCCTGACCTCTTAAATTGTTTTTATTTCTCCCAGGTGTACCAGGGTAACCTGAATTTTACCGTTGGTCAGCTGCACTACAGTGGAGACAATTACACAGTGATCATCATCGTATCTGGTGGCGGTGGTTGTGGTCTGATCTTGATCGTCTTTATCATCCTTGCATGCCGTAAAGCATTTTCCAATGATACCACCGACAGGCGCATTAGAGATCAAATTGCTTTGTATGAAATGCAAGTGGCCAAAGAATGCAAAGAAGGTAAAGAAGAGTTCAAACATTTGGTTGGACCAGTTGGTCTGATTGACCGAAAATCCCAAGTGTCTGTCAGCAGTTAATAAACTGTCCTCTGTTTCTAGTGTCCATGGATCGTACTCATTGATACAGAAATATAGAAGTATGCTTTTTGCCTGACATGTATTTTTAGTTTTGCGAACTACACACCGCGATAATGGATTTTCTGCCTTGTGCTGAAACCTCATGCATCCTTTGAAGAAATACAGTTCAGCAAAATTTAGTCATCTGAACTTCAGGCTAACATGTAACCACACAGTTTTTAGAATGAGACTGAGGTGCCTGTTCTATCTCCCTCAGAATAAGACTGAGGTGCCTGTTCTATCTCCCTTAGAATAAGGCGGAGGTGCCTGTTCTATCTCCCTTAGAATAAGGCGGAGGTGCCTGTTCTATCTCCCTTAGAATAAGGCGGAGGTGCCTGTTCTATCTCCCTTAGAATAAGACGGAGGTGCCTGTTCTATCTCAGTTAGAATATGAAGGTGCCTGTACTATCTCCCTTAGAATAAGACGGAGGTGCCTGTTCTATCTCACTTAGAATAAGAAGGTGCCTGTTCTATCTCCCTTAGAATAAGGAGGAGGTGCCTGTTCTATCTCCCTTAGAATAAGGCGGAGGTGCCTGTTTTATCTCCTTTAGAATAAGGCGGAGGTGCCTGTTCTATCTCCCTTAGAATAAGACTGAGGTGCCTGTTTTATCTCCCTTAGAATAAGGCGGAGGTGCCTGTTCTATCTCCCTTAGAATAAGGCGGAGGTGCCTGTTTTATCTCCCTTAGAATAAGGCGGAGGTGCCTGTTCTATCTCCCTTAGAACAAGGAGGAGGTGCCTGTTCTATCTCCCTTAGAATAAGGCGGAGGTGCCTGTTTTATCTCCCTTAGAATAAGGCGGAGGTGCCTGTTTTATCTCCCTTAGAATAAGGCGGAGGTGCCTGTTCTATCTCCCTTAGAATAAGACTGAGGTGCCTGTTCTATCTCCCTTAGAATAAGGCGGAGGTGCCTGTTCTATCTCCCTTAGAATAAGGAGGAGGTGCCTGTTTTATCTCCCTTAGAATAAGACGGAGGTGCCTTTACTATCTCCCTTAGAATAAGACGGAGGTGCCTGTTCTATCTCAGTTAGAATAAGAAGAAGGTGCCTGTACTATCTCCCTTAGAATAAGACGGAGGTGCCTGTTCTATCTCACTTAGAATAAGAAGAAGGTGCCTGTTCTATCTCCCTTAGAATAAGACGGAGGTGCCTGTTTTATCTCCTTTAGAATAAGGCGGAGGTGCCTGTTTTATCTCCCTTAGAATAAGGCGGAGGTGCCTGTTTTATCTCCCTTAGAATAAGGCGGAGGTGCCTGTTCTATCTCCCTTAGAATAAGGCGGAGGTGCCTGTTTTATCTCCCTTAGAATAAGGCGGAGGTGCCTGTTTTATCTCCCTTAGAATAAGGCGGAGGTGCCTGTTCTATCTCCCTTAGAACAAGGAGGAGGTGCCTGTTCTATCTCCCTTAGAATAAGGCGGAGGTGCCTGTTTTATCTCCCTTAGAATAAGGCGGAGGTGCCTGTTTTATCTCCCTTAGAACAAGGAGGAGGTGCCTGTTCTATCTCACTTAGAATAAGGAGGAGGTGCCTGTTCTATCTCCCTTAGAACAAGGAGGAGGTGCCTGTTCTATCTCCCTTAGAATAAGGAGGAGGTGCCTGTTCTATCTCACTTAGAATAAGGCGGAGGTGCCTGTTTTATCTCCCTTAGAATAAGGCGGAGGTGCCTGTTCTATCTCCCTTAGAATAAGACTGAGGTGCCTGTTCTATCTCCCTTAGAATAAGGCGGAGGTGCCTGTTCTATCTCCCTTAGAATAAGGAGGAGGTGCCTGTTTTATCTCCCTTAGAATAAGACGGAGGTGCCTTTACTATCTCCCTTAGAATAAGACGGAGGTGCCTGTTCTATCTCAGTTAGAATAAGAAGAAGGTGCCTGTACTATCTCCCTTAGAATAAGACGGAGGTGCCTGTTCTATCTCACTTAGAATAAGAAGAAGGTGCCTGTTCTATCTCCCTTAGAATAAGACGGAGGTGCCTGTTCTATCTCCCTTAGAATAAGAAGAAGGTGCCTGTTCTATTTCCCTTAGAATAAGACTGAGGTGCCTGTTCTATCTCCCTCAGAATAAGACTGAGGTGCCTGTTCTATCTCCCTTAGAACAAGGCGGAGGTGCCTGTTCTATCTCCCTTAGAATAAGGCGGAGGTGCCTGTTCTATCTCCCTTAGAATAAGGAGGAGGTGCCTGTTTTATCTCCCTTAGAATAAGACGGAGGTGCCTGTACTATCTCCCTTAGAATAAGACGGAGGTGCCTGTTCTATCTCAGTGAGAATAAGAAGGTGCCTGTACTATCTCCCTTAGAATAAGACGGAGGTGCCTGTTCTATCTCACTTAAAATAAGAAGGTGCCTGTTCTATCTCTCTTAGAATAAGGAGGAGGTGCCTGTTCTATCTCCCTTAGAATAAGGCGGAGGTGCCTGTTTTATCTCCTTTAGAATAAGGCGGAGGTGCCTGTTCTATCTCCCTTAGAATAAGGCGGAGGTGCCTGTTCTATCTCCCTTAGAATAAGGAGGAGGTGCCTGTTTTATCTCCCTTAGAATAAGACGGAGGTGCCTTTACTATCTCCCTTAGAATAAGACGGAGGTGCCTGTTCTATCTCAGTTAGAATAAGAAGAAGGTGCCTGTACTATCTCCCTTAGAATAAGACGGAGGTGCCTGTTCTATCTCACTTAGAATAAGAAGAAGGTGCCTGTTTTATCTCCCTTAGAATAAGGCGGAGGTGCCTGTTCTATCTCCCTTAGAATAAGGAGGAGGTGCCTGTTCTATCTCCCTTAGAATAAGACTGAGGTGCCTGTTTTATCTCCCTTAGAATAAGACGGAGGTTCCTGTTCTATCTCCCTTAGAATAAGACTGAGGTGCCTGTTTTATCTCCCTTAGAATAAGGCGGAGGTGCCTGTTCTATCTCCCTTAGAATAAGGCGGAGGTGCCTGTTCTATCTCCCTTAGAATAAGGCGGAGGTGCCTGTTCTATCTCCCTTAGAATAAGGCGGAGGTGCCTGTTCTATCTCCCTTAGAATAAGGCGGAGGTGCCTGTTCTATCTCCCTTAGAATAAGACTGAGGTGCCTGTTCTATCTCCCTTAGAATAAGACGGAGGTTCCTGTTCTATCTCCCTTAGAATAAGACTGAGGTGCCTGTTTTATCTCCCTTAGAATAAGGCGGAGGTGCCTGTTCTATCTCCCTTAGAATAAGGCGGAGGTGCCTGTTCTATCTCCCTTAGAATAAGAAGAAGGTGCCTGTTCTATCTCCCTTAGAATAAGACGGAGGTGCCTGTTCTATCTCACTTAGAATAAGAAGAAGGTGCCTGTTTTATCTCCCTTAGAATAAGGCGGAGGTGCCTGTTCTATCTCCCTTAGAATAAGGCGGAGGTGCCTGTTCTATCTCCCTTAGAATAAGAAGAAGGTGCCTGTTCTATCTCCCTTAGAATAAGACGGAGGTGCCTGTTCTATCTCCCTCAGAATAAGACTAAGGTGCCTGTTCTATCTCCCTCAGAATAAGACTGAGGTGCCTGTTCTATCTCCCTTAGAATAAGAAGAAGGTGCCTGTACTATCTCCCTTAGAATAAGACGGAGGTGCCTGTTCTATCTCACTCAGAATAAGACTGAGGTGCCTGTTCTATCTCCCTCAGAATAAGGAGCTGCCTGTTCTATCTCCCTTAGAATAAGGAGCTGCCTGTTCTATCTCCCTTAGAATAAGGAGCTGCCTGTTCTATCTCCCTTAGAATAAGATGAAGATTCCTGTTCTATCTCCCTTAGAATAAGACCGAGGTGCCTGTTCTGTCTCCCTTAGAATGAGGCGGAGGTGCCTGTTCTATCTCCCTTAGAATAAGGAGGTGCCTGTTCTATCTCCCTTAGAATAAGACGGAGGTGCCTGTTCTATCTCCCTCAGAATAAGACTAAGGTGCCTGTTCTATCTCCCTCAGAATAAGACTGAGGTGCCTGTTCTATCTCCCTTAGAATAAGAAGAAGGTGCCTGTACTATCTCCCTTAGAATAAGACGGAGGTGCCTGTTCTATCTCCCTCAGAATAAGACTGAGGTGCCTGTTCTATCTCCCTTAGAATAAGAAGAAGGTGCCTGTTCTATCTCCCTTAGAATAAGACCGAGGTGCCTGTTCTGTCTCCCTTAGAATAAGGCGGAGGTGCCTGTTCTATCTTCCTTAGAATAAGAAGGTGCCTGTTCTATCTCCCTTAGAATAAGACGGAGGTGCCTGTTCTATCTCCCTCAGAATAAGACTAAGGTGCCTGTTCTATCTCCCTCAGAATAAGACTGAGGTGCCTGTTCTATCTCCCTTAGAATAAGAAGAAGGTGCCTGTACTATCTCCCTTAGAATAAGACGGAGGTGCCTGTTCTATCTCACTTAGAATAAGACGGAGGTGCCTGTTCTATCTCACTTAGAATAAGAAGGAGGTGCCTGTTCTATCTCACTTAGAATAAGACTGAGGTGCCTGTTCTATCTCCCTCAGAATAAGGAGCTGCCTGTTCTATCTCCCTTAGAATAAGGAGCTGCCTGTTCTATCTCCCTTAGAATAAGGAGCTGCCTGTTCTATCTCCCTTAGAATAAGATGAAGATTCCTGTTCTATCTCCCTTAGAATAAGACCGAGGTGCCTGTTCTGTCTCCCTTAGAATGAGGCGGAGGTGCCTGTTCTATCTCCCTTAGAATAAGGAGGTGCCTGTTCTATCTCCCTTAGAATAAGATGAAGATTCCTGTTCTATCTCTCTTAGAATAAGACAAATTGCCTGATCAATCTCCCTTAGAATGAGGCGGAGGTGCCTGTTCTATCTCCCTTAGAATAAGGAGGTGCCTGTTCTATCTCCCTTAGAATAAGGAGGTGCCTGTTCTATCTCCCTTAGAATGAGGCGAAGGTGCCTGTTGTATCTATCTTAGAATAAGACGAAGGTGCCTGTTCCACTTTCAACTGTGAAACTTGTGTATAATAATCTTAAGTTTAAATTTTGTGGAGAGGACTGTAGTCGTTTGTTGCACACTTCTATAAAGTAGGCCTACTCAGTTGAAAGTTTCACGGTGAATTGTTAAAACTGCCTAGGTCATTTTGGAGTGATATTACAGGATTTTACCAAGATTGACTATGTCCATGTTTGATTTCTACAGCATTTGCTGAACTACAGACAGCTGTTACCGTGTTGACCAGAGATTTAGTGGCAATCCCATTTCGAGAGTATCACATGTACTGCATCAAGACGCTTTTCCCAGACCAGCCTAACCATAGTGTACTCAAGGAATTATCAGTAAGTTCATCTCAATAGTTGCAATCAAAGGCTTTTATTGTCTCAACCTTCTGAGTATGTCAGTAGTTATAAGCAATAATCTTGGTGAGTCAGCATGTCAGGGTTGGGCTTTTACGACTTCTGGCTCCAAAGCTGGCATATTTGTTTTGTATTTTAACATTGATTTAACTTTAATTCCTATTTCTCCATTAAAAGGTGATAGTTGTGACAAAAGTTGACTTTTGATGAGTCTGTGATCTAATGAGTCTTTGCAGAACAGATATGAAAAGTCAATCTAGAATGTCATATTTGGGATGTAGATAAAAGAAGAAACGGAAAAACTACCTCAGTGCATGTTGTATGGACCTGTGATAATTTTGATCCATTAAGCCCTGCCCAAGCAACCTAGTCAATTTGGACGCCCACAATGCCTCACCAGCCCATCAATCAATGAGCCAGCTTATGGTGTCCTGATGTTAGATTTAGTCCCTAACTTAGAACTAGGTCTCCATACAATTCACTGAACACTTTGTATTTGCGATTGTATCAATGTACAGCTTGCAGGCACCAGCCAGACTAACATTGAGAAGGGTCTTGTACAGTTTGAACAGCTGGTCAACAACAAGCAGTTCTTACTAACATTCATCCGCACTCTGGAAGAACAGAAGAGTTTCACTCAGAAAGATAAGAGTAACGTGGCATCTCTGATGATGGTGGCACTTCAGGGCAAGATGGACTACTGCACCACCATACTCAAGGTCTTATTGGCTGATCTGATTGAGAAACATGTACAGAAAGGAAGAGAGAGGTTACTCATGAGGAGGTAATGTCATTGCTTGTAATTTTTGTTAACAGAATATTTTACGTATAAGTTTTACAACCCTGACTTTGAACCTAACCTGTTCCTACAAGTAGCGACACCATTATGGCATTATTGTACCAGGCATAACGTATTTCCAAGAGAGAGAGATTTGCTGACAAATAGTTGGTTCAATCGGCCTGATTCTCTTCCTATTTTAACTGATTTCTGATTGGTTTTTGCTCTCAGTTAGGATAGTTTTAAATAGCCTGTAAAAGTGCATAAAAGACTACCATTTTTTGGTCAGCCTTTAGTAAAATGTACCTATTGTTTTTTCAATGGCCAAATACCTTGCCTGGAATATACATGCTTTTGTATACAATTGTGCCTGTATAAATTTGATGTGTCATTGCCAAATGTTGTATCTCCTAAGATAGCATTTACGTTGTAAGCGAGTTTGAAAGTTTCAAAACGTCTTGCCTAAAATATCCGGGAAATACACACAAAACCAATAGGGGCCAAGGTACAGTGTTTTTGCACGAAGCATTTTCGTGCGAGATACGACATAGTTGCACTATCGAGATCTGTTTTGATTTGGCCATTGATATGACTATCAATTGACTTATTTGAGCAAGACGCCCATGTGTGTCAGTGTGCCTTTATCAGCCTTTAAATATGGTCTTTAGATCCTTGACTTGTTTGAAGGAAATGCATACAGCCTGTACATTTCTATTCTGCCAAAAAGCATACTGCACCACATTCAAAATGGTGGCAGCTTGTCGACCAATATTGTCAAACATGATTTGAATGTGAGACTAGACTAAATATGGTTGTAATTTGCCAATGAATGAAGGGGTGAAGCTTTATAGTGATCTGGTGTATTAAACTAAGTTAAATCAGCATTGATTGTGTCAGTACTTGACCAGGAGGCTGTTCCTAGTAGTAGTTTTGTCATGGTTGAGTGGCTAGTCCAGGGATGTTAAGCTCCTCTAAACTCATCATGGTCTGTTTCTTTCAGACAGGATGACAAAAATGTAGGTCTCTAAACTTGCATAATGTACAGTGAACCCTTATCACCACTAACCCTTCTAAAATTCATCTTTATGTTTTGTTTGATTCTGTTGGATTGAGGACTGCACTAGTGCTACTAATTATTCTTTACATGGGATCAAGCATACAACCATAATCAGAGTCCAACAGTTTGGGTGTTGAGTTACTGAATGGTGTTGGACTGAGGACTACACTAGTAAACTGATCATGCTTTACATGGGATCAGGCATACCACCATAATCAGAGTCTAACAGTTTGGGTGTTGAGTTACAGAATGGTGTTGGACTGAGGACTGCACTAGTAAACTGATTATGCTTTACATGGGATCAGGCATACCACCATAATCAGAGTCCAGCAGTTTGGGTGTTGAGTTACTGAATGGTGTTGGACTGAGGACTGCACTAGTAAACTGATCTGCTCTAGAATGGCGGGGTCGTGGGTTCGAATCCCACCTGAGGAAAATGCCTGTGTTTTTTTTTACAGGACTCGGGAAAGTACTGAGTATACAGTGCTAAAACACACATCAGTGTATGGGTAAAACAATACAAATAAAATTCTTTATCCCCAGTGCAAAAAATAACATCTACCATAAACTGACAATACTTAGCATGTGATCAGGCATACCACCATAATCAGAGTCCAACAGTTTGGGTGTTGAGTTACTGAATGGTGTTGGACTGAGGACTGCACTAGTAAACTGATCTGCTCTAGAATGGCGGGGTCGTGGGTTCGAATCCCACCTGAGGAAAATGCCTGTGTTTTTTTTTACAGGACTCGGGAAAGTACTGAGTATACAGTGCTAAAACACACATCAGTGTATGGGTAAAACAATACAAATAAAATTCTTTATCCCCAGTGCAAAAAATAACATCTACCATAAACTGACAATACTTAGCATGTGATCAGGCATACCACCATAATCAGAGTCCAACAGTTTGGGTGTTGAGTTACTGAATGGTGTTGGACTGAGGACTGCACTAATAAACTGATTATGCTTTACATGGGATCGGACATACCTCCATAATCAGAGTCTAAGAGAAATAAAAATTCACTTGTAAGTTTTATGATATTCATGCTGTAAATTTCAACTGGTCAAAATATGGCTATGTTACAAAAATCTACAGTGGTTATGAATGGTTTGATGGTCAGAGACAACTACATGGCTGTTTGGAAAATCCATGGTAAGTACTGTCAGCCTTAAATCACATTCTACCAGCGCCATCTCTGACTTCATCTGCAATGTTCTGTTTCATGCTCTGTTTTTCAGTCTGTTTTTTAATGCTGGACAGGCTGATGGACATGCCTTCTTTATATTCCATTTTCTCAGAGACTTTGTTTTCAATGAGTATTGTTTGCTTTATTCCACTTTTAAAATATGAGTAACAGTAACAGCTTTTAAAAAAGAAAACGCGAAGATAGTAACAGTGTAATTAATGAATTGATTTATCAACTGAACTTAAAAGGATGATGATAATTGTGTTTGTATTCAAGATTAAAGCTTAGAAACAGACTCTTTGATTATACATCTTACTTGATTTGCACGTTACATTTTCCTTGCAAATTGTATGTTGTCACATTTGGATGTCAGCGCATGTCGTGTGTTAGGGGCCCATATTTACAAGCCTCCCCAATGGGTGCCTTTACTGTCTCATCCAAACGTGATGCTTGATTCTGTAGTTTTGTGATTCCATACTCAGCTGGTTTCGTCTTCTAGTCTGTCTGACACTTTGGAAATCAGTCAAAATTGCCCCAAATTGAAATGAAAATATTATAAGGGAGCCAAGAAGAACGGATGGTTTCCTGATGTTCATGTTTTAATGTTATAAGATGACCCCTTAAAAGAGTTTGAAAGAATAAAGCCCAGAAGGATTGAGATGGAAAGAGAGAATGAGCAGTCCAGTGATTAATGACGTAAATCAGAACTTATAACACAATTTACACATCAAACCAAATACTTTAATTTTACACTCAAAAAAGAAAATGACAGAGAAATATAATTTACTTCTTTCATGCATACATTTATTTTTGTATTCTTATTTTTCACACTGCAAAATTATATTGTACATACTAATAGACCATGTGACCTGTGACATCACATGTTTATAAAAGAGCCACAGAGCCTGGACTTCCTACAGGCAGGATTTGTACACAGCTCAATGGAAGAAAACATAAAATCTGATATTTCATGGAGATTTACTGTCTGAGTTTTATCAACTTTCGATATGAAGAAATGGGGCACATCTCAAAACTTGTTCAGCTGTTATTTTTATAACTCTTGAATTTATATGGAAACTATAACACAAAATTTCAAACTTCCCATATGACAATTTTAGTATCTTGCCTGCCAGAAATGCAATGGAATGTACAAGCTCACTCTTTTTTTATAAACGAAGGTTACATGGTCTACTGTCAACAAAAGACTGTACAAATGATTTTTAATAACAAAAACCTGAAAATCTAAAAAATGATACACCTTTGTGTATTATTAAATAAATGTCTTATACTACTTACTAAGTTCTTTGTAATGTCAAACATTTGGTTTTGTTTACTAACCACAAAACGCAGAGCAAATACTTGATGAAGTTTTCTTTCTCTTTATTATTCGAACTTTATCAAATAACAATAAAAAAAACTGACACAGTCAAATCATAGCATGTAAATGTGTTGACTTTTTACTAAGATTCATTTTTGTTGTTGCCATATTTCAGCCCTGTTTGATCTTCACATGATGTGCGAAAGCAAAGCAACTTTTCTTGTGTTACAATGGTGTATTAATTGTTTGTGTCAGAAAAGTTTGCCTTCACCTGACGTTTGGATCAGACTTCAGACTATGCAGTAATAGTTTATGAATTCCTTTGGCCAATTTGTGACATTACGTTCAAGATTTAAAATGAAAACTCCTGATCATGTCTTTATAGTCTTGTGCTCAATCTGTAATGAAGTATGAGCATTCATATACTTACACTAGAACAGGGAGCTGAGTAGTGTGCCTTTAGCTTTGCTTATGGACCTCAGCACAGATTCTATTTCATAAACACTGTTAACCGTAAGCAAAGCTCTAAGTGTAACTTGCTAACTTGCCCGCTGTTTTAGTAAGCAGATAGGACTGATGAAACATTTTAAATGTGCACATGCACTTTGAAATCTTGTTGATTGTTTATGAAATTCAGTTTTGCTTAAGCACATTTTCTGCCAAAGTAAGCACACAAAAATTGCATACCAGTAAACATCTTTTATAGAATTGTCACCCCAGTTGTGACACATCCATGGATATACATTAAGGAGTGATATCAAATACTACTTCTATGAAGTCATACAGCCTTAAAGTATTCTGAATGTTTTAAAGACAATCGACATTAAGCATCAAAGTAAGCTGAATAAATACTCAAATATCTCTTATATTAGAACCAATAACCTTGATGTATTATTATCAACAGTTTGCCATCTTTAGAAGTCTTATTCCCTGTATATAAAGGTTTTATAAGCATGTAATTGTGTTGGTGCAAAGGGCGTAATACTAACGTAGAGTGAGAGTTCAGCCCAACCACACACGCTTGTGGTGCAATGACTTGCCGACATACTCATTCAGGTAACCAGACTAATTTTGTCTGTTTGCAGGGCCACGGCTTCTATTTTGATAAATAAATGAAAAGTTTGGATCCAGTTCTTAATATTGATATCGAGAATATTAATTTTCACTGATGTTAGCGTCATTTTAACTACAAACGAGAGTTTTGTATAATGGCAAGCCTCACAATCAATAAGATGAATGAACTTGATTGTATCTACACAGTAAGAAGAATATCTGGAAATTCAACATGGAATCATTTTGAAGTACTTAAAAGTTTACATCAGATGCAGAAGTGTTCCAAGTTGACAGTATAACAATAAATAAATGGTTATATATTCCCACTTTTCGGAATTGTTTTCTCGACTGATGGTATGCCATCAATGCTTTTTCATGATACTCATCATTATTTTTGCTTATGACCTCTAAACCTATTGCTTTTCTTTTTGAGACCATTATGAAGAGGCCAGAGTTGTCTTTATTATAAAATAACTGCTTGTTGTTTTTATTTAGGAATGAGTCTGTGGCTGAGAAGATGGTGAGCAACTGGTTGACATTCCTTCTGTATAACTTCATAAAGGATACAGCTGGAGAGCCTCTCTTCAAGCTCTTCATTGCTATCAAACAGCAGATGGAGAAGGGACCAGTAGATGCAATTACTGGAGAAGCTCGTTATGGTTTGAGTGAAGTTAAGGTCATCAGACAACAGATCAATTACACTGTCATGGTAAGTCTCATTACAGGTTTGGATTCTCCTTTGTTTCTAACCCATTGGTAGTGAGTGTGATGTACATATCATTGCCCCGTATGCCACACCCATATTGAACACAGTTTGGCTCTAATAATTATGAGAAGGCCGTGGGAAATGCATTGAACAAGGTGTTCTATTAGGAATTATTTACATGGAAAATTAATGAGATTTAGCCGTCTGTTAAACATCAGTCTTAGAAAGTCTTGAGATCTCACTAAAAATGTCCATTGGTGACATAAGAATCATTCCTAAATGGTGAACCAAGGGAAATGAAGTCAAAGTACATATGATGCTAGTATTGGAGCTGGAAGTAGCAGCAAACTTACTACTAGTGTTCTCAGGTTTGCTGTTGGACTCACCAATAATGGGATCAATGAGGCTCAAGATTTGCACTGACCACTTGTCTAAGTCTTGGGGAGTGCGGGGTGAGGGGGGGGGGGGGGTGAGTGTGCAAGGGAAATGATATCTTTGTCATTACAGTGACCTCATGAATACACTCTGTGTTTTTATCATAACTTGTCAGCCTTTACCATGTGTTTTAATACCTATGATGTGCATAACCTGCATACTTTTGTTGATATTCTATATTTAAGTGGAGTTTTTATGTTTCAATTTTAGACGGTCAATGCCATCGGTCTTGGGAAGGATCCTAAGATGGTACAGGTGAAGGTGCTGGATTATGACACTATCTTCCAAGTCAAAGAGAAGATTCTAGATGCTTTGTGCAAGACAACACCCTACAGTCTTAGGCCTCCTAAAGATGAATTAGATCTAGGTAGGTTCTTGATTCCAGTCATCTCTGGCAAAGCCCAAACTTGGCCTCGACCTGACCATAACCAGTTCACTTCAGTATCAAGTTTTCTTTACCGTGCCTCTGTGTAATGTTATTTTTTGGCATTGCCAGAACAGTTTGTTTTTGAGAATATCGTTGTCACAATGAACTCTTGACTAAACAAAGTAAAAACAACAAAGATTCTCATAAAAAAGCACTGGGATTTATTGTTCTCTTTCGAGAAGGTATGAGATGCGTTCAGCATGAATCGTAGAATCTTGGCACTAAGCCATGGCCGATAATCGGCCCCATGGCTAGAATCGGCCCCATGACCGGATTCTATGCTGGAATCTTGGTTCACACAGACTTACCTCCCATTGAGCCGATTACTATCAATGATGGCAGCCTAATGATCTCTTGTAATCCTCTTTGTATAACAAAAGGACAGAGGTCTGAAATTGGGGACTACACAATAACCCCCAGAAAAAGATAGATTTTGGGCATGAATGCCAGTACCATCTGTCCCTCTTTGTATGGGGGGGGAAACGAAGCGTTGCTGGGTGAGTGCATGCAGAGTGGGCGCTATGCAATAGAATGGCCCGGCATGTTAAAGTTCCGTTATTCTGATTTTACACAATGCAAGTTTATAAGCTTAAAAGAGTTCTGCCTATTATTGGATCTTCCGCTGCGAACTGGTTGAGAAATCAAGTTCCTTGACAAAAGCTAAACAAGAATTGCATCTAGGAACAAATGTGCAATTAAATTTTGTTGTATAGTAACCATTTTCTACTTTGCAAAATTTGTCTGTGATCAGTGAAGTTGTGTGGTTAGATGCTGCTGCCGCTATTTGCAGGAAATAAATGAAAAAGCATTTTTGGTGGTTTAAACAGAGTGGAGAAATGGACAGGAGGGTCGGATGTTACTTCAAGATGATGACGGCAAGACAGAAGGAGAATGGAAAAGACTCAATATGCTTCGGAATTACGCGGAGGTAAATTATACATTTACATTAATAAGATAGAAAAAGGTGGAAGGTTCCGTCACTCAGGTTATTGCCTCTTTCAATTCTTGCTAGCCTAACATTTGGTGACTTGTTCATTGCATGTAAAAGTGTTGGTAATGCTAATTTCTCTGTTCTTTTGACAGATTAAAGATGGGGCAACAATAGCATTGGTTCCAAAACAGGGCTTCACCATGTCAGCATTCTCAAACGCTAAAGGCAGTAAGTTTTAAGCCTCACCCCCCCCCACCTCCACAAACACACCCATCAAGTATGTAATAACCTCCAATCATGGACTTTCCTTTGTTCAACTCTTTCTCCTGACAAACGTGGACCCCATTGTTATCCTTTGTGATAACAATCGTGGATCTATTGTTCCTTTTGTTTTAAAAGTCCTCAGTTTGAATGTCACTACAAGTACACGTGCACACACACGTTTGTCAACCCTGTCAATTCAGGATTTCTCTGTTCTTCCATTGAGTGGACTTATTTTTATTCATAGTGATACCACTATTGGTTTTCTACACACAAGAGAAGTGAGAACGTCGTCACTCTGTCAAAACACCCTGCTCCTTTTGTTAAAGTTCTTGGTGTGACTAGGTAGACACCCACTCAACATACATTTCTTAACATGGCAAATCACTTCTCTTTGCTCTCCCATTGTTTGGACTTCCCGTTTCTTGTTTTTTATCAATGTTAGTCTTCTTGAGATTTTGGTGGACACATTACAAGTGCACTATGTGCATTGGGTAAATCTGTCTGCCATATCTCAAAAAGGCTAATTGGTTTTGTACACAAAATTAAACTGTGAACATCCTTTGTTTTAAAAAACCACCTATACCCTGTTTGTTAAAGTCTTCATTGTCACAAATATCCAAATATCTATACATCATAGGCATCTATGCTTACTTTTCTATTGTTGTTTGAACTTTTATACTATTGCATATCTGTATTTCTTGATGGTTTTTATTATATTTATAAGATTATGTTTATATCGTTAAAATCAATTTTTGAGTGTAAAAATTAACAGTATTAATTTATTAATATTGAGCCTATTCTATACAGTGTACACGAGTGCATAACATTAAAAGTTAAATAATCAAAAAGACATAGAAAATTTTAAAAATATATATATATATATATATATATATATCTAAATATTAAGTAGATTTAAGTAAATGTTTGATTTACAGTATAAGGAGCCCTGACATGTTTTTCATGATCCTAATTTGTTGTTACATTTCATGTGTAGTGAGCTTGCCTGCAGCCAATAGCCCAGCCAGATCAATGACCACACCCATGCTGTCAGCAGACACAGATATTAATGGTGCTAAACTCTGGCATTTGGTCAAACCTACCGATTCTGAATATCATAAAACTGGCGACAAAGATCACAAGATGTTGGCTGAAATCTATCTGCCTCGACTGTTAACCACCAAGGTTAGTTCAGCATTTTAGTTTATTTGCTAAGCTCTTTTTCATTTATTCGTTCTTTTGGGTTTTATTTAAATACCTCACCAAGCAAATAGTACAGGGACTGTAAAATAAATGGTTTAAAAAAAAATTGCTAAAAATGAAATAATCAAGAAGATAGCACAACTTAAATTGAAAAAAGTGGAGGGACCTACAAGAACAAAAGTTGCACTGTTCTTGAGTTTTTTGCTAAATTTTTCAATAAAAATGTATAGAAATATAACATAAATATTTATATATACATATATACAAAACTAGTAGGGTTGATGGCCTTAGCTTTCGATCCAAACCAGACCTTCGTCAGAGGCATAAACAAGCATAGACATAAAAACGGATCCATTTATAGAAAAAAAGTGGGGATTTAAAATTGAGGGAAGGAATCCAAAATAGGCGGGAAAAAGAAAGCCAATCAAAGTGAATGAATGACAGACAAAGGGATTGTTGATGACCAATCAAACTACAGCAGTGTGGACAAAAGGATGTCCAGGGGTCGGTAGATACAAAAGGGAGATATATATATATATATTTTTTTTTTTTGAAATGTAGATACTGTGTTACCATGGGAAATACTGGAAAGTGTCAATTCAGAATATGTCCTTTACTTTTTTTCTGGCCACCATGGGCTTTGTATTACAAGCCACATGTGGTCACGTTTGTCTCTTACATGTTAAAATGATTGTTATTCATAAATCTTTAAGCATCCAGTGTTGTGTGTCTTTGTTCCTCAGGGTGTGTTGCAGTCTTATATAGATGAGTTGTTTGAGATGATCTTCAGTGTGAATCACCGTAGTAACACACTGCCTCTGTGCATCAAGTACTTATTTGATTTCTTAGATGATCAAGCCAGGCATCACTGCATCCAAAACCAAGAAGAAGTTGTGCATTCATGGAAGAGTAATAGGTAAATACAACACCCCTCACCCCACCCCTCCCCTCCTACCCTGAAGAAGTACATATCAATACAGGACAGCATTGTTAGGGGTCAGTCCAGTAAAACTATTGAAGAAAATTAATGTACATTTAGAATGCGCCAATGTCTATCATAAATGACACTTTTGTCACCAAGTGGAGATTGTTCAGAATGATATGAGGTGAAGCAACTATGAGGTAAAATGTTAAAACACATTGAAAGAGATATAAGGTAAAGTGGTGCATATTGCTGCAGAACCATGCCAGAAAGACTGGGGAAAGCCCCTTCTCTTTACAATAAGTGCACAGGGTTCTTTGATATGCATTCTTAGAGTTTTATGTCCCTATCTGAAAGGACAAAGTAACGACAATTGTTAAAGTGTCTTGCTTATGGACAAAAGTGCCAAGGCTGGAACCCAGACCCACTCTCTGACAACACCAGGACCACTAGATCACTCAGCCTTGATACCTGTATAAGTAATGCAATTACTCATGTTTTATGTATTATAATGTGATACTAATTGTTCTTATTGTGATTTTCTTTTGTAGTCTTCCCTTGCGTTTCTGGGTGAATCTCATCAAGAATCCAGATATCATCTTTGATATCTACAAGTCTGAGACAGTGGATGCATGCCTGTCAATCATCGGTCAGACATTGATGGACTCATGTTCAGTCTCGGACCACCCCCTGACTAAGGACTCTCCATCCAGTAGGCTGCTCTATGCCAAAGACATACCCCGATATAAGGAATGGGTATCTAGGTAGGTATTATCAGTGTCAGTAGTGACATGGGTCGTTGTAATTGGAATCAACTCAGTCAGGGCAAACTGCATGAATTTACCAAAAAGCTAATTATTTTTAGAAATGCAAAAAAATTGTTAATGGCCTCACATTTCAACCCTAGCAGAGTCTTTCCCAAAGGCGTCCTTTTGGTTGGTAAGCAGTTAATTTCTCTTTTTTTTTCCATTTTTAGAATTTGGTTTCAATTTTGTCTGACATTGTTCAGGATTGTCAAGCTTGTGAACTAATAAATCCTTTTGTTTTCCTTTTTGTGTGTGACAGCTATTATAATGACATCATGAATTGCCCAGCCGTCAGTGATCAAGACATGAGTGCAATGCTAGCAGAACATTCCGTCAGGCATCAGTACGACTTCCACTCAAAGAGCGCCCTCAACGAGTTATACTTTCTCTATGCACAACCGTACAAGAGAGCGGTAAGGTTCTAGTCAGAGCTGATGGGAAACATTAACATTTTGAAATTGTAGGAATTCCATCATAGCAAGTGTTGGCAGTGTTGGAGATACCACCAATTAATTGGGTTAATTTGTTATAATACTCGCAAATTGACCTCAACCAGTTGTCATCTTTCTTTTGATTTCTATGTGAGGGTTTCTTAGTCTAATGACATCATATGCATCAGGTCTGCCCAGCTTGTTAAGAACACATTAAGGTAATATAATGTTGAATTGATTAAGACTGACTTCTTGGTGTTTTGTTATTTTAGATTGTGGAAGCCCTAGAGGAGAATGAGTTCAACAACCTAGCTGAAAAGTTTGTTAAGCTCTGTGAAGACCTCAACAACACCTTATAAGAAATAGGTAGGTTTCAAATATGTATTGGTGAATGTAGCAAGGGTTAAATAAAGCATGCAGTTAAGGGGCTCAATAGACTAATCATGGGCGTTTACACCACCGCAGGTGTGGTTGATGCGCACGCACTGTGAATCCTCCATGCTGATTGGTACTTATGCGCACTGACGTGCTATTGTCGTGTCATTGGTGCATGCGATGGCCATAGCTGCGGTGTAAAACACCATGAACGAGCGCTGCTGGGATTATTGTGTACACATTGGTGTCAGGGTAATCCATTATGCAATTATTACATCTGTATAAAACTGTTTGCAATACCTGTTGCTAATGACAGGAGTTGAACTGGTCTCTCGTCACTGGGCATGCTCAGTAGTCTTGGGGGTTAAGACAGCTGCTCTAGAATGCGGGGGGGGGGGTCGTGGGTTTGAATCCCATCTGAGTAGCTGGTGGATTATGCAGGACCCGGGAAAGCAATGAGAATACAGTATTTTATCACAAATCGATGCAAGGATAAAACCAGACTACAAAGTTTGATGTCATATGTTGATATTTTTGTTATTCCACTTGTGATAGATATTTTGGCCCTAAACAACCGGCAATGGAGGGATGAATCATGATGAATTACAAGAAGAATATGAAACTAGATGGAAACTGGTCTGAAAGTCCACTATCTCCACACAGCAGCAACAGATTGCCACAAGACTGAACTAAGAGGAAGTTGGTTTGATACCATCCAGGCAATCTGGTTGGGTCTGGATGGTGTGTATGCATGTATTAGTGTGTGCTCATTGGGAATAATAGCTTGGATTACGACAATCATTTACTGCAAGATGGCAGTGTACTTTACAGAAACATTCTACAGTTAATAACAAATGCAATGTGAATATGACTGTAGTTCCAATAGATTTAGCTGTATTTTCATTCATAATCAAAATATCCATTTGTAATTTTAGTCACCTACTGTTGTTCAATGTCGGATCCATTTCATGACGGTGGATTTCTTTTTAGTGACAGTGTTAGTTGGTGACGGTGTCACTTCATAGTGGAATTATTGACACTGTTATTCAATGTATGTGTCATTGTATTAAATCCAGACAATTTCTCTCTGTGTTTTTGTCAATGGCTGGTTTATTATGGTGAACAAATTTATAAATTCAACTTGTATTACTTTTATGTTAAAAATGATGACATCATTAGTTCAACGCAGTGTACAGATGAAGTTGGTGTAGATGGTGCTGGTATGGATTAGGAAACTACAATTTGTAAAATTGAGTGATATTGTAAGTTCAGTTTTAATGTCATAATTACATCTCACTGTGTTTGCTCAGAATCTTACATAATTTTTATATTCAAGAATTCAATCTGAAATGTTAATTGATAGCACTTAGTACATGGTGGTCTGTTCTGTAGCTATGACATGAAGCATTAACGCTAGAAGAATTGTAATGTGGATGTAGTCTCATCCATGTTGCATTTGGACTATGTATGTTTAGAATCTTAAGTAATAAACTACAATATAGGTCTAGTTAGCTCAGTTGGTTGAGCACCAGAGGTACAGAGGTACCAGGTTCAGATCCTGCTCTAGTCAATTTTTCTTTGTTAACCCAAAATTGTTTTGAATCTTATAAAAGACAATGCAATATCTCTTCCTTTTGAGACTTTTTTGTTTTTCCTTCGTATCTTATTAGTTATTTGAGTTTAGGGATTTTTATTTTTTTTTTCCCAATGGGTTTAGTAATTCTAAAGTTAATACATATCTTAATTCTGCATAATCCATGCTGTAGCAGTAACAACAAAATAAGACCATCACAAGATGTTATATTGATGCAACATTTCTAACCATATGTCAATGTCGTAAGCCTGCACGCTAAGCACAAAGAAACATGTTAGCAGCCAGAGCCCAATTTCATAAAGCTGTTTAGTGGTTAGTTTATTGTTGTGCTTACTTAACAGAACAATTTGAGGGAGCAAAAACATTTCATGAACAATCAAGAAGATTTGATGGGGTGTGTGCATGTTCACATGTATTGTTGCATCAAATATGCTTACGATAAGTAGTGGTAATGAAATAGCCTGTCTGCTGATGGGTGCTAAGCAGAAAGCATCTTGTAAACACCTTGATGAAATTGTGGCCATTCATATGAGACTTGATGAATCTGTGTGAATACCTAGTTCAACTCTTAGACCAAGTCATAGCTTCAAATTGCGTAATCATTCAAACTTTCAATGTAAAGGTTTACATCCATCCTATCACCCTCAGGATTCAAGACTTTGTGATGGTTAGGAAGCACAGTATCTCAATCATCTTAGAAGTTCTTTGACATTGTTTTTTTTCCCTCTCATCTTAAATTCTATTTTTTGCTGATGCATACGTTTGTTTTTACAAAGATCAAGCAAAATTTTCTATCCAAGATATTTTTTGGTCTTTATTTTTCAGTATGTGAACATTTTCAGAGGTAAATTTTGCTGAATTTATTTTTGGAATCTTTGAATGTGCTTAAGTAGTAAAATTCAAGTCAAATTTGTATCTTGTGATATAAAAAGATAAAATTTTACAAGTGAATAGTAGACTAGTTAATCAGCTTTCAGTGTATAGGCATTCCCTGACTCATTGTATAGTATTCAAATATTGTAGTCGCATATCAGACTCGCAGAATTGTAAAATCGATTTAAATAAATAAATAGGCCTTAACTTTACTAAATAGACATCTATTAAATAAAATCATTATTGTATCATTAGATTAAGGGAACTATAATATGTACTTGATATATAGGGACATTGTACAGAGTTATTTGTGTGATTTAAGGGGTTGGGTTTGTTTTCTTCAGGAGGCGTCATTAAGATGTTGGCATTTTCTGAAAGTTAAATAGAGATGATGCAATTGTTTTATATTAATATAAACACTGTGTTTTATGCTGTATTATATATTAGAGTAGATTGCCTAATAGCTAATTGGGTGCAAGCTGTACTATCAGTGGTAACATCGCTGTGGTTGATGTCTAATGAATGGTAGAATAAACTTAGTTTCTTGTCAAAACCTTCATGTCATAATAAAGTCTGTATACATGAATTGTGTGATCAGTCTCAATGTTTAGCTGATTCAAACCAAAGCCCTGTTGCTTGAACTGATGCAATTTCAAAGTTGTTTAACCACAATTAAAATGAAATGAAACCATTTCTGATTTGGTGAAGGTATTGCTTTGTATTCTTTGAATTGAATAGATACTGTTAGGAAATTTACCATTAGTGTATACTGGCTTTGTAATGAGTGAATGCTGAAAAATATTAGAGTATGTTGCAACAATTTAGCTTGTAGTCTTGTAGCAACCACCGATTGTAACAACCATGATAATTTTTACTAATTTGGCTGTATATTCCCCAAAAGATGTAAATTTCTTGTTTTTTGTCACTTATGTTGCATACAGACCAAGTCTGACTTCGCTCCATGTGTTTTTTATCTTCAACTTTTGATCTCCTTTCTTTTTGTGAGAGCACTTGTTGTAATGTAGAGTTAGCATCAAGAGTTAATTGTCTTTCAGTTGAGTGGTTTCTGGTTATTATGATATCTGTAAGCAATAATATTAATTTTAGTAAACAAATGTTAAAGGTTTGGTGAATTACTAAGTATTGATGTTTTTAATTTACACCTAATAATTATCATACAATAATTCAATTGGAATTTGTTTTGTGCCTTCCAGTTTATTTTTACATGATTTATTTTCTTTAAAAGTAATGGTCTTCAGGAACACCCAGAAAAATAGGTCACTTTCTGACATGGCTGGATTTCTTCTGTGACATCATCATTACAAAATTTATTCATGAGCTATTCAAGAGGACAATTGTTTCTGGACGGGGTCTGCCAAAAGAATGACAAATATGTGTTCTTTCTTGTCAAAAATTCACTCATGAATATGTATTATGTAATGCATGTGATGTCACAGAAGGAATCTAGTCGTGTCAGCAAGTGACCTATTTTTGTGGGTGTTCCTGAAGACTACTATTTTTAAAGAAAATAAATCATGTAAAATTATACAGGAAAGCACAAAATGATTTTTCTCAACAGAATTATTGTATATTAACTGTAAGGTGTTAAATAAAATCATCAGTACTAAGTAATTCACAAAACCTTCAGCTGTAACTTGACAGTGGGCCCAATGAAAATAATATGCATATTTTTTAAAGATGTAATACATAATTATGCGCATATACAAGGAAAAATATTCTTTATGCTGAGGGAAATGTTTTGATGAAGCTCAATAAACAGTCTCAGGTAGGAATACCTCTTCATCCTGAAGACATTGATATTAGCCTGCTTCATGCTCCACGCAAAATCAAAATCATTTTGACATCCTAGACTTTATGGTGTCAGATTTGATCATGTGGGTTTTGACTTGCCTTGTAACATGATTGAATCAATATGTAATACTCACTAAGCCTTTCAATCTTTATGTGAAATAATTATTGCACTTTGATTGATGAGCTGGATCTGAATACAAAAGTTTTCCTGTGGCATCTTTTGGTTCAAACTTAATATCTTGGAAAAATGCAATATTACAGTGGTTTTCAAGAAATCAGAGAAGAGAAATAGGAAGTGACAGATTTATCAATATTGATCTCGATATTTCCAGTCTTGTCTTTTATGCTGTGTAATAATATCAGATACTTAGTTTCACCCCAAGGAATTGACTACTGGGAATGATTAAACCCATTGTAAATATCATCGACTAATTGTCATTGCACGTTATTTTGTCTCCTTATTGAGAAGCCTTGGTTTGTTTTATTTCTGGTCTTCCACATTTATTTGTTTCATTTATTTCTCATTAATGTGACTTTTCATTTACTGTGACTTTCTGAACTAAATTATCATTAACAGAATGTAAACTTATAGAATTAAGATATCTTCCTGAGTTCTTACACCAGAAAAAGTTGTCTTTCTAATTTACTGAAGCCAGTTTCCACAATCCATGACCATATATGGAAACCAGGTGCAGCTAGTTGGAGAGATGACATTTTTTAATGGAGTGAGAAGAACTCAGAAAGACATTTGGATTATCAGTTTTTCTGCCTTCTACAATAATTCAACTTGGAAAGAAGCAGATGCAGCTGTCTACTTTGAGCTGGAGGGGAAGTTTGATTCTCTGCAGAAGCATTGTGTGTTTAAAATTGGCAAACAGTGAAACTTTTCACTCATGCTGCATGATACTTGAATTGAAGAATCAATTGAGAAGAAACTACTGTCTTGATGTATTTTATGTTTGCTCAAGTCTGTGCTGTAAAGAGTTAAGTTGTAAAGAGTTGGGTTGTCTCGACCTTTTCAACCTCAACAATCTTGATAAGAATAACTGGGAGTTGATTTTTTCATATTGTATTTGGTAAATAATATCTGCTTAACTTGTTGACAGCCATGTTTTAACAGTTTTTGTTTTTGTTTTTTTGTTTTTTGCTGTAAATAAAGGTATGTGTTGGTGAATATTTGGTAATTATTAAATGCAATAACAAAAACGGCAGTCCACTAGTTAAAAGACATGTTAAGATGTAACACTGTCCTAGAAACAAGCTAATTGATTGGCATGAGGAAATGTGCACAATTTGTTTACTTGAAAAGGAAGTGTATTTTAAGTGAGAGAATTTTCCGTAAGTGTAGTAAAAGAGTAATCTGAGTATCAGGTTAATATACAGCAAGATCAAATCTTAATCACTGACCCGATGTATGCATTAAACCAAAGAGAGAAGGTACAAACATGTTGGATAAATAATGGGGTTGATGGCAGGAGACATTCCAGGTATTTTTCCATTGTTTGCATGGATCTGAGCATGCACACATCTCTGAGAACAATAGATTAACTTGTTAAGTCTGCTGCCATCTAGTGTCCTCAAACGTCTCACATTGTGTATTCACCTTTTTAAAATGAGGACATGTCAGACAGAATTAGTTGTGCCTCTTCCCTGGTCAGCCAGAGCTGGGGTGGAGGTTTGATAAAGACCCCAGATTTGAACACACTTTGATTTTAATGAAATAAACCAATGCTGTGCTTTGGCTTGAATGACCAAAAACCCAAGAAAGCATTCATTAGGAACTGATTACTTGGGGTTTCTCCTTCATGGCTTCATATACAAAGGACATATTACCAATTAATAGTAAATGTTAAAAACATTAAACTAATCTGCATTTCCCTTGTTTGATCCACCAAATAATTTTCTAAAGAATTGCTGTGCTTTAAAAGTTTGTTGCGTGTTGTACCTGTTGCCCATTCTGTTAAGACCTTGTCACACCTGTCAAGTTTTACAGGCAACTCAGGAATAAACCAACTCATCATGTCATCAGTCGCATAGCAACAAAGACTGCTTCCGTTACTTAACAGTCACTCTTTGGATTGCCAGGGATTGTCAATTTCCCGCCGTGTCAGATTTCTTTTGATTGTGTCTTTGTAGTAGAGACATGGGCTGTCATGTTTTCTCAACCTTTCAGTGAGTTGGGAATACAGGAACGAACTACACTGTATGCAAAAGGAACACTTTGGCAGCAAACGATGAATTTTGCTACCAGTGTCTATTAGCTCCAAGAAAATTATGTGGACATTTAATTTTTGTTTTTCTCTCTTTTTTTTCATGAAGATTGGCTTGACTGGGTTGCTTGTAAATTGCCTCATGTGACTTTGACTTCAGGTGTTAATCTTACTTTATAACTTTGTAGTGGTGGTAATCTTAAGTGTAAATTGTGACTGACTTTATAACCATCTTTGAATGCCAAACGTATTTGAACTTTATTTTGTATATATAAATCAATGATGGAGGATTTTGTTGATATGCATGTGGTTGTTTGATTTGACTGGCTTTTGTAGTTAGGTGGCCAGGGTGGTTTGTTATTATCGGGGTGTGTGTTGCAAGGGCAATGAAATAATATGAATGGTCACCATGAATTATTTTGTATATGTTTAAAATGTTATGATTTTTATGTAAAAAACAAAACAAAGTTAAATGAGTCATGATTTGGGTGACTAATAAATTGTAAGCTTCTATATGCAGTTAGTTGGTGTGCTTGATTGTGGTTATTGATAGGCGTTTAGAAGGGTAGTGTAGACACCTAGGGCTTGCATGTTCCTTGCAGTGCCATAACTAGGGTAACATTTTAGGGGGGGCACAATTTTCCAAGGGGGGCACTTTTGGCCAATTAAAACTGTAGTTTCTGTTTGTATTTTTTCTAAGCAAGCCCCTTTTCAGCCCTCTTCTGACGTGTTGAGGTAAAACAAAATATATTTTGCATGTAAATAATAAAAAGTAGTTTTAAAGACATTCGTTTACTACTAAAAGCTCATAAAATGTGACATTTTATTCTGGTGATTTTTAATCTCAAAAGTCCAGATTTCAAATGAGGGGCACCCTGGGGGCACGGACATCAGTTTGAGGTGGGGGGGGGGGCACAATGAGCTGTTTGCAAGTTAGATTTGAATAATGTGAAATGGTACAATAACTTGCACAGTCACAAGTTACTGCTTAAATTTGAATTCCTCAGACTATAGGGACAGTTGTTATGTCCCAGGATTCAGGGCAAGCTTTTGCATAGTTGGGTAACAGATGGCAATATCCCATACACATACCTCATTGAATGAATGTGTATGGCACAATGGTACCAGGGTTTGCTCATCTGGAGGTTGCTGGACCGTTTAACACAGAAACTGTCTCTATAGTCTGAGGAATTCAAATTTAAGTGGTAACCTGTGACTAATAAGTCAATGTACTAGACATTATTCAAATATAACTCGCAAATAGCCGATTGTTTCATAATCGTTTTCTCTCAATGATTGTATTGGTTATTCAGCGTGGTGGCGCAGTCTTGGATGCAGGCTGGTAAACAAGTCAATTCAACAAGACATCTATGGATCTTTACATATCAATTCACAAACTCAAAGGAACACCTATCATTGGCTAAGAGGCATGCGTGGTGTGTACCCGGTACAAGCTTCCATTGTTTGACCTTGATGATGGCAACCTCTGCAAGGAAGGGGCTTATTAATCTTGGTTACACTGTTAACAGTTCATTGGCTCAATAGAACTGTTCCTTTTAATTTAATATCAATTTTGGGGTGAACAAAGAAAATTGACTGAAGCAGGATTTGAACCTGCGACCACCGGCTGATTGTACCAACGCTCTACCAACTGAGCTATCCAGCCCTATGTTGGCAATCTCCCTATTAGTAGCTTTGTTCTGGGTGCTAGTAAGACGCCATTCAACCGGTGACTGCTGTGTAGCCAGGGATCACACCCAAGTTTACGATACAACCTTTAGAGTTATGCTATAGCTCTAAGGGTACAACATAAGGGTGATGCGACTTTTTATTTCAAATATCGAGCACTAAACCACAAGGGAAACTGACTGGGTAAATTTTTTTCAAATTCAATTTTGGGTGAACAATGAAAATTGACTGGAGCAGGATTTGAACCTGTAACTACCGGCTTAACATACGGACACTCTACTGAGCTATCCAGCCCTATGTCGACGGTCTCCCTAGTCATCTATATCTTTGTTCAAGTGTTAAAACAATGAAAACATGATCACTTGTACATTGTTGTTCTCATTAAATATGAGTTATTTATTAAAAGAAATACAACACTTGCATATTCAGTTACTTAAATAACACAAAATTGAAACCAAATTTCAATGTGTGTAGTTGCAAAAATCAAATAAATTGAAGAGTAAAGAGCTACATGTACATATGTTTCTGAGTATAAATCTTTGGAAACCAGCCAAAGATTGAAATAAGAAAGATTTATATAACGCTACTGTACTAAATATTAAAATGGATCAAAGTAAAGACTACATGGATTAAGCTCCATAGATTAAGCTACATGGATTAAGCTACATGTATTAAGCTACATCATCAAGATTTCTTACAAATAAATACTTCGCATAATTTAATTTGAGATTTGTTTTCATGCCATTGTCTCTCCTCAAGTCGTCATTGCCTCAAGAAGTAGACAAAGTTTACACAAAGGACAAGAAAACTAAAGCATGCTGTGCATTGAGCTGTAATTTTCCTTCAATTTAAAGTTGAGTCATTAACCAAACTCCTGATATATGCATGTTATTTATACGAGGAATGCAAGTAAACATTTGCACATAGCCTAAATGATGCAACATAGATCAATAAAATATTTTCCCTTTTTGTACAGACGGCAAGAAAAATAAATAACTTTTTTGTTACATTTACAGTTGAGTTAGTTTTGCCCGAATTGGAAGTAGTCGAATGTTACAGAAATAGTTGTGCTCTACATAGTTCATCAACAGCTGTTGTCTGCTATAGATCTTGTCTTACTCAAGCCCAATAAACACTAACCCTGATTGATGACATTCTAGAGTCTAAAGATTCACTACAAATAGTTAATATCTCTTGCTATCCATGACATCTTTGTGCCCTTACACCCTCTCCCATCTTCACATGATCGGGACGAGGTTACACTGCACTGTATACCTTTCAAATGTCAGTTGGGTAGCATGACGTCTTCTTAGTACAAACAGAACCTTTTTTATGTATGCTGGCAAACAGCACAGCTTATTATTTCAACTCCGCATACGTATTTCAAACTCCAGACGTGGATGAGTTGGAATATTTGATCATGCAGCTCACAAAGTTTTTATTTAGAACTATTCCAGAAAGATCTTGTTATACAAGACATTCGATACACCATCTGTTACTGTGTACATGTATATACCATTGCAATAAAACAAATAAAAAAACAATTCAGCGCTAAGCTCAGAAAGTTGCATACTACATACCAAAAAGCACATACATTTTTTGCAGCTTTTGACAAAAATTGTGGAACTAAAAAAGTTTCCATGACAACAACAATCTTGAAAACTTAGACTTGTGATTGCTCTCTTTTGATAATCAAAGAGATTTGTCAGATTAAGAATGACTTCCTTAGAGGTAAACAGATTGCAGAATGAAAAACAAAAAATGCATACATTATATAAACTGAGATGTTTGGATGATGATCATTTACATGCGTAGAGGTCGTCTTAAGACTTTGAACGTTTGTAGTGTTAGGGTTTCATAAGTAGTTAACACTTTCTTATCTGAAAATTGAGCCTGAATATTAGAAGAAAAATACAACCAAACAAAACATTGAATAAATAAAGCAGTCTGTAAAGTTTGAATAGATGAGAGAAGAGTATGAGTTACTTGTTCTGTGACAAAAATACACTCGCAATGATCAATTTGCACTGTGTATTTTTTTGTCCAATTTGTGTAATTTCCAATGAAAATGTCATTTACATCTCACAACTATCATGAAAAAGTTTATGATTACAGAAAGATACAATTTATCATACATAATTATTATATATAAACAATATGACAATATTTTATTTACAGCTCTAGTAAAAAATTAACATTTTCCTTAAACGAAAAAAAATATGCCAGGACTGTTTTGGTACATCAACCATACACTAATCAGCTACAATTGCACAGAAGGTTTTATCATCAAGGAGTCTATTTGATAAGTTGAGATCAAGTGTAACACTAATAGCAAGCTTATACGCTGATGAATTTACCTGGCTGGTATGTATATTGTACTCTTTTATGCTCCTGTACGAAAGTCTCGTTAAATTTGACACAAAACAATTGGTAACAACCCTGACCAAGTTGGACTATTAAACAAACTAAGATTCCTTACTAACCAGTAATCAAAGACTTTTCTTATAAAGTAGGCAGCACTATGAAGTTTGGCCTCCCCCCTCCCCCGGCCCCCTATAGCATGATAGAATTGTCTTGGCTATGAGGATGTCTGTACTCTCAATCTACTCATCTACTACTCCAGACTAAGCTGATGGCTTTTTGACATGTGCTGGAATTCTTCACAAGTTTAAAACCCACTCACAACGTCACACCAAGAGCTCACCAAGAGCCATGGTCAGACCAATGGAATCTTAAATCAACTTAAAGAGAAAACTGACTTCTAATTATGCCATCCTTGACTGCAGATGTCAAGTAACCTTTGGAAGTGTAGATTAAGAAGACACTTGTCATAGTAGTTTTAATTATTTAAATTATTGCTGATTTAAATACGGGTTGGGAAAATACTAACATAGGACGTTTCTTGAAGACTCAGTTACTCTGAGTTTGAATTATAATGCTGGACAAGCACATCAATGGTTTGTAATGCATTTGGAGGGATGGAAGACTTGATAATATAGCATCAAAATGTAGCACCACCTTCACATGAGTTTATTTTAAACGTCTTTAGAAGCTACAATGTAGCTGGATGAAATTAGTCCGCTTTCACTCAAGTGACTTAGTATGACATTTGACATAATGCTGGATTCATACCTTTCCTTTAAATAACAGCAGAAGAAGGAATGTAGTTATGCATTTACCTGACTCCCCTATGGATAAGATAGTATTATTGGTGACTATATGATGAGGGCCGACATGCATACGTATAATCTTTCCTTGGCCTTAACTGAATGATTTATGTTCCCACAGTCCTTATTTTTTTTTTCAAAATAGATTGTTGGTCGTTTATCTGAATACCTGCAATGGCAATTTCCAAATTACTTACTTCACACTGTATACAGTTTGGATATTTTATCCTGCAATTCATCTTTTCTTATTTTTGAAACAAAACCTTTCCTTGTAAGTCAAAATAAGTTGGGCAGTAAATGTGTTGTTTTTAATATATTTCAAATGATAAAATTGTTCAGAATCTCTCTTTTGAAGTTCTTTAATTTCATATCCCAACAATTTGCATGAGTAAAAATCATCAAAGAATACGGTTTGGTAATTAACAATCTACTGATAGCTTTGACGTACCTAGATATGAATTGCAAACATCAATTTCCCAGAAAGTTTCAAAACATTTCCCCAGAATATTTTATCGAATTTCCTAGAAAACTTCACAAATATTTCCCAGAGAAGTTTTGAAACAAATAAGTTTAAAGTTGGATTTTCACTTCATGTTTCACAAAAGTCAAATAATTTATTTTTCAGACACAAATATTAGCACGTACACAAACATGTCTGAGTAGAAATGTGTTTCTTGCTTAAAGGCAACACAAATTGAGATAATTCAAGAGAAATGTCTAGTCTTTATTCAGTCTGAATATAAAATGGGTTATCTTTGATCACTTGAAAGCCTGTGATATTTTAAGAGCTTTTTGATAAACTTGCAAGAGTTCCTCATCCATTGCACTCACAAGTTCATCTCTTGTATAGCTTTCCTCTTCAGCTACATCAACACTTGGGGAATGTTCTTGTTCAACATCCACCGTCAATGACTCTGTCTCCTCCACATGATATTGAAACTGTTGCTTGATTGTGGGTGTCCTGAGAGCAGGGGAGTCTAGGATTTCTAAAATATCCTCATTGCTTGAGCTGGAGTTGTCATGTTTGAGAGTTGCCATGTCGGTGCTGTTTTGGGAAGGTATTTTGATGGCCAGTTCTTTTGGCTGAGTGGTGGTGTAGATGGATTCCCATACCTGTGTGACCCTAGAGTATTTCCCCCGAGAATGACGTTTGCTAATATTGCTAAAATGGAGTCTAGGCTGAACCCTGAGTTTACAGGTTTCATACTGAGAGGAAGAGCTTTCATTGACGATGCAGCAAGCCAAGTCCTGATCGATTCCAGAATCTCTTTTAGTTTTCTCCCTTAATACCACATCTCTATCTTGATCCCCAATAGCTGAATCTAAACTCCCACCACTCTTATTCTGTCCAGACTCATTGATCTCCAATCCACTATCTCCTCCACTATCCTTTGCCCGCCTCTTCAAGATGCCTTTTTTAACCGGCTCTGTTGTTTCATTCTGGTCTTTCTTCGGTCTTCTGATTGATTTCTTTTCATCCAATAGATTTGTGGAGTCAGAAGTTGTATTTTCTCTAGCTGGACTATGTGAAGATCTTGTGTGTGGTTTCTTAAGGATGCTAGCAAGTGGCTTCTTAGCTGTTTCTTGTGGTGTGGTTGAGACTATAGGATGGGTATATCCTCCCGATGACTGCTTAGAATGTGAACGAATGTCTGAACGTCTAAGGCGGACGACATCTTGGCTTTTTCTGCGTGGATGTGCACCTCTGTCCCTGACCCATGGGTGGTTGATGATTCCCTCGATTGGAATTCGTTTATTTGGGTCAACGGTCAACATGCGATGAATTAAATCAGATGCATCTAAGAAAGACATAACAAATCAATGTCAATCAATCAATACTTTAATAAGTAAAAATGATTAACAAGAAGTGGAGGAGCCATATTTGGAAGGATAATAGAGGTGATATTTTGATTCATTACATAAACTTTGTAACAAGTTTTTTTCTATGTACTGAGGCAGGAAATCACAATTACAAGAATTT
This sequence comes from Marthasterias glacialis, assembly GCA_911728455.2. Classification (NCBI taxonomy): domain Eukaryota; kingdom Metazoa; phylum Echinodermata; class Asteroidea; order Forcipulatida; family Asteriidae; genus Marthasterias; species Marthasterias glacialis. Next base: position 30,302,034 of record OU452221.1, read on the forward strand.
AAAAGATAATTTGTGCTGTAGTACAAATCCAAAAGCAATTCTAAGTTTTTTCTTTCAATATCATTACATTATAATCTTTTCATTTTACAAATCATAGTCACCTAAAATAGATTGCTATGAAAATTGTTGGTTATTTTACCTGATAATTCTGGAGGTTCAACAAAGTCACCCTTAGCGATCTGTGTCTTGAGTTGATTGAAATCAGCTCCATGGAATGGCATTGTCTTGTAGACCATGGCATACAGAATCACACCAAGACTCCAACAATCCACCTAAGTGTCAAGAAGAATAATACATTTAAACATTACACAACAGAAATAGACCCCTTTGCATGGCTGATATCGCTGAGGTCTAACGTGTGTATACGCAACTCTCAGCCAATGAAAGGTCTTCCAGTGACCTGTGACGAGGGCGCTGTTTGTAAGAGGTCTATTGACTGTCTTTGTGGTAATAGACCATGCAAGTCTTATGAGTAACTAAACCTTGAGATGAATGGGTGCCTATGCACATTTACATTGATTTAGACAAAATGGCATGTTTAACAGATCCTAATATCAGACAATGCACAAGACTTGTACAGTCTATACCAATTTAATAGAAGCTTTTCATGATGCAAAAGTAAATGGCCTAAGAAACAACTATGTGTAGTTTGTGTGTTACAATCTCTTAACAAGTGGTGGGTAGCAGTGTCAGTCAGGCAATAGCAGAAAATGGAATAAAATGCATCACTTTAACACTAACTACAACTAGTCAAATAAAATCTGACAAGCTTTCACAGCAACAACTACTTCATCTTTGCATCTGATGAAGTAGTTGTTACTATGAAAGCTTATGCCAATATTTTTTACTAGTAATAGTCATTGAAGTGCTGCATTTTAATCTCTTAACAGTAATATATCACAGGAAGCGGTTTTGTTTCTGAGAAGAACTGGAGGTGTAAAGATCAAAATACACTAGAATTCTATTCATGCATTAATCTGCAGACCAGTGGTTCAGAGAAAGAATGGATTGTACATTGACAGGGAAGATCTTTATTTTGAAGTTATGCTCTTTGAATGAAATATTCTGATGTGACAAGTGGCCAATGATGGCATGTTTACAGCTACAGGTCGTATTAAGGTAAAGGAACAGAGTGACTGACAAATGGTATTGTTTGCTAGCAGCTGTGGTCTACATGCTTAGATTGAATGACTGCACAAACACAGAGGGGATATGAAATAAATGCCTAGTCACTCTACTTGACCCCAATCAATTCTTTGCATACTTTTATTGCAAAAGGGAAACACAATTTCAATATTCACAAAATGGTTAACAAAAACAGTCAATGTGTAGACATTATTGTTCACCGATTAACAAATCTTTTACAGAATAATTTTGACACTTGATTTCTCTGCTAATGACCGGTTGCAAAATAACTTTTATGATTGACAAATACACAGCACACTGTATTTTGTTGAGACAAAGTTAATAGCTTTTAAAATCCATAAGTGAAGTCCAGAGTTAACACTAGGGGCAACATTGTGCTTTTTGATGAGGTTGAGTGTTGTGATGTTGAGAGAAACACTTGATAGTTGTCTCTACAGAAATGTAGAGACAATAATCGTTACAGATGGTTATTATATAACTTCTTACCTCTGGGCCATGGTAAGGAGACCCATTGATGATCTCTGGTGATGCATAGAGTGGACTTCCACAGAAGGTGTCCAGCAACCTGCTGTGGTCAAACTTGCTAGACAGGCCAAAGTCTGCAATCTGAAATAGTGAAAAGATTGGGTCACATTAGCACTCATCTGAAAGCTCGCTGATTCTCAAATTCATACCAGTACCAATCCTCCAGAGAAATATTTCCATCTGAAAGCTCACTGATTGTAAAGATTATACCAGTACCAATCCTCCAGAGAAATATTTCCATCTGAAAACTCACTGATTCTAAAGATTATACCAGTACCAATCCTCCAGAGAAATATTTCCATCTGAAAGCTCACTGATTGTAAAGATTATACCAGTACCAATCCTCCAGAGAAATATTTCCCTCTGAAAGCTCACTGATTCTAAAGTTCATACCAGTACCAATCCTCCAGAGAAATATTTCCATCTGAAAGCTCACTGATTCTAAAGTTCATACCAGTACCAATCCTCCAGAGAAATATTTCCATCTGAAAGCTCACTGATTGTAAAGATTATACCAGTACCAATCCTCCAGAGAAATATTTCCCTCTGAAAGCTCAATGATTCTAAAGTTCATACCAGTACCAATCCTCCAGAGAAGTATTTCCATCTGAAAGCTCACTGATTCTAAAGTTTATACCAGTACCAGTCCTCCAGAGAAATATTTCCATCTGAAAGCTCACTGATTGTAAAGATTATACCAGTACCAATCCTCCAGAGAAATATTTCCCTCTGAAAGCTCAATGATTCTAAAGTTCACACCAGTACCAATCCTCCAGAGAAATATTTCCCTCTGAAAGCTCAATGATTCTAAAGTTCATACCAGTACCAATCCTCCAGAGAAATATTTCCATCTGAAAGCTCAATGATTCTAAAGTTCATACCAGTACCAATCCTCCAGAGAAATATTTCCATCTGAAAGCTCACTGATTGTAAAGATTATACCAGTACCAATCCTCCAGAGAAATATTTCCCTCTGAAAGCTCAATGATTCTAAAGTTCATACCAGTACCAATCCTCCAGAGAAATAGTTCCATCTGAAAGCTCACTGATTGTAAAGTTTATACCAGTATCAATCCTCCAGAGAAATATTTCCATCTGAAAGCTCACTGATTGTAAAGTTTATACCAGTATCAATCCTCAAGATAAATGTTTCAGTCTTAAATTCAAGGAAAAAACACTTGAAAATTTCAAAAATCACCATTTCTTATTCTGACTGCAAAATAAATATGATATGAAACGTGCACAAAATTTCTGACAAAACATTAAATAAAAAATCATGAAATTTTCGTAAGTTGGGTGTATGATGTCCTTGTTGAAACTATCGGATAAGAGTTAAATGTTTTGAAAGACAATGGTGTAGTTGCACTTTATACATCTACATCATAGTTGACGTAATTTTTCCACCATTTTGTTTGAGGTTTGAGGTTTGAGGTTTAATGTTCTGTAGTTGACAACAATATTGACACTCAACTCAAGGCTAGGATGCTATCATTCCTACCACAAGGAAAGCCACAACAGGAAGGATGTCAATAAGATTGACTCTGACTTCCGATGGTACCATGGGATTAAGGGGAAACTGACTCAAGCTAACCTCATCGCAGGTGATTGAGTATCCTCCAATCCAAGAAAGACCAGACCAATGCAAAATATGAGTCATCATCATTTCTTCTCATGCCCCATCTCAAAAATTAAGACACAAGTTAATACCATGGTAATGTAATTCACAAATATAAGTCATGTGATATAAGTCACATGATTAACAAATGCAGCTGCTGTGATATGCCAATGCATTCTCAAGAAAAAGACACTGGAACTGTAAAACTTGTGACAAGATCTGAGCATTTACAAGCAAACAAGTTTCTTCTTTCAGAACTAAGCAAGACTAGTTCTTATCAAAAATAAATTCTACTCAGCGAAAGTAGATAAAACACATTACCACAATTCGAAAACCATATGACTTTTGTAAATGTACATGTAGTATTAGGCTGTCATCAATTCTCTTGATGGACAGAAATAAAATTAGATTCCAAGCACAATTTCCTTGAAGATGCAAGTATTTCTTAAGACACTTACAACCAGCACAGCCTTATTTAAAATTATTGACTTATTCCCCCTGATCGTCACAGTCACCTAAACCATGCCATGTCTTTTGAGCCCAGCACAGATCTCGAAACCAGAGAGTATTTTTCATTTGAAAGTTTGTGGGAGGGGACATTCATAATGTAACTAGATACAAGAATAAAGACAAGAGAACCCCCTAGTGTAACCACAATACAGATACCTCTCACTATAGTGTGTTGATATCACTGAACTTCTTGCAAGAGATATTTTGGGCTATTTATGAGCCAGACGGACCTCCAGGGGTTTTGTGTGCCACTCACACCATCCAAGAATGCACAGCCATTGATGACTGTTCAGTAACTGATATCACATCCAGGCAGCTACCATAAGGAACCCTTATTGTCACATTTCATCTTGTTGAAAGCTGCATAATATGATTTGACATGACTGGTGAGACACAGGATGAGGTCAACTTCAGGAAAGATAAAAGCCACAAGGAAGAAGGTTTCAGTGTCAAAGAGCTGATAAGCACAAAACAATTCTGCTTACCAGAAATGGTTACCAGACAAAATACTAAGGCATGCATTCTGTCTGTAACTGGTCCCCTGTTTATTTGTCATTAGCAGTTTGTTTTAAGCTGTTTGTAATCGGTACCTGGTCCTCAGAGCAGTAGAAGCAACATGCAGATGCAGATCACCTACAGTACACCAGGAATGAAGCCTGCTTCAATTTCTCCATGTACCATAGAGCAACGGTCCCAACACCTCAACTCAGATAATGAGTTTGCTTTGATTGCTACGTCCACCAGGTAACCAGGACTCAGTGTTAGATCTTAAATACTTTATACCACCTGGACCATCAATTCTTTATCCTTGTTCATATCTGAAGTATGTAGTAACTACACTTTCCAATCTACAGACCCTGACCTTATTTTCTTGAAGATTAATTTGATTCTCAGGATTGCTGAAAGTGAACTTGTGGTAACTTGACATCAAGTGTGCAAATAGTACAACTACAGTCAACTTGTTCCCTGCTCTACGACTTAATCAACTTCTTACCAGGGGCCTACCATGCTTCCCATTAGACATTATGTTGATTCATGTGTACCTTATGTTTTATCTTCTGTTCACACAGTGTGGTTTACAGTATGGGACCCTAGCTGGTCCAACACATTTCTCATTTAACCTTAAACCAATCTCGTCTCTGTTGAGCTGCCTGACTTATCATACAGCTGGTCACCTGCAGGTGTAAATGAGTCTTGCATTCCAGACGTTCACAGTCAGGGTCGATAGCACCATGCTGATGTCAAAACACAGAGTTACAATTCAAGATCCAGTTAGGTTTGAGAACTCCAACTCCAAGGACATACCAGCCCCAGGAGTTGTGGCCATCGAGGTTTGACGCAAATACCAGCAGATGTGTCACAATATATGAAAACAAAAACTGATGAAAAATACTGTTCTATTAGGTTGTGTATCACTTGATATGACTGCTAGAAAACCACATCCCTTGAGTTGTGATTTGTGGTAAACTTATTTAATGGAAACAGCAGGTAGATTCTTACCAGGGAGATGTGATTGCTACTAGGAAATACCTACCATGCTAAGAAATACAAACATGTGAAAATTTAAACATTTTTTGTTGGGGTTGGAATAATATTCATTTCATCAAAAAATATTGCAGCTTTTAGAACTACCAACAGCAGACCCTTTATACAATATTGGACATGTAACTTTGTAATCTGGATGTATGTTTTCTGTGATACTATAAATTACCAGAGATTGGGGGGTATCACTAACTGAAATATTACAATACATACTTGATGTAGTCATCGCTGGACAAAAAGAGAAACATGTTCACAACCCAAGAGAGTTGGCTCAACACTAAGCCTTTTGATTTATTATTTTGGATGTCTGTAATCTTGACATCGAAATCTATTTTCTACCACCCCCCCTGCCATCGAACAACCTAATCATTTAATAATGTCCTTCAGGCAATATTTGTATCCCCCAAACCATCTGAACTGCTGACATCATACATTCCAGCTACTTAAACCTGACAGAAGTTAAGACCTCTCGCACTCCTAGATAATCTGAAATGACAGGCTTCAAAGTAGACCATGGGTCCGTTGATAATAGGGTAACAATCCTATAAAATACCAGCTCTGTCTGCAGGAGACCTTTACTCTATGATTAACAGGCTTGAAAGGAGACTATATGAGGTGGGTCCATTGGTAATAGGGTAACAATCCCATAAAATACCAGCTCTGTCTGCAGGAAACCTTTACTATACGATTAACAGGCTTGAAAGGAGACTATATGAGGTGGGTCCATTGATAATAGGGTAACAATCCCATAAAATACCAGCTGTCTGCAGGAGACATTTACTCTCTGATTAACAGGCTTGAAAGGAGACTATATGAAGTGGGTCCATTGATAATAGGGTAACATTCCCATAAAATGCAAGCTCTGTCTGCAGGAGACTATACCGTGGGTTCATTGATAACAGTGTAACAATCCCATAAAATACCAGCTCTGTCTGCAGGAGACCTTTACTCTACGATTAACAGGCTTGAAAGGAGACTACCGTATAGACCATGTTACCTGTGACATCACATGTTTACAAAAGAGCCACAGAACCTGGACTTCCTGCAGGCAGGATTTGTACACGGCTCAATTGGAAAATACTTTAAATCTTTCATTTTATGGAGATTGCACTGTCCGATTGTCATTAACTTTGGATATGAAGGAAAGGGGCACATCTCACAACTAGTTCAGCTCTCATTTTAATAGCCATTGAATTTATGTGGAAATTATGATACAATATGTAAAATTTTTCATATGTCCCATGCAGTATCTTGCCTGCCAGTAATTGCCCTGGAATGTACAAGGTCACTCTTTTGTAAACAAGGGTCACATGGTCTATAAGGTGGGTTCATTGATAATAGGGTAACAATCGCATCCCATAAAATACAAACTCTGTCTGCAGGAAACCCTTACTCTTTCCAAGGGGAAATTCCTGGTGAATGAAATAACTGTTTCATGGATTGAGAACCTGGTTAAATACAAGTACTCCAAGTGGAAACCAAAACATGTTAGGAAATAAAACTGCGTATGACGATAGCGCTTTCAAAGAAAGATTTCTGAAACAGAATTGTCAGTAAAAAGAACACATGGGATTGGTACACTCACTAATGATATGAAGTTACATGCCGACATAAATTGGTTACATTTTCTTGTTCTTTTTTCATGGGGGGGGGGGGTAAGCAGAAATTCATCAAAGAAAGGTTGTTTCCTCTTGTCATCAAGATTTATACAAGTTACACAAGAAGAACTCACAAAAGAAAATGCTTATACAAGAAACACCACACCGAATCCCATGTATTGTCAGGAAGTAAGGATGTCCATACAATGTCAATACATCAAATATTCACATGAACTGGCTGCACTTCCTGATTTCAATGACAAAGTCTGAGACATTATTGTGGTTGGTTTCTAACCCTAGAGACCCTCAACCTTCAACAGTTTCCTGACACGGTCCATGACCCTGCAAAGTCAGTCAAGAATCCGCTATCTGTGGTAGATGCAGGAATGTGTATCCAATTAGAAGAGGTTAAATTATATGAAACAAACTGAGGTAACAGCAACACTGGTTCAACGACACAGTCCCTTGTGAAATGTCAACCAATTTGGGAAACATTATGTGTATGAATGAACCTCTTCCCGATCTTTCGACTCTAAGATTTATGTAAAAAATGTGATATATCCAGTATTGTATTCCCTTTCAAAAATAAAACAAATTCCATTTACAACAAAGGGGACTTATTTATGCAAATAAGTCTTAAGATTTGATTTTTGAACATGTTGGCAATGCATGCATGAGTGCAAGTCAATGGTGGTATCATACATGATGCCGTGTGGGACATCAACCAATTTATTACTTATTGTACATAGTAATAAATTACAGACAACACCAAGTATATCAATATCTGCATGAGTCAGCTGTGAGCCAAGTTTGAAATTGATCTTCCCCATCTGTGAGATAAATTTGTCCATACACTGTCGTCAAGTAGACTTTATATTTATTATCCATTGTTTCAATACAGGGTGTGCATTGCAGACACACATGACAAATAAGCTCAGCGTTGTCGGAGTTCTTTGCGTTCAAAAAGCGCCCTCAATTATTGATATTCAGAGCTCATCTCATACTGACCTTAGCCTGACTATCTGACACCATCACTTTGCAGCTCATGAACGATGCCACATACCAGCCTTCGAAACCATCACACCACACGACTACCAGTGATTGATTGACATGTACATTTGACTTTTTGCTTGGTATCATGAATGAGCATTTGATGGTTTAACGAACCAGCTATCCTCTAAATGCACAAAGTCATGCGCATGCTGCAAATAGTGCACTCATGGAGCAAGCAAGTGTTATAAATGAAACCATTCAATATCTCTCTATACTGATGGACAAAGATAGGGAAATAGTTATAGTAATACATACCTTTACTTTGAAATCTCTGTCTAGTAAGATATTCTCCAACTTCAAATCTCTGTGCACTATGTTGTTCTGCAAGATAAACAAAGCAAAACATTTTTTTTAATAAGCATTATGGAGCATAAAATAGTTGTTTGTTTGACATAGTCATAATCAAGAACAAGGAGATACATATTAACCAGGATCTAGTAAAGTGCAAGTCTGGTGCCAGCAGCTGGGGAAATTCCAAGTGTTTCTACCCCCACCCATCACCCCCCACCCCAACAGCCCACCCTCCATGTGGCTGAAAATCTTTGTATCAACATTTGTTTTGTTAATTTTGAATCCTTTTGTAAGTTTATCAATTTCATTCAGAGGCCACAGTATCATACATGGCCTTTGGGAAAATCATTTACCATTGTCCTTACCTTGTGTATGTAATGTACAGCTGACACTATTTGTCGGAATAACTCTTTAGTTTGCTGTCCTGTCAGTTTAGAATCGTTGATGAAATCATACAGCTCTCCACCACTAGCATGTTCCATCACCATTACTATCTTATCCCTGCTCTCAAAAACTGTCAACAAAAAAGAAGTATGAATGAAATTGAAATGGTATTAATTCACCGCCATGACGACATCCAATGTCTTAAAAAGGTGAATGTCTTAAAGATCTCTAAATTTCAGATAACAGTAACAGTTGAATATTAACAGCTAAAGTCTGTTAAGGTTAATGTTTTACAAATAGACTGAATGTTGAATGTGTTTCTACATCTTACATTATATGTGCACAGTACAGATGTGTTGAGCAAAACTTGTCAGATTGTTACCTTTATTAAATTCATCTCACGAACAGTTGTTTTCAAAACGTACTTATTTGAATGTTTTATTCCTGTACTGGAACTGGGATTAAACATCTTGGAGAATGACAGACCAAGAGGGCATTGGAATATCAATCTACATACCTGGTCTCTACTCTATATAGAAACACTTGGTGGTAACATAGCAACAGACCAGACAGTTCAATTGTAGTGTAATTTACCAAAATTGAGTGTGTACAAGCAGTCATTATTTGAACATTAATCCAGGAGTTCTTATTTTGATGTACAGGTTTCTCAGACGAAGGCCTTAAGATTATAATGTCCTTGTAGAAATACACAACAACATTTGTTATTCTCAGAAAGTCATGAGGTTGGTTTTATTTACATAGACTGAATGCTCCTGGAGTCTCTACAGTGGGTCCATGGTTCCTATGTCATAAACTCCAAGGGTCCCACCATGACGCCAGCCCACGCACGGTGCAATTCCTTGTAGCGTTGCGTGTTAATAATGTGTACACAGACCAACAGTTCAAATATTATTGTGTGCCTAGTCCATTTAGAGCATGTACTGTAAATGATTAATAAGTAACCCAGCAGTACACATGTCCTAGAATGTGGTTTTCAAACTTTATTTTGTTGGTAACTTAAGAGCAGAAGCGTGTTTTGTGCTGTCATGGCAATAATCTCATAAACAAGTAAACTTTACCATATTTTTACAATTTAAAGCCTATATAGACAAGTGAACTGGAAGTTGTTATCAAACTTTTAAACTCTCTCTCTGACTAAAATCATAGATCATTATAATTTTTAAAGATGCCACATTTTCTTCACACAAGAGTCAAATCCCACTTCCCTCAAGACAAAATTAGCCATTTAAACAAATTAGTGCATTGTCTCTGATTCTCGTTCAGTAAATGTCTTTTAACAAAGTAGTTTACTCCTTTATCACACGGTCTAGTTGGTTTCCAGCCTCCCTTTAAGACATTGTCACCACTCTTTTATTCCGTTACTACATTTCTGGTATTTACAATTCCCCTTTGAATTTTGTAACAAAGGAGTATGTTTGGGTTGGTTGGTTCAGCTGCCAACAAAAATATACCAGGAAGTAAAGCCAATACACTAACATAAATGAAGCTCAATGATACTCAGTCTTTACATGGAACTAGCATTACAGGCCATTTAAGACAAAATAATATCCCCATAGATGTACATGCAGGACATACATTATAGATACTCCTTCCATTTAGCTTTCCAAGGAAATCCTTGATGGTAAATCAGATTATAAGAGATTAAATCTCATGCACCACTGATCCTCATCACTCCTTAAGCTAAGAATGTAGCATTGTATTTAACCAGGGTATGAAGGTATTATGGGTATTATGGACCCCCTTAAACTACTTGATAATACTCTTACATGGAAATCACATTTACACACATACAGAATCTGTAATGTGTTGAGAGTTGACAGTGTTCACTGAACTCATCAAGGAAACAAACAAACAATTCTTGGTAAGCCACTGACATCTATTTACTAGTGCTAATCACAGGGTTGACAAGAACCAAGCCACTGTTTTAATCTGTTTTTTAATTCCAGATATGGAATTCAGTAGCAAACTGATAAGATTAATCACTTTATAATCAACCCAACTATTTTAATCCAAATTCCAAAAGAAAATCAACCAATCAAAATTAATGGATTGTAATGATTAAATTTATAAATAGGGAAAAATATATTTTGTGTACACAGGAGTTTTTCTAAAGATAAAAATAATAAACCATTTTTTTTCTGGGGGGGGGGAAGGGGGTACATTTATACACTTGTAAACTGAAGACTACATACCCACAGTTATTAAGATAAGTTTATGGGGAATGATGTATGTATTTATCAATTCTTTATATTATCATTGTATAATCACGCTGTTTGATTATTTGGTTCTAAGAATTGGTTAGAGATCAGGTATTCAGTCATATTCAAAACATCTTCAAAACCAGAGTGGTCCTCTAATGAGTGTAGTATAAGAGTATACTATAACTCTGTCCTACCATGGAGGTGATGTGCAGTCACATCTGTGGCTCTTCCAAGAAAGAATGCATTACCAAGTGGAGCTACATAAAGGCATGGTCCTTGCTGTGGTATGGCCATGATGACAAGATATGCCAACACCAGGTTTATCACTCAAGCAAATTCTTCCAGGCATTAGTTAAAAATACATTTCTCGGATTTACAAGTACCTTTATTTTTAGACAAGGCTTTGGGATTGTATTGTTGCTTTGGATTTTGATCATGTGGGTTTGAACTCAGATGCTATTCAAAGGTTCCTTGTTAATCCTTAAAAATTTCAACAGCAATTCCTTGGAAATACTGAGAAACAATAAGAACTAATGATTACTCTGGTTCTGTAAAACATGTTCGGACATCTGAAGTTCTGGGAATTATTTATACCATCCTTAATAGTGGCTTTTTGATTTGTTTTCCTGAGAATTGTAGCAAGCTTTTCCCTTCAGATATTTAAGTAAGACCTCTTCATTGATCTTGGCTGTCCACTTAATAATTGAAGTACAAGAACTATCCTATAAGTTATTAACCTAAATATACATGTAGGCTATATAACCTAATAGTAACTGTCATAACTGCAAATCATACAATTTTATTGTCACTTTACTCCTGGTCAACTTGTCCTTGCAAAAATGGTTGGAAAAATTAAGTTTAATATTTCTAAAAAGTGACTAATAGGCTTAATATGGTATTAATTTTCTTAAATCAGATATTTCCAGTGATCAATCAAAACACTTAAAAATGCAAATTTCGAAAACATTTAAAATGTGATGCAAAGTCATCCACTGTACAAATTTGTATATGTGCTCATGCTTAAATTCTATACTTTGTTGGGCAGTGCCTGCTAAGCATGATTTGGCAGTTGACTCAATGGTAACATGTTATGTTATTGCTAACCTAGTTATAGACTATGGTTCACTGAGTATAGTACAACTCATTCAAAACCAGAATAACTCAAATCCTTTCACTCAATACAAACAATTGAAAGATATTCCCTGATATTGATAGATTTGGAACTATTTACCACTGCATGAATGGCATGTGCATAGATTCCAAGTGTGTCATACTACAAGGTATAAATTACTTTGAGCAATGAGGAAAGCCATACCTATACACGCGTATGCATTTAAACTTGAACTCTTTCTTTGTTGGGTGGTATCTGTCCCAGTTAACTCACCCAAAACGATTTTAACACACATCAATTCACTCAAAACCAACAACTCATGATGAAAGCCACCTGATACAACGCCCAAGAGTTCATAAATTCTCTTTTGACCTTTTTGTTAGCTAAGTCTTTTAACAATGTACAATGGAGGGAGTTGTTTGTTTGTTTGTGTCTGTGTGTACTGATTTAGATAATGTCAAGGTTGATATGGTTTCTCATTTCCGAAGTTATTGTCCAAGGAACAATACTTGGTTCAAAGCAGATGAAAATGCATGAGATGTTGTCTTTGAGATCAAGTACAGCACGACATTGTTTACAAGTTTAGTGTCTCTGTAGTGATGTCAAACCATAAACAGGGAGTACCCAGGTGTTATACAAAGATGATTTTAAAATGAATGGGTTATATTGGAATTTCATAAAAGTGATTTTAATCAATGTTGATGTGGTCTAGTGGACAAGATTCAATGATTGGGTGTAGAATAATCTGCTAAAAAAATTGGATTGATACAAATGACAACAATGAAACCGGAAATCTCTTCTCTCTGATTATTCAGACAGGAAATGCGTCCCTTCAAGAATTTATTGCAATTGCTTTTACAGTTTAATGCATGAACAAACAATAATAGTAGGATTTATGTTTTCTGAATTGGGTGCACAAGAGACATGTACAAATCTCAAGTTTCAAAACCTGCTTTGCTGGTCTTAGGTCTTAGTCTGTTAACACCTGATGAAGTTACTTGTCTCTCCATGATCAGACCATCAGACCAAGACTTGAAAAATGATTTTAACCAGGGACGTAGCCATGTGTACGGAAGCCAATGCATTTCCTTTGGGGAGTCGAGGGGAGGTTGTATGGAAGCCAGTTTACCAACTTGCCAATTACTGATATTCTCCACTCAGAAAGTTTTGCACTTTTAGTGTGCCAAGTTGGCAAAATGACTGAATTTTAGTCTGGATGCCTTTGTTCAATTTAATTTAGTGCTTCACTTGCCAACTGAGGCTCAAAATGATGACTGTGATCTTAGTCGCTAGACCCTGATTTCAACCTTCACTTTTATAAAGCATAAAACTGGTAATGCACTTCCTAAAAGTCTAAAAGTTAACTTGTAAGTTAGTTTACATGTAATAATTATATGGAAATCATTCAAACAGCACTGGTTCCTGCAAAACCACCCATTGGCCTGAATGTTTGGAGCCTTTGGGTCCAGTCAGATGAAGTCCATATTTTGTTTTGACTTCTAGTTTTGTTCTAACTTAGTTTTTGCCTCTTAGTCCTCATCTCAGTCCCAAATTTGAGGTTTCTGTCTTCTTTCAAGTCTGGTGCTTCTAGTTCTTGAATTTCCAGATCTTTACGGACATTGATACCATGGTGATACACAAGGATGTGAGCACTTAAATGTTTCTGACGTTATATGACGTTAAGTCTTTTATTGTGTCACAGGTGCCTAATAGAAGCAATAAAGGAAACCATCTTAAGATATTGTTACAACGAACTCTGCTGTTTGTGAGCAAGTATAAAGGACGTTCTACCTGTAAAGCTGTTTACATCAGCAAACAATAGAGGGTCAGTTTCACAGGCACATCAGGGCGGTTACAAATAACATAGATCCTGCTCTAAACACAAGCTTAATCATGGAGGAATGGCTTTATACAGTGCGCTAGGGATTCTGTTAAGTACTTGTGTTGACATGTTATACTGGTGGAGATGAATCCACTACACAGCATCAATGATTAAGCACAATCTTGTTAAAGAGAGAAACACCGCAGCCTTTGAAAACAAGATCATTGAGGCTGGTGAAGTTGCATGTGCATAGGTTTCACCATGGTTTCACATTGTCACACTGCTGCAAAGGTACATGTACTTTGACTATCAGTCAGCGTACTAAAGTTAGACCTAAAATAGTTCAACTTTATTTGAATAAAGCCTCAACCACAAACCTTTTTGTGGGGAATGTTTGGATCAGGCTTCTAAACAACTTTTAAAATAATGAATGCATGTGTCAGATGGGTGGACTAGAGTGACTAAATAATGAGTATTAAATCAGGTGATCTGAGTTAAATCTTCCACTCAGTCTTTTTAAGTAATGAACTTTGTATTTGACGCACACCATTTCATTTTTCCCTTTCTGTTTTCCATACTTTGATGCAATAATTACAAAGAGGATAACCATACATAGAGCTAGAACCAGAGTTTATGACAGCTTGTAAGAAATGGTTTTTACAAGATGTTCCTATATGTACAGCACTGTATGTCCCATCTCTAGACACATAGTAGAAGGGGTGGCAGTCCATTTTAGGACATTTAACCACCAACTGTAATAAATTAAAGGGCTGCCCTGTGGGCAAGAAACCTGCAGGCATTTTAGTTGTAGATTTATTATCAAGACATTCCCATTTCCACCCTCATCCCAAGATAAATCCTCCCAACAAAGAACCACTGTGATCAAAATCCTGCCCATAAATGGAAACCACTGTTCTGGTAGACTCTGCATAACTTCCTTGAGTTGGATCCAAAAACCGCAAGAACAACAAATGAGGATGTCAAGAAAGGGAAGTAGGAACTTTCCGGGGAGTACACATAGCCCCAGGGAAGAGCAATAAATTTGGTGAAATGCCAAGCAGCAATATTGGCAAATAATCCAGTGGCAATATTTAGCCTTGTATTCAGGTATTATTGAAAGTTTCATTCTAGCAGCTCTTTGGTGGTAAAATACAAAGAACATTGCCCATGATACCAAAATGACACATTTTTGGGTAAATCTTCATTATTGAATGCGATAATTATCCTCATTATTTAAGGTGCTAACTGTTCCTATACCGCACACACCACACTACAAGCATTACAACCAGTCGTTGATGAGGCCAAACCATCCCTCATTTGAGATCAAATAAATGTGTTTTCCAGAGCAACAGCTGGCACATTTGACCATCACAGATAAAAAGAAAACTGCATGACTGGATTAATTATCACAAGAACCAGATGTTCAATTTGACTGTATCCAAAAATTCAAGATTATAACTGCAGCAGGAACTGCTCCAGGGGGGGGGGGAGCCTCTCCGTAGGTGGTAATTTGTTTTGATTAATAATGATGCAAAGTTATTATTTTTAAATTTTAAATCGTAATGGAACAAGCTAGACCTTAATTCTACCATCTGTTCACAGAATATCAAGACACAATTCTGTATATCAATTTCCTGTTAACATTTTATATATACAAACATCTCCATTTCTTTATATCTTACTACAGCAAAACTTGATCTGACTCGACACAAAAGTCATCAATCTCCAAGGCAATCATAAATAATTTAATAGCTTCCTAAGGACCACCTAAACACTAACCAGCTATTTCCTCTATGTTTTTGGGGGTCCCCGCTAGAATAACAACATTCCTGGGCTATGATTAGATGAACCCAATGTCACCCCTAAGGAGTCAAGAGACCAAACCACCACTTGGCTACATGTCCCTGAGGAATGATGTTGCCAACCAAAAATGTGGGTTCCTCAAAGGTGATTCATCATTCAAGACAAGGGGCCTATAAACTTCTTGCTAAGTACATGTATTGGTACATGGTACTGTGTTGATTTTCATTGAAATTACCTTTGGAGAACAAGACATTCAATTCTTGAAATAATACCAAATCTAAACTTGCTTGTTAGTCTTGAAATAATACCAAATCTAAACTTGCTTACTTAGTCTTGAAATAATACCAAATCTAAACTTGCTTACTTCATCTGCTTAAATGATTTTCCTTCCTCTATGATCTAATTAAAGTCTTACTAGATGGAATTTCACATATATATACCATAATCATGAAAAATAATCAAATCTATGTGTAAAAAACTTAAAGAGATTAAATCAAAATTCAGCAATTACCTGTATGCTATGTGAGACCAAAGTTTCTGTTTGTACAGTGGTTGCATGCAATGTATGTAAACATAGTACAGGGACCAGTGCATGACTTCAAACAATTCCTTCTAACCTTTGTGCAACTTACACTTTATTTACACATAATTTTGTTTTGATACCATCCTCATTTATTAGGATACCATTTTGCTTACTATTTGCAGACGTGACAGCACAAGGTGCCACTTTGATCCAGCACAGTACGCTGGCATTGTTGGAATATTTGTTCAGCTCAGATTTTTTAACATAAAAGGTGTTGTTATTTTCTTTTCAAAGTCCAGTATCATTAATAAGGTTTCTGGGTGCCCATGTTTCACAATAGCAGGCAGGGTATTGTCATGGTGCATACCATTCTTTTTTGCATAATACAAAAAATCTGGGGAACACCCTATTATTATATTGTACATACACAGTGTTGTATTCACAGCTCAAGAATGTTTATGTTGTGTGTCTATTGAAATTTCACATTTTTATCCTGCTACTAAAGATGACTACTTTCTATTTCGATAAGCCACACAATCCTGTTTACTGCAGGAAACTTATCAAATTAAAAACAAACAATTTCTTTTCTACTTATAACCTTATAAAAATAGCAGTGACTGCAGTGTGGAAAAAATAACCCTACAGTACAATGTTTAACTCATGAAATGAACAGCTAGCACCATCGATTACCTGCAGCATACATAATGCAGCATATGGTACGTTCAATGTACACGATGCAGGAAAATCAGAAAAATTATCAACAAATAAAAATTGTAAAAACCTAGAATATCCTTTGCCCTCTAAAAAACTATTTTGGTTATGAAGAAATATCAGGGAGGGTGTGGGGTGTTATACTGTAAAGAACATAATCTGCTATTTCATAGGGATTTTGGGGGGATGATCCATGATTAGGATCTTTTAATAGGGATTAAAAGAAGGATGTAAGCAACTGTTTTACCCCCAGTCCTTCTGGGGGAATCCCCCCATAAAATCACTGATTAAATTTACATGTTAAAAAAACCAGTAGTGCGATAAGGTTATTGGAAAGATATCTAGACCTGATGTAATAAAGACTGGTTGTGAAATCTAATAGGGAATTATTTGGGGGATTTCTATGCAGATTCTCAAAAAGTAATAATTCTTGATCTATTAGCAATCAATTGTAATTCGTTTAAATTACAAGATCCAGAAATACTGTATGTAGGAAAAGGCAAGGAAAGAACAAATCTCTGTACATGAGCAGTGTTGACCAATACACTCCCATAATATTGCAATGCCAATGGATACAAGTAATGTACAATGGCAGTTTGTTTGGATAACTCAATACCACAATTTCACTACCAATGGCATACTTCATCTCAAAACCCCAAATATTCCATTTATACACCAGCTTGAAGGAATTACCCTTAGCAACCCAGTGAATAAGTCCTATTTTATTCAAATATAAAAAGCGTTGAATTAAATCCCAATGAACCGTTAAGCCCCAAGGCAACTCTGCAGTCGTATCCATGAACAAACGTCATACGCATTGTCTGATTTGTCAACAGTTTTCAAAATAGTTCACTTCCATTAAAATGGCATACATCTACATGTACAATAAGGACTTTCAAAATCAATATTTCTTCTATAAAACTATAAAACTACATTGGAACTTGCTTAAACGGCAGATTTTTAGGAAGTTGGAAAGCTCTCAAATGAAGAACCGAAGACTCTTTTTTTTTTTAAATTGAACTGTTGGTTCAAAGGAATTTAACGGCAGAGTTTTAGGAAACTGGAAAGCTCTCAAAAAAAGAACTGAATACTTTTTTAAATATTTTTTCTAATAGAACTATTGGTTCAAAGGAATTTAACGACAGAGTTTTAGGAAATTGGAAAGCTCTCAAAAAAAGAACTGAATACTTTTTTTTAAATATTTTTTCTAATAGAACTATTGGTTCAAAGGAATTTAACGGCAGAGTTTTAGGAAATTGTAAAGCTCTCAAAAAAAAAAGAACTGAAGACTTTTTTGAATATTTCTTTTAATTGAACTGTTGGTTCAAAGGAATTGAAAACTTTAATTATATGGACAACATTCTTGTTTTTAAAAAACAATTTGAGATAAATCCAACTGAGGATTATTTCATCAAGTTCCACGATGCGGTTCATTAGTCTGGAAACATAACGGAAAGCCCCCCCCCCCTTCCCTCATGCCCTGACCCTTAAGGGAAGGCTTGTGTGTTGTGTGTCTCACCTTCAGTCACCTTGATGATGTGTGGATGATGCAAGAGTGACATGACTTCAATCTCATGTCTTAGACGCCGCAGATCAGCTGCATTGTCAACCTTTCTCTTGGGTATACACTTGACAGCGACCTGTTAGTAAAGGAAGTTCAAAATCTAAAATTTGTACCTCAGATTCAGATTTCTTTTTTCTTTCTTTTTTCAAACCCAAAAGCACATACTGAGCAATCGCAAAAATGTTCCACAAATATTCTGGAAATTTAAGTATTATTTGTTTGTTTAACTTCAACAGGATTTTCCCTATTTGAAAATGAGAAAAAAAAATCATAACACTTGAAACCCTCCCCCCCCCCTACAAAAAATAATAACAATAATAAATAATTGAATAAATAAATAAATAATTAAAATTCAACCCTAACATTGAACATTAACCTTGAAAGTGAAAATACAAGATGATTTCATCACTGCTGAATGAATTGTCAGTATCATTAATTCATGGAGCCTTTTTCTGTTTAAATTATGGATCTGTGAATCTTTTCAAACTGACCCCAGAATATTGGACTGATAAAAAAAAACATTGATTTTATTTCAGAACTACTGAATAAAAGTAATCAATACAGCTTGTATGGAAGGACCTTCAATGCCATTTTGGTATGGACGTGCATGTGGTTTCGACCCCCATTGTTCTGTAGGAGGCCATTTAGAAGGACAGCATTATGTGCTACTCACATTGTGTTTATCTGATTGGCCCACCTGTCTTATTATGGAAATAACTCTAAGCACACAGGTTGGCAAAAGTCTGGGTTTAACAATACACCAGGAATGATTGGAATGTCCGAAGTAAGAAAGAGATTGACAGGTTGAGGGATAAAAACCAATAAAGCATTCAAGACATCCTGTTTAATGATGAAGGAGGACATTCTGGTGTCCAGCCATTACATATGATTTACCACACTTGGGATAAACTAACAAATACTTGGGAAAGAGCATTACATAATTAGCTGTTTGTTTGGCCTCATCCATGGTTGCAGCAAAGAGAGCAAGTGTTAGATGACAGTGCAAAACCCTTTACTGTCTTTCTTGCATCATTTGCATCAACTACAACTCCATGGTTCTCTACAGGCAAAAGGGCATCTTGGAAAAAAAAGTCTAGAGTATTATGAACATTTTGAAATGAGGATGAATGCCTGAAGCCAAAAAAATTACACAATCATTATATCAGGTGGTCAGAATTCTTCATAACACAAGGAGACTGGACTGTGTGTATCTACTCAGTCATAGAGACAGTACTGGGCAGTGTATTGTGTTTTGTGTTATGTCTCATTAGATGCCAATAAAGAATTATGAACTAATCTCCTTACTGGTCACTATCCTTCAATGATTTGTCAAACTTGTCTTGAAAATACACAGAATAATTAGGAAAATATTTGCAGAGGAATGATGTTGCCAACATAAAAAAGTGTTATCTTTAATACAATCCTCCAACAAAGAAGTCTCAAGTTGACTAAAGCCTGGTTTATACTTCACACCAATGTGAAGAATTTAACGTAAGATACTCGCAACAAACAATTCACTGAAGTTGCCGTGTTGAACTTTTTGCGAAATTCACTGGGAATGTAGGAGAATGACGTTAAATCACTACACATTCACCACGTGAAGTACAAACCAGGCTTTAGAGAGATTTCTTAAGGGTGAATTGCGGCCTTGTTGGGCGATTTATTGAGCGGTAAAATGAACATGATTGTCTGCAGCATGACTAGGAAGATCAGCCAAAAGTACAATGTAAACAACTACCACAATAACCCCCAAATTTCCTATTTTAATGAAGTAAAATTTTAATTGAGAAAATGTAAAGTAAATATAGTAAATTACCTCTTCCCTTGTGTCCAGTTGGACAGCAAGCTTGACTTTCCCGTAAGTGCCACATCCAAGTGTTCTTACAAACTCAAACCGATGGCTGAGTTTGTGTCTATGGTGATGCCTCACTGCTGCCGATGAGGTGCAATCTCTTTTCTTAGAGCGAGTTGTTGAGGATGCAGAAGAAGATGTGATGGATGATGCAGTTCTTGGGGCTGAATGTTCTCCATCAGAGCCTGAGGATATATCAGATGAGGCACAACCATCTGACCCGGCCATTTTTATGAAGTGGAATGTAAGCTTCAATTTAAAAGCTCGGTCAAATAACGCAAGGATTCTGCTTTCTGAAAATCTTTCTCCAACCAGTCGTGCAAATTGCAAAAAACAAAATATAGTTCTGGTCCTCCAATCACATGCGATCTGTAAGTGTCTGGTGTCCACGCTCAGTGGAGAAATAACCGTCAGTATCTATGATTGGTATTTAAAATTAAACTCATATTCTCATATTGCTGCGTATTAAGTTAAATCATGTCTGCTTCTCGCGACTCTCGTAGACGTAACTGTTGATGTCAGTAGCGGAGCAATCATTTGAACATTACAGCTTATTATCCTTCACCACGTTGTGTTGTTGATTCAGTATCTGGCAACTACTTCTCTAGTGTCTCGGCTGAACGGCCCCGCCTCGACGTACAGACAAAAGTAAACAAAGATTTACTGAGTGCGGTGTGTGTGTGTAGAGATGCCAGTACTTCCGGTATAATTGATTGGTCGCTGCACACGCCAACACTAACAGTATACTGTCGGTGATCTGTGACCAGCTGCCAAAAATTAATAATAAGTGGGGAATGAAGGAAACCATCAGCAGAGGGCGCCCTAAAGCTAAGCGGATTCACACACTGACCACAGAAATACAAAACCAAAGAAACAAACAAGGAGAAGACTAATTTTGCTCAAAAGATAACACAGAAAGGCTTATTATGCGAAACAAGGAAATGTCACTGAAGAAACACCCCGGGGTCTTGCAACGGCCCGGAGCCGTCCCAACGCTACAGCTGCACAGTTCGAGATGGTGCTCACGAATGTCTGCCCTCTTGTACCAAACCTTGGAACGGAACCGCCCTGACAATAAACAGAAATGATTGGCGTTCTTTCACACTGCTGAATCATACCTCCGCCTCCCCACACCTTTTCAAAACGAATTTAGGCCACTGGCTAGCACTATATATAAAAATAAGTGAACTCCATGTTTATTTCATGTTTATTTTTCATCAATCAATTAATTAATCGTTTAATTTATAAGGCGCCAATCCAGCAGTCGTTGCCGTACAATCATGGGCGATGTACCAGGGGTGGGGGGATATATCCACCACGATCATCCCCGAGATTGTTGGTCCTTAAAAAACGCAATTTGGTGGTTTTCACTGAATAGCTTATGTAAACGAATAAAACATTTCTTCAAATCCCTATCAAGACAACACTCACGTCTGTACCGCCCGCATGTCCACGTTTACGTGCAAACAGTGAGTAGACGGTCATTTACACGAACTTACGGAACTTATATATACCCACCAAACAGCACCGCTGTGACAAATAGGTTGGTATCGGTTAGAAAAGCTGAAAAGAATTTTTTTCTGTGATTGTTTGAACAAACTACGTGAAACAGTAACTGACACAGAGGGTATCCATAATGCAATCAAACATCTGCTATGGACTTACATGTAACCTTCCCCATGCCACCTTTGCTCGTGATCTCAGCATTATTCCTTTTTTTTTTTCATTACCATCCCCCACACAACAAGTGGCGTGACGCTACTGCGTACAATAAGTTCTCGAAAAAAGGTAGATTTTAAGTAATTTTAAAAATGGCTACAGAGGAAGATCTTTCAGGAAGATGATTCCACATCCTAGGTGCAGCAATAGAAGAAAAAAATATAGCTGATATCGTGACTCCATGGAAGAAAGAATGTGCGGTATACCTTTAATTTATGTTTAATTTAATAATAAATAAATTTAGGTTTACTGTAAAAAAAAAGTTAGTCAAAACAACGCTAATTCGTCATTATCAGACATTATTTTGACTAACTTACATAAACGTGATGTCTCATATGACCAGTTAAGGTTTTTTGACTCATTTTTTTGACAGTGATGAGCTGCCTTTCAACAAATGCAATTTAATACAAAAACTTTCGTGACAGTCAGCTAAATAATTTTCAGCATGTAAATAAACACAATGTCTTTAATTTCGATTGGAGGTCTTCAAATTCTATTTTCTTGACTTTGACAGTATTTCAGACAGAAATAATTCTGGAAGAACGGTACTGATATCACTAATCAATGAGTTTTCATATTAATACCATTGTGTGTAACTAAATCTGGATTTTTGAGATTAAAAATTACCAGAATAGATGAGCTTTTATCTAGTAATTTTAATGTTTTTTTAAAACTATTTTTTAATTGTTTACGTGCAGAATGTATTTTGTATTTTCTCAACAAGTCAGAAGAGCGTTGACAGGGGCTTGTTTAGGAAAAATTCAAACGGAAACTATAGTAACTGATTCGGTCAAAAATGCCCCCTAGGAAAAATGGTGCCCCCTAAAATGTTACCCTACTTACGGCGCTGACTAATACTAATACATTTTCTTTTAAAACATCAATGTATTTTATCTTTAAATATCTGTTTTACGATTAAACTTTTGATGCCAACTCATCTCATTTTATGAATAATTCAAGACTAATTTGCATCAGGTTGGCGTCACGAAGAGTATCATACTAATAGTTTTCTACGAGTGTTCGCTTTCCCAAGATGTTTTCAAAACTTTGTGTGAAGCCCGTGACCGTGTTTTCCAAAAGGGCCATAGTTATGACTAAACTCGTTCGGGCTTGTCGAGTCATACTTAAAACTACTGCTGTTTCTTCGAGCATCCAAACAGCAAATAGCCGTTGAGTCAATAGACTTGTTGGAACAGGACGGGTGACGTCAACGCTTTAGGTGTGTGTTATTTCCCCGTGCACGGCGTGGCAGACAGGGACTCCAGCTTAGCTGTGCTGCTGGATGTGAAATAACCTGTTCCAGCATGTTGGAAACGCTTTAGTCGTAAAACAGAAACCTGGGTATAAAAACGAAATAATGACAAGATCGCACTGCAGATCAGTCATTCACTATTTGCTCATATTTTGTCCATAGACTGGACGTGCCTTGACGTTGAGGGCAGTGAATTTGTAAACACATTTTTTACACTCGAACTCCCCCGTTCCCGGAGCGAGGTAAGCCAAGTTGTGGATTATCGGATCGTGTGGTTGGTAAAGAAGTTGAACCAGGAACGTGGGCGTGGCTGTTTATGTGGTGGGTTTTGCTGTCTCCACACTGAAAAAAGGTATTTCAACTTTAGATTATAATGTTAATCATTATTCTCTCCTCCTTTTTGGCCTTGGACAAAATCCAAACCTCACAAAATTACTGGGAATAGGATGTCGTTGTTGTTTCGACATGATTAAGCACTGTACTGAGACTCACTACATGTGTTGCTGTTACAGTGTTACTGTTAGTGTTACTGAGTGTTAGTGTAGGATAGTGCATATGGATACTGTGTAAGGCCATGGTCCCCCACCCATGGAGGCGCAGGGCTGAGTTAGACCTCCCAGTGTTAACTGGGGTGCTGAACTCCTTTTTATATGGCAATTATATCATCTGTGATGTCTTGAGAGGCCAGTGCAGTGGCAGTAGGTGATTTTCCAGCTATTTTGTTGTCATTTTTGGGGGCAATTTTGTGCGGAAAATCGTAGCAAATAGCCGATCAGCTAGTCATCTCCAAGGTACGATTATCGCAACTACTCCAAGGTTTCACAGGGGAGCTAGAATCTCAGAAAGGAGTTCAGAGCCCCAGTCACTGGGTCTAGTATAAACGCTACGCACAGTCAACATAGGATATCACTTGTGTAACGAACCCCCACAATTTCTAAAGTGTGTTTCAACCAGCCAACATTGCACAGCTTGTATCTTGCCTTGATTGTGCAAAACAATGTAGCTCAGCTCATGGCATCAACGAACATGCAATCCTCGTACTTTATACAACTTTTACATGTAAGAAAACAGTCGTTGAAAACAGTCAAATATCCAGATCCAAATCTAACGCTGCATGGAGCTCTAGGAATAAGGTGGGAGGAGATGTGGGTGGGGGTGGGGGGTCTTGGCATCCATGCCACATGTCCATGGATCCACCATTGCATCCAATTAGTGCATCTATCTTTACTGAAGGACTATGCCGAGTACCAATGTAGAAGTAGAAGTTAGTTTAGTTAGGGTCACATTATCAGACTGTCATGTGAAAACACAAGTTATGATGACTATAACCCTCAACGGTATTTTTAAAAATTCTTTGTAGATTTGACACATCATGCCACCTAAGAGGAAAGCTGCTGCCAAGACTGCAGCTAAAGGAAAAAAAGTCAAGGTAGAGGAGGAGCCAGTAGACAAAAAGCAGGCAGACCTCAAGAAAGCAGTAGAGGCATTGAAGACGGTAGAGAAGGGCAAGAATAAGCATTATGTTGTCGACTCAAACTACACTGGAGGTGGTGCGGTGAGCTGATGATTTTGAACATTTATTAGGTCATAGCTCATATGCAATTTTGTTGGAATACAGACATCCAAATGAAAGCACCATTCGTGTGCACCACTAAAGACCACGGTAAACAAAAGAAGTTGGGTAGCTTCTCATTTTTGTAACCATCAGAGACAATTTAAAAGAAAAGAAAATTCTTTATGTTTTTACCTTAAAGCCCCAGCCCAACATTGGTAAGAAGATAAACATAGGTTATATGTTCACTGAATACACGTACACCTTACATACCTTACACGGTATAAAGATAATGATGGTAAAAAGCTTTCCTTGAAATATTTCTGACGGAAGTGTTATCATTATTAAATAATAAATTAAATAAGATCCAAAATTAGTTTTTGTCTTAGCATTTTTACCTTTTTCTTACAAATGAAACAACGAAATGAGCAGACATTTTCACAGGTTGGTTTTATTACAAATATCTTGATTTTTGCAAAGAATGGAAGCAGTCAGTTTACCAATGTTGAGCTGGGGTTTTAACACAATTTTCGATAGTGATTAAATAAACAATTTAATGTGGAAGGAGAAATATTGTCAGTGGGGTACTTGAGGGGAAGTTCAAAACTTCAGTTGACCCTCTCACAGTCTATTGGCCAAACAAACACTTTATTCCAAACTGTTGGACTCTGATATACATGAATGGTGATACGCCTGATCACATGCAGTGGGGTAACCCGTGGGTGGGTGTGGGGGGGGGGGACTCAGAACCCTTGCCCCAGGTCTGCCAAATAATAATATTCAGTTCTTATGTTCATAGACTCTTCCCATCGGCTAGTGATTTGATGTTATGTTGTAAATTCCATTTCTTACAGGTGTATGAAGACTTTGACTGCATGTTAAATCAAACCAACATCTCTCAGAACAACAACAAATACTACGTGATTCAACTGATTCAGGATGGAGGTAAATACACACTGTGGACAAGATGGGGACGGGTGGTAAGTCAACCTCTACATCCTGTTGGTAAGTGATGACGTTTTGGAGCCGGAATCGCAGTGTAACGAATGTTCACAGACATGTATGGATACCATTCGGTTACATTGCTCTTCTGGCTCCAAAACGTCATCACTTAACCAACGGGATATTTAGCTAGTCCAATCTCCTTGATATCAACAGGATATTCAGCTAGTCCAATCTCCTTGATATCAACAGGATATTCAGCTAGTCCAATCTCCTTGATATCAACAGGATATTTAGCTAGTCCAATCTCCTTGATATCAACAGGATATTCAGCTAGTCCAATCTCCTTGATATCAACAGGATATTCAGCTAGTCCAATCTCCTTGATATCAACAGGATATTCAGCTAGTCCAATCTCCTTGATATCAACAGGATATTCAGCTAGTCCAATCTCCTTGATATCAACAGGATATTTAGCTAGTCCAATCTCCTTGATATCAACAGGATATTCAGCTAGTCCAATCTCCTTGATATCAACAGGATATTCAGCTAGTCCAATCTCCTTGATATCAACAGGATATTCAGCTAGTCCAATCTCCTTGATATCAACAGGATATTCAGCTAGTCCAATCTCCTTGATATCAACAGGATATTCAGCTAGTCCAATCTCCTTGATATCAACAGGATATTCAGCTAGTCCAATCTCCTTGATATCAACAGGATATTCAGCTAGTCCAATCTCCTTGATATCTACAGGATATTCAGCTAGTCCAATCTCCTTGATATCAACAGGATATTCAGCTAGTCCAATCTCCTTGATATCAACAGGATATTCAGCTAGTCCAATCTACTTGATATCAACAGGATATTTAGCTAGTCCAATCTCCTTGATATCAACAGGATATTCAGCTAGTCCAATCTCCTTGATATCAACAGGATATTTAGCTAGTCCAATCTCCTTGATATCAACAGGATATTCAGCTAGTCCAATCTCCTTGATATCAACAGGATATTTAGCTAGTCCAATCTCCTTGATATCAACAGGATATTCAGCTAGTCCAATCCCCTTGATATCAACAGGATATTCAGCTAGTCCAATCTCCTTGATATCAACAGGATATTCAGCTAGTCCAATCCCCTTGATATCAACAGGATATTCAGCTAGTCCAATCTCCTTGATATCAACAGGATATTCAGCTAGTCCAATCTCCTTGATATCAACAGGATATTCAGCTAGTCCAATCTCCTTGATATCAACAGGATATTCAGCTAGTCCAATCTCCTTGATATCAACAGGATATTCAGCTAGTCCAATCTCCTTGATATCAACAGGATATTCAGCTAGTCCAATCTCCTTGATATCAACAGGATATTTAGCTAGTCCAATCTCCTTGATATCAACAGGATATTCAGCTAGTCCAATCCCCTTGATATCAACAGGATATTCAGCTAGTCCAATCTCCTTGATATCAACAGGATATTCAGCTAGTCCAATCTCCTTGATATCAACAGGATATTCAGCTAGTCCAATCTCCTTGATATCAACAGGATATTCAGCTAGTCCAATCTCCTTGATATCAACAGGATATTCAGCTAGTCCAATCTCCTTGATATCAACAGGATATTCAGCTAGTCCAATCCCCTTGATATCAACAGGATATTCAGCTAGTCCAATCTCCTTGATATCAACAGGATATTCAGCTAGTCCAATCTCCTTGATATCAACAGGATATTCAGCTAGTCCAATCTCCTTGATATCAACAGGATATTCAGCTAGTCCAATCTCCTTGATATCAACAGGATATTCAGCTAGTCCAATCTCCTTGATATCAACAGGATATTCAGCTAGTCCAATCTCCTTGATATCAACAGGATATTCAGCTAGTCCAATCTCCTTGATATCAACAGGATATTCAGCTAGTCCAATCCCCTTGATATCAACAGGATATTCAGCTAGTCCAATCTCCTTGATATCAACAGGATATTCAGCTAGTCCAATCTCCTTGATATCAACAGGATATTCAGCTAGTCCAATCTCCTTGATATCAACAGGATATTCAGCTAGTCCAATCTCCTTGATATCAACAGGATATTCAGCTAGTCCAATCTCCTTGATATCTACAGGATATTCAGCTAGTCCAATTTGTTTGGACAAACAAATTGTGACAAATAATTTTGTCCACCGAGTTCATACAACTCAGTGGGTGTATTGCAAATTTACTTAACTCAGTTATTCTTGTACATGTACAAGAGAGATTGGGAATAACACATGGTTTGAATGGTTGAATGGGAGTATGCTTTAGAAATGTCATGATGTTTTTACACACTCTTCATCAGTTTACTCACTCATTAGAGTAGCATGCTTGAACCGATCTTTTAAAAATGAGAACATTTGTGTAATGTTTGTAATTTTGTATTTTATAAAATCTTAAGCACAGGGGAAGGAAGCATTTCTTTTCTTTCTTTTTGCTATTGCTTATCTAGGCCTATGCCTTGCAGGCCTGATTGCTTTGTTCTTGAAAGGGCCAGGGCACCAAGGCATTTTCTTCTTGATAAAGGGCAGCTCTATGAGGAAATACTAAATTTTTACTGGAACATTTCAAGGGCAACAAGGCAATGACAAGGGGCATGGAGTTATTGTCAGTTCATTGAAGCAAAAACAGACAGCGTCCTGGTTACATGCTCAATATCATTTATATAAATTTATGATTGCACAGGGTGAGCCAGGGGCCAATCAGACTATTAACTTCACTGATGTCAACCAAGCCACAAAAGCCTATGAGAAGAAATTCCAGGATAAGACTCGTAACAAGTGGGCAAATCGAGCCGATTTCAATCCGGTACCTGGGAAGTATACTTTGATTGAGGTAGATCAGAGTCAAGATGTTGAAGAAGATGTGAAAAAGGTAAATCTGAATGATCTTATGTCGGCATGTAACCTTTGTACTTATAAGTAAGACTTTTGTATTTATCACCTTCAAAAATCAAAGTGATAAGCAATGTGAGCTGTTCAAAACTTCATGCCAAAGAAAAAAACTACAAACTTTTTACATGGCTGTTTTTTTGTATTCAAAGACTGTGTTAAGAACATGCTGTTAAATCTTAAGCAGGTATTATCTCAATTGGGAATATATCAATGGTCAAAAAGTATTTTACTTCACTTTAAATGTAGCCCAAATGCTCAAGAAAAAAGTTCTCTTCACTCCAAAAGTGCATTCAATTTTTTCAGCCCTTAATGGTGTTTAAAGTTTTTGAATTAATTTTTTGTTGATACAGTTAAGTGCACTTGAGGGTACCAGCAAGAAAACAGCATCGAGTGTCGCTCCATGTAAACTGGATAAACCTACTCAGAGTCTGATGAACCTTATCTTTGATAACAACATGTTCCAGGAGCAGATGGAAGACTTTGACCTAGGTGAGATCCATACACATTGCTACCCCCAGATGTAGAGCAAAAACTAATCTTTATTTTGCTAGATCTCTTTGGAACTCCATGCTCTGTGCATGTTTTCCTTCCATCCTTTTGATTGTTTCCAAATGAATATCAACTTGTACCTTCACCTTCTTGGAGTCTTGAAACTTTATTCCTTGGGTGGCTTTTAGTCTTGTTTGGGGCAAAATTGCATTAAAAGAGGGGCTCCAAGGTGGAATTCAGTTTTGTGTTGACTCATTTTTGGATAGATGTAGCATCCTTATGAAAGTGGAAACAAATTTACAAGTTTCTAACCTCACGTTGTAACGATGTAAGATGCCATTGTGTTTATAAGATGCCCTTCCTGAGCGATTTTTTTAAAAATCTAAAAAATGTCCGATGACATCACATTTTAAATATATGGGTCTTTCAATGTCTGGACATTTGGATTTTTATTTTAGATCATTCCTGAATTTCGATGCTATTTAATCAAAACGGCATTGAATTTGACCTTTTTGGATGTACAGACCCATTTGTTGTTGATATCCTATGACAAAATACAAAATACATGTACAGTGCTGTACAGAACAGAAAATTTCACATCAGCCATCTTGCACCAGTAAAAATAAAATTTGTTCACTGCCAATCATTGCCGTAATTGTATGTAAGTTTTATTTCTTTTTTAAACTTCATTTGCTTTGTGAAATTTTTCCAGATGTAAAGAAGATGCCCCTTGGAAAGCTCAGCAAAGCCCAGCTTGCTAAAGGTTTTGATGCCCTTGAGGAAATAGAAACGGCTATCAATAACAAGGCTTCGAGACAGAAATTGCAGGAGCTGTCCTCTAAATTCTTCACTCTGATTCCACACTCCTTTGGACGAAAACTGCCTCCCACTATCAGTCAGGCTGAGACAGTTCAGAATAAGAAAGACATGCTGCTGGTAAGGACTTTGGATGGATCCCAGCTACTGTTATAATTGCGTCATTACTGGGTAGGCACTTTGGCATACACTGGACCCAGTGCTTATTATTTCAGCATCACAGGCAGTGTGTTGCAAGTTACAAGCCTGTGTGGGACACAAATGCAAGTGGTGTCCCATCGGTGATGGAACACTTAGCTACAAATCATAATGTCATATTTAATAATGGTTCTATTTCTGTTGATTTCTTCAGGTCCTTGGTGATATAGTCATTGCTCAGGATATTAAGCGGGAACAAGATGAGACAATGGTGAGTTTTAAAGCCAGTGAATCCAGGTGTAGTCATGATTGTACTTTTAAGGTTGTTAGCTCTATGACTTGTTTGAACCACTATCACTTATATGCTATGCATACTTTCTGATGCTTGACAGTGGGAAATATTTGCTTTAGCTTTTGAAATTGAAGATGGAGATAAAACTGAATATGCAATGTTCAAAATTAATCTCTGTTTGTTTTTAAATTTTCTTACTACATCTTCACTCTTTTGATTGCATTTATCCACCATTATAGTCTCAGTCCCAGGCTGATGTTGCACCAAATCCTCTGGATGTGAACTATGACCTTCTGAAATGCAAGCTGGAACATGTGGATACCAAGTCTAAAGAGTACAAGGTAGACAAGCAATGCTAAACTTTCATATCTGACTCACTGTCATGGAATAAATGACTGGTTATGTGAAATAAATGTCTTGTAATTCATATAGAGGCTTGGATTGTGAAGGGACTGGGCAACAGTTTTCATCTGCTATTAATGCATTGCAGTTATTACAAATATTGTTTGGGCTACTAGCTGATAATTACAGGATTCAGACTCGCTGGTCAAGTGATTAAGACATCTGCCCCACAATGCAGGGATTGTGGGTTCGAATCCCACCCAAGTAGCTTGTGGATTGTTTCCCATAGGACTCAGGAAAGCACTTAGTGTAAAGTGCTTATTACACATCTGGTTCAATGTCCTATGAATTTTTCCAGTTTAAACTATAAGATATGCATATATTAACCTGTAAATATAAATTTGTTCAAAATTTATCGCAAAAAATGCAAAACAAAACAAAAAAATACTAAAATTAGGGGTTAAACCTGCACCCCTTAAACATAAGTTTAAGTGTTAAAGCAAAGTAGTTATGAAGGAATTGATCTTCTGTTTTCTGACACTGAGGGCTGAGTTCAGAAAAATAAAAAAACAAAACAATCAGAAACACATTCAAGTCAAGTTTTTATCCTGTAAAATAATTTTAAGATATTATCAGTAATATATTTGATGATTTGTGACGTTTTTTTCCAGATTATTTCCACATACATAGAGAATACATGTTCTAAGTGCAGCTGGCGTAAAGAGAAATTACTTAATGTATGGGTTGTATCTAGACATGGAGAGGTAATTATTAACACCATCAGATCAATAGTTATCAAGTAACCAGTTGTGAAATTTTAAACCAAGTCTATTTCCTGCAAATCAAGTTATGAGTTAAAACAGATTTGTTTGCAAGGAGAATCAGATTATAGAAAGAGTTACCAATTCTCAATGTTGTTTTTTATGACACAGAAGTCTGAGATGTTGACTCAAGGCCTTTGATTGTTGGTTATTGAGATTGTAGATTGTTGAGATTGAGGACAAGATCAGTAAAACAGTTTTGTTAAAATGGCATTTTGAATGATCCTTATTGCAATTAGACATGACAGAATATAGAAACCATCTCTATGGAATTTAAGACACTTTAAAATCCAGGCAGAGAAAGCAGGTTTTATAAAAACGTGGATTGCTGAATGCTGAATGGTTCTGAAGAGATTGCTTATCTATGTCCTTATTTGACCCATTTGCTACAGAATGAGCGTTTTTCTGAGCATGATGATATTGATAACCGTCGTCTGCTGTGGCATGGTACCAATGTTGCTGTAGTGGCAGCCATTTTGAAGACTGGCCTACGTATCATGCCTCATTCTGGTGGTCGTGTTGGCCGTGGGATCTACTTTGCCTCTGAGCATGGCAAATCATCAGGATATGGTGAGGATTCATTTAACTCTGTATTGTCAACATTTTTGTTCTAAAACACCAGACGTACATAAATACCTACACAAAAAGCCAAAGGACCACCACAAATACCAACAACAGAGACTGTGTATACTCGTGGCTGGGTAGCCTAGTGCAGCGGACACAAGCTCAGCGGACTCGAACACTTGTGTCCTTGAGTAAGACACTTTACCATTGTTGTCCTTCAGATGTAAAGTCGCAGGTGAAATGCACGTAAAAGAACCCCTGCACTTATTCCTAAGAGAAGGGTTTTGCCTCAATGTTTTTTGGCATGGCATAGTGGTCAGGTTGGCGTAGCGGTACTTTCCTCGCCTTTCACCTCTGGTGTACCCGGTTCGAATCCTGCCAGGCGTCACTTTGTGGATTGAGTTTTCAGTCCCTACCTGATTGCGTGGGTTTTCCCCCGGAGTATTTCTCTGGGGTTTTCCTCCCACATCTAAAACTGAATATTTCTTCATCATCTTCTACCCAACAGGTTTCTTCAGGCTTGCGAGCTACAGTGCAATATGCGCTTTTGAGGAATCCTTGGTTTTCATCACCAGAAATATATAATAATAATAATAATAATAATAATAATAGCATTTAAAAATCCCCCAAATTACAGTTGCTTAATTTGATTGCTGCAATTGAAAGACGTGCACTGATCTGAAAGCCATGCACTAAGTCCCAAACCAAACATTAACTGTTCCAGGCTGTTTTCAGTAAGCTGGGAGAGGTGTGTTTGATGAAAATTGTTTAAATGGTGTATTTTATTAAAAAACCAGAGGATGGGCATGAAATAACTCTTCATAGTGCTACTAAAAAAAAGCAAAAGACCAACACTAAGAGGAAAGACAAATTAAGCAAAGACAGCGAAACACAGCAGCCAAGGACAGCAGCAATAAACCATCTGACAAAGACGACACAAAAAGAAGAAAAAGATGAAGACAACACAGTTGAAAGGAAAGCCCCAAAGACTAGCAAGGGTGTTAAAAACACGAGTGAACATTAAACATTGTTTAAATTGAATTATTTCAATATGTTCTGTTGATTTCAGTATCGAGCACACACAGTGGTATTGGTATCATGTTCTTGAATGAAGTAGCATTGGGTAAAGAGCATCATATTACCATGGATGATAGCGGCCTGAGAAAAGCTCCTTCTGGGTACCATAGCGTCGTTGCTAAAGGACGCACTGAACCAGGTGAGGATATATTAAGACGTACTCAAGGAAGCACCATAATTGGGAGAAGGGTACTCACCATGCACAACGATATCCCAACGATTAAACACTAACATCACTTTAATAAAACAATTGGGCTAAATAAACACCATCTGAAAAAACTCTAACTCTATAACAGTCTAGTACCTTGACCTAAACCAGTCTACACTTAACACTTCAAACCCAGAAATGTCAGTTGTTCTAAACATACCTTGGAAACACATGCAAGTGATTCATTTGAACTATTTAGACAAAAGTGTATAAACAGGAGAGGACTGAACAAGTTTAGTCTTATATTTCAAACCATCTTGAGATGAATTAACTTCCTTCAGTGATCAGTTATTAATTATTTCTTGTTTATCCCTTCCATTTCTCTGCAGATCCTAAAAATGATACTCATCTTATGCTGGATGGTAAGAAGGTGGTTGTGCCACAGGGCAAGCCAATTGATCAACCCACATTTAGCTGCAGCAGTTTTTCCCAGAGTGAATACCTAGTGTATAAAGAGAGTCAGAATCGAATTCGCTACCTGCTAGAGTTTAAGTTCCATTGAAGAGGAGAACTTGTGAGGTACTTGTCAAAGTGAAAGGTACAACCATTGAAAAAGATCATCCTATTCAAAGATTCGAAAGGTCATTGCTGCTAGAGCCATCTTAATCCTGCTGTTGAAGACCGACTTGTTGGAGGTAAAAGTTGACATAGATACATTTTCAAATTAAAATTTAAGCTTACTGACCTGTTGAATCGGCACAGATAGTTTAGAGATGCATGTTTAAGAAAGGTTGTGTGTACAGTACATGAATGTCAAGCATTAGCCATACACTTTGAAACACTAAAATGACATGTGTTATGGAGCAATGCCCATTTCTGTATTGGCCTTACCACCTGCTTCACATATGACATGACCAGCTGGTTCTCAGTTTGGTTCAAGTTAGAATCAAACAGATTGTTCAAAACATTATTTAAATTTCTACTTCGGTGGTAGAGTTACCAAACACCAATTTAATGGGAAACTAAATGTTTGCTGAACTTTTACCACAGTGGATTAAAGCCCTAGCTCAACATTGGTAAACTGATTATAAATGCTTCCATTCTTTGCACAAATCAAGATATTTGTAATAAAACCAACCTGTGAAAATGTCAGTTCATTTCGTTCTTTCATTTGCGAGAAAACAGTAAAAATGCATTCATAATTTTTGTACGCATTCCTATAGGCAGAGTTTTCGTCTCACTGAGACGAAAACTAATTATGGTTCTTGTTTCATTTTTTATTTAAAAACGATAACACTCCAGGAAGAGATATTTCAAGGAACGTTTTCTACCATCATTATCTTTATTCCATGTAAGGTATATGTAAATCTGTGAACATTTCTGTTTCTGTTTTTACCAATGTTGAGCTTGGGCTTTAATGAAGGTGAATGCTTCCATGCTTGATCCTTACATTGGTTCCTTTATAAGTGGGGACCATCTGACCTAGTGCGATACATATTTCAAAGAACCTAAAGAGATCATGTAATTTAGACTGCCAACTGTTTCATGCTCAGAGGGAAAATACATCATTGCTTTTTGGAAGAGTATATAAATTCCCATCCTATTGTCCCTTAATAAATGACAATTTCATCGGATTTGGTGGTCCCGTTGTAATGAACAACAAAAAATGGTTTATGTTTTGTTATCCAGTTTATTTAGATTGCAACAATCAAAATAAGCAACAATGATTTTTAGTTCTTCAAATGCTATTATCCTGACATTAGCAGTGTATCAGATTAAGCATTGGTAGATGTAAGATCTTTATAACCAGTAAACTTTCAGATTAATCAACTATTTTAATAGTTATTAGTCCTGTAAGTAACCACAAGTGTTACAGAAAGTGATAAATGATATAATACTTTAAACTTTTAATATGTTAACGACTTCATATTCAGCTATAGTTTACATACACTTCTTGTAAACAATTTTATTGTAAAAGTTTTCTTCAAGAACATTGAAAAATGTTACTTTTTTACCATAGAGTGAAATGTTACCACTAATCTGTGCCACTTTGCTGTCAACTCAGAGTTAGTATTTTTAAACATCTAGGCATGTAGTCATGCAGCTATATGTTAGAAAGGTTCATTTTATTTTACAAATTTGATAAAATTTAAGTTTTATGCAGATATCTATGAGGTAAGAGATGACTTTAAACTGTTGGTTTGCAATATATGTTTTTAACAAACACTTTTCTTAAAAGTAATAATGACGAAATTGCTACACAGAACAAACACGCATACATCTTCGTCTTTTGTGTATTCGTATTTTTGCATGATATAAGATGGATATGTTTTTGGCTTAGAATTTGAAAGTTAACTTTTTCTCCTGAAAATATTCCACGTTATATAACTTTTGAAGACCCATTGAGAAGTAGGCCTTTAGTGTTAATAATGTTGGTGTAAGTTTACCTTCTGAAATGCTTTGAAATGACATAATATAAAACAGATTTGATATTGTCATTAAATTATATTTTGTTGATTGTTAAAATAGTTTTTTTTAATTATTAATAGTGCCAAAGCTTGTGAGGTCAGGTAATACTTCTTAAATCTATCTGGAGGTTTTACAATAAATTTAAATCACAAGATATTTTCATTTTACAATTTATTGTTGAATTACCAGATCGAAATGTAAAGTTATTTCAACGTACCGAGATGCAACATTCATCCAGACAAGGAAGCACCTGTAATGTTACCTTAACCTTAAAACTTAACAATACATACATCTGACAAGGCTGTAAATTGTTTAAAAGATCATTTCTTTTCAATCATTCTAAGAAACATAGGCAAGTTATGCCTCTCTTGCAAGGGCTAAAAATGTATGAGAGCAAACGTAAAAAAACGAAACGTCCTTTTTGGTTATTGTTAAATAGATTCGGTTCAATTCGAGAGAAACGTTGTGATCGTTGTAATAAGTTGGCAATCAAAATAGTTTTTGGAAATTTACAGTAGGCCTAGCCTTTACGCCGACCCTTCATACTCAGTGGACTTGGATACAAAATTCTTAAGTTTCTAGGAGTATTATTTGATTAAAATTGTGAAGGAAACAAAAAGAAAAAGAGACCAGTACCCAATTATCTGGATAAATATTGCAGTCTGAACTTCTGCAAAGTGCAACCCCCACCCCTCAAAAAACAAAACATCAATCGGTTTCTTAATTAAAATGTCAGTTTTTTTATTGGGAATTTATACAGATAAGAAATCAGATAGATTGCGCCTTCCATTGAAATGTGTAATATTTTATATCTCAACATAATTATGATTTTAAACATATTCTAAATTATTTCTCAATCCAATAATCGTCAAAAGGTCCAGCTCCCGCACTTATTGATTGGTCCAAGAGTGAATTATTGATGCCCAGGCGTCGGCGTTGAATACCCCCAGGCGTGGTTGGTTGTACAGTCATATTAGTAGGCAATCGATGCTTTAAGATCTCTGTGTAGTATGGAACCTTTTGTTATTGCCGCTTGATTTGGCACGTCCCAAAAAAACTAGGGACTGTATGAAACCCAGTGGTCCCCCCGCCTTTCACCCTCCTTGGATCCCCTGTTCGAATCCCTCCTTGGACTCCAGCATTACATATTTGGTTTTCCTTCCCTTCCTGATTGGGTCTTCTCCATGTGCCATCAGTTCGCCCAGCCACCGTGGGTTATAAGTGAGCCAAGCATGACCCCCTCGCTTATAAACGTCACATGATACAATCATGATACCATGATAGAGCATCCACTCGTTATGCAAGGCGGATTGCATTATGATACGTGACATTTTGGGTTTTTCCTCCCACCTCTAAAACTGAAAAATCTTCAACAACTTCTCTTCTTCGGTGGTTACAATGAAGAGTACTTTGGTTACATTACCTGCAAGATGTAACAATGCTAATAAACTAACCAATACAAGAAAATGGGTGTTGTGATAATGTGTGCAATATTGCTTTCTAATAGGAATGGAAACTAACTAATGAATGAGAAAACCATAATATTGAGAGAAAATTGCTTGGTGTAAAATATCAAACTGTCATTGGTGTCGCCATATCCTGGTACTTTGTCCTGTGAATACCTGATGGCAAATAGGTGATTAATTTAGGACATATTGTTGTGGTGAAATTATGTTTAAGTAAAGGCAAACCCTTGTCTCGTGAGTTCTTTTAGAGGAGTTTATAGGAGTCCACAAAGTTGATTCTCGATAGTTGCCATTTTCCAAACCTTTATGTGAGCTTCCGAAAAGAATGTCTGTAGTAGGTTGGTTCTTCACACCGCAAGACCAATGTGAGTTTTATGGAAGTGTGTGCAGCGTTTCCAATTCACACATGAGTTAAAATGAATACTTGAATTAAAAGAGGTTTGCAAACAAAACAAAATGGAGATCCTTCGTTTCAACATAACATGTTTGCAGAAGGATTTAACTTATGCAAAGGGCTTAGTCACAATACAATACAACACGCATGCGCAGATGGCTATGTTATGTGCAAATCAACTAGGTTGGCCTAAACTACAACTAACTACCATTGCCCATTGTCCATTTTGACGTAATGGGTTTGGTTACAGAGAGCTACCTTAGTGACACTTTTGTATTTTGGTTTTCTTTTACCGTTCATCAGTGACTTTTTTAAATATCTGTTTCTGTAAAATTATAACTATATTTTTATTTACGAAATGGTAACCTAGCAGGGACAGGTAGATAGATAGATAGAACCTAGCTCTGATTGTAAACATTTGATACTTCACTAATCCATCGATCGATCATTATCGATGTTTCGACTGTTGTACAATGTGCCGAACATTGAAGTTATGTACCTCCTCGAACATGGTAACACAAAGAGCAGCTTAACAGTCAGTAACTCCTACTGAATTCATTAACGAGTTGAGAACTTAGTGGAGGCAGAGTATCTTCGGGAAAAAAATAGGTCAGAGGAGTTACAATTTGATCATGGGATGTTACAAACGTTGTTATCTGAAGCAATGGGCCCGTGATACTGCCGATATACACGGGTTGAAGCACATTGCAGGTGACGGTGGTTACCTACGGCGTTTGATTTGGACGATTGCAACCCTTGCCGCTTTGGGTTACTTTCTCTACACGGTGGTACTTACCTTTATTACCTACATCGAATCCAATCACATTACGAAAGTGGACGTGTCGTATAAAAGTGAGATAAGTTTTCCGGCATTTACCATCTGTAATTTCAACAAATATCGCCAGTCTGTCGTTACTGAACATGACATCAAGAATGTAGGAACTCATCTTGGTAAGTCTTGTATAGTGTTTAGACTATTTATTGTCTTATTTTAAGCACCAAGCAAGCTTACTTTTTTCTCGGCTTGTTAGCCTGTAGGCCTATGTTAGAAGGAACTTTCCTTGGAACTTTCGTTGTGCTTTAATATCCTGAAGTAAAGCCTTAATTTCACAGCTCCCCTAATTAGACTATTTTGAGGTATGCTGGACACTAAAGACTGCGCTAGTTTCACGCACTTGCATAAGGTTCACATGTTTTCCATCTCCAATCACTAAAAAAAACCCGAAGTATTTCAGATAAAATATATTATTTGAGGGGAACTGTGAGGGCACTACGGTCACTAAAATTGGCTATAAATGTCTGGTATATTAATTTGACTGATGTAACATCATACGTCCACGAAATGCCTGCAAACCAATTTAATCCATACTGCAATAGAGTTTGTAGGCCCATAGTTGATAAGGTTGGTCATTTCCCAATTCATGACCACCACTGCAGTGATGTAGTTAGCATCTTTTTTGCAGGGGGCAACGGGGAGGCACAGATATTTGTAGAGGGTGCAAATTCAGTTTAAATTGCCCGATTATAGCAAATTTCACGGTATCCAGAGGCTGACAAGGGGGCAAAGCAGGGCGGCAAGATGTTCCCCCTTTGCTCCCCCAGGCTACACCACCGAATCCTTCGGATCACTGTGGCCTGCATGCATGAAAAACCTTAAAAGATGAGACAATTCACGGTGTGGTATGAAACCCTACTCAATGGACTGAAAATCAAAACCAAATCCGCAACCTGACCCCTCCAAATCCGACATTTGAGGAGGTTGTTTTGATTTTTGTTTTCGAGAGAAGTTTGTATAAAATTATTGTCTTTTGAAGGGTTTAATTTAATCCTTATAAAGGATTGAGTGGTGCATCACTGTATTTTGAAACGGTACATTCATTTCAATCCTAGAAAGAAATTAACCTATTTCAGAAGCTTTATAATACAACTAAAAACCAGTAACGATGTTTTGGAATGTCTTTTCTTCGTTTTTTTACCTCCTGCCCAATGGCCTGACATTGCGCCCTATAGCAGATTCTGTCTCAGGCAAAAAAAAAAAATGCTGATTTTTAGCCTTTGCGAAAGACTGTAGGGTCAAAACGTCAGTCTGGGAGGGAGGATTAAAATGTATGGTCTCCTCTGCAAACCAATGACATTGATTCAAAACAGAATTAGCACTAGTCTGTTATTTTTAATACCAACCAAGAAACAACCTAATCATAGAAAATCACGCTATACCACAATATCATTCAACAATTTGTTGAAACAAAGATTATGTCTGATCTCCGTTAATGGCTTTGGCAGTGATGGCTATGGCTACAACTCCGAAAAGTCCTATTCTTCAACCTTGTTGCAGTGTTGCTACACCACCAGCCATAGCCGTGGTGGCTGAAGTCGCTTTATTCCGACGCAGTTCAATGGTCACTCATATCAGTACTGGTTGTATCACCGTTGAGGTTTCATTGGCGGTTCAAAATGGCGGTAAAACACATTTTGGTGAAATTTATTTTGAATGTTTGACTAAGTTATGGGGGTAATGTTTGTGCCTGTGTGGTACTGTGGTGGCCTTCAAAATGTCATCTTTGAAAAAGCTTTGTTTTAATCCGATCTTAAATAACTTGTTTCGTCATTTGCATATTGTTAATCACTGTAAGGAGACTAAATCATTGTGCGACCCTTGTAGATCAAGTACGGTACCGTATTTAGGCACTACATGATTGGTAAGGATAAAAACATT
Organism: Marthasterias glacialis; assembly: GCA_911728455.2. Taxonomy (NCBI): domain Eukaryota; kingdom Metazoa; phylum Echinodermata; class Asteroidea; order Forcipulatida; family Asteriidae; genus Marthasterias; species Marthasterias glacialis. The sequence goes on from OU452221.1 coordinate 30,342,429, forward strand.
GTTTAGTTTCAGTCTGAAAGCTTACTGTTTATGAAGTTAATACTAGAACCAATTTTTATGTGAAATATTTCCCTCTGAAATGCTTTCATATTTGAGAAAACTGTATCTGATTTCTTAAAACCTTGCGCAAAAATACGCAAAAGCTGATTTCGGTTGTAACAATCGAAATTAAGGATGTGTTTACATACTGAAAAGTGTGCACGTTTTTCACTATTTTTTTTACTCAGACGACGGATTGAGCCCCAAATTTTACAGGTTTGTTTTGTCATGTATATATTAAATCAGACAATGTAAGAACACTGCACTATTAGCTTTACCAATCTTATATAGTGCCTTTAATCTGAAAGCTCACTAGTTACAAATGTTATACCATTGCCAATCCTCCAGATATACATCTGTCTGAAAAATAAAGTCGAGAAAAAGCATTATAAGACCCCAATATCACCACTACATAAATCGATTAAGGGCGTACCTACAACACACGAAATCTCTGACAAACATAAATAATGTTTTGGTGTTTTTTCCTGAGAAAAATGGGACCCTACTATAGGCTATGCACCATTTAAAACAACTGTAACTTTTTGTTGCGTTGAGAAAGAGAATCAGGGTTACAGCCAGGCCGCCGAGACTGGCAACCGATAGAGGGCGTTTGTAGCGAAAAATAATTTCCAAACGTTGTGGCTGCGTCATAGAGAAGTGACGTTGTTTATTGACCCCTTCCACGCACGTCACACGCGCCAACTGTGCCACACTCACCATTTTGGTGGTCAATAGGTTTACGTGTAAACGCCGCATCTCCTAAAATGCGCTCTTCACTGAATAGCTAGAAACATTTAACGACTTGTCCACAAGTCTAAGACTAATTGAGGCAGTATCCAAATTATCATGCAGCTGCAGCGCATTGCAGCAAAGGCTGTCTTTAGCAACACCCTAAGAAACGGCTGCAGACGCGGCTGAATCGCGTATTATCACTTTGGACATGGCCCAATGTGCGGATTTCTATTATTCATCAAATACATAGCACTTTCATGTATAGAGTCAAATTGCTTTCTGAAAAGAGCAAGCCTGACCGTCGTAACGGTTGATTGGTCAGTAGTTATAGTGCTTCTCGAGCTATTATTATCTTGTCCGTTAATAAGTATTAACGTGAAACTGACAGGGTAAATATTAGTTCAGATTTGGCGTGAACAAAGAAAAACTTAATTAAACCGGATTTGAACCTCAGACCTCCGGATTAATACGGAGGTTGCTCGTTCAAATCCCGTTCGGGTCAGTTTTTCTTTGTCACCCAAACAGTATTAATATTGGGACGTTGTGCCATCAGCTCATCGTGCACGTTATTGATGAATGAGCCAAGACTAATTTTACAAGTTATTGACAACAGTAACGAAAGCTGTTCTTGCTCTATGACGAAACAAACACTAATCAATGACTCCCAGAACATACTGGTACAATGACAATAGACCGATCGAGCGACCCGCGTCACGTGACCCCTTCTGGGTATAAAATGTAAACACGCACGACGTCCTCCATAGGAAAGTGCGGTACGGTACACGATGATTGTTGCATTTAGTTTATTCGATCGAGGCTTTTCTTGCTCGAAATCTGTGAAAAATATCCCAGAGTTTGTACCAGAGACCTTCAAGTGGCTCAATAAAGCCAGTAAGGACAGTTCCAGCAAGTCTTGAAAATTGTACAAGTACCGTATAAATGTGCACGATGTGTACAGCGCACAACGGAACGTTAGGCCAGACGACCGCGATCACCATACACTTTTCAACACAAACATTTCAAAGTTTTGAAGCTGAAATCATCCCAAGAAATTGCTTTCCAAAACTGTGTGATTCCTTTGCCTATTTGAAATTTCGCAAGGCTAGGTATAAATGCTCACTTTTCAAACGTTCTTTACCTTTTTTTATTGTACAGCGTTTTAGGCCTAGAATACAACAAGAATAACAGGCAGGTGGCTTCATAGTCGTCCAACACCGGTAGTGCATGGCTAAAAAACCTCTTTTTAGTAGAGTTCTGTTTAATTATGAAGCAGAGATGTGATTTAAATTAATGCCACAACATACTACTTTAAATAAAGGGGCTGATTAACTAATTTATCACTTAACGAAAGTAAAATCGACTGTTTTCGTACTCACTCTGTGTCACGGCATATCTCTTTACACGTATTTTGCCATCAGCCGTATGGCGAGATATCCAGTAGGAGGTCACGTGACCGCATGTCAACATTGTCACGCAGTCGGTCTATTGCAGAATCTACATTGAATGGGCACAAAATACAATGACAGCCTCAATTGTCTGTACAATCTTGTGATGCTTAGAACGCACGTCTCGTGGTATCAACAGTTCCACGGTTTCACTGCCAGGCTAGATAAAGGTCAGATCATTTTAGGCACCAGCCATGGATGCGAACCTGCGTCTTCCTTGTACTGTACTGTACACGGTTGTTTACCCGCAACTTTACTAATTGTAGTTACTTCTTATATAATAACATCCACACAGTGCAAAGCTTTAACAATCACATTGAATTTGATGATGCCATTGCATCGATAGCCTTGATTTCTAATTTGGTTTATTCTTAGCCATTACCCCTCGGGTTTTGATATTGACAGTGTGGCTTGAGTAAACCTTTTTGCTTTAGAGCGTTAATTAATGAATATGGTCAGTCTTACTGCACGCAACCGTTGACTCCAAGCCACTCCCATGTAATAGGACATGTGTCACTTACGAAACCGTCACGACACCACAAACTAACAATCAGAACCAGGCGACGCCACCTTGGCCCCAGCCACCCCGGACTTACCGGTCAAAAGTCTCTCTATTCCTTGCTGGAGATGTGCAAAAGCAACGATGGGCTGCTACAAACGTTGTTATTTTCGGCATTGGGCAACGAAAGTCTCTGATCTCCACGGCTTGAAACACGTAGCGGGTGAAGGTGGGATTATTCGCCGTTTGATATGGTCAGTGGCTACCCTAGCTGCGATTACAGCATTTCTATTCCAAGTAACTATTACTTTAATCTCATATTTCAACTGGAACTACAACGTTAGGGTTGATATCAACTTTACAACTCGGCTCGAATTCCCAGCGTTCACTGTGTGTAACTTCAACAAATATCGTGAGTCGGCTGTAACTCAGCACGACCTTAAACATGTTGGAATTCATTTGGGTGAGTTTTAGGTCGTGTGATCTCTTTTTATTAATGCATTTATAAAGTCATTTTTTTAATTGATTATAATTTTATCTAACTTTTTTGACTGACGGTTTTCACTTAAGAGTTCAGTGAAAACATAATGACATGCTGATTGGTACCCGGTACATGACCCAACGTTAAATTTAGTCTATTTTTGAGAACACTGTTTTGGTAGTTTCAAACTTAGTCCTTTTCCTCATCGCTGCAGGAATATCAGGATCAATTTCACAACTTAATTATACACCTACTTGACCATGTGCAAGACTTCCGGATTAAACAGTGTGTAATGAAAGAGCATCAATCAATTCACAACTGACCAGAGCAAATTAGACATTGATAGTGGTTTTTTATTTGTCTTTACAATTTGTCATCCAATAATAAGTCGGTTGAGGGAGAGGGACTCACTGATTAATGCCGCTTTAAGTACTGCCAGGAGCTGCTTTAATATTTATCAATGAATAAGCTGGTGGTACATCACGGATGATTAATAGGCTCACATCATTTTTCAATCTCCAAGGAGGATCAGCTTTGAGACCACGATGTTTTTACATGTCTAAAAACATGAATATTTTTTTTTGTACGATTTAACTTGACTATAACTAATTGAACGATATCTCTCACACCATGGCTATTGGACCATTGGTTATTGGGCCAAGTTAAATTTGCTTTATGGTATGGTATCATCATTTCAGTTTTATATTTGGCAGACTCCCTAAAAAGCATGATATTGTCAAAATATGTGTTTCCCACGCCATGACTGTGAGCGCTGTCATGGCTCCCCATAAAAGACCAAGAAAAATGCAGAAATGCAACAAACACCTGTTTAAAGACAATGTACAGATTTTGTAATTATTGTAAGAATATTAAGTAGCTTTAATCTGGAAGCTCACTGATCGTTAAGTTTATTTGTCACTCTCTAAACATTACTTGTTTTTCGAGTGAGGGGCAAGGAAACTAAATTGATGAAGTTATACCTGAAATGACGTTCAAATCTTCTAGAGTTATAATTTCGTCTGAAATATTGTCAAAGTCGAAAAAATACGGTAAGACCCAACAAACCAGTGTTATTTGTTTTAAATGGCGCTATCAAAATAAGCCCAAAGTGAAAAAATATACGGCAGTTATTCGTTGTTTAAACTAAAATGTGCTCGTCGATTTAGATGCAATTTCCATAGGTTGGTTGCATGGTTTGTTCATGAATATTCATGATAATTCTCATCCTACTAAGATGACCATTCTCTTCCTCTGCCTTCCAAGTAAAAAGTCATGCCTACCAAGTAAAAGGTCATGCCTACCAAGTAAAATGTCATCATGGCAACTAAAATGACAAATTCACCAAATATGACAGTATATGACATTAATTTATCAGTTCACAACTCATCCAAAGGTTTGTGAGTTATCTTCATTCAGCTTACAAAGTAAAAGTTCATCACCTAGGCAACTTGAATAACAAATTTACTAAACATGACATTACACACATTATAGTACACTACTCATCAAGTGGTGGTTTTCACGGGGGCATTATGTGGATTGTGGATTGGTTTTTTCAGTCCCCACCCGATAGCGTGGGTTTTCCCTGGAATCAATCTCTTGGACGTTCCTCCCATATCTAAAACTGGAATAAACTTCCTTCCTTGTCTTCTCTCTATGCATGGAGTTCTTGGCTAGTATTGTGATTGAGTTTGCTCTTTTGAGAAGCCTTGGCTTTACAACCAGAAGTAATGAATGTAATGAAATGAAATTCGGTCTACCAAGTAAAATGGCATTACCATGGTAACTAAAATGATCCATGTGATGATAGTACACATGACATTAAATTTTCAGTGCACAACTCAGGATGGTTAATGTAAATTAAAGATGATAGGTCCGATGTTTGGCCGACTTTACCCGGAAATTTAGTCTTAAATTCTTAACACTAGATATTTTTAGTTTTTTTTTTTTTTTTTAGTTCTGCTGGTTTCTGTTTCTTTTTGTTATAATTCTTATTCATGCCATTCTTATTTGTCTTTTTACATTCGATTTTAATTATCTGTCTATTCCAGCTAATAAATGTTTATGTAAATTGTGGTCTTTGAATTACAAATTATCAATTTTATATTGTTAATATGCAGGGTTTATGAGGGCACATCTTTTTTATGTCAGTTTTTTAAACTATTGTTATTGCCTTTAGAGGAATCGTTTTTGTTATTTCAGTTTATCTGGTTATTGTTTCAACTTTTGTTTTGCTTTGAAGGTTTTTAGTACCGTTGTTGAATTCTATTCTATTATAATCTTTTACTTGCCAATTTATTCTACTTTTAAACTACATTTTTAGTTTTCCGTGTGGTCATCTAAAATGAGCGGGGTCTTTTTTTGATGACAGTCTTTGATTTACTTTTGCCCTTCCCTGGACGGCCTCTGCTCTGAATTGACCGAAGAATTAAAAACAACATAAAATAAAATTTCAGGTAGGCCTTACTGGACGAGAAAACCCACCTATGTTAAGTGGTAATTAACAACCTGACATTTCACGTCCATCAGCCATGACACATGTGTTTTGTGCATTGTCCGTGGCATATGCAAAAGTTTTTGATTATTTTTTTTTAAACAACATCATCTGTCAAAATTCGTTCAGAGGGAAAAAATCTTTAGCATCATTGACGAGTACGCAGTGCTCTCTAGTCGTTGACGCAACAAATGCCATCATTTATACACCGTCTTTAATTAATACAGCCATCACTCACCTGTATTGGTCATTGGGCTTAATAATCATTATTGAGTTAATTTTCCTCTTTAGACATTCCGTTTACTCTTATAGCCTGTAACAAAAAACCTTCATTAATTAGGCACTCGACGTATATGTCAAAGCTTTTAGCTAATGGGTGTAGGTTTTGAAGGCACCTTTGTGAGCATTGTTTATATTCGTTTGGTTGCAATGGTATATTGAATGTCATCAGTGTTGGTCTTTAAATCCCATAGGGAAGGAGGTGGGCTGGAATAATTATGTTAATGTTGTTTCATTTTAATGTAAAACGAACAATGCGAAAAGATGGAATTTTATGTAAATATAGCAGGTGTGTTTTCTCATACAGCGGTGTGTATTACCTTTAAATTATTAATCACAATCCATGTGACTCCTGTCATCGTATTTACGAGTTCGTTATTCACACATCAACTCTATCCATTAGGGCGATCTGATGGATCAATTTCACAACTTAATTATACACCTACTTGACCATGTGCAAGACTTCCGGATTAAACAGTGTGTAATGAAAGAGCATCAATCAATTCACAACTGACCAGAGCAAATTAGACATTGATAGTGGTTTTTTATTTGTCTTTACAATTTGTCATCCAATAATAAGTCAGTTGATGGAGAGGGACTCACTGATTAATGCCGCCCCTAAGTACTACCAGGAGCTGCTTTAATATTTATCAACTGTATCCAAGCGAATACGCTGGTGGTACATCGCGGATGATAGGCTCACATCATTTTCCAAACTCTTAGGAGGATCAGCTTTGAGTCCACGATGAAGAACTGTTACAGACGTTGTTATCTCCGGCAATGGGCACGGGATGTATCCGATCTTCACGGGGTGAAACACGTCGCTGGGATTGGTGGTGTTCCTCGTCGATGTATATGGCTAGTGGCGACCGTAACTGCAATGGCGCTCTTTCTACAACAAGCTGTACTCATTCTAATTCGATATCATGAATGGCATCATACTGTTAAAGTCGACGTGAATTACTCCACCGCGTTACCATTTCCAGCGGTCACTATCTGCAACTTCAACAAATATCGCGAGTCTTTCGTTACTGCTCGCGACATCAAAAATGTGGGAAAATATCTTGGTGAGTTTGCATTTATTTCTGTTACTAGTTTAACGCAGACTTTGAATTTGATAATCTTGACTCTCTCCGGTTGACGTTGATTCAAATCCTTAGTGGGCGAGCTGCAGGGAGTGTTGTTTCTTCCATAATAATGCACGAGAAGCAATTAATGTATGTCAGAACTGATTACTTTAGTTAAGTCGACTGTATGCATTTATACGAGATAAATTAAATCTAGCATAATAGATATAGTGAGGCAAACCTCGAATGGAACAAGAATCCAAATAATATATTAAAAGGAAGTTTGGGAGATAATTTATTGGGTTTTGGGTGGTGGGGAAAGTCTTGATTTGGAAATGATTTCACACAGAAATAACATGACATAACTGATATCATTTTGTAGAATAAGTTTAGATGACGTAGTGGTCAACAGTAGAGTTTGTGGTCAGTGTTGAGTGACCTCGAGGTCATAGCCTAAGAATTTACTAAGAAATGGGAATAACCATTGAAATGACAAAAAGGTCCACCTTATTGGGGAAATACTGAATTTAGTGTAAAATCATTAGTATATAAAGCATGCTGACCAAAGAAAATGGACGAAACATTTAGTAATTAGTAACGACTGTTTTTTTCTTCTTCTAATTTTCAATAATTAAACGAACGTTGATTGAGATATCGAGTGGACCCTGTGAGTGCACTGATTAGTTTGGGTTTAGACTAACATATTTAACCAATCCAAATGGTGCACTCGGATGTCCACCATATCTCAAAAAGGCTAATTACAATGTGGTCGTCATGTCTAGGTGAAAACACTGAAAAAATGATGTCTTGTTCACTTGTCCGTACGTCCTATACGCGCTTATTTCGATGGTTGTTATCAGAATAAATTATGGAGATGTTTGGGGTTTTCAGATGTTATTGTTTCTATATTGGGCAGTAGGCCTGAAATAAATCTCTGTGGAGTATGTACTGGGACTGGTATGAAGGCAGTCAGCTCTTTAGATTCAAGATATGAGGCCGTGACGAAATTGGCGATTACGACTTCGGCTACGGCTACGGCTGGATTGCCGCATCACCGTGCGTTGAAGTATAGGATGTCCTTAGCAACACCCTTAGCAACGGTCATAGCAGTAGCCGTACCCGCCAGTTCTGGACACGTCAGTTTTAATTTTCCTCGACCATAACCAATCATGTATCCTTTATTCAAAGCATTTGCAATCTTTTCAAATCATTTAGTTGCCTGGTTATCAACTTTGCCAACATTTTGAACTGTTCTATCACTATAGCCTCTTTGCCACTTGACTCGTGTTGTATCCCTAGCTACGTATAGATGTCACGGTGTTGAGAATATGTTGTTTTGTCGATGTGTTTAAAAATGCAGGGCCCGATGAGTAGCTCATGACTTTGTTTCTGACTGAAAAGAGGTAACTCTGCAGTTCATGCGTTTATTTGAACGTTCCTATGTTGCCTGCCTGTCCCTCAATATGCGCTAGATGGCCTATCCTGTCTTTTCTCCTATTATTCAATTAGTACTGTTTTATTGAGTTAATAATTTGCCATTAAATTAAAGGGTGACGTTTTTTTTAAACTGGATTATTGCCTTTTGCAAAACTAGAATAATATTGTTTTTAAATCCAACATCGATATTTCGTCCCTTTCTACTTTGATGATGATAGTCGTAGTAGTAGTATTAGAAGCAATCGTTGGCCATCTTGCCAGACGAATGTGCCGACATGGGTAGATCCAACAGCTCTGGCGTGCCTGCGCGCTCGTTGTTCCTCCTTGCTCTGGACCCTATGATGGTGATAAAGTGGCTGTTTAAGACCTGAAACAATCTAAACCAATAAACTAAGATGTTTTGATTGTAAACATTGTAACAGCAATGGGGTTTGGCGTGTAACAAGTTGCTGTTGTTGAACTACATGTGGTGTATTATAAGTACATGATTTGTTTTTGACACTTGTTTTATCTCGAACTCTATGGGAAACTTCTCTTGAAACAGTTTTTCCTAAAATGTTACAGTTCTTGAGAAATGAGCAAAACCATTATCTGTAGTTTTGATCTTGCGAGTCTGAAATCCGGTATTTAAAAACAATGACAACATTTCACGAAGTTTTTCACTATTTTTTTCGTGACTCTGATGACCGAATGCGCTTAAACTTTCACAGGATTTTTTATTTCATGTAGCGGTTTAAACTTTCACAGGATTGTTATTTCATGTAGAGGTTTATGTGTTGGATCATACACAGTCGAGGTACTGATCGTTGACAATCACCGGTGTTCTAGCGGTCCTTCAGGACTGCGTCTACCCATCCCCTCAGCGTTGAGCCATCCTACAACACTCCAGTGGCGTAACTATAGGGGGGGGGGCACGTACCCCCGGGTGCCCCCTATTTGAAATCTGGACTTTTTAGATTAAAAATTACCAGAATAAATGTGACATTTTTAGAGCATTTACGTAGTAATTTCAATGTTTGTAGAACTATTTTTAATTATTTACACACAAAATGTATTTTGTTATACGTCAACACGTCAGAAAACACTGAAAAGGGGCTTGTTTAAGAAAAAAAATCAAACGGAAACTACAGTTTTAATTGGCCAAAAGTGCCCCCTAGGAAAAATGGTGCACCCCCTTGTGCCCCCCTAAAATTTGACCCTAGTTACGGCGCTGCCACACTCAAGCCCGAGCCATAAAAAGCCCTGAAAATTAAGTTATAACTTTCAACCCTTTAGCACAACATTATGAAAACTCTGGCAATTTAAACATTTTCAAATTGTCGTCTCAACCTTCACTGTTAAAGCGATACCGCTCTTAATTTTTTTTTCTTCAAAAATTCTATGTAGTTTTACACCGGCACATACAATCGATAGTTCCATTGGTTGTTTATACAAAATTTAACACATCGATTGTTTCATCTGGTTACTTAGCAACTCTGCTCGGTACAAAATAAATATTTCATAATAAACAGTCTGCTGACAGAAAAAAAAAAGCTTTTTGGTTTAAGGGAAACTAGCAGCTCTGTCCCCGGCCTCGACAATCTCATTTTTTTCGGACGTCCTCCATATATGGCTGATCAGGCCGGCATCAGTGGAGCTCAGATCCAGTGGTTCATCAATCCCAAAGGTAGGGTCTCGGATAGGGTCTCACTACCCAACGTCTTCGAGCCGGCGGGCACGCTACTAAGTACCACATATCTCATTCTGATACATTTTAAACTACCCTAAATATTGAATACTCATTTAAAAAACAAACTCAACAAACAAACAATCTAACAAACCCAACAAACAAACAAACAACCCAACAGACAAATAAATAAACAAACAACCCAACAACCCAACAACCCAACATCCCAACAAACAAACAAATAAAACAAAACAAAAACGTGACTAAATCAAGTCGATCACAGTCGACCCATAATTATTCATAATGTTCTGCTTAGTCATGCGAGCATGAACTTTGTATATCTTGACCAAATAAGGACATTTACTTTGCAATGTTTAGTATCAACAAACTATGGGCATTGCTTGTGCCTCTAATCAAAGGGGACAATATTTCAGCTTCATCAACAACTCTACTCCCTTCATCTTAAGAACTGTGAAAAAGAAAATCAATTTTCAATCAATTCAATAATGAATTTATATAACTTCAAGAGCTCTTTATGGCACATATCGATTTTAAAAAAATTGTAATTAAATTGTATTTATCGCGAAGGTCGGGTCATTGCCCTCACAGGCTCCAGAAGGTGTTTCGCAAAATACTTTAAATACTCAATGTTTTATGAAAAGATTCTTTTAGCATTTATAGTTTGTTATAGTTTAAGTATATCATTCAGCCAGTCCTTCAATCATTCAGCCATTATATGTACCGGCCTTTTCAGTACAGTTCAATGGTATAATGTAATTATAGACAATCGTATCATTTGAAAAAAAAATCAATAAAAACAAGACGGGAAAGAGAGATTTATAAGAGAAAGAATTCTAAAGCATCAGAGATCAAACCACCCTCGCGGCGGTTCACAAAACAGACAGAATGGTTAAAAACACAACATCATGAAACTTCAACATTTTTTGACAATTTTGGCGATTGTTAAGTTGTTTTTCCAAGGGAATTACTGTCACTGTTTTGTTAATTTCAGGGTCGTCTCGGAGTATACACTTAGCGTGCATCTGTCATTACAACAGTCAACAAACTCATGACCTTTGTCAATTCAAAAAGGGTTCACATTAAATTGTCACCCAGTTCAATAATCTTTATCCATTTATATCCTCTCATCACAGGTATTATCGATGAAGATCACAATCTACTTAATCCTTACCTATACAGCGAGGAATTTAAAAATAAATTGGCCGCCGTTGATTGGTCAGTTCTTGAGGTTGACGATGACTACGACATGATTGACTTCACCAATCGAACAGGACACCAATTGGAAGACATGATAGTAGAGGTAGGGCTTAGAATTGGATTTTTGATGAATTCTCTACTTCAGACCTTTAGCGTGGTTTAAACGTCTCAAATGAAACCGAATTGAGGCTCGTACCGAAGCGGTGGGTGGGTGGGGGGTCGGTTGACTATTCTTATCACCTTTTGGACGAAGGGACGGGTATGTCTAGACATATTTGCATAGCCTTTTAATATTAGTAACCGAGTTATAAAGAGTATCTAAGACGGAGTATAAGCACATTTATTTGGTACTTTTTAATAAGTACCTCGAAAAAAAAGTTTTCCTTGAAAATAAAAAAATCTGTTAAAATCGGTGTTTTTACACGTTTTGGATGGCTTTATTGACATCTATATTTTCCCACAGATTCACGTGGTTAATGATAGTTTTGTTAAGACATTTTAACAAGCACACTGAGAATTTTAGCAGATTTACAGATTTAAGTCTGCACGAAGAGTCAGCATTGGTTTGTACATTTAGGGTTTTAGGGTTTGTTCAGTGCACACGAGGAGACAATGGTCAACTCTTCCTCTCTGGGAATCGGTTGCAACAATTAACTACTCATTAAAAAGGAGAATGGTATCTACTTCCAATTACCGTTAAATGTCAAAGAGAACATTAACTAACAGACAGTGCTCATAAATATTGATTTCACAAATTTAAAAACAAGTTTAACTCGACAAGTAATTTTCTTTAAAAAAAAACGTTTCCTCTTGAAAAAAGTTAACTAAAAACTCTAGCCACTATTTCATTCCGAGGATTGTAGAAAAGAAATGAAGTTGAAGGCTCTTTGCATTTATTGCGTTCTTGCTTGATGAAAAGTGACATTGAAACATCATTAATAATTCACGTTATTGATTGAACGTTTTAACAGTGTCCATCTTCCTGGCCTGGCTGTATCTTGTCTAATGATAATAATGAGTACCTGTAAGATGGATTGTAAACACAAATAATCTCACCAGAGCTTGAAAAGTAACAGACCAAAAAAAACTACCCAAATTTTATGACGTAATTGGAATAAATGTGCACTGCCTCAACTTTCGATACTGATGTCAAATTTTACGACTACAAAGAGATGTTTACTGTTTATATATTCACAGATATTTTGTATAATTAACGTTATCTGATGTCACATTTTGTAATGAGATCATGTTGTGTTTGTGATGACAGTGTTCCTGGCAGGGACAGAATTGTTCCTCAGCCGATTTCCACCACGTATTCTCCCATCTTGGTAACTGTTACTCATTCAACCACGTTGATCTGAATACCACACAACATTCAACAATATCAGCTGGTGCAGGTAAACCTCATTTATTACAATTCAGTTTTAAATCTAATTGTATCTCTATACCAAAGGAGGTAAACAACAATAACTCTTTCCCCTTGTGTTATCGTACTGTGTGTTGCGTATTTTAAAATGGCAGAAATATGCTAGTTACATTCACGCATGCGTACAGACCCTGTCGGTTGGCAAACGCCATAGAAATGTGCACAAAGCAGACGCACAGAGCGCGTATGCGTCACGCGCCCATCAGTCCCATGCAAAAGGGCGCACTGTTCCCAAAATTTTGCTAACCAAAATGTAAGTGCGCACGCGCAATGTCAATTTACATTTTTCATGGGAAAGGTCACTGGTCAATATTAATGGTTTGTAGGTCTATTGTTTCAAATGTCATACCACAATCCGCTCCGTGCCTACCAGTGGAAAACTGGGACAATTATTACCAGTGAGACATAAAATATGTATGTAATACACATAGTTACTTGATCTAATGGTTCCATTATTGATATGTTTTTGCAGCAAACGGTTTAAAGTTAACCTTGAATATTGAAGAGGAAGAATATATGCCGACCAATGACCTTGACGGAGCAGCCGAAGATGCAGGAATTAAATGGATGCTGCATCATCCAACAGTCCCTCCGTATGTTAAGGAGTTGGGATACGGTGCTGGACCCGGACATCATACATTCGTGGCGGTCCGTCACGAGACGGTAGGTTGTTGTTATTTCATGCTCCTTCGCTTCGCTCATCCGCATGAAAAACAGTTTCATTCTAAGAACAGCCTCAATGATTACACTATACGACAAAATGATTCAATTTCTGAATTATTTTAATGACAACTTTGGATAAGGGCCAGGATTCAGATGCCCTTTACCCTGGAGTAATTTATAACAATAATATTATTTCTTTAAAAACATTCAGATTGAATTATAAGCAAAATACTGTTTTGACAACTCATTAAATATGAAACTAATAATCCATAATTTTTCATGATACATTTCAATTGAAAATCTATTTGAAAAGAAATTACATAATTCAATATCACCAATAATTCCACCGAGGAATTTTAGCCCTTACGGCTCTTCGGATTATCTGTCCGGCCAAAAAACTCATTAATAACAAAGAATTCACCTCTCTCAAGTTCCAATCATGAAACTTTGGCCCTTGAGGCTCTACTGAACTTTGTCCTCAGTCCATTTCTCTTCACCGAACATTTTTTTTTTTTTTTTTTTTTTTTTTTTTTTTTTTTTTTTTTTTGGACCAATCAATTCTAACTCCTTTACTTTTCGCACAGAGACCTCGATAAGGCCAAGCGAGTTTCTATATCCCGCTTAATGTACCTGTTTTTGGCTTGTTGGGTTTTCCACCTACCATGCTGCATGATTAACTCTTCCGATATACCCTTATTGGCCAAATGAGTAGCGCCTCCAGAACGCATGCTATGTAAACCAAAAGACTGCGGACGCTCTATGCCAATTTGTTTCATTGCATCTAAAAAGATTTCCCTGCATCTGGTATAACTAAGAGGTTTGTGCTTTACCGGTTTGTAAGATTTTGTGCTCGAATGAAATGATAAGGCTGTAAATACATACACATCTTCGCCACATTGTATATCACATTGATGCATATATCTACGTAGCATTGTTACTGGGCAGTAAGTATTCTGTGTGCACGACAAAAAAGTAGTGTTGCCATCTCTAAAAATGTCCGTTTTAGAACGGGGAATAAAAATTCTCAACCCGGCTTGATTTTCTAATTCAGTGATGTGGCATGCTTTTAGTTGTGCCATCTCATCGTGTCTGAACAGAAGAGAAAACATTAACGTCACATAACAAGCCGTCCTTAATTGTATGAGACTGCTTTCTTGATTAGCGAATTTATCAGCTATAGATCTCACATGATCAATTGTTAAAGGTTCCTTCTGCTCTGGGGGTTTATGCAGTGATTTTCTTTGGCTGATTACAATCTGTTTCAGTAGTGGAGAGTCTACTGGGTTTGACTCGATATTCAGGAGAGAATGAAGCCATTTAATTGCAGCGGAAATCGTAATTATTGAACTTTCAGATTGCGACAAATTACTCTTATCGATGATAAAAGCAGCAACAACAGTATCTTGAACTGGGAATCGGAGAGGAATTTTATGAGCAACCAACCAAGCGAAAAAATCTCTGCATTTATAAAGATAACTGTTTAGAGTACTCTCTGCTTTGGCTAACAAAATATCCTGAAAAATTTGTTCCTTGAATGCGTCTATACTGTTGGGAAAGCTTGACCAAAAATCTTGACTGCGAATGACCTATACAGCAATTAAGAGAAAATTAATTAAGAATAAATAATCAAACTCATGTAACTTAATCAAATCTCAGTACAATCAATATATATGGCACATACTGGACTAGTAAACGTATCTGAGCCCAAATAAGAATTCTTGTTATTCCCCAACTCTAAGATGTCTGAACCTTCAAGAGTTATCATTCCCGTAATCCATGTTCTGTAACAAGACCATAACAAAGGCCAAAAGGGGGAGGAGGGCCACCAGGGGAAAACAAGGGCTCCTCTGCCTTTACATAAGTACAAATGTCTTAGAACACTAGGGATCAAAAGTACAGGGGGCACTAACAAACAATTCTCTTTTGACCAATCCTGTGCTAAGGCATCTACGCCGGCTGTATTTGGATTCCAAAATCTGGAAAAGAAGCGGGACACTTTAGCATTATAATAACTTGCAAAACAGTCAACTGAGAAAGGACCCCATGTATCATTGATTATGCTGAAGAATTTGTCTGAAATCATCCAATCATCTAAATCGATCAATCTACTGACAAAGTCTGCTTTGTCATTCATGGTTCTTGGTATCCATTCTACTTCTAGACGCACATTGTTATTAATACAAATATTGAAAATATCAATTGCCAAACTATGTAATTCCACCTTCATGCTTCCTACTTCCACTATACGAGCTGCTGACTGACTATCTGTGAAGATTTTGAGTTGTGAATTGGATACTATTGGCAGGAATGATGAAATTGCAAATAATATTGTATCCAATTCTCGCCAAGTGGAACTTCTTTTTGCCTCAACTTCAGTCCAATTTTTGTGAGCTGTATGGATATCATTACATAATATAGCACCAGATCCCACTGCACTTGCATCCCCACATACTATCTTGTTCACTCTGGTGGAAACAAATAGATAACGCACATTTCTTTTTGAAGCATTACTCTTCCAAAATTCAATTTCTGACAAGCACAAATTATCAAGTTTGATAATATCGTCTTCATGATGAGCCTGTGATATTTTCGTTTGGCAGTTCCTAGTGGATAGTCTAGTTAAATTACCAACAACAGGGCCCAGAGATATGATCTGGCCTACAAAGAATGTAGCTTGCGAATTGTGACAACGTCTGCAGAAGTCAACTCATTGATAGTGCGCAGAATTTTATCAACGCGCCTCTGGGCAACTCGCAAAGTGCCCTCTACGGAGTCCCAATGCATGCCAAGCCAAACAATTTGGTTAACAGGATTCCAGCAAGATTTGTCCATGTTATAAACTAAACCAGATCTTATCAAATCAACTTTTACATGTTGGGAGATTTTACTTGCAATGTGAAAATCATTTGTGTTATTATCACATGAAGCAGGTACCACCACAAAACCATCATCTAAGTACAGGGCAATGAGAATGCCACACGATCTCCAGTGGGTCACGAGTGGTTTCATCATCTTGGTGAATAATAATGGTGCGGAAGACAACCCAAATGGAAGAACAGTAAACTCAAAATATCTGCGAACATTGTTTATGATCCAAGAAAAACCCAAGTATTTCTGATAGTCGGAAGAGATATCAATGTGGTGATACCCTGATTTCAAATCAAATGAAAACAAGTAAGCATTCTTTGAAAGAAATTGAAGACCTACTTTCCAGTCATCTAATTTAAAATGCATCTTTGGGACATACTCATTTACGTTAATCAAATCCAAAATCAACCTTCTTTTACCAGATGCCTGATATGCAACAGAAAGGGGATTGACAACAAATGAAGGGTTTAATTTTTCTTCTATTCTACCAGAGCTTAATAACTCTGAAATTGTCTCCGTCACAAAGGAATCTTCCTTAATTGCCGACTTGTTATTTTTGAAAAACATGGATGGTGGTGATGTAATGAAAGGAATGCGGTAACCCTCATTGATAACAGACAAAACCATGGGTGATGCCCCTATATGAAACCAAAATTGTGAGTGAGCTCGTAACCTGCCTTTCACATTGACTTTATCAGAAATTAAATTCTTAATACTGCTATCCTGATAATCACATCGTACCTCCAACACGTCAGCAAACTTATGTGACAGGCTTGCCACCTTAAGAGACGCTTGAGCCTGACGTTGATGGCGCTGCAATTGACTCTGCGGGCTTGAATGAGCCTGTGGGCGTGGTTCCCGCAATTGCTGGTAGGAAGTTGTACCCTGTTCGATGAAAGGCGGGAGCTTGCCATGGAACCGACACACCTCTGGAGTGGAAAGTGTTGTATCCAAGGGGAAGAGCCGTCTGAGCTCGGGATCGGACTCGGTGTGACAGTGGGGGGCCTGTTGCGTAGGGACACTCCCGGGCCCAGTGGCCAGGCATTCTGCAGCTGAAACACACATCATTTGGCATGCCTAAAATGTATAATGAGAAAAAATACAAACAGCGAGAAAAACTGGAACTTCGTATAAGGAAAACACGAACAATATGGGTAACCAGCAGTGAACGACCTGAAAGAACTCACTGGTCACTACCGTAGCTTTATATATCCGAATGCTTTAATGCTTCGGTGAGTTTACATCAATTCTAGGCGTGGCTCCCTTGAACCATAACCAACACTTTGCATTGAACGGGGGGCACACTCCCATCATTGATGCTATCCCAACGAATGAAACTAAATTTTCATGCTCCTTCGCTTCGCTCATCCGCATGAAAAACAGTTTCATTCTAAGAACAGCCTCAATGATTACACTATACGACAAAATGATTCAATTTCTGAATTATTTTAATGACAACTTTGGATAAGGGCCAGGATTCAGATGCCCTTTGAAACAACCAAAGACAAAAGGGGGAATTTAACGTTTTACCTCGAAAAAGACTACGGTCACCAAAATTCTTGAAAACCACCCCATCTTGCTGTCGTCTATCCGAAGTCTTTTGTTTCTTTCTTCCTTCCAATTCTTTGAGAGCAGCGTCCTCAGCTATCTGCACCTTCTTCTGATCTTCGGAAGACTGGTCTCTCTTGCCGCCCTTCTCTAACTGTTGAATGGTGATCCAACCTGCTCTACTGCTATCAGCGATCTTGATCTTTTGCTTTCTATCCGCTAAAAGGTCCTCAGCCTCGTGAATAGCTTCGACGACCTTGTCTGTATCACCCTTCTGCAAGAAGGCGACTTTTATTTTATCTAGAATAATCTCTAGCTGTCCACAAAACAGCAATTGGGCAGAATTACCGGGCTTGGTCAACTCCTTCGCTTCCAATTTTATTTTGAGTTCCTTCACCGCTGTTTCATCTGTGATAGTGGAGTTAGCCAACTTGTCGAATTTCTTGTCGAAATAACTCTGAAACTTTTCAAACAAAAGCTCAGTGCTTAAAGCAGAACCGTGCTCCTCTGCATTAGCCATAACACTATCAGAACTTCGTATAAGGAAAACACGAACAATATGGGTAACCAGCAGTGAACGACCTGAAAGAACTCACTGGTCACTACCGTAGCTTTATATATCCGAATGCTTTAATGCTTCGGTGAGTTTACATCAATTCTAGGCGTGGCTCCCTTGAACCATAACCAACACTTTGCATTGAACGGGGGGCACACTCCCATCATTGATGCTATCCCAACGAATGAAACTAAATTTGACGTGACTTTGCACAAAATAGATCTCCAAAAGAGCATGAAGTATTTGTTTCCGAGTTGTATCTTTATTCACAGTCATCTTCTACAATTTTCTCAAGACCTGAACATCTCTTTGCTCCTCTTATCATAAACATTTAAACGCGTACTATATCACAAGATCCCAAACTCTTTTTTTCATATTAGATAGCGAGGTAGAAATTAGTGATTGCAAATTAGTTATTATTAGTGCGTTACAGTTCGTGATTACAGATTTGTAATTTTGCAGTAACAAACCGAATACAACTCATTCGTAACTGCACATTATTTATTCGTAAACAAAATCTCCTCACAACGAATTAGTTATTCGAAACCCAAAAACTACTTTTATCAACAAGCGTTTCGTACTAACAAATTAGTAAATTTGAATTACAAATGAGTTATTCCTACCAATAATTATCTGACTTGTGTTCAATGTTTTCAGATAACGAGCCTCCCTTTGCCGTATACAACCTGCAGAGAAGACGGAGAATTATCATATCACGACCACTACTCACTTCAGGCCTGTCGTATTGAATGCGAAACTAAACTTGTAGTGGACCAGTGCGGATGTAAGCTTGTGGAACAGCCAGGATCCGCGGCGGTTTGCAACCCAGAAGAGACCCATGAATGCGCCCACGTCGTCTTAGGTGGGAGTATACTCTTTTAATTCATTGCGTATTAGAGTCATCGAAAGTTATCAAACCGTTAATTAGTTACTTTGTAACTACGCGTTGTATGTAAACTATGTACAGGTACATGATCGTTTTGTGCAGCGGAAATAGCCGTCGGGTGATAGTGACGAGCCTGCGTCTAAACCTCCATAATATTTCATCAGTTTCTGCGTCTTTATTATAAAACGTAGTACAAATAATGGTTTTACATGCACAAGTTTACAAGATGAAACGCTATCACATCATTGCGAATAATTTCACGACATCGCACACGTATGCGCACATATTTGCATAAAAAGAATATAAAATGAGTTTATTTCTCTTTCATAGTACAAGCGGTGACAGGGGACATAGAGCAGACTTGTGACTGTGAATCCCCATGTGACGTAGAGAACTACCCATTCACTGCCACCAACGTCAAACTTCGTGCAAACTACATCCAGCAGATCTACAGTCAAACTGAACATAACTTCACTGTCGACTACATTGAGTAAGTACATTTTCTGATGGAAGAATTGACGACAATATCAAAATCCGTCTCGCCATTCTAACCAACAGGCTAGTTGTCCATTTTTGTGGTAATAATTCCCGCCAAACCTTACCATCATCGTCAAGATAAAAAAAAGTCCACTCAACATGGCATGGAAATAACACGTGAGGGCGCGCATAGATGAATTATTAGAACACGATGGCGTCTGCCCCAATGCCCCCCTATCCCGCCAAGAAATTGTAAATCCAAGGCTCATCAAAACAGCGACCCAACACATTTGAACTCTGAAGATAAATTAATAACGCAGATTTACTCTTCCACTTATAGGAACAATCTGGTTCTCTTGTCCGTTTACTACGAAGCCTTAAACACCGAGGTGGTCGAACAACTACCAGAGATGACTGTACCTTCTCTGCTAGGTAGGATTCATCATGCAAAACACTTATTTGATTTTCTATTCCCAAAATCTGCTGAAAATTAAAACTGGATGGTTGCCATAGTGCAATACCCTATGCAGTAATGATGGTACCGCTATATCATGTTTAAAATAAACCCCATTTCAACATAGTGAAAAACCAGAAAATATTCACTTGAACATATTACGCAATTGTGATCGTAGTTGGATATGGTGAACACGTATTTTATTGTCCAAACCAAAAGCAGACGAACCGCCAATTGCCTAAGCTTCATTTGATCTGAACTCGAATTGAGAAATTATTCTTTTACAGAGGCAACACAGTGAATCATGCATTGTGGCCTCCGACCTGTTGTGTTCTTATGCATGCTCTTAAGTCACAAAACTCTACCAGTAATACAGTGGATTTTATCATTGCTTGATTCTTTTTCCACTCATTACAGCAACTCTTGGAGGTAACTTTGGCCTGTTCCTTGGAGCTAGTGTCCTCACCGTCTTGCAGCTTCTTGAGTACATATTTGATGAACTGACAGCTTCATGTACTTGTAAATCGTCCTCTAACCGCGTCGGTAATTCTCGGGCCAAACTAACAGATAAACAAGAAGAGGTCACTAAGACTTCCGATGATGAAATATCAATTATCGAAATTCAAAAAAATTCATGGAATGGAAACTCCACAAAGAGGTAGCCCAGTATGAACGAATATATACGAATATTGAGTATAGAGAGGATGACGATATTTTACGGATATACATGAATATTGTAGATATTAGAGGACGATAATATTTCAAGGTTTGCTTTGTGAAACAATATTGTTTTGATGTTTGTTTTACTCAATTATTGAAGCCTTTTACAGTTGTACTTTTCTGAGTGAGCTTATTGCCTTTGAAGTTTTAATTACAGTTTTGAAAAGTTATCGTAGTACATTGTGCCCGAGCACTTTTATATGCACACTTTGATCTTCAAAAATAGTCCTGATAGTTGTAAGTACGCCCTCTTAGGTTTGATATTTGCCAGCTAGTATTCGGCTCCATCTTCTGTTTGTGCCGTTGTCGTAGGGTATTCTGTCCTCAGAGAAATGTATCCACCATACGGTAAATTAACGTGGGCTGGAGGAGTTTATTCAAAAGAGGGCGCTATCAGAAGGAGTTAGTACACAATTCGCCGTATGCTCGCACAGAATCTCCCGCCAGACACAATCTCCTTCCACATCGTCTTACCATTGACTTTTTGAGCCGTGTGCATTCAACGTATGTAATTGTTTAGTATTTTAAAGGTTATAATTTAACCCTTTTCAGCGCACTTGTTATGCCGTTTACTATTTTTGTATAAGATAATCTGACGTGGAGGTAAAAACAAATACACTTTCTGCGTGTAAATAGTTTACCAAAAAAACACTGAAATTTATACATAACAACTTTTAAATGTAACACGTGCCCCGTGCCCCCCCCCCGCCCCTAGTTACGGCTTTGTTTGGAAACTGTCTCAAATTAAGTGGTTTCTGATTAGTACAAACTGAACATTTTATGTTAGGTAGTGGATTTAGATTCACGACAAACTACACAATTGAATCTTATGAAGTTAATATACTATGCTATTTTTTAAATTTTGAATGTAAGGGCAACATATTTCTCAAACTTATGGACCCATTTGACTTTGACCACGCCCTCTTCGCTTGCCCTTGCAAACGATTACAGTTATAGCACGCTGTCACTATTGATAACGGTCTAAGACCAGTATCTGCTCTTTATGTGACCCAACCCATGAATTAACAAAGCTGTGGAAGTTTAAGCTCAATCGGTCACTGGAGTCAAGGAGAAAATAGTCAAAAAACACCATCACTGTTTCAAACATCGGACTTCGTTCTCGCGAGATCATGTTTTTGTTGTTTTACTCATTTCCCCAAAACTACTGCATTTGAGGGGAAATATTATTGAGAGAAGTTTCCCATCATGTAAGTTATGTACAAATCTGTGAATATTTATACTTTTCACCTTAGCAATTTTATGCACAAGCTTCAACTGACGTCTGATGTAAATACTTGTAGGTTGCAGTGTTTATCCACATTGATAAAAGCAAAACAGAAATCACCCAAAATTGAAACAAGCAGATTGACGGAAACAGTCGTTGAGTTTTGTCACCATTCTGCTCATGGACTAAATGGCAATTGAAAATGCGCTCAGTTTTTACAGTGAGCAATGTACCATGACCTTAATTAAGATAATCAATCTGAATGTAAATATAAATAAACATGGTTGAATTTAACTTTTATTTATTTTGTTAAATAATGCGAGATTTTGCCATTATGTTTGTCAATAAAGTTTGTTTAAGGATAATTATTTTGTTGAAAGTTGTGACCACCACCACCACAAAGTTAGGTTCTGGCATTCAGGTCCAATTTTGTTCTTTAGAACCCCCCCCCCCCCCCATTTCCAAAGCTCCCCACCACATTAGGTTCTAGCATTATTAACCATAAGACGGTGAATCAATCATCAATATTTTCAAAACCACCCATTAATAAGGAACTCAGAGTAGAAAAGGAACAGTATCAGAAGCGGAAATAAGTAAGGAAGCTTGGGTAACCTGAATGAACACAATCGTTCTCCTTGTTGTATTAATTCGGGTGGCGTAGCTGTGGTTTTTGCCTTCATGGATTTCGTTGGATTTATTGGGGATATGGTATGAGTTTGTCGGTGGTTTGGAATGAAATCAGCCAAATCAGAAACCCCTTATAATGACGCTGGTCCAGCTGCCTCGTAATCAGCGAAATATCCGCCAGCCTCATCGTCTCCAACATAATAATAACCCGATATGAACAAAGTGAACAAAATTAATATTAATGTGCGTCCCAAACTTCTAGAGACTTGCCAGTCTAATGCACACTTGTCGTTTGTTGTGTGGAGAGTATTTTTCAGTCAATTTGACAGTCATGATTTCTAGAAAATGGCGAGTAGAAGTTTGTGTTTTGTAAGGTGTTTTGTGGAAGTTCATTGTGCTAATCGTCAATTCAAACTTAGAACTAAGTTCTGAATGGCTGTTATATCTCGTATACACAGTGACATTTCAGACTGAAATTATTTCTCACTATTGGCACAAGAACGAAAGAAATTATAAAGTGAACCTTTTAAGCTGATAAAATCCAATCGATTATGGCTTGTAACTTTAACCATAGAGAAAGGACATGACTGACAATAGTGTCTTTGTTCCATATTGAAAAAGGAACAACAGCAAACAGAAAGGCAGACCTTTCATATCCTCACAATTTTAGAACAACTACTTTATTGGCCAAAGTAGACAGTCTGATCAATTCATTGCTTTTCAATTGCTTTGAGAATGGTCGTTTTTATTTCTAAAGTCTTAAATGAACTTTAACTTCACCTCGAAGATGAATGTTTTCCTAATTTTTTCTGATCAGACAAAGCAATTAACTTTTTGCACAGCGGGCACTGACCTGGCTGGTTATCGCCTTCTTTACAGACCTTCACACTAGATGCCTAAGGCTCTCAGTTATTCCATTGAAGTTAAGGACATCGGTAAAATGTAGGAAAATTAACGTCTATATCGCCGTGTAGAGTGCTTCCTCAGTTTCCAAACACATTAAACAAATATTTGGTCAAACGTGAACTTTGACCTTGATGTAAGTTTCTGTGAACTGTTTCGCTTAGAAGTGATTTTGATCTCTGCTGAAGCCTTATTTAGTCGTTGATATTATTATTTGTTCACAAGTTTAACGAAATTCTCAAGTTGGTTTTCACTTGTCTTATAATAATTAAATGGTTTCTATACAAGATGAAGAATTTTGTAATCGCTTGGGTTTTCTTGAGCTCAATTCTCTAATCAAATCACATGTCAAATATGCCTATCAGACAGATAGAAACACCAATAGTAGTACATAAAGTGCCCTAAAGGATTGCAACGCCGAAGTAGCTATTTTATTTGAACACCATTGGTCTTGACAATCATGGACCATCGACCCGTGCATGTGGACCCTCTATTCTGTGATGTCAATCCGCGTGGTTTACGGACTTTGCATGCCTTGGATGAAAGCTACGCTCTTAGCCACACCAACACTTTACAGTCGGGTGATAGTAAAGCAATATCATTCCGCTGCATGTGTTTGGGGAGGTACAGCTTATTAATTTTTTGATCCATTGGGATTTGAGATCTTGATTTTACCCATAAGCCACCCATGCCACACAGTGTTTAGAAAGGCACATATTTTGCATAAGCTGAATTTTAAAATAGCAGTTTCAAAACGCTTTGCCGTTCCTTTCACATTTCAACTTAAAATTTACATTGAAAACCATTGACTAACATACATCTTAAACAAGTCCCTGGTCAAAATTTACACTATTTGAGTAAATGTGACCCCAAACAACTTGCCGTGCTGATTCGGAATCTGATCTGATTAGTAGTCCAGTTCAGAACCATCAACGCTAGGGTAGATTTGAAGTGCCTGAAAAGACGAAAAGGTTTTGAAATTCTTGTTTCGTTTTTGGAATATCCAGATAATTCCTAACTCCTCTCCCTACTTCCCCATGAGCGAAACAAAGATGTCCTGGAAAGAGGGGGGCAGAGGATGTGTCCATCCTTTAACATCACATGATAATAAGGGTGGTGGTAGTGAAATGTACCGGTTACACTTTGCATATTTTAGACTATTTATTATTTAGTATGCACTCTGAAATGGTCTGGCATCCACCCAATCCTCTAGTCCCTTCTAATTCATCTACCACTAACCCTAATATAACATGCGTGTGACCAGCTCATATCTCTTGTGGTGAGGTTAATAACGTTGGTTGCTGACTGATATGACCAAACCACCATCCAATCAGTCGCTTCCTTGAAAATAAGACTACAGAGCAAGTCTTATCCTGCTCCATGTATGGCGTGCACCATCGGTTAAAATTAATGTAACTGCTACTTGAAAATGCTACTTAAAGACTGACAAGTCGATTTGTGATCTCTCACTCCTACTACCGTACTGTTAAACGCTCCATAATGGAAGCCAGTCATATCCACAGAAACTCAACCCAAAACATTTTTTATGTTTTTACTCTCTTATGGATTGCACTGAGATGTTTTAATAATCATGACATTAAAACATTTCCATTTTAATGACGTCGTACACCCTCTCATCATGTTCAATATTGAAAGAGCGGTGTATGTCTGACTTGTGACAACTCAAAAAACATAATTATTGATGCAATCTCAGAAAATAAATTTAGACTGATAAAATCGACAACAGTATATGAATCTGAGAAGACAATCTTGCACGGTGAACGATCTGAACTCCAGGATAAATTATCTCGTCAAGACGACTAACTGTAACTAAGAAATCGACTTGACGTAGTAAGTCATCTCGCCAAGAAGACTAACCGACACTAAGATGACAAGTCAACTTCTTAGTTTGAGTAATCGTCTTGGCGAGACGAATGACCTCGTTATATGGAACTCTGTATACGATGATACGAACATCTTGAAGCATCTTTGATCAGACAGTTCCTCCTTAATAGACGTTGATTTACAATGCGGCTATGCTCCAAGATCATTACACTGTGTTTATTGCAGTTATTCACAGAATGTTGTAATTGCGTCAAAATATAATCTGGGTAGATATTCGTGCCAAAAATGATGTCAATAAATGGGTAGATTTGTCATTCACTGCTTAGTAACATACTCAAGAAGTAGGTCTGTAGGTACAATCGCAATTCCAACAAGAGAATGTGATTTCAGGACCAGGGGCCAGACTGGGAGGACTGTGATAAATGGGGTTGACATTATTTGTAGCTTACATGTCTGCATTTACGTCTTTTGTTATACACCATTGCATCTCCAGTTGTACGATATGAGGGCAGAGCCGGTCATTGGTACAAATGCGGCAATGCTTGCCACTGTAGGCCTACATGTTAATTAATGTGCGGCAAGCAGACGCCCCCACTCCGCCACGCCCCCAACCCCATCCCTCTCTACTTCAACATGCAGGCGCCCATTAAAGAAGGGAATCTAGAAAACCGATTTGAAGTGATATTGCATGCTATTTACTTTTATATGCGGTTCATTAATTTGCTAAAAGTTTGTAATTTGACCCTTGGGTCTCCAATTGCGAGTTTTAAAAAACACCATTTATTACAAAAAAGTATTCCATCAATTACTACACTTTCTTATTGTTACAAATTTATGACAACCAGTAAATGTTCTGCGAACAGAGAGCATAATTAACATGCTTATGAAAACTTTCCTTCGTTAGGCTGACACAAAATAGTATGACATTATATCTAATGTTATGATAGGCTGTAAAAGTAAAAGCAAGTATCACAAACTACAAT
The DNA here is from genome assembly GCA_911728455.2 of Marthasterias glacialis. Taxonomy (NCBI): domain Eukaryota; kingdom Metazoa; phylum Echinodermata; class Asteroidea; order Forcipulatida; family Asteriidae; genus Marthasterias; species Marthasterias glacialis. The sequence continues at coordinate 30,368,964 of OU452221.1, forward strand.
TTAGAACAGAATGCAATTTAAAGGAAGATAATATATCATAGTGAAGAGTAAGTCACTCCCATAGCTTCCAACAAACAAATATATTTCTCTGGAGGATGGGGACTATAGATTAACTTTATAGCCAAGACGCTTTTTAACTTGAAACTAAGTTTTTCCTCGATACTTACAATTTGTTGGCTTCGCATGAATTACGAAGCAAGTATCATTGGAGCTTACAGATGCATGCCTTCAAATTATTTTCATTCCTATTGCCTACATTACAAATCATGCAGAAAGTCTATATACATATATTCTAAGGTTGTTTATAAACATCTAGCACGTTGGCATTTGATGTGACAGTCAGTAAAAGCGATATTACTCTGGAGTGAAATATGAATGCTCTACCGGTCAGTGGCTGAGCAGATCTAGACGTCTTAGTCCCATCAACAACCATCAATGAAAGTAAAGTATACTAAAGAACTAAAGTGTAACACGGGAAACAACAGACACGTGCAGTGATGGTTTCCCTATAGGGTTTTTGGTGTTAAACTAGGAGAAAGTGGCACACACATCGTCCAGCAAATTACGATCATCTTGAGTGCAGCATAAAAACTGTCCGCTGACAACACAAAGGCCCTCTATCGGCAGTTATGTGCAGTATTTTGGGTAAGAAAACAGCGTGATTTACTTGACCTTTGACCTTAAAGACTGGTTATAACTTTTCGAAATGCTGATTAAAAAAGGAAACAAAACCTGAGTCGAAAGTGTATCCAGATCTCTCACGGGGTACCATGGCCGCGCTCAGCAGTCAAGTTTGTCCGGTCAAGAGCAGATTGCGGTCAACGCACTGTACTACTGGCACCCTGAGTAATAACAATGTGTTCACACTGAAGTATGTTACTCCATAGAGGCGAGTGTCAGTGACTGTTGATTATAGCGCACTTTATCATACAGTCATTGTTGATCAACTCGTATAAACTGTGTTCAACTATGACACACAAACATCCATAAAACCCGTTTGTGATAATATACATTGTAGGGCGGAGAACTTCAAAGCTTCATTATGTCTGATTATTTAAAACGTCTTCATTTCGTCATCGTGTACCCCCTCAGAAAAATATCCGTGCCCATCGCCTGCTGTGCACACTCTAACTATCCAATAACAAGACATGTAAATAGTGACATCCATAACAGAAACAGTTGCAGTGCTGTGAATTAGCATCACACGAAGACACTGATTGGTAAAATTAGTCGCTTCAACGGGGGTCAAAAAGAATATGTACACCTAAAATACTTCAGTTGGTGATGCGTTGTAGAGGGATCACTTATCAATGATCAATATCTCCCTAACACCACAACATGTAGTGTTTTGTATTTTAAAATACCGAGCGTTTGCAATTCTATTATTGTCTTTGAATTATTTGTATTCTTACACCAAGACGCACTTTGAAATTCAAAATTGTCGTCATTTCTGACTATACAATGATATATCTAAACAGCATTGACTTTAGTACTAGAAATAATGTACAGTAAACATGTGTCTCACAGTATATCGTAGTTCAAACTAATCAAGGAACAACATTTAACTGTAATTATATATATAAAAAAAATAAAAAAACAACCACATTTATTTGATTTTAACAATATAATAAGCAACGACAATGACATGCAGCTGACCATTGTGACATAACAGATAACCATTTTCACGTATCAAGTTTGTAAGTTTTCACATTTGAAATCGTACACAAGTTGTTTTTTTTACATAACATCCATCACACCTCCAGCCTATAAATAAAAGAAGGGGTTGAATGATGGAGTTAAACGGTAAGAATACACTCCATGTGAGAACAGAGGATCAAGGCAGAGGGAAGCATGATTGCATGTGAAATTCTACATTATTTTCCGCTGTTTTCATTGAAACATCACCACATAATATTTGGCGACATTTTCACAAGTTGGATGTAGGCTCTGGTGTGTTGATTGAATCACATATAATTTTATCTCAGAAACCAATACATCTCTTTAAATCAAGGGTCGCGGTTCATTTCAATGCAATAGAATCGAACAGCATCTGTTTAGAAGTTGATCTTTATTGATAAGTAGTGATCGACAAGGAGTTGTTTCATCCTGTGGTAGTGATTGCCTCATATTTGTCTTGGGTGCACGATGGGGTACTTTGGCCGAGGTGGTAGGCTCGAGCCAGTTAGGCAATTACAGACTGAGATTTAATCTTTGCCGACGATAATATTGTCATAATTCATCAATCTAGCAGTTACGATGGGAATGGGAACCCTCGAATTGGGACCAAATACAAGTTCGCATAGATTGTATAAAAACAATTGTTTAATGATAAGCTATGCCTGTGTTAAAGACAACGTACGGGAATAGAACAATATAGGCTGTCCAACAAGAACAATTCAAGCTTTATTCTGAAAGCTTACTTATTAACAGATTCAATCCTCCAGAATAATTTCCGTCTGATATTAAAATACTGTCGAAGTCGAGACTAAAAGGCATCTGAAGACCCCTAGACTAACTGTTGCTTATTTCGATGTCCTTAATTGAAAAAAAACGTATATCAACTTGCATACAATCAATGACAAAACAAAACATTTTCGTTGTTTTAACTCAAATAGGATCAGTTAGTTTGATGAACTCATAGGCTGGTTGGATAGATGGTGTGAAGGATGAATATTAATATACTCTTTACATAATTTAATTCTGTATAAAGCCTTTAAAATGACGTAAGCTATCAGCTTCGGTTATTGTCAGAGGTCGCGAACATTGTTGTCTTCGTTGTTTATCTCTGTATTGTAGCCTAGCCATTATGATCTACGCTCTAAAAATATATATTGCCTGGCAAGGGAAGGGGTTGGTCTTGAACTTATTTAAAAGGGGGTCGTACAGTGCGTTCATCACAATTATTTTTAAAATATAACTAATATTTAAGAGGTGATCAGACTGATCGACGGAATTGGTAAAAGTAGGAATTTGTAGTTTTTGTTAGGGTTATTGTTGATTGTTATTAAACCCACCTGTACACGCCCTAAACGTTTGAGCCTTTTAGCGCCCTCTATTTATTAAAATTTAAACAGCATGCTGGCATAAAGCCAGGCACTCCTGTAATGTTGTGGAATCATTGGTGAGTCAAATAGAATTCAATAATATTATGTCCTCTATTCGGAAAGTAGCGCTAACGATTTTGAAAACAAATTTACACTACAGCGCCCTCACAGCTTCTTATTTTTAATAAGGCCGAGTAGCTATACGGATTAGCAAAGTGAGTTGAACATTTTTTCGAACGTCTGGAAAGTAATTTTGATACAGTGTTTGGTTTCATACCATGTGTTACTGGATTGTAAGTCCTATGCCTCCCATGGTTTGTGATTCAACTCTACATCAGTCACTCTAAATCCACCTTAATACCGATTTATCATCTTGATGTCAAGTGAACACAGATGTACAGATTTTCTTATCAGCCGTACAGTGCATAATATAATATTCTTGCCATTTCCGCCACTGCTTCAACAAGGCCTAAACAGGTCGTGGATTTAGTGGAATACTTGAACTTCAAATTCTACCAGGGAATAAGTGTCCGCCACCCCGAAACGGCTAACATTATCCGAATTTTAATTGATTGTGACACAAAGAACCCCCTGAGGCTTTATTCTGATTCCAAAGACCGCATGTGATACACTTACAACGGATAGTTTGATCCTCCCTGAAAAAAAAGATGAAGTAAAAAAGTCAACGTTATAAGAGCGTCACCCGAGAGACCGCTTGAGGTGAACACATGTCGCTGTCAACTACAGTGAATGTACCGGGTGAAATGAGCTTTATCCCCACCTACACAACAGCCTGGCCCCGGTCTGAGACCCACATTCATATAATGCGCGGAGATCGTTTGTTCTTTTGCCTGAAGCTGTATTATGATTTTGTCAATTACACCATCAGTGTGGTGTACAGCGGTAGATTTATATTGCGGTAAAAGCTTTGAGTAAACAATCAGGGTCGATGATCACATATCGATGTATCACAACTTACGATTTTACTTTTGACTTAAAAATGCACTAGACTTTTGAGGTCTATTGAGTATTCATACATTTATTGTTAGGATTCTTGGGTTCCCACGTCGATGTGTCAAAGAAACACAATCCCGCGTTTGAGTCTGCAAGAGGCGCCTACGATTTCCGATATTGGTTTTTACCCCTCGTTAGCAGTTTTCTTCACCTATACAGGCCCATTGATGAATGAGCGCATTAAAGGAAACTTATTTTTGGAAAAGTGAATTACTACACATCCAATTGTTGTCAATTAACACACCATCAAATCATAGAGCAAGGATTCAATCAACTTGTGAACATTTCATCAAATTCGATGGTCACGTTTTTGTAAAAACACAAACAAATGTGTTTTTTGTCAGGGAGTTTCTGAATCGCCTGGTTAATTTCGATTGCAGCAACGTGTAATTAATAATAGACGTACAGATCTCTCTGAATGATTTTTTGATACTGGTATGAATGTTTTTAAGTGAGCTTTCACTTTAATTAATAAGGAATCCATTTCTTGAACTTTGTTGACTCCTATAGTGTGATCTCATCATTATCAGCGTCAAGACCCACCACCCCCCCCCCCCCCCCCGTCATTTTCATCGTCATTTTCTTATCTTTGTCACCACTCTTGTCATCACCATCGTTATGGGAACATCATCACCATCGCCATCGTCATCACCATCGTTTTCGTCAGCATCATCGTCGTCATCGTCATCGCCATCGTCGCTGCCATCATAAGCGTGGTTGCTTTCTTCATCATCATTATCGCTATCGACCAATCAACCTCCCCTTCTTGCATTTCTATTGCAATTAGATACAAACAAATAATCAAATGAAAGTTATGGAATCATTAGAGCTGATTCTTAGAAACAACTTTACCAGTAGCAAGAAATTACTATTAACTTTGGATGGTTTCTACACATAGCGATCTCTTTGTATTAATCAGATATTTAGGTGCAATACCTCTACCGTCTTTCTAAAATGCTTTTATTGAGCCTCTACTTCAACTCTAAATTTACCCATTCTGCCCTCTACGTTACTAACAGTCGATATCCGCAATGCAAATAAACTCGTTACTTGAGCGTAATGGCGGAATGTCTTTTCCGCTCGAGCTTGGCTCCACCCTCTCAAAGCGAACCGCATTGATTGACAGCCCATGTTCACAAGGCACCGCCACTGATTGGCCGCCAAGTCAGCGGCTACGTTTCATCTCAACCAATCAGATGAGAAAATCAAAGAGTCACCGCCTACCGGTGTCTTTGATGAGTTTGTTTAATGGTGTGGAACGACAGCATGCATGCATTCTTGCCCTGCAAAGAATTCTATCATTACACTGTACATTATATACAAATTGGAGTTCATGCAAGGAGGCTGTTGATAGAGGAACTTCTTCAACAGACGCATGTTCGCAGGAATTAATATTGATAACTGAAATCTCTTCCATATTCGAGAACACTTTAAAGTCAGAAATTAAAACCAAAAGTGAAATTGTTGCCGTTATTGAGTACACAATTTGGATTGGGGTTTTCTACTGGAATGGATGCCAACAAGCTAGCGGTCTGTAAATTGTGGAGATTGACGTTTTCGTGTTTGGTGTTTCTTTGTGTCCTCCCCGCTACGTCAAAAGCATCGTGGATGTGAGTATGAAAATGATAATTTAAAATGAATACATTGTCACTGTTAATGTTCATGTGTTAGAAGGAAGAAATATAAAAGCTGTTAATGTTCATGTGTTAGAAGGAAGAAATATAAAAGCTAAAAAACACGTCCATCTTGTTCCATAATTCTCTTCGATCAAAATGAACATTGTGTATTGCTGACGTTCTTGCGTGGTATAATGCTTTTCTTTAATGGGAGGTGGTTGACTTGTTTGTTGGATAGGATACAGAGCGAACATAGACCAACTGTTGTTGCACTGACCATCTGACCTGCATGTTCATGTGCAAAAGTTTTGATAATTACAAAAGATTTTGGTGAAAATTGCTAGGGTAGGGCTGCGCATACTGACATATACAATATAGTACCAACCATCTAGAAGAACTATTCTGCTTTATAATAATGTGTGCTTCTTATGTACTTCGACTTTATGTAAAATCTAATGAATCAACAGCCAGTAATATAGTTCAATATTCATCAGCAATAAAATGTTTTTGTGAAACTTTCAAATCAACGCTATACGAACAAGTTATGATAAAATGTTTATACTCTTTTTAATTACGTAAGGATCCATCATGAATTCAAGGCATTTTTGTTTTACATTTTATTGCTACATCGATGCATGAATGCTGTCCGTATATATGCCTATGGTAGTAACAACATAGTGTAGGCCTAATTGACACAAAATACATGATGCATCCGCCTGTGAATTGTCTACCACTAGTCTGGTGCCTTGTCCCCTCAAGGCAAAGATGATCATGTATTTGTTGTCTCATAATAGTAAATCCATGCCCTGGGGTGACTCGGTACAGCGACTCTTTAATCTAGGTCTTGTTGTGGGTGAACTCGTACCGCGACCGGGCCATGTTTAACCCGCAACACATCGCCCGCAGTGCGGCTTTCTCTACACCCTCTTCCAGGCATCCGACTTCTTGTCCGGCGCGTCACTTCCAATTACATTGGACTATACACAGTTACTGATTGTAAGCTTTTTCCTTTAAACGAACTTTCACCATCTTTGGCTTTATTTGTCATTTTTTACAACCGCGACATAAACTGAATTTTCTCCAGGGAATTGGGCTTTCCGGATATCAAATTTAAGTAAGTTTGACCAAATTTGAGAAACTTGTGCCCGGACTCTGTGTCCTTTGTGGGCAACGAGCAATAAAACCAAAAGTCAGCATTTTTAATACAAATTTATAAAGAGAGAGAGAGAGAAAGGAAAGGAAAGATTTACGTTTTTATGTAGGCCAACACGTGTATTTACCCAATCTGGACTAGAAATGGGTCTGTAAACAGCGGGGCTTTTAAAAAGACTGTTTTTGAGATGCATACCGCCCTCCACAGACGTGGTCTATGTGGACCATGTCAAATCTAAATTGGAAAAACCACCATTTTATTGCTTTTTGTGGATCCGCACAGACTTATAAACTGACATAAGGACTGAAAAGGGATCAAGGACTTTCAATTCAAACAAAACAAACTGCTTTTTAATACACCTGTCACACAAACACAAGAATACTAATTAATTGCCAAACAATCAAAGTTGGAGAACTCCGCTGCCATGAGTAATGTACACATTAAACTTCGCATCAAGTAAACTTCAGATCACATGGATCTGATTTACAGTGAACGTGAATCATTTCCATGTAATTTGAAATTGTAGATATTGTTTATTGTCAACATTTTAACCTTCATCTCCGCTATTTAGCAATGATCTTGCTCTACATGTTAGGTTAACTGAAGGCGGATGCAGGAAATGACATTTGAATACTCGGTCTGAAAGACATTATTTCAGTTAAATCCTGCTGTTGGGCATAACCAACGTAATAAAAAGAAGTGGATAAACTTGCTCCCCCAAATCCTCCTAAGTTAAGTCCTCCCAATGATTCACCATCAGGGTGGAGATTCAATGTTCTGATGCGTGATTCATTATTAGTGGCTAGTTGTCTTAAAGACAAACATGCAGAATTTGAACTTGTGTAGACCGTACACGTCAGGCATGTATTAACATTGTAGGGGTTGGCTTCCAACATTTATTACTGTTACATGCAAAGAAACCCAAATCGCGCAGCTAAACATTCGATAGTGCAAGGGACTTGACCAGTCTATATACAAATCTCGAGTTATTTACAAACATTTTTGACACATTATCACATGATTTAATAGAAAAATGGCTGATTCGGTCGGGTAATGACAGTGCGATTAAACAATGCTTGTTTTGTTTTGAAAATTCAATAAAACCTGGCCCACCTCCTTGCACAGTCTTATCGCAAGTCGTTAAGACCACACCGTTCAACGACTTATAACCTACACCAATCCAAGCCGAAGAAGAAGAAGAAGCCAAAACAGAAGAATTAACCTTATACATGGTACTATATTGAAAGTATCCTCCAATAGCAACCTAGGGTACTGCTGAGTAACGTACATCATCATCATACGGTGCGTTTCTGATTTTTGAAAATTTGTTAATGAACAACAATTTCATTTGAAACAACAGTGCCAAAAATGAGACATTTATAACAATGTTAAATTATCACACAGTGTAGTCACACGTTAGGGGAAAAATCCAGTTGTTTGATGATGGAGGAAAAAATTTGTTTCCTCCGTGGATTTAGTTAAAGTCATGATTCGGAAGTAAATTGTAATAAAAGGACAAGTTTTTCTAATAAATAGAAATTGAAAATTCTTTTGACACCAAGTAGAGTGATTCATTGAGTGAATGTTTTAACTTTCTCTGATGGACGATATTCAAATCAGAGAATAAATCAAAAGTTTAACCAAATAACAAGGGGCGATACAAAAAGGGCACGAAGCTAAGGAATTGTCCCAACACATGTCTGTTTGCTTGTTTTTTGTATATGTTCTGACTTATCTTATTTTATTTATAGGTGGCTAGGAATTGCATCCCTTGGTACCGCCAACCAACCAAATGACATCCCGGCAAGCTTGGATCCAGACCCAGTGATTCAGCCTCCTACCGGCAAATCTGTTTGTTCCCTCGTACCAGACTTGGCCAACGAGCAGCGGGTCGTCTGCGAGGAGAGACCAGACACCATACCGGTGATCGGAGCAGGGGCACGGCTTGGTATCGTTGAGTGTCAGAGGCAATTTCGTGAAGAGAGATGGAACTGTACAATCCATGATCAGGAGCAGAATGCCTTTGGAAAAGTTTTGAAAACAGGTAAAAATAGTTTGAATTCGCGCCTTTTATGACGACTTGAAGTAACAGCCATTATTTTAGCTCAATTTTTTCTTCTTAACTTGGCCTATCAGCTGAACTGAAGTTCAATATAATTTCACTGAAACATTAACCCCAATGAGATTTGATACACACGCATAATAGCAAACAAGTTTGAGTCTGCAGCGTGGTTGAGTTAGTTTTAATATAACCTCATATCTTCAGTGTTGCTCGTGAAGCTAATGATATGACGAGTAGTCATCGTCCATTGAATGTTTATAATTAAGCCCTCAATTTTACAGGTTAATGGCTAAACTGTGTATATCCATTATTATCTAGCCTCATTTTCTTGCACTATGTCCCACCCTGGTGCACACGCGCCTGTCTAGTCAGGGAATTACCAGGGAAGACTCCCACAAGGACACTCACGGTGTCACTGCTAGCATTTCAAAGGCCCGCCTGTAACACCCGATCTTTTGGTATCGACACCGCAATCCGCTCGCCCCATTAAACCCTTCATAAAAAGGCTGTGTGCGGTCATCATTTTATACCCGGATGATGTCTTTCTTCCATCAGCTTAATAACCCAAATGCTGGATTCGTTTTGAAGCCTTGCTTCCGGATGTGCAGAATTTTTGATTAGTGATGTATTCGAAGGTCTAGCCCGATCACCCACCCTCGATCAGTGCAGAGCGAGACCGGGCAAGCAACATTTTTGATCGTCTTTTTTTAACGCTGCATCCCTTGAAACCAAACTGTCTTAATTTCCCAATCAAGGGTCATTTTGTAAAAAAACAATTGTTATCTGGGTCAGCTGTTGCCATGGCAACCGTTTGTTTGACCTTGGGTCTAACGTTTTTAACGTTTTAAATGTTTTTTCTTTGTCGTTTTCAACACAATTTCCCCCTTTTTTTATTGACTCAAGCAAAAACAAAAAACATGCAAACAAACAAAGAAACAAACAAACAAAAAAGCCCGGTCCTGATTGGGTTAAAGGTTTTACATCAAAGAGGAACAAAAACCATTCATTTTAAAAGGCTGATTGATTGCTCTCCCGTCTTAGTTAGTTTTGAGGAAGAGTGTCACATATTTACAAGTTGTTAAGCTGTATGCATGTTGAGAGAGACCATGTTTACTACAACAACGCGTTTGCCTTCATTACCAATTATCTAAGGTCAGTGACAGTCTACACTTCACTTCTTTTTTTAAATAGTGAACGTTTCCCCAGGACCAGACTTTAATTGTCTTAGTTGATATACACCAACCCTGGACGGGAAAATGAGGATATCAGTTATACCAATCAGCATTTTGTGACCCCCCCCCCCGTTATGGTTATGTCTAACCACACCCTCCGTTAAGTTGTAACAAACGTTAATTGATGAGTGCGACTTTGCTTCCTCCACATACAATGTACCTTAGAATCAGAGGTAATCAAAAACGTTCAAATACACGGTACTTGTCTGGCCTGGCCTGCTGTTAGTAAGCATTTTGCTAAACTTCTTTCTCACATTACGCTTCATGTGCTACCCAAGACGCCGATTCACTTTTACCGATCAAGTATTGATAGTTCCTTCTTGTTGTAAACCCAAGTAACCCCGTCTGCATGAGCTATTGTATAGACGTTGCGGATAATCTCAGATAGAGACCTGGGGAATTATAATTCTTTTGACCGGCTGGGAACTATGTCGACTCGGCTGGTTCAGAGCATCTCAACTTGCCTCTCCATCAATAATGTTATGTGAAAGCTAATTTGTCGAAATGGTTGTCCGAGAACGGCACCGAGTAAAAAATAGTTGAACATGGTTTTATAGCGAAGGCACATAAATATTGGTTTATGAATTTGATGCAAACACTTGTGTATAGGATAAAAACTAAAGACGGTGTCAGAAGGCATTTGGTAGATGATTAGGCTGTATCTAAAACTCTGTGAAGGTAATACTGATGGGATCTGTGCGGTAGATTATAGATTGTGAATTGTTTTTAAATAGGTTTAAAAGTGGTAGAAACATCGTTCAGATGAAATGTTTGATTCTGTACATCCTTATAGTTTATACTCACAAAATTACTGCTATACTTAAGTTTTTATGCACAAAATGAATGGACTCATTGCGTTCAATTTTCACTTCTTTACAAGGATTATTATTCCACTTTATGATATTGTTTGTGACAAATCGCTGGAGATTTCTCAAAATTCTGCACAGTCTGCTTGTTAGAAATTGAAACAAAAACAACATGTTGAACGATTGCTTTCAATCGAATCCCCTGCTAGGTATGAAAACATGCCGCGGGTCACCATAGGCATCTAGTGACCAGCTATTCCAACATGTTTTCGGTTCACACAATCCAGCCCGTTCTAGATTTACACATTTGGTTTGCTTCTTATAAAACCATGGTATAATCCGAACCACGTCCATCAGTTAGATTTAGCGACATAACACGGGTATAATGCTACCAATTAGTAGTGTAATTACATCTTGTTTCAGACCAAATGGTGCTGGGCTTTTTGAGTGCCACTGCTATGCTTGCTGCAACACGAACACGTTTCAAATTCCAAGGGGAATATTAATTTCTACATGGCCATCAGGGAAAACGTTCCTCGATAAAAGGTCACGGGCTTCATCAAACAAAATAAACATTTTTTAATGATTTGGACACTTTCTGACCTGTCATGCCATGTTGTTTTTATTACCGTAAATGGTCAGAATATAAACAACTCAATCAAACAAACAACATTGGTTTGGAAACAAACTTCATGACATATGGTTTCGTTCTCAACCATTTTCTTTAACGTGTTCCCATGTCTATCAGATTATGATAGGTGTCTCAGAGGTACAGGAAGGGCCTATAGAAGACTGAAACCCACTGTGTCTTGTTTTTTTTAAAGTGTGTGTGTATTATTAATTAGAGAGAGTGAAATAAAGGTGTAAAGCAACATTGTTACTGGACCCAAAATGTTGCTATTAAGCAGGGAAGACCGAGAAGCATGTTGACTCATGTTGATCCTTGCTCATGGTTGACCAAACCCTCAATGGCAACATAATACGAGCATGGAGGAAGACAACCAAACTTTCTTCATCCATGGTTAGAGTGCCGTTGTATTCTACTAATTATTATGACATTTATTACAAACCTTTGGAATTAAGTTAAAGATATGAACGTTTATTGTACATTGTACATGTATAAAAAAGGCAAACTTTTCTAAACTTGTGGTTTATTCTCTATCGATACAGCTAGTAGGGAGACAGCATTTGTGTATGCCATCACCAGTGCAGGAGTAGTTCATGCCGTTACTAAGACCTGCAGCATGGGTAACTTAACGGATTGCTCATGCGATGTGTCCCGTAACGGCATCTTCAACGAAGAGGGTTGGCAGTGGGGAGGATGCAGCGATAATGTGGCCTATGGGGTTAAGATTGGCAAGCAGTTTGTGGACGCAGCAGAGGATACCGACAGCAAGGTCCGCAATGCCATGAACTTACACAACAACGAGGTTGGAAGACAGGTAAATTAATTTCACTTTTGAGTATCAGAATTACATGGGAATTGTCGAAACCATTGCTTTGGCTCTGACTTAGGCTCCGTCAACAATTGCGCTTGCGTGCACTTTCGACTTATATTCCAGATACTGAGTTCATCTGAAATTACATTTGAAGACAACCCAAATCACCCGTGCTCATTTCGGTTCCAAGATGGCCTTCAAATGGTCTACATTGGTAAACAAACCATTTTATGACATAATGCATAGATCAATGAAGAATGACTGATAGTGTTTCAAATCATTGATTTTCATGACACTGTCCATCAATGCAGATTTTATTGTTGACGGGATAATGGATTCGATTGTCAGAAAAACATACACATGCAGTTGTCTTACCTCCAACAACTTATCAACAAACATAATTATATGGATGCTATAGATGTAATAAAATCCTAAACCCTGAACTGCTATAGTTTGTTGCAACACGTATGGTTTTATCTCATGTCATCCCATGCGAAAACATGGTGCAGCTATATGCCTATAAGTTGGGTATATTCAAATAATCATTCCAACCAGATTTCACAAAACATCATTAAAACTAATCCATAAAAAAGGTGAGAAAAACGTACAAGAAATCAGTACCCATGATTGCTTGGTATCAAGCCTAAGCAACCGTACGTGTTATATAAGGGAACAAACATCTTTGTTTTGGGGATCCTCTTTTCAATATACAAACGATTAACATAATTTCACCCAATGCGGTGGTCTAGTTTGAGTGAAACGCACAGGCTTATTTCAATTGCAGCAATTGAAATAAGTAACGGTGACGTGTGGGGCTTCAAATACTATTTCCTCAATTTTGAATATGAAATGTTTGTCCGCATAATTTGCACTGGTATAAACTTTATAATCAGTGAATTTGCAGTTTGATCGAGACAGTGGTTTTAACCCCGATAATTACGAATTGTGTACTTTGATTGAACAACCTTAATGAGAATCATAAAGAAATTGTTTTTTTTTTGTAAAGAAAATGTCAGCACTTAAGTGGAATGGAAACTGTATATGTATAAATACAATTTTGTGTCTGCATTTTGTCTATGCAAAATATCTTACATTGTTCTGAGCTGCATCTCTGACCATGGATTGTCTGAACTGTGAATAGTTTCTTCGCCATTAGCAACGTGTGCGTTTTACGATTCGGCGTTTTTTATGATTTGTGTCAACATTGTAAACTCCTCATTAAGGGTTCGTCCTTGTTTGCTGATATCATTGCTGCCACATTTCCAGATGAGTGAGTAGACTTTTCCCAGTAATCACTCAGATCTACATACCTATGCCCTCTGACTAGAATGGATGGAAAGACGGAGTGGGTGGACACGTGTCATTTACATTTTGTGTAAATTGTGTGTGTGTGTCTTGAGTTTGAATCAGCCTGTTGGTTACTTTTCTCTTTTTTGAGGGGAAATCTTTGCGGCTTTATCGATGCAATAAAAAGGGGTTTACAGCTGCAAATTTGCAATGTTCTTTTAAATTGCTTTTTACAATGTCATGGTGTTCATTTGATTAACATCGTAACAGAGAATCATGTTATCATTTCCGGAGGAGTTTCTGGTTAAAGCCCCAAAATGGCTGACGAATGAATAACAATCATACGGGGAGCTTTTGTCAAATAATGCTTGGGAATATTTACAAAAGTGTTATCAATTTTGTTGGTGAAATAATACAATGAATACATTTCGATTCTTCTTGTTGGTTATTGATGTTTGCCTTCCCGTTTCCAAGGAAATACACCGATGCCTCGCTCTGTACTCTTATAATATAAGGATGCTGTTCAAATATTTCAAGGAACTACATCTGAGTTACATAAGGGGCATCCAACTAATGCTATGACTCATTCATATCCAAGAAACCACTCAGTGTATTTCTCACGGACATTCCTCCAATCTGAAATCAATTTGATAATGCTTCTGCAAATGAAACTTCCCCAAAACTAGTATAGATTTCATTGTATTGATCTGACGTGTGAAGACCTCCTCTTAATGTATGTATGGGTTGTCTTCGGAGCAGGCGACCACATGAGAGAAGTCACACCTTGTTGGGAGGTATCTTCGTCGTTTAATCCCACAGGAATCTCACGATAACCGTATGTATTTGGCGGATTAACACCTACTTAACACGGGATTAAAAGTGTTGAGGTACGTTAACACTTTTGCAAACAGAAGGTTCTCACCTCAGGGGAAGATGATGTCATCGTAATGTCTATTTATGTTCCGACCACGTTACAAGGAAAAAAATTACACTTGTAAAGGGTTATTACCATAGGCGTCGAGCCAGGGGTGGGGGTGGGGTAGTTGCCTCCCAAATTCGGGAAAAACAGTTGGAAGAAATGCAGGCAAAGCAAGAAGAAGAAGAAGAAGAAGAAAAGACGTATTATTAAAATAAAAAAATGGTGTGCTTTTATCTGTGTATAATTTTGGGCAAATTAACCCTTCTGCCCCCTTAACCAAAGTGTTCCCACACGCCTATGTATATTACATTATATACATCATTGGTTTTTGAAAGAGGAAATTAATTTCTATTCTCTTGTTTTCAATAAACACACACTATAACCAACGTGGGCAAATTTCCCTCAGATTTGAAAAGAAGCCGTTTTAGAGTTATGGGAGTTTTGTCATGTTCGAACACGTTCTTACATGAATTGGATAGCGGCAATCGCTAATAAGTGTTGGTTTGGGGTTCTTCAAATGCTATTATCTCGACTTCGACAGTATTTCAGATGGAAATATTTTGTCTGGTGGGTTGTTCGTGGTATAAGCTCTGTCATTAATGAGCTTTAATCAATCCTTTCGTCTAAGAGATGCTTGGTTACACGATAACGGACATTAAAACCTATCTCCTTCAAAAACGTCATCTTAAAAGGATGATGATGGATTGGGCTTGAATTGAACATGCCTGAGCGAGGACAAACAAATGTTCTTGAGATTCAGTGATGTTTGATTCAGCTTGACTTACCACTATGTGGCGAAACGTCCAAAACGTGTCAGAATTGTTATAATAATGACCTCTTTTTTAAGACGGAGTTTTCCTAAAACGAAATCGTAAAAGGAAAAAAAAGACGCAATCGAATTAAGTCTGTAGAAAATATGATGCACGTGCACTAAATCCAAATCAAAACCACTTTTCTTTTCTTTTTCTTTTTTTTTCTAAAATAATAATGACCACCTAAACTGAGTCAATTTTCATAGGTTGATTGTATCATGGAGAAAAAGACTTCCGGTATGGTTGTGTGGAGAGTTTATTGTAAACTAGAGGGTGTCAATGTATTTACTCTTCTATAAACCAATGACATATGACACCTATATGTATATCTGATGTGTTAATTGTCACAAGATGACTCACTACCTTATCGGCTTCAGATAATTACTCAGGTTATTAGAGAATGGTCACACCCAATGTGGCTATGTCTTCAAGAATGTAATTCACCGATTCGAACTTCTTGTTATTCAGTTAACGCTATGCATGATATACTGTGAACGGTGAATAACCTGCGTATGACCTATGTCAACATACACATAACACTATCTTTATGAGAAGCAATAACTGTTAAAATAGCTTTAATGCGAAGCCTTTTATTAGTTTTGTCAACTGGGATTGTATTGTGTGCATGTTCCACAAAATACCAGTCGGCAAACCAAAAGGACACCCAGTGCTCCACCACATATGTGCGTTTTTGTCAAATGGTTTATTTTTATGTGACATCACGATAACAGGGTGGTTGTTTCTGACCAAACTGTTAACGAAAACATTTTGAAAACCATCTTGCCCCTTCCCAAAGGGATTTTATTTAACAATTTCACGTTAAATTACGAAACTGATACTCTGTCTGACCTAAAATAAATCTGGTCATAAATTATCCGATCAGCACGGCAAGGTCATACAATGTTTTTTTTCTTGTTGTTCTCAACCATAAAAACAGCCGTCGTTGTTCGGGAAAGGACAACGCTGTTTGTGTGCGCCCGACGTCTCATTGTTGCAAATATCCCGGATTATAGAGATAATGATTGCGAGACCTGGCCTTTGTTCCCTTGTAACGAGTAGGTGTTTGATGGCATAATTCCAATAAAATGGGGATGAGCCAGTCTTAAGAGGGTCAGCTCTAGTCGGTGTAATTATCTAGAGAATAGGGATAGACTAGACATGATGGGGATTTTAAAACTACAAGGGCAAAACCCAAATATCAGGAAAATCAAAGTGACAATTAAGTGATCCGTAGCGTGAGGTCCATGGGGAGTATGGGGTTGTCCTCCTCTACTAGATTTTGAACGGATACTTCAAATGACAGTACTACGACAACGAACGACTCAAGGCTGCCATACATGGATGGGATTGTCAAAAATAAAGCATCACTCACAAAATTGACCATGGAGGGTTCGTTATTAGTCTTTGGATTGGCAAATAACGTTTTCAAAAACACGTCATACAATTAAACTTGAATTTTCATCGAATGAGACGGTCAAGAAAATTAAGGATAAAGGTTGTGAAAATTGAACATAAGAAATCAAATATTTGGGGCAAATTTTCTGATATAATTCTGGCAGTATTTCTGACGGAAACATTGCTCAAGAGAATGAGTTTCTAGTCAAGTCCATCAGGGGTGTTTTGGGGATCAAAACACGTTTGGCAATCATGTATTTAAACACTATGTCTAACCGGCTAAGGTAAAACGTCTTGAGTCGAGAGTAAAGTGACCCATAGCTTGATGTTCCTGATTACAGATCGATGAACCCTGACTATTGATCAACTGCAAATTGAATCTGAATCCAGGCAATATTAACTTTCACGATGCATGATACGATAGGCTTCAGACTAAGTCTGGAAAAGTGGAGTAAACCCAATTAAATTAATTCATTATGTCGTTATATTTTCTTCCTGGCATGAAATCTTAGTAACATTGGCAGGGAGGCAGGTGTCTTAAAGGAGCTTATTGGTTTTTAGACCTCCTGTTATCATGAAGGCTTTTCCATCATTAACTCATAGAAAAGTTTAAAGCACTAATTATTGTACTGTTTCGTTAAGAGTGACCTTTTGCATTCCATGGCATTTCCAGAGTTGCAAGATACTATACTGGACATGTGACTTTTTCCATTTTGTATTGTAACTGCCTCATAACATTAGAAAGTGTAAAAAAATAACCACTGGCCAAATTTTGCCATGTCGAATTGTAAGATTTTATGTTATCTTCAATTGAGTTTTGTACAAATTGTGTCTGCACTGAAGTCCAGGCTCTGTGGCTATTCTGTAAACATTCTGATACCACAATAATAGAGGCCCCCGAAGTCCTATATCTGATCTTTATTTACAGACTGACGAATCTTCAGTAGGTTTTACATAACGGATTTAAAGTATATCTTTGATTATTCTTTGAGTAAATTAGTTCAAATCCTCCAGTTTAAAACACAGAATCCAACCATCATATGAATATTACACCAATGCAGTTGTCTCGTCACATCTTATATCAAGGAATTTCCTACACTTTCATATTGAGGGAGTTAATTTCAATAGTGGTAACCGAAATAAACAAAGGTGATCATTGTTCCTTTCCTATTTTTTCTTTTTTCCATTGCCATTTGCTTGATTTAAACAGGATTTAAGACAGAAATTGATATTTAACAACACAGTACTTTTGTTTTCTCTTGACCTTTAAGAGATGGGTACTGAAAGATAAGACGTTCCTGAATTCAAGTATCTTTTGTTCTTGACTGAACAAACACTTATCATAGCTTGCGTTATGATTTGTTTTTATTTATTCCAAACAAGATGCAAAATAAGATATTAGATCTTCGTAATGTGGCCATATTTCCAGAGTCTTTTCTGAGTCTCGAAGATTCACGTGGATTAACGTTAATTACTGTCTGTTGGTCGGTTCTTTTTATGTTTGCTGCAATAATTAAGTCGCAATGTGTTATTTTTTTTTGGTGGGAGACCATGCATGGCTTAGCTAAACAAGCTTCCTATTTCTGGTAATAAACAATAAACTAATAAACAAATAAAGTAACACAAATAGTTATTATTTGATGTGCAGTTGGTGTACAGTGGTTTTTCCGTCCATTATTTACCTTTAAGCGTCCAAATGGTCTAGTATTTACACACATTTCTGGTAAATTCGATCGACCCCATACTTGATAACCAATCCGATACTTACCAATGCCTGTGATGTTCAGCCAATTTGCTCCCAGCGTGATGTCCCCAACATTGGACACCAATGCAAGCCGGTCATCATGGGTCCTGAAACAACACGTTGAAATTGAAATAGTGTAACCTAGCTAGATCACACGTATAGTGCAATTGCACCTCTCCGCTTTCAAGCTGTCAAAACGTCTTACATTTTACATTAAAAGATTGAAACAACAAGTGTTTTCTTTTTCTTATATTGTTTTCATTTTTCATTCATCTAACTCAGAGAAAAAAGCGCAAAGGATCTTAAATCCAATAATACTGGATTATTCTGAAATTATTTATCCGGTTCGTTAAACTGATGATAAAAATGTCCACATGTGAATAACCTATATGGTCAGGTCTATATGTTATACATTAATTCTTCTCGGCCCTTTTCTAAAATATAAGAAGTATAATTAAAATGTTTAATGAACACGCTGAAATGGATTCCTATTGAAGGAAAAATATAAATGAGTATTGTTGAATGCTACACGTCAATCTCCAAAGTTAATGAAATTAACACGTTCAGATAGTATATGGATGGAAAACATATTCAGCCAACATTAAAGACAAATAGTCCCCATTAGATTACCTGTAATACTGCTGTACTACAAAATTGGGAAGACTTCACCATAACCACAAACCCAAATATAGGACTGGATGACGGAATATGTGGGCGTACCCATCAAGTATCTTTAGAAGGGGGCAGGGAAATAAAGTCTGCCTTCAGCAGGCGTGGGATGGGAGGGAGGAGCTTGGAGATGTGGTGGGGGGGGGGGCTCATCTAAAATACAAAAAGGAAACAGTAACAGAACAACAGATTTTTGGTGTGTGTCACCACCTCTTTTTTCAATGCCCCAAATGCCCCTTTTAGTAAAGATTTTCCTTTTATTTTCCTCTCTGTGAATACAAATACTCTTTAATTTGGCAGGCCCTTGGAGGTACTGGAGCCCCCAGCCTACCCCCATTGGGTGCGCAGACCTTATATAAACAATGCTGTATCCTGTACTGATTAATCACCTTAAGAAAAAACTACTTCTTCTCATTCAGTAATTCCACCTTGGGGATGAGTGTACTGCCTCTCAAATTGAAGCCATCTTTACATGTCCGTATAATCTGCGACAAAGCAATGCCTGAACTTGCAACAGTGTATCGCCTTTCCCTGTTGGCTTCTAATCACCTTTCCGCGGCTGAAATCACGTTCGGTATGGGAACAAAATCTTTGTCCGTTAATTGATTGAATATCCGTGTTATTTGTAGAATTAATGGGTAAATTTACTGTCGGTACTGGAGTGTTTATAAGTAAAGTGATACCATATACATGCTTTGGGGCTAGCTTTTCGGTGGCCATTTTATGGTCTCACTCTTTGAGTGAGGTCGCATTATTTCCAGCCAGAGGCATGGTGTTGTGTATTCAGTATGAACCTTTGACATTATGGACATCTGTGGGGCTGCTAGTCAACCAATCACAACCAGATGTGGGTTAAGCTTTGCGATTGGTCAACATTTTCAGCTGTCAATGTCAACTTGAAAATGACAGATCAACATTTCACAATATCTCAGTATTCCTTAGTCAGCCACAGCGGCACTATGCTAAAGTCAGTTACTTCATTTAACATAGAGAGCGAGAGAGAGAAACTGAAGTTGTTAAAGACAGACAAAGTAAAGTATTGGCAACTATTGGGACAACTTGATTAGTTTAGATCTGAAAGCTCACTGATTATAACATTCATGTACAACTCTTTCAGAAAATTATTTCCCTCTGAAAATATCAAGTGAACATCCCGCAAATCACTGATGTTTATTTCGTAAAGAAGCATGAATATGACTGTCCACAAGATGTCTGTAGCGGGGGACAAGTAAGGTGAAATATTCACGGCCGGTTTGTTGAAAAAGATATAAATTAATTAACACTTCCAAACTCCAATTATTGTCATATGCTTTTAATATTTTTTTAATTGCGAAACGTATTCCATTTTATGCTACATTTATGTTGTAGAACCTGGTCATTATTTACAATTCTTCCATGAAGAGCATTTGTTTTCCCATAAGAACTTACATTTACAACGGGTCCATGTTCTTTCGCCCTTTATTACAACTAATATTAGTTTTATCATGGTAAACTTCGAGGCTCGGTAAACAGCATCTTTCAATCTACAACTTACGGCTCACAATGACAAGTACTTTGTTTGGACCCGGCTACAGCTGACTCGTTTTGATCACCGTTTTAGTTACTGATTATTTATTACTATCACAATTTCCACGTTCAGAACACCCACACTAATCCCAGCCTGCAGCGCAGTAAGAATTAAACATGACTCAGTCGACCCGACGTTAAAACCCATTCTCTTAGCATGCATCATACCATCGCAAGATACATTGTTTGGGCCTATGATCTCCAGTGACTAAAGGAAGTCATGTTGCAGATCTCCTCATTATGCTTTATAGTTCGGACTTGGGCTGGGCATTACCTTTCAACATAAGCCAGGTTAGAATAACTTGATTTTTGCGCCATAATATCGACACTTGGCAAGGTTAAGGATGTGTTCACTTGGCAGACGCATAGGTCTTGTATCCACGCCCGTTTACTTCAGCATGACTTGGCTTCACATGTAGATGTGATTCAAGATGGCACACGTGGAAATGGGATCAAACACCACAGATTGGTATTGTTACGATGCTACCAAGTTTTCAATCATTGCTTTCAATGGGAAGAGTAGTGGATGGGTTGACCCTCCTAGTATGGTGGACCTTATGGACGTGTAGAATGGAGACACCAATGTTTTGACAGGTAGTACCAACGTACAAAGAGACTGGTTGTTAATTACCACATCATGTCATGAAGTCATTTGTGTGGTCCATCTTCTCATAGTCAATCCAAAACTACTCCTATAATTGGGATTAATTGGCTGCCAAACACACAGACAAATGCATTTACAATTGTCCTGTCAGTTGGTTATACTGGTGACAGGAAGGACATTCAGGAGGTTGAGTGGTCTCATGGATAGGCCCATTTACAATAACATTAGCACTCATTAGCGTAGTGGCTGTATGGTTGCCTTCTTGGTCTATCAATGACAATTAAATCTACGCCTCCGGGAGTGTGGGATGATATTGAACAAAATACCAACACTCAATTACCGACAACTTTTGATTATTGACGAATTCATTATTTAATCCAATTATAATTGTATAATAGGTAAAGTTTGGTTTGTCACAGCTCAAGCCATTATATTTTTCTATTGCCGTCACTATTTCTTTGGTAGAAAACTCTAATAAATAATTACATTCGACGTAAACACTGATAAACACAACCCTGTGCCGTTTCTGAGTCTCACTTTCAACTTGATATTTTTAGAGAGAAATATTAAAATGGTAACGTAATAAATAACTGTACAGTAAAATTAGATTTCCTGGGAATTCTTACAGTTTCATCACCCCCTTCAATCCATCGCCATCAGTGGACGTCTCACTTTTACACAACTTAAGACTGAGGGGTTAAAATTGTGGATTTTTAGTTGACAAGGTAATTTCCAGAAACCTTTCGGAAACAAATACATGCATAAATTGTCCCTGTTATACCTCTCGGTAGTTAATAAGATCTTAGAGAAACAAGATTTTCAGTGTCTGTGGAGTGGAACCAAATCTAGGCGTCACCATAGATACCGGCGTCTTTATGTTATTAGATTTGGTCAGATCGACAGGACGGCCAGTCATCAATATTAAGGTCAGGAATCATCACGTCTGGAGTTAATGCGTACCTCGGTATATGACGGCTCCTCAAATTATGTAAAACATGACTCGACGATTGGCCTGATGTTCTTGGTCATTGTCAAACGATTTTGAATGATCACTACCGCTTTGTTAATGAAGTGACTCATGAGGTCACATGGGTACTTTTATATAGCGCCCTCTTGTGTAGTCTTTGTTTTGAGACCTCAGTTGCTTTGTGCATTGCAACAGTGACTCAATAGTAAAATAAATTAATTATAACAACTTGTAATTAATTCTCGTGGCAGTCTCACTGATATGGGAGAGAAATCATCAAGCATAACCCATTAGTCTTCTTGGAATTGACCATAAAGAATGTAGAATTACTAGATTACGATATCCTTTGACCATAAAAAAAGTTTGTTCGTTTGCCACAGCGACGACTAAAAGGTAAAACTCGCAAGTCTCGCCGTCAGAATTTGAGCCCGTCACGCTAGGCAGCTCGACCGTGACACGTTAACCAATCTTAAATTAGTGTTTCCCACCGCTATTCTTGATTTAACTAATGCTACTTCCTCTCTGTACAGGTCATCCAGCAGTTCATGACGAGACAATGCCGCTGCCACGGCGTGTCAGGATCGTGCACCGTTAAATCTTGCTGGAACACCGTACCAGACTTTCTAGTTGTCGGAGACTACCTCAAGAGGAAATACATTCAGTCGGTAGAGGTCCTCAACCGCCCCACGAAAAAGAGACTACGACGGAAAGACAGGAGCATGCGCAAAGTACCCATCAACGAGGAAGAATTGGTTCATCTGGAAAGGTCGCCAAATTATTGCGTCCGTGACCTTTCCAAAGGCATTATGGGAACATCCGGTAGAGAGTGCAACCGAACGTCGAGTGGTGGGGATAGTTGCGATCTGCTGTGCTGTGGGAGGGGGTACAACACACAAGAGGTGAGACTCGTTGAGAGATGCGATTGTAAATTCATTTGGTGTTGTGAAGTCAAATGCAGGGTTTGTGAAACGGTAACGGACGTATTTACGTGTAAGTGAGACGTGAGATTCCGCCGACGCCTTGCTGCCAGACCACGCCCAAGAGACAAACATGACAGAGACATTTTCTAAGAGGAAGGTTTGCCACAAGGAGTGCTATTCCTCGGTTAGGTTGCGCTACTACGTTACAACAAAATATGATTAAGGATATTGTATAAAAAGGTGATGATTTATTTGATTATAAATTTTCTATTATAATAATGTATATTCAAATAAAAAGTTCCATTGACAATAATACAGCATGATGATGTAGCATGACGCAGTGTGGAACATTATTTAAAAAACGGTAAAGTTTGTTCTATTTTGTTGCCACCCAAGCATATTAATACTGATAATGTATCTTCGGGTAGCTATCATTGTAAAGCGCAGAAAACAATTCAATTATTGGACATGTCAAGCGGGTCCTTCTACCTTCCGTTGTGGTTAAAATTGATCAACCCTCGCCTGAACGAATGCTGTGAGAGTTCGTGGTAGCTTCGAAGGGCGCCCTCACTAATATAGACGTACGGTGAGCTTGAATTATGAATAGTTGCCGGTTCTCGGCGATTCATTATTGACGTGGTATGTTAATCGAAGACTACAACGGTTATCGCTTCAGTTTGCCTTGTATGAATTTGCGTCATGTTGCAGCCGTCTTGTTTCATTCCGTGTGAATTATTGGCCGTTTTCGAAACGTCGGCTTGGGCTTGGGTCGTGGCTGAGGCTTCGGTCTCCTGTTTTGAAGCCCCGTAAAGAAAACACACGTTTTCAAAATAAATTTCGAAGCCCAAGCCTAAAACGTAGTTTCGAAAGCACAGGCTTAGAAGATAAAATAGTCAGAACCCCTTTTAGTTTGATGTGAATGACCATTCATTATTGTAAAACTACAAACAGGGAACATGACATAAGGGCAGCCTAATATATAATGATCGTGTTTGTCGATTGTGTTGTTAATACTAAACTGTTATTTTGTTATACAGTATTAATTAAATGCATACCTTCAGCGGTTTTATGTTTTTCATCTCTATAGAACGCTGTATGGAAAAACATACCGTAAAGTACACCGATTCGAGTTGGTTTGATGGGCAAAGACGTCCACCTTAACTACATAATGGTCATGCTCTCAACTTAATATCACGGTATATTTATTTGAGTGAGAATTTTTATATTATTTTTTGTTATCAAATTGCCAAAAGAAGGATCAATGCAAATGTTGAACGGTGTCAGGTCAGAAATTCCCCATCGATTATTATTATAAATAAAATATGTAAATAATATTATGCTGTGTTAAGTTCAATAAAATAAGCACATCTATAATCCATTGTACCTACGTACAGTTTTGCCCGTAAACATAATATAAATATTAACAATGAATTGGTTTTTAATTATTGTCGTTTTCTGAGGCTCATGAAACGAGACTCAACTCCGGGTCAGCATGGGCCGTTTCCCAGGTCAAACTGACCAGGAGATAATGATTTGGTCAGAAATGTGCGTTTCATTGTTACTGGCCCTACGACTCATCGTTGATTCGGTTTTGGCTAGTGGTCGTCTGTCTCACTATAAGTACATAGGGAGATTAATTAAAGAGAGCTTTGGACAAAACAGAGGCTGGGGAAAGGGGTTCAATGGTTATTTGGATCATATCATCATCAAGCTCACCTTGTAGCTTTTATTTATAACATAAAAGAGGGTAGGTATTGTACAAAGAAACGTGTAAATTATTCTTTTTATTTTACGAATTGTATTGAAATTTTAGATGCGTAATAAAACGGACTGCTAATGTACATTGAAATCTCTTTGTTAAGTGTTTTCATCTGACATGAAAAGACATGTCGTCCTACTAACTTAACACTAACCAAAATTGATGTACCACCCAACAAAACCGTTACCGTTATGGGCGCACCACACTAAATATTTGTTGGTATGATCATCCAAAAGAAAACGCCCTGCCCTGAACGAGTAAACTGGCCAGGCTCCATCTTGTGTAAAATGACCCTACACTTTTTAATTCAACAAGGACCATATTTAGAGGGCTACTGTACCAAAAATGCTCCAGGTTAAAAGTCAACAGCCCCATTGGGACACAATATTGGACCATTTCTCAACAATCTATAAAAGGTATGATGACCTTCAAATATTTGTTTTACAGAAAAAAGTTGTGGTATATTTTTTCTTCTTGAGGCTTGGCGCGTGATTTTTTCTTCTGAAGTGTAGTGCATCCGTATAAAGCAGAGGGGAGGGGGAGCGCCCTCTAGAATCCTGGGTGAGTCACATAAGGCGTATGTGAAGTTATGTGCATTAATAATAATAATAATGAAAATTTATAGAGCGCCGGTATCCGCCGCGAACGGCGCTCATGGCGCTAATAAGCAAAGCAAAGACATCCAATAAATGTTAAGTTCAGAAATTAGCCAAATGCTTGTCTATGCAAATATGATTTTAATCTGTTCTTGAATGTGTCAAGTGATCTTGATAGTCTTGCAGTTTCTGGCAAAGAGTTCCAAAGTTTACATGAAACTCTTTTAAGTAAAACAATTCATTCTCACCTCATTGATGTTGCCAACTAAAGTCGTGAAATTTGAAGCCAACGATTAGTTCACCGCCTTTCGCAAAAGTCATGAAACTTTTAGTCTATGGTGTACCCTTAAAAGTCACCACTCACATCTACTTCGTCTTGTAACATTATTTCTACTCACAACCGCAACGGGAACAACATTTGAATCCCACAATTGTCCAGTGCTAGCGCAAGACGACAGTACAATGTAAAACTTCAACTAACCCTATGTTTTTTTTCCACAGGACCGAGTACAGAGTGCTTAACACACATTAGCCTTTCGTCAAGGCCTTCGTGGCTTAGACAGCTATGTAGCCGTGAAGACCAATACAAGTCATTGCACTAAAGGATTAAACCAATCACAATGCCCACGAGGTTAATGCATGCTGATCCATGAAAAGTAATGCTTTGTATTATGAATTGATAGAATAAAAACCACCTCTGTGTTTGTACTCACGTTACAGATGCTTTGTCTGATTTGACCCCAAAATTTAGATTTAAAATTTACATATTTATTTGTATAGATTCGAGAAAGCTACCATGTTACCCTGAATTATTGTCAGGATCCCGACATTATCTCCCATGAGCCATGTTGAGAAGTTGTTGCATGTTGTACATGTATTTTGTGCACTGTCCGCGAAAGTTTTTTTATGTTTTTCATTTTAAAACTGCATCATCTGTCGTTCGTTGCGAGAGAAAGAAAACAAATTAATAATAATAATAAAATAAAATCTGCAAAGGTTTAATAAATTACAGTATCATGTACTCTTTCACCCTTTCTATTTCGTTAATATACACAGATTCATGAACCACACACTCTCAAAACAGCGTTAATTAGTCATCTTAGACCACATTTTGACTAAAATTAGTCCAAAAGTGTTGTAGTGTGTTGAAACTGGTACCCAATCGCCACCCCACCCTATTGGTACACGATATGCAGATTGGACCTGAAAGGAACACAGCCCTATTTGACTTTTAAGCCGAGTTCTTCCGCGCTACGCACGTGCCACAACTTGCACACTTTCTGCCAATGATGTAGACCAATACGCACACGCCTTCCGGTACGTTTTCGAGTTTGAAATTGCCACTGTCGTTAATCGAGGATGGCAATTTTGAGCTGCAGAAAAAATTTCTTCCGAGACAACTCCAACCACCCATTCTAGTTCTTTATGTTGCGTGAGCAATTTCTAAGAAACAATATTTGAGTGGACATGGCAATTGTTATTACACGATCTTTGAAGTTAAACATTAATATGGGAAAACTGAGAAGAGCAGTGGCGTAACTAAGGGGTGGGGGCACGGGGGCACGTGCCCCCCCCCCCAACTGATGTCCGTGCCCCGGGTGCCCCCCCCCCCCCCCCCAATTTGAAATCTGGACTTTTTAGATTAAAAATTACCAACATAAAATTTAACATTTTATAGCATTTACGTAGTAATTTCAATGTTTTTAGAACTAGCTACAGCGCTGGAGAAGAGTCTCTTTTCTGATCACATTGACTGAGACTATACAAGCTGTTTCAATTTACACTTAGTTTCATTGTTTGAGATAATGACTGAATTCAAGATGAAGAGGAATCAGTGGCGTAGCTGAGGCACTTTCTTTGAGGGGGGGATGTAAGCCTAAATTTGCCGACTGACATTATCAAATGAAAGTAAAAGCACAATGACATGGGACTCACCAACATGGAGGGTTCGAGGGCATAGCCCCCGAGTGATTCAAAGTGATTCGAAGGTTTAAATGGCCCTCAGATGCCGATCATTCGATCGACGACTCATATTCGAAATGCAAGCTTTGGAAACCGTAATTTATTTTGCGAATCCCCTGTTGGAGTATATAGACACAAATTCTAGTGGGGGTCCAGGGGGCAAATCCCCCGGACGCTCTACGGTTTAAAGTGTTTTCAGGGCTGAGGTGGACCGTCAAGATGCCGAAACTGGACGTTTAATTTTAAAATTTAAACTCTGGGTACTTTGGACTCGGGACAAATCCCCTACTGTTGGAGCTTATAGGGGCAAACCTTCTTATGAGGGTCCGGGAGCGAAGCCCCGGACGCTCTACGGCTTTTAGTGTTTTCAGAGCGTAGATTTCCGCACGTTGCTGAGAAAATTAAATTTGGTATCTTTAAGTTCACTTCTCACACTACAAGGATTAAACTAAAATTTTCAGTCGGCAAATCCAGTCGGCAAATCTCTAGGCTTGCCGAATGGATTTGTGTTCAGTCTGAGCCCTTACTCGGATAAGTTTGGTGCTCAATTTGCCGACTGTGGCTCTAAATGCCGACTTAGGAAAATATTGGGGGGGGGGGTCATACAGAAGTCCAAATGGACCGATTGCGCGACAATGTTGACATGTGGTCACGTGACCCCCATTGGGTATAACGGCAAAATACGTGTAAAGAGATACTAGGCCGTGGCATAGGGTGAGTTCGAAAACAGTCGATTTTACTTTTGTTAAGTGATAAATTAGTTAATCAGCCCCATTATTTAAAGTAATATGTTGTGGCATTCATTTAAATCACATCTCTGCTTCATAATTTAAAAGAATTCTTCTGAAAAGAGGTTTTTTAAGCCATGCACTACCGGCGTCGGACGACTATTATGTAGCCACCCGTCTGTTATTTTGTTTGCAATGTTGGCCTAAATCACTGTTAAAAAGGATAAACAACGTTGGAAAAGTGAGCATTAATACCTAGCCTAGCAGAATTTCAAATAGGCAAAGGAATCACACAGTTTTGGAAAGCAATTTCTATGGAGGATTTCAACTTCAAAATTTTGAAATTTTTGTGTTGAAAAGTGTTCGGTGATCGCGGTCGTCTGGCCTAACGTTCCGTCGTGCGCTGTACACATCGTGCACATTTATACGGTACTTTTACAATTTTCAAGACTTGCTGGAACTGTCCTTACTGGCTTTATTCAGCCACTTGAAGGTCTCTGGTACAAACTCTGGAATATCTTTCACAGATTTCGAGCAAGAAAAGCCTCGATCGAATAAACTAAATGCATTAATCATCGTGTACCATACCACCCTTTCCTATGGAGGATGTCGTGTGTGTTTACATTTTATACCAGAAGTGGTCACGTGACGCGGGTCGCGCAATCGGTCTATAGACCGTTCCGGCTTCGGCAACAAGCCCCGCCCACACACCTTAGTTTGTGTACGTTTACGCTGCACGTGCGACCGAGTTTTGACCGAGGTCACATGACCAAAGGCGTGATCCAATTGGTCAATGCTCACAGTTTGATTGACAGGCCGGAACGGTCTATTGCGCCAGAAGGTTGATGCAAAGACTACCAAGGTCAAAGGACAATTCTATGGTGGCCCTGAAGGGACATCGCACATCGCATACGTGTGCGCACACGTATGCAATGTCGTGAACCAAATCGCGAATATATGCGCACACGTATGCAATGTCGTGAATCAAATCGCGAATATATGCGCACACGTATGCAATGTCGTAAACCAAATCGCGAATATGTGCGCACACGTATGCAATGTCGTGAAACAAATCCTGAATGTGTGCGCACACGTATGCAATGTCGTGAACCAAATCGCGAATATGTGCGCACTCGTCTGCGAATATATTCGCGATGTCGTGAATTTTATTGCATACCATTGTCGCATACCTTTGAATAAAATGTCTATTGATCTGGGGGGTTGAAGCACCAAGTCTGGAATCAAGACGTACAGGCATATACACAATGTACCTGCCTGGTACCCAAGCTCCTGCATTGAATGTCTTTGGTATACAAATGGGACCAGGGCCACTTGCATACTCCCTAGTTCACTAACACATTGTCCGCAACTATGACATCATCCCAAAGGTATGCGACAATGGTATGCAATAACATTCACGACATCGCGAATATATTCGCAGACGAGTGCGCACATATTCGCGATTTGGTTCACGACATTGCATACCGTGTGCGCACACATTCGCGATTTGGTTCACGACATTGCATACGTGTGCGCACATATTCGCGATTTATTCTACGACATTGCATACGTGTGCGCACATATTCGCGATTTGTTTCACGACATCGCATACGTGTGCGCACATATTCGCGATTTGTTTCACGACATCGCATACGTATGCGCACATATTCGCGATTTGTTTCACGACATCGCATACGTATGCGCACACGTTTGCGATGTGCGATGTCCCTTCAGGGCCACCATACAATTCAGAGTGAGTAATGATAATATCAGAACACCGTGGACATAATATTACATGTATTATGTCCACGGTCTTCTGACGTCAGTTTTCGATTGGTGAGTTAACCTTGTCCATGAAGACACGGTGGCTGTGGCCGGCTTGATTCACAATCACCTGGGTCAAGAAGAAGAGTAAATAACTCAGTGTTTACCTTCACTACAGTATTAGTTTTTGAGGTTTGATCATCTGTATGCTCTGGTTGAATATTTCAAAATAATATTCAGTATCATAACCGAAAGCGAGCTGCGTTTATCGATAACTGATAAAGATTTGACCGTAGGCTGGATTGTATCAACACGAAGGTTGGTTGTAAGGTAAGGCTTGATATTACACATTGAGATGATGTAGATCTTCCACTGAGTGATCTTGAAGTGACGGACATTTTCTTGTGCTATAAAAATGTCAGTTAGCTTATTTCAATTTCCTCTCTCTGAGTCTGATGGCCTTGACATTAATCATTATATACCGGTACATCATTGACAAAATAAGGGCTGACATAAAAATGGCGAAAGCAATAGGCCGATTGCGCGACCTACGTCACGTGACCCCTGTTGGGATAAAAATGTAAACACACACGTAATCCTCCATAGGAAAGGGTGGTACGGTACACGATGATTAATGCATTTACTTAATTCGATCG
The DNA here is from genome assembly GCA_911728455.2 of Marthasterias glacialis. Classification (NCBI taxonomy): domain Eukaryota; kingdom Metazoa; phylum Echinodermata; class Asteroidea; order Forcipulatida; family Asteriidae; genus Marthasterias; species Marthasterias glacialis. The sequence continues at coordinate 30,399,678 of OU452221.1, forward strand.
AGGCTTTTTTTGCTCGAAATCTTTGAACGATATTCCAGAGTTTGTACCAAAGACCTTCAAGTGGCTGAATAAAGCCAGTAAGGACAGTTCCAGCAAGTCTTGAAAATTGTAAAAGTACCGTATAAATGTGCACGATGTGTACAGCGCACGACGGAACGTTAGACCAGACGACCGCGATCACCACACACTTTTCAACACAAAAATTTCGAAGTTTTGAAGCTGAAATCCTCCAAAGAAATTGCTTTTCCAAAACTGTGTGATTCCTTTGCCTATTTGAAATTCTGCAAGGCAAGGTATTAATGCTCACTTTTCCAACGTTGTTTATCTTCTTTTTTTTTTTTTTTTTAACAGTGATTTAGGCCAACATTACAAACAAAATAACAGACGGGTGGCTACATAATAGTCGTCCGACGCCGGTAGTGCATGGCTTAAAAAACCTCTTTTCAGAAGAATTCTGTTAAATTATGAAACAGAGATGTGATTTAAATTAATGCCACACCATACTACTTTAAATAAAGGGGCTGATTAACTAATTCATCGCTTAACGAAAGTATAATCAACTGTTTTCGAACTCACTCTGTGTCACGGCCTATCTCTTTACACGTATTTTTTCACCAGCTGTATGACGTCATACCCGATATAGGGGTCACGTGACCGCATGTAAACATTGTCGCGCAATCGGTCTATTTTTATTTTATTTATTTTTTTTTGCGTAGTAAATAAGTTGAGTATACAACGAGAAAATAGAGAAATTAAATCACACGTTCCTGTGTAACGTTTACGTGTGACGCGTACGTCAAGCCATAAGTTGCATCCACTAATAAAATAACTTGACATGTTTGGCCTACGCCTAGTCTAGATTCTAGACCTTGCAGTTTGATATTTGATAAAAAATTATCCGACGCAAGAGGGCGCTATCTACGACGAACCATTCCGCGCACGATAATCTGTCAACAGCGATGACAGATGTGGGCGGAATGGTTCGTCATAGATAGCGCCCTCTTGCGTCGGATGATTTTTTATCAAACTGCAAGGTAAGCGCTGTATCACAAGGCGCAGGGTTGAAATTTTCATAATTTAAGCAACGTCACGAGTTTTGCATGATTGTACATGTACATGACAAATATATGTACATGTATATGCATAGGTACAAGTATCCGCATGTATTGTACATGTGGGCCTTCTTTTCTACCTAGTATCTACTGTACATACCATGAAGTTCATGTAAGTCGTTTACATGAAGTCCAGCCCTAAAGAAGGACAATCGTCCGAAAATTCTGCCCGATTTAATTGGTATGGGAAGCACATTTCTTAAATATTTCTTATGATCTTACAAAACCTACCTTCTCTATACATGTTGTGTCACCAGGAATTTTAAACCAGTAGTTTCCCTCCCATGTATTTCTGTAGTTCTAATTAGAACTCTGATACGGATAGTGATAAACAAGCGAGAAGATGAGGGGGAAGGGGTGGTCAGTGATCGAACAATCTGACACTCACCCCATCCTCCCCCAGTTTTAACAACAGTTCGCCAATGCTTTTTAGTTTCGTTTCGTTTTAAATTGTTTTCTTGCGTGTTCCCACCTCTGGGGGTGTTTGGGTGTTTGGGTGTTTGTTTGTTTGTTTGTTTGTTTGTTTTGCTTCTTGGCTGGGAATACTTTGTTTAGAAAAAAACAGCGAAGTTGGGGGTAATCTGAACATCAAAATTAGTTCGCGCCACAGCGCTGTTTCGCGGGTCTGGTGATGAATAAAACAAAACAACTTTGCATGTAACACGGTATGCAACACACCCTCCTGTTCAATCCTATACACATTAAAACATTACATACCAACAAAACACATGAACCGTATCAAAACCTTCCGGACCGTGCGTCTCTCGCCTGGAAACTTTATACTATTATTAATATAATGAATAAGTCAGTCATAATTAGCCACACCTACTTCTATGACGTTGGATTAAATTATGATATTTTCAACCCTGCGCCTTGTGATACAGCGCTTACCAAACTGCAAGGTCTAGAATCTAGACTAGCCTACGCCGCGTCTATGGTCTAGCCAACGCATGGGCAAGCTGCAGTGATGTACCCAAGAGATCTCTTACAGATTGCTACAGAAACAGAAAAAGAAACTTATGCGTTACACGTAATCGTTATACATGAGAACATGCCAATGAGACTCAAATCTGTCATAATTTAAAATGTATATTCTTAGATTAAAAAAAAAAAAGAGGATATCGTCGAAGTAGCTCCATTAAAACAAAGTACTGGGATATATTTCAGACCAAATTTGTATTGATTTTGTGTATGAAGCATTCAAGGGTGTCGATCGCTACGAAAAGTTTTTTTTTTTTTTTGGGGGGGGGGGCGTGCGCGTGCAAGCCGTGGAAATCGGAAATAGCTTGGCCGGAAATAAGCCCAAATAGCATTTCGCACATGGTCCATTTTTGTATGCGCGGCCGACAGGGCAATGTTTAAAAAACACAAAATCATTTCACCCATTACCATTCGAATGTTGTAAGTTCTTTAAAGAAAAATACTTGAAAAACCCGAAACCCCTCACGTTTACTTTCCCCAAAATGCTGTATATTGTTGCTTTTTATTTGGGGGGAGGTCAAAAAGTGGGGGGACATGTCCCCCGTCCCCCATCAATCGACGCCCTTGGAAGCATTACGCTAGGGTATAGTCTAGGGCATCGCTACACACTTTTAATAAATCACACTTGATATTTTACTTTTTATAGTTATTGTGTGACATCTTCGCTGAACCAGAATGATGAATAAATTGGTGCTGTCCAGTCTGGCAGTATTTATTTTTTTGTACCGGAATGCCTTGGCTTTGGAGAAAGGTGAGATTCTGGACATGTCTTACGAGTTTGGAACAAATACTTTGTATTGGCCGGGGAGAGGTGGTTTCGACTTTACAGTTTTTGCTCGGGGGCCATCTGGGCCTTTACCATGGTAAGCTCATAATGATTAAAATACATGACTGTTTTAGGGAAGAGTATAAAGTGATGTCCCTCCTCTTGTTTTTAATTAACAAGCTGTGAACATTCGTCAATTCGGTGGTCACGTTTTAGTTAACAAAATAACAACATTCGTTTTACGCTTTGGTGTGGATTTTGTTAATGTTTACATACAATGAATTATTTGGCGTTTGTAGCAATCAAAATACACAACGTGGTTTAAGGTATCTTCAAATGATGTGTCCCTGATATCATGACATTATTTCAGACGGAAATAGTCTAGTGGATTGAAACTGTACTATAAGCTCTACAACCAGTCAGCTTTCAGATGAACTTTAATTTCGTTTTTTAATGATTTTTTTTAACGGCCAAAAAATGGCCTGCCACTCGCTTGGCTGGTAAATGGGGAAACGTATAGAAATGAAAAGGAGGTTGAATGGTGAGATTCTATGGATTGTAAACCATGATTTTGTGAACACACAATTTTTCATGGTATATTAAACTTTTTAATGATTTTTTAATGGTTTAAAAGTAATGATTTAAAATCATCCTATAACATGTTCATGATTTGTAAACCATAAATACACACAACGCGTTAATTGTTTACAAACCATATCATTCTTGGATGTTGGCAAATCAACTCATGGTTACAAATAATAAAAGTGCACAAATATGGTAAGCAAGTAACAAAAACAAATTTTAAACTCACTGTTTTTGGTTTACAATATTTGTTATAAACGATGAAAAATTGTTACAAACCATGGACAATTGTCTCCAAGAGCAGGGACTGTTCTCGCGATGTTATTATTTTTATTGGATCCCTTTTGTTAAAGTCATCTGTTTAAACATGTATAAAACACGTTCACGTATCGTTTGCCCGGAAGGATACGAAAGAGTGACCTGCAAAAGGACGTCGTTATCAATTCTGTCCAAAATTGTGTTTCAAAATAACTGAGTGTGAAAGGTTGGTCGTTTTCTGCTATTTTTAAGTCGTTACAGGAAAGTTAAAGTCACATAGGAATGGAAAAATCTGTCATGCCCCACTTTTTTTTCATAAAGTGCTTGTGACCTTCTGCTGAAGCGAAAAGTTGTACTTCGTGTGCCCGGAAAAAGAATACCGAATTACGACCGTCTTCCGAGCACACGATGGCATGTATGTAGCATGTATTCCTAGCTGGATTGCTGCAATCTGAGGATTAAAAGGCTGATCCAGCCCTTGATTAGTTTCCGTTTTTATTTTATTGCCACTAATCCTTGACGTTTGGTTTTCTCGTTCAACGTATTAAAAAACCAATTACTTTTCCTTGCCCGTTAAAATGGCAATTTAACATTTCACACTAATTGTTGACTTTCAAATCGGCCTGAAATAGGGCAGTGCATCTTTAAGGAAAAATACAATGTTTTTGATGACATATCGATTATTGCTGACGGAATAATCAAAAGTGTTACGAAAGATTTTACAGCTTCTGTCAAAGTTTGGCAAACAACCGAAATTTGTTCGCGACCAACCTTTGTCACGGTCGCGAGCTTGGTTTGCGCCACGTTGATCTGATTCCTTGACTTCATGGGGCAAGAGTGCTAATTCTCACTTATATCAAAGGCTCTAGCAACTTTTCCTGCCAGCCTCTATTGGAATTCATTATATTGAGGTCAATACATATAAGCAAAGATTGGCAGGCCTGTTGTCATCTTGGTCATATTCTGTCTCAGCAATTTGATATTTGAAATTTTGTAACAAGTTGATCTCTTTAGATCCATGCATTGATGCATTGACCAATCACAAATGCGACTGTGAGAATCTCCTAACAATCTGAACGAACCGCGCTTAGGGTCTTGCGCTTTATAGCGGGGATACACTGTCGTACGCTGTCCACATCGGCGATATAGCTGCTCAAGTGTCGTCGATAGGGCGTAAAAGATTTGGTTATAATTATTGGTATGAACTATATATCTTATCTATTTGCTTTTCTGGTCTCAGGTACGAAGACAACAATTATATGGCAGCGGAACATGGAGGGACTCACCTCGACGCACCCTCCCACTTCTCAGAAGGCAAGCTACGCGTTCACGAGATACCCATCAGCAAGTTGGTTGGACCTGCAGTCAAGGTGGACATCTCAGAAAAAGCCTCCATAAACCGCGATTATCAGTTGACCGTCAATGATCTCCAGGACTGGGAAGGAATCAACGGGAAAATACCGGACGCTTCAATGCTCTTTATCTACACCGGTTGGGGAGCTTTCTATCCCGACCGTCTGGCGTACTTCGGTTCCACTCGAGAAGACACCTACCTCGACGATCAGGGAAACTCGTTATATCATTTCCCAGGTGTCGCACCAGAAGCAGCCTCTTGGTTGGTGTCAAATCGGCAGATATCGGGCCTTGGTATATCGACACTGCCTCCGTTGACTACGGACAAAGTGTCGACTTCTTGACCCATCAGACTCTATACGGGGCTAACATATATGGGATTGAAAACGTCGCCAACTTGGATCAACTCCCGACTACGGGAACTAGAGTACACGCACTGCCCATGAAGATTGAAGACGGCAGTGGTGCACCGGTGCGGATCTTCGCTATGCTAGAAGACAACACCTACCCAAACATTCAAATATCCATCGCAATGGTCGTATCAGTTATCATTTTAATAGTAGTATTTTACTACCTAAAACAATAACGTCTTTATTTGTTCGAAGACCATGAAGTGAAAATGTCTCAAATAAAAGACATACGTTGTAGAACTGTCAGCTTAAGTACACGTTTTGACAAGTTGTTAAATGTTTGTTACGCAATGGTAGCATAACGCTCTCACGCGACTCTAATCTTGTGAGACTGCTGTTCTCGAGAGACTGCTGCTCCTGCGAGACTTCTGCTCTCGCGACTACGACCATTGGTCAGGAGCCAGCGGTCTTGCTAGAACAGTGTAGTTACGCTATTACTGCAACACACATTTAACGATTTGTACAGCGAAGTTGTCACATGACATCGGTTGATCCTACCAAATTCTTATAAAAGAAGAAACTAAGGGAAGACACAATTTCTAAATGCGCCGTTTTTCTGGTCAATATTTTGAAAAATGACTCCTCATTTTAGCATGTAATGTTAAAACATAGTACAGTAGCCAAGACAAAGCAAACTATAAATTAGTATCACAAAAAGAAGAAGAAAAACGTCCCAACTGTATTATTTTTATTTGAAACACGGATAACTCAGTGAGAAGAGAATTCATCGAGTGTGGTTTTGGTAGGGTTGTCAACTATTAAGGAGGTGTATTATCCATTATCGTATCTTAGATAGGTGTCTTTAAATTCAAGAAATCAGTTTACAGACAGTGGAGTTTATATCTGATGCTAACACCGCAAAGGTGTACAGGGACCACGACTTTGGAATACAGTTATTAATCTAACAATATTTAACATTTTGTTTTCCACAATAGTTTACCATTATTAGAAACAGTAAACCACAGTCTTATTGCGGTTAGTTCCAAAAATAATTCTGCCACATTGCATTGGCTTACAACAACCTATAGCATTTCATTACAGAGCTATTTCTCATTTCAGAGGTGTGAGAGATAGTTTGTGAAAAGTGTATTCATTTATATTGAAAAAAGTGATTGTGTTTTGTAAATAATGTCATTTTTTCACTGTGGAATAGGATTCAAAATGTAATACGGTTCACAACTTTGAAAAAATACTCCTGCGAACTTGTAGCCAGTCTAACAATCTGAAATTTATGTTTGTAGTTTTATCTGAAACATTGTCTAAGCCCCGAACAAAAAACAGATTAAAAAAGAGAGAAATAGTTTTATACATGTAGGCTACATGGACAATTTCAAGAACTTGAAGAAGTTGACGTGTGTGAACGAAAACATGAAGGAACAATAAAACATTAACGTACAATGTATTTAAAGACAACACCAACTGCAGACCCGCTGCACCTCGTAGGGTTTTAATATGAAAGCGTTTTTATTTCTTTTCTTCCATTAAAACCCATGCTGATGCACGTGGTTAATAAACTTAACACTTGAAACTCTTGTGATGATGCTTCGTCATCCCTTATCTTAAATACTACTCCCATAGATAGTTATAATAATTATACAGTGTACTGGTATTTTGTACCTGTACAATATTATTTAATTCTTCACTGTCCTTTATTCAGGTGTTTTGTTGTAATACATTTGAAACGAATGTACCATGTATTTTTGTATAAGTAGAAACGATGATTCTCGGTTATGCAGACTCTAATGAATGAACCTTGTGGGTAAAGAATGTAATGATTAAAGGGACACACCGGCTTACTGTTTACCTAATTTAGAGATGTGGAATAGACTGATTGCGCGACAATGTTTACATGCGGTCACGTGACCCCCTATCGGGTATGACGTCATACAGCTGGTGAAAGAATACGTGTAAAGAGATAGGCCGTGACACAGAGTGAGTTCGAAAAACAGTCGATTATACTTTCGTTAAGCGATGAATTAATTAATCAGCCCCTTTATTTAAAGTAGTATGGTGTGGCATTAATTTAAATCACATCTCTGTTTCATAATTTAACAGAATTCTTCTGAAAAGAGGTTTTTTAAGCCATGCACTACCGGCGTCGGACGACTATTATGTAGCCACCCGTCTGTTATTTTGTTTGTAATGTTGGCCTAAATCACTGTAAAAAAAGGATAAACAACGTTGGAAAAGTGAGTATTAATACCTAGCCTTGCAGAATTTCAAATAGGCAAAGGAATCACACAGTTTTGGAAAGCAATTTCTTTGGAGGATTTCGGCTTCAAAACTTTGAAATTTTTGTGATGAAAAGTGTTTGGTGATCGCGGTCGTCTGGTCTAACGTTCCGTCGTACGCTGTACACATCGTGCACATTTATACGGTACTTTTACAATTTTCAAGACTTGCTGGAACTGTCCTTACTGGCTTTATTCAGCCACTTGAAGGTCTTTGGTACAAACTCTGGAATATCGTGCAAAGATTTCGAGCAAAGAAAGCCGGTCGAATTAACTAAATGCATTAATCATTGTGTACCGTACCACCCTTTCCTATGGAGGATTACGTGTGTTTACATTTTTAACCCAACAGGGGTCACGTGACGTAGGTCGCGCAATCATTCTATGACAGAGAATAATTTTTAAATGGTTGTTCTTAAAAAAAATCATCAAAATATCACGTAATTAAAGAAAAATGTGAAAAAACAAAACATGGTTAAAGGTCAGCTTATACGCTTTTCCAGCCGTTGCAACTGTCAAGTTTACGTGACAATGTTGCGCAATGTTGTAAGTAGACTATGGTGCTCTGTTTTTGTTTGAATTATTACAATGACGAGGCATGAGGATCCAGACTTCATATCCATCCAGCACAAGTTCACGTGTAAATAAAAAAAAAAACAGACATAAACGGACAGTGTATTCTGTGTACGACGAACTGGACGAACTTACTTGCAATGGAGAACGTTTCTTCATTATATCGCAAGTAGGCCCTATGTTGTAAAAAATTACTAAGACGAATGCCAGTTGGGTCCAAGACTGATCTGTGTTGTCAGGTCGTGTTCAAATGTAGAAAGGGAGAGAATAAGCTTGGCATAATGTGGACATCACAGATATGATGGACCATAATTGTCAAAATGTGAGTCTTCATGAATTAAAATATACGCAGGCATACTCACAATACAGTTCTATGACACAAACCTGTCTATCAAATATGGCAAAGACCACATCCTCCATGTTCTCATCGTGACCAGCTTGCTGCAGTCTAAAAATTAATGGTAGTGTCCCTAATCTTGGACCATCTTTTCACATTGGCTTGGCCAATAACAGTCATGTGCCAAGCAAGCCTCCCGCCTTCGCTGCAAACGGATTGCCAATCCTGGCAGCTTTAGCGACGGCATTCTCCCGTTTTCGGGCGATGGCTTCACTGGCCGGCCGCGGCCACCGCCACCGGTTTTTTGTTGTGGCGATTGGGGGAGTGGACACTATGCAGCTATCAAAGAAGTAGATAGATCAGCTGTATGGGATAAATATTCCCCGTCGTCGTCGCTCGTGTGCGTAGCGCAGGCAACATGTTACAATAGTTAAGGGATAATAGCTAGGGTACAGACTAAAACCCTCGTAAAAAAACGTAATTGTTGGTCTGGCTCCCTACCCCTCCGACAAGCTCCCACGCTTACGGCTAGACCGACCGGCAAGCTGGGGAGTTCATGCCCCGGAGTTTGTCCCTCTGGCCCCACGAGACACGGCACCGGCTGTACGGGATATGCCCAAGGTTTACGTTCCGCTAGCTCCCACGCTGGTGCGCCGTAAGACACGCTTCGGTTGCACGGACTCTATGAATGCGAATATTACGTTCGATTTTTCATCATTATTTACAAATTGTATCAATAATCTGAATACATAAGTCTTTTTTGTCAAATACTCATGAATAATTGTAAAAAAAATGATTTAAATTTGGTTCAGTAATTTACTTTTATACGGCTGGAAGTAAAACTAACTCCGAAGACACGTGATTTATCCGAACCACTTTTTGGGTTCGGATAAATCGTTTTTTGAAAAATGCTCGAAAACGGCAAAATTTGATGGTTTCTTTTATGAACCGTTCTTCTCCATTCCTGAAAAAAACCTTTGAAGTCATATGTTAGCCTATTTTGTAGCCCAAATAGCCCAACGAAGCTGGTGTGCACCTTTAAATGAAGAACGCCCTCTCTTGTGAGTTTAACCGTAGAGCAACGACCACTTGGGGTTAAGCCAATACATGTAACGATACACTTGCAGAGAACGTGTACATCTAGCCTAACACTGGTATTCTGATAGTATTTATTTAGTATAGGAACTCAAGTCCAGTTAACTGCCAAACTGCAACTGCCACGAGAAGGTAATATGTAGATCAGACATTAGAGTAAGCGATTGAATGGTTTAGTGCTGGTTGGTGACAGATGAATCCATGGACACACTTATGACATGGTGCAATAGACTAATAGAGAGTGCAAGCCTCGCATGTATTCGAATTGTCAGGAGCAGGCGCGTACGCAGGATTTTTTCAAGGGGTGTGAAATACAGGGTTCTATAGCCATGGTTGAAACTGCGAGCGCGAAGCCTTTACGGCGTGTGGTCCGGGGCCCGCTTAAGGGCCCCGGTGAAATTTTGACCCCAAGATGCTCTATGGTGCATTCTGAGGCATTTCTGAAAGCATAAAGTTGAACATTTTAACTGAATATCTCTAACCGAATGCGGACACTTTTCAGAAGTGAAACCCTGGTCACCGGTGAATTGTTCTTCCAATAAGGAGATTAGGATGTTAAGTGTTTCATCTGGATCATCAATAAATCCAGAGTCGTGAGGGATAGAAGTGAGCTGTTGAGAGGATGAGTCAGTTGGACTCTGGTTGAGTTTAGCTCTGATCAACTTTTCCCGTATGTTTTGATCTTTTTTGTAGGCAACGAAAGGAGGTTTTGGGAAAATACCCGAGAGTGTTTCGTTGCGCCACCTTCATATTTCACATTGCTTTGTACTGTGGACGTGGTAGAGTTCACATTTTATGTCTTCAAACGCGCTCCGCCGCGTTGCGATTTTGCTCACGCCACGTACATAATACGTGTAAGCGCGGAGTGGACAGGGGCGGAAGGGCCTATACGAACAATGTCGAAATCCCCCCGTTTCATACTTGTTATTTATGGGGTTTTTTCTTTTTAATTTGTTTAGCGGTAGTAAACAAAATCTCTGTCTCCTTTTCTGTACTTTGGTACTCTCTTTTCCATCCCCATTTTTACAGGGCAAAGGGGGTGTTTAACAGCCAAAACACCCCCCCCCCCCCTGCGTACGCGCCTGGTCAGGAGGGCTATATTTTGGGAAATTTGCATACAGGCCGAAAGGCCGTGTCTGAAAAAAACTGCTTTGGAATTTACTATTGCAGGAGTTTTTTCTTGTGTCCACTGCCAAAGACCGAAGCAGAAGTCGTTCAATTCGTACACGGTAAGAGTTAGTTTGTAAAAGAAACAAAATCGCACAATTGAAGAGATTCCGACGTTCGAATACCGCACAGTATTTTGTCTCCATGGATCCAACAGCTGCAGGTCAATGTTTTTACAATACAGAAGGCAGGCTTTGGTATTATAATCAAATGTCATGCTCTGTTAAAGAGACATATCCACCTGTACAATCAAATTCACCAACGATTCATTCAGTACTAAAGTAAAATGTCATGTTCTGTAAGAGACGGTAAGGCCTATTCCACCTCCACCATCGCATTTACCAACGATGTATCACACAATCAAATGCTATGATCTGTGAGCAACGGTATTCCATTCCACCATCATATTCATCAACGATTTATTCTCTAGATAACAATCCGTCTCATAAATACCGTAGAAAATGTGGAAAAAATACTTGAAAACTAAAATGTAACTATTATCCTCCGGTTATGTTTCTATCCAGGTGAAAAACTATCGTATAAAAGATGCCCTACTATAGATTGCTAGGTTTATCGTTATTTATTTCTAAATATATTAGGAAATGAAACTCCCGAATAATGAGCCAACTTTACATTAAAATTTAATGATGGAAACAGTGGCATAAGTTAATGGCATAAGTTCCAAGTCACTTAATATCGTCCGACCTTTTGCGGAATAATTACAACTCCATTAACGGTCCTTTTTTAAGGGTATGGTCAATCGTGTTTTATGAAATCAACGGATAATGCTTTGTTTTGTAGTGGTTTTGTGAACGTTCATTATTTAGACTGCGGAATTCCAATTAGAGTGAAGTCAAAATAATAAGCAGTGATTTAGGGGTCTTATAAAATACCTTCCTTTTTCTAGTATTTCAGATTCATGTTTTTATTATTACTGATCATACACTACCCAAGCTATTAATACAACATTCGGAAGAAATAAAGTTGACCTTTTATCTGACGCCGTTTTCTTTATCAGTATTTGCTGTTCAGATGGACATTGTCATTCTGTAAATCATCCTTCTGGTACTGTACAGATTGTTTGTCAAATCATTCAACTGACGATGGGTTTAATGTCTGTTTTGGCGGTCCACTTGCTGGTCTTGATTCCAGCAACATTGGCAATGGAGAAGGGCGAATTGCTGGACATGTCCTACGAGTTTGGGGCAACCACCCTCTACTGGCAGGGCCCAATTTCTTTCAAACTTAAAATTGTAGAGAGGGGACCAAGTCAGAACTCGCCGTGGTAAGAAGAATTGATTTGTTTTACCCATACACCGATTAGTGTTAAGCATTGTATGCTCAGTATTTTCCCTTTGGATTGTTTTCACAGGACTCGGGAAAGTACTGATTACACCGGTGTATGAGTAAAATTTAAACATATTGTTTATCCCCGATGCAAATTTAACATAAATAAAAAAGACTTATTGATATTGTGATTTTTATTGATTGAATGAACACTCTTAGTAGCAGAAGTTAATGGTTTATTAATAACTTATAAACAAAAATTAAGTTCCAAACCACTGCATTGTTTCATTTTTTCTTTGGCCTTTTCTAAAATATTGTGTCAACACAATGAACTTATAAATTCTTAAAAATTCAAGTATATCGGTGTTTCAGTTTGAACAGTTTGCACCATTCATACTCAACTATGGGTCAAATGTACACCGTATAATTTTGTTTGCCAATCTACATTAATCATCCTTTGCTATTCCACACGAGGTATGAAGCAAATATCTTATCTATTTGCTTTTCTGTTCTAAGGTACGAAGACAACAGTTTTATTGCAGCGGAACATGGAGGGACTCACCTCGACGCACCCTCCCACTTCTCAGAAGGCAAGCTACGCATTCACGAGATACCCATCAGCAAGTTGGTTGGACCTGCAGTCAGGGTGGACATCTCAGAAAAAGCCTCCATAAACCGCGATTATCAGTTGACCGTCAATGATCTCCAGGACTGGGAAGGAATCAACGGGAAAATACCGGACGCTTCTTTGCTCTTTATCTACACCGGTTGGGGAGCTTTCTATCCCGACCGTCTGGCGTACTTCGGTTCCACTCGAGAAGACACCCACCTCGACGATCAGGGAAACTCGTTATATCATTTCCCAGGTGTCGCACCAGAAGCAGCCTCTTGGTTGGTGTCAAATCGGCAGATATCGGGCCTTGGTATCGACACTCCTTCTCTTGACTACGGACAGAGTGTCGACTTCTTGACCCATCAGACCATTCTCGGGGCTAACATATATGGGATTGAAAACGTCGCCAACTTGGATCAACTCCCGACTACGGGAACTAGAGTACACGCACTGCCCATGAAGATTGAAGACGGCAGTGGTGCACCGGTGCGGATCTTCGCTATGCTAGAAGACAACACCTACCCAAACATTCAAATATCCATCGCAATGGTCGTATCAGTTATCATTTTAATAGTAGTATTTTACTACCTAAAACAATAATGCAACAAATTGACGAGTATGATTTCCACGTATGGCTTTAGTGCTTTAACTTTGCCAGAGGGTTTACATCCTTGAGATTTATTCATACAGCTCTGAACTAAGTATTATTCCTTGAAATATATTTTGTATCTTTTTACTTATAGACTCACTCATTACATCATTGCAGTTCATGACGCGTAAACACCTTTTTACTCACTCTTAAAGTTGAAGCAACATGTAAAGGCATCTTAAGTTTTGATTTTTAGTTGTTATGAACTGTAGATTTTGCAAATAAGGTAATAGGTTGTACGTTTCGTAATGTGCAAAATAAGCTTATTTAGATTATTGCATGTCACATGACGGTTACATAAACAGACTGTGTCAAGTCTAATGGTTTACCATTTAGGCCTATTAAACGATTTTACAGACTTCACAGATTTCATCAGACCTTTATTCGTTTTACAAAAAGGTCAACGGTGTATTCGTATTGTTAATGGACAAGCGTGGGTGGTGGTGGGGGGGGGGGGGGGGGTAAATTACGTGGTTAATCAGTGCACACATTGAGTGCCTTTTATAATCAAGGTCATTGGCAATCACAATTGGTAGTGACTTGAACTTTGATTCAATGAAATCCACGAAAAAAGGCTCACTGTCCTACAATAGAACGGAACAGTGAATAAAGTAGGTCAGTCACAACATTTAGTGAAGTGACCTGAAATCCTGAACTCCCAGTGTGTTTGGCTGCTTTTATTATGTTGACAAATGTTTTTTACACAATACATGTTTGTAAAATCAGGGGGTTGTTTCATAAAGCTTTACAATTAATCTTATCTCTGAATAATCAATCTTATCTCAAAACAATTAATCTTAAACTCCTCAAATTTACAATTAATCTTATCTCTGAATGATCAATCTTATCTCAAAACAATCATACTTAAACTCCTCAAATTTACAATTAATCTTATCCCTGATTCATAAAGCAATTTAAGCTTGATATCAACCTTAACTGTACTCATTAATCAACCTTAGTCTTACACTTGATCCAAGTGAGTCGTAGAAGCAAAACAATCTTAAGTCTGAAATTTGATACTTTGACGAGAAATCCAAAATTTCAGTTTATTTTACAATTCCGATATGGCTCTCTTTTTGTGGAGAATTGTTGCGAGAATCCGTAACTTCATATTTTTCTTTAAAAAAATGAAGTTCAAGCGTTAACATATCGTAGATGTCTTAAACACATATCATTGTATCAAATTAGTTCAATTTAATTGGCAAAAATTTAAATAATTTAACAATTAGATTAAGATTAGTTAAAGAAAATAAGTACCAATTGTGCCTAAAACGTTTGAAAAGTAAGCATCAACAATTAATTAAATAAGTTTTAAAAATCGGTGAAATTAATTAATTGTCTTACTTATTCAGCATGCTGATTGGCACTTACCTCACATAAAATGCAAGGTTTAAAAATTTGATTTGATTAAGAGAGGCTCGACTCAACATATTTTAACAATGTAAATTCATGTTTTTTTTTTTTTTTTTTTTTTTTTTTTTTTTTTTTTTTTGGGGGGGCTGTTGAAAATACTGAAGAAAGATGGATGTATTTAACATGTAGAAATAAACTCACATTACTGACAAAACAAACATCTCAGAAAATTACCAACAAATTGCATTAAAACTGACTGAAAATGTTAAGGACTGAATGAATATAAAAATGTCTCTCTGGACATCTGGGCTTTTCCTCAAAAAGTCGACCTTCATGTTTTCAATCATCAGTAGCTCTTCTTCCACTTCCAAATGTCTTATATTTTCTGCCATTGGACTTGGTTATTACGGTTCTAAGAGCATGTTGTTGTTGCTGCATGTTGTTGATATATTTGCTGCTATTGTGGAAATTGTCGCTGCTTTTGATGACATTGCTGCTGCTGTTTATCATGTTTACACTGATGGTCTCATCCACCTGTGATTCTGAATCCTGCAAGTAATTTTAAATGATTAAATGAGTAAATTTAGATTTACCTTAAAAAAAAGTGTAATTAACAATTACATTTTAAAACAATTAGCTTAAATCAACAAATTTACTCTCAATTGAGCTGAGTGATTCAGCTAGACCTTTCCAAGATTGGATTTTGGTTTAAGCTACACTTAAATAAAACATTTTGTTACTTTACCAAACTGTACCTCAAGTAATACATGAATAATCTCCTAGTCTTGCCCATGAATCTCATAATTCGACTGTGGTGCCAAGGCATCCAAATTTTGCCGAAGTGTTAGATTTGTCGAGGTACTGCTCCTGAAACAATTTAGACCAAATTATAATCATGTAATTTATTACTGAAAAGATTTTTTTTAATTGATTAAAACTTAAAACAGGGTAATTATGTCACAAGCTTTAGAATAGGAACATAGGTACAGTCATACTATTGAGTACACTAATAGCATAAAATTAGAATTACCTTGACAATAAAACATACTAATGCTTGTGAAACGTTATAATGCATTTATGGAAACACTAGTTATCTTTTTTTGTAATAAACTATAAACCAATGTCAGAAATAAAAATTAACTTACAATGATTTAATATACTTTGTGAGCAGTGTCTAGCTTTCCCAAATGGCTTGTGTATATAAATGCCACAAAATCAGCCAGTACCTGCTGCTCAGTACCTGCAGCTGAAACTTGTATTTCTGCACCTGTTGCCCTACAGTCTAAAAATTGGAAAGTTAAGGTAAATTTTAAAAATACTTGAAATGTATTAAAATTGTCATTGGTCTTAATAAAATATTTAGGTCAAACATGTAAATGGTAAAGTTTGCTAAGCCTCTGACGAATAAAACCTTGAAATTCAAACATTAGTGTACAAGTTTTATGTTTAAGACAATTAAGATAATTTTATAAATAAATGTATTTGTATTTGTATTTATACCACCCACCACAATTTTATCACTGACGGGCATGAGCCTTTTTGAGGTATGCTGGACACTATAGGAGTGCAGTGTTTGGTTTGGTTGTATACAGACAAATTTACCCAAAAACAAATCGTGTCCAGGTAATGTGTCTATCATCTCAAAATGGCTTGTAACGCCACCATTTTGAGATAATATTGGTTTGGTAAATTTGTATGTATACACCAAAACCAAACAGTGCACTCCTAGTTTTATAGTGTCCGCCATACCTGAGAAAAGGGGGGCCACATTAGCCTTTTTGAGGTATTGCTGGTGATTGGGCGGTTTCCTTAAAGGACTTTCCAAAGTCTATAAAAGAAGCCCTGGTATTAGAAAACACCCATAACTCAAGGTTTCATTCGTAACAGCTCTCATTTGGTCACCACACTTCCAGGTTAATTTATATATACATATAAATATATTAATGGATTTAAACGCCAAACAACTCACAAATTTTAAAAGTGACTGTTTCTAACACTCCAAAATTTGCATGCCATGAGCGTGTACATTAGAGCGACATCACCCGATTTTTTCCGAAAGAAATTTCTGTAAAAGAGTTATAACAGATGATGCTATTCAAAAAAAAATTAAAAAAAACATACAAAAATGGCGCAAATGCGCATATATTAATATAGCTATATCTAAGTTTGTAATTAAACTTTTTGGGTCAAGTTGGCAAAAAATTTGACATAACATCTTTATATCATAATTATGACCATAATGTCAACCATCTTGTATGTGTGTACCCAGAATTCTCTATACAGCCTCCCATGCCAGACTCGAAATAATGAAAAAGAAGTTTCTCGGGTCAGAACAATTATTATATCAATGGCGTAGCCAGATATTTTCAATGGGGGGAGGGAGCAAGCGGATTCTTTTTTAGGGGGGTTGGCGAGGTTTCTGCTTACGCCACTGAATATAATAATTAGTTAAATGTTACTCTGTCTTCTAGTTCTAGAGGTACATCTTTGATAAAAACTGTACACCAAACTGGATCATCCGTCTGACTTCTACTGTAACTGCTATCCTGGTTGGCAACGCTGGTTTTTGTATTAGTCTCCGGTAGAGGGCGCGATATCGAATAGCACGGAAGAATGGGCAAGTCCACGAATCTGGTCCAAGACTAAACAAACATCTGGATCAAAACTTGTACAAGCGTGGTGGCGATTTAGTAAATCGCCCGGGCGAAATAGTAAACCGCAAATATTTTTCTAGTATGTCCTCAATACGCTTCTGTAAAATTCCCCTGACGTCATCATCACAATATTCTTGGTTTGTGCCTTTTTGGTAGTCAATGTCACTGTGTGTTATACAGTGTAGTGCGAATTTTAGGTGACGAGGTGTTAACGTATACCTTTAGACCGATTGCGCGACCCACGTCACGTGACCTGTAGTTGGTATTAGATGTAAACCAACGTACGACGTCCTCCATAGGAAACTGAAGTACAGTACATGATGATTGTTGCGTTTGTTTATTCGATCGAGGATTTTCTTTCTCGAAATCTGTGGAAAATATTCCAGAGTTTGTACAGAGGACAGCATCAGCAAGTCTTGGAAATTGAACAAGTAACGTATAAATGTACACGATGTGGTAGTAAACTTGCACGACTGAACGATAGGGCCAGACGACCGCGATCACACACTTTTCAACACAAGAATTTCACAGTTTTTAAGCTGATTCATCCAAAGAAATGGCTTTCCAAAACTGTGTGACTCCTTTGCCTATTTGAAATTTCGCAAGGCTAGGTATAATGCTCACTTTTCCAACGTTCTTTACCCTTTTTTTTTTTTTTTTTTTACAGTGATTTAGGCCTACATTAAAAACAAAATAACAGGCGGGTGGCTACAAAGTCGTCCGACGCCGGTAGTGCATAACTCAAAAATAAACCTTTTTTGTAGTAGAATACTGGTAGTTTATGAAACAGTGTGATTAAAATTAATGTCACAGCACACAACTTTAATAAAAGGGCTTAGTATAATAAAACTGTGTTGTTATTACCAAAAACCGACTTTTTGTGTGACTCTGTCGGTCCATGGTCGGTCACAGCATGTATTTGCATGTAGTTTGCTATCAGCTGAGATGACGAAGTACCCACTACAGGTCACATGATGACATGTAAACATCGGTCTATTGACTTGTGTGGTGCGCGCCCGGAGAGTGTGAAATGTAAACAAGACAGTGGACAGAACGAACCCCGAGGTGGCGCTCTAACCAAGCGCTGGATATTGTTTTTTTATCAATATTGTGCATGGAAGAAGGAATGCGCTCAGTGCAAAGAGGCCTACACGAGGTGCAAAATGGCCCGATAAAACAGGAACGAAAAGGAGACAAGTCAATCGGTACAATGGTTTCATTTCCTTAGGAAATTATTCATTAAACCTATGTAGTAAATTTAATGTGGTTGTATGGACAAGTTCTTCCTTGACCCTGGTGATATCTTTTGTATTATCGGATTTGAACGTAATCAGCTGAACAGATAACTGCCAATTTGCAGTAAACTTTAGAGAAGGACCTAGGTTTATTTTTAACTCACGGACAAGCCCTTAGAAAAAAATGGTTCGTTTGGAAGAAAGGCAAACCCCCCAAAAATGGGTACCAAAATAATGACTCGTTGGAAAACACAGTACATGGATTAACATAACACGATGTACGATATTCCCACTATTGAATGTCCTCTGCAACTTCATATGATCATTGTGTTTGTTGATGCATGGGGTTTTCTTGATTGAGTAAGCATATCCCCATTTCACTATATCATTAGTTGTAATAATGCTAACATTACCATTGATGTATTATCTTTAAGGTCATATATACCGTGACCCTAAATAAGTGCAATGTACACATAACAACCTCTTCCTTTCCTCTCTCCCTCTCTTTCCTTCCCTTGAGTAGTCGACCATCAGCTGTCCCCGGCATGTATACAATACAAAACGTTTAACTCAAAATAATCTCCATGCAAATCGGTCAAGCAGACGCACTAACATACCAGCAGATATCCATGATATAAACTACATTGCCATCATCCCTACGGGGATTCCCGCGTTTTAGTTTTTGGTTTTCATATAAAAAGTTGTTTTTTTTCTTGAGATGCAATTCACACAATAAAAAGTCGGTATTAATTTCCAAGTTAAGAAAAAATACAAAGGTTTGGCTAGCCATTCGAAAAGTGCCTTTAATTTTTCAAAGGTGATCTATACATTTTCATTAAATCTCCCGTTACTTCCCTCGACAAGTCATAAATGGTCACATTAGACCCGACTAATCAACTGCAACGCTGCCTAAAGGAAAACAGTTCACAAACCCAAACCCGAACATTGACAATGACGATAGAACGTGCTCTAATGGGACGGCTGTTTCATGTGTGACATAATGCAAACAGTTTGAATGAATCGAGCAGATACAGGCTAAAATGGAAACTGAGTCATGACATTTCAATTTCACTGGCAAGCTTGTTCTAACGATGAAAATTAAAGCTACAATGACTTTGATTTCATTTTGGTCCTTCGAACCCCGCTCCCCTCCCCCCATCATCCCACCGACATAATAAGTGGGGAAGGGGTACAATTTTAGGACCGATGTTCAACTCTTCCTTCAGTTTTGGATGCGCCATTTTTTCCGCGTAATTGAGTGAGTGACGACTGAATGTGAATATAAATCGGGCAATTTTCATTTGTTTGTTTAATTGTTTGTTTGTTTGTTTGTTTGTTGGGTTGTTTGTTTGTTTGTTTGTTTATTAGTTTGTTTGTTTGTTTGTTTGTTTGTTTGTTTGTTTGTTTGGTTGGTTGGTTGGTTGGTTGGTTGTTTGGTTGGTTGGTTGGTTGGTTGGTTGGTTGGTTGGTTGGTTGGTTGGTTTTTGTTTCTGTTTTTGTTTTTGTTTTGTTTTTCCCCCTTTTTTTTTTAATTTTAAGTTTGATTTGATGGGCAGACAGTTTATAGGCTTGCAATAAGTAGCCGCATTTCATATTTTCATTAAGATGTGCTGTGTATTGATAGAAACATCCAAAGGCCAAGTTTTTTTTTTTAAAGTATGAAAAATAACTACTGCAGTTGCTTTCCGAAGAGATAGTTTGTCAAACAGCAGCTGGTTTATACCAAAATCAACTGTCTTCACATTGTTCGGTCCGGTGCTTTCTTTTTTCCCAACACAAATAAATTGAGTAAGTAAGATTCTGTGCTAAACTAATTGTATTCTCTCTGGGACACATTTTGTAACAAATGCCCAAACAGATGTTGGTTTTCTGTTTCAAACGAATACTCGCTTTCACTTTCTGAAGTATGTTAACTCCAGATAAAGATAGTATTTACAGATTACTTCTTATCCAACTATGGCCTTTAGCTGCTAGCCAGTGTTTTTCTTTATGGTGATTCGTACCGTTCCCTAAATCTTGCAACCTAATGTATGACCGGGCGTTTTAGAGACAGCCTTATGACGGGAATTTTACTTTAGATTCTGAGTTTTACAATAATTTTTATTGTGAAAGAGCCTTTTGCCTAATCAGGCTCGGTTAAAAAAAATCTTCTTCTTATACCACTGTCTGTGCTGTTGATTTTAATGTGTGTGTTTTTATTTTCATTGTCATTTTTTGATATTATTTTATTTGTTTATTTATTATTATTAATATCATTATTGTTACCTTTTTTTTTTACTTTCCAAAGAATTTTGACGTAATCTTTTGATAGTGATATGAAAAAACAATAAGGTCCTGCACGGATAATTGTTTCTCAAGACCTTAAACAGCCGTTCATCTCCAAAACAAAATTACCTATGTCCGTCCGTTCGTGAAGCGGTAGTTTCCTGTCTGTGGGCTATCACAGTGATGGCAGGTGTCCTCCAAATCGCTTCAACTTCTCAAAAAGTGACTGTTGCATGAACAGAAGAATTAACAGACGGTCACATTAAATTTTCTGCTTTGAAATTCATTGCGATTTAATTTAATTTGAAACAGTCGTCAGGAAACATCAGTGTGCCCATAGAAATCTAAAAGTTGAGACTGTTCATTTCAGGGTATTGTCATGTACAACAATATAGAAAACGCCCCCTTTGGGCAAGCTTGGCAGCGTAACCAAACTATCCTAAATACTTTGCTGTTTTTAGTTGAAGGATTGAATAAAGGAGTCTCCTGAAATGGATGCATCGCTAGGGCGAGACTTCACCTGAGTGGTATCCTTGATCTACTAACCACGGTGTCTTTTGATCACCTTTATTGTTGCTGAGCTTAAAGTTGGTAGTCTTGTCTTAGAATAAATCTTACTCAAGCCAAACTGCATCGGTTGTATGCAAAGATGAAGCAACGGTTCTCTATCTGGGAATACGCGATAAGCCAAATGTTTGTGAGCACTGCTCCTAAACAAACGCCATACAGTTTAGAGAGTAACGTCGGGAACCATAAGATTGGCCCAATGGATGTGTCAATGCACGTGTATGGGTTTAGATTAACGTGACTTTAATGGGGTGTTTGCTTGTTTGTTTTGGGGTCGGTTCAATTTTTATGAAAACAATTTTATCTGAATACTGGTTACTGTGGTGGCATAAAATGGATGTTGCACATAATTATGCATTTATACAAATAATGTGGCGTAAAAATTCACGATTTGTGCCTGAGTCATGAATAATTACGTAAATATTTGTGTATAAAATCACGTATTTGTGCCGCAAATTGCAAACATTTGCGTCAATATTGACGTAAATTTTGCCTGTGTGGTGAATATTTCAGTCAATATTGCCGTATAAACTCAATTGGGGCCTCAAGTCGACAACCCAGTCATGTGTGAACATTATCTTTGCAACCTAAGAAGACAAGCATGCAGTTTGGGAAACATACCCATAACTGCATTGGGCAAGAACGGATCTTATCGTGTAGCTGCGGCTAATTGAGGTGAAGACCTTTCACACGAAAATGCTTCGCCTATAAAGTCAGAGATCAGACTGTACATGTGGTCTACGGACACTCAAAGTTGCATGAGTGGATTTACAATAGTCGTGATTTTATACGCCAATATTGGCGTAAATATTCACAACACGGGCAAAATCGTGACTTTTGACGCCAATTTTAGCGTACATTCCCAAATCGTGAAAATGGCCAAGATTGGCGTAAATATACATGTGCGATGCATCGTTTTAGGAGCAGTGCTCACAAACATTTCTCTTACCGGTATTTCACCTGCAAACAGGACCAGTGCTTAAAAACATTTCGCTTACTGGTATTTCACCTGCAAACAGGACCAGTGCTTACAAACATTTCGCTTACTAGTATTTCACCTGCAAACAGGACCAGTGCTTACAAACATTTCGCTTACCGGTATTTCACCTGCAAACAGGACCAGTGCTCACAAACATTTCGCTTACTGGTATTTCACCTACAAACAGGACCAGTGCTTACAAACATTTCGCTTACTGGTATTTCACCTGCAAACAGGACCAGTGCTTACAAACATTTCGCTTACCGGTATTTTACCTGCAAACAGGACCAGTGCTCACAAACATTTCGCTTACCGGTATTTCACCTGCAAACAGGACCAGTCCTTACAAACATTTCGCTTACCGGTATTTTACCTGCAAACAGGACCAGTGCTTACAAACATTTCGCTTACTGGTATTTCACCTGCAAACAGGACCAGTGCCTACAAACATTTCGCTTACCTGTATTTTACCTGCAAACAGGACCAGTGCTTACAAACATTTCGCTTACCGGTATTTTACCTGCAAACAGGACCAGTACTTACAAACATTTCGCTTACTGGTATTTCACCTGCAAACAGGACCAGTGCTTACAAACATTTCGCTTACTGGTATTTCACCTGCAAACAGGAGCAGTGCTCACAAACATTTCGCTTACTGGTATTTCACCTGCAAACAGGAGCAGTGCTTACAAACATTTCGCTTACCGGTATTTCACCTGCAAACAGGACCAGTGCTTACAAACATTTCGCTTACCGGTATTTTACCTGCAAACAGGACCAGTGCTTACAAACATTTCTCTTACCGGTATTTCACCTGCAAACAGGACCAGTGCCTACAAACATTTCGCTTACCTGTATTTTACCTGCAAACAGGACCAGTGCTTACAAACATTTCGCTTACCGGTATTTTACCTGCAAACAGGACCAGTGCTTACAAACATTTCGCTTACTGGTATTTCACCTGCAAACAGGACCAGTGCTTACAAACATTTCGCTTACTGGTATTTCACCTGCAAACAGGAGCAGTGCTCACAAACATTTCGCTTACTGGTATTTCACCTGCAAACAGGACCAGTGCTTACAAACATTTCGCTTACCGGTATTTCACCTGCAAACAGGACCAGTGCTCACAAACATTTCGCTTACTGGTATTTCACCTGCAAACAGGACCAGTGCTTACAAACATTTCGCTTACCGGTATTTCACCTGCAAACAGGACCAGTGCTTACAAACATTTCGCTTACCGGTATTTTACCTGCAACAGGACCAGTGCTCACAAACATTTCGCTTACCGGTATATCACCTGCAAACAGGACCAGTGCTTACAAACATTTCGCTTACTGGTATTTCACCTGCAAACAGGAGCAGTGCTTACAAACATTTCGCTTACTAGTATTTCGCCTGCAAACAGGAGCAGTGCTCACAAACATTTCGCTTACCGCTATTTCACTTGCAAATTGCAGGAATGCTCACAAACATTTGCTTACCAGTATTGAGTCGTAGAAGCCCTTTTTCAAAATGTCCGCTAGTTAGAACATCTAGAACGATGGAAGATTTTGAATGACCTTATGTACTCCTTAAAAGAAGGGGGAAATGAACCGCCCATTTCTTGTGTCAAGATGAAATTCCGAACGGCAACGCTAGGCTCTATGTATGTTGTAATCGTCTACGAAATTACTGGTGGTTTATCAATGCAAACGACATAAATACATGTGTCAGCCCATACTAGCATTCAAAGTTCATTCACCCTTGACAAGGAAGTTTTTATATGACATCACAAAAGTACTGACCAAAAGTACTGACCAATGACAAACACTCTTTTAAAAGGTAGTACCGGTATGCCCTCCAGTTTCAATGTATAGATGTTGCCAGAGCAAAGTAATAAGATGACCCTGATTTGTAAAACGTCTGCTGATTTTAACAGAAGTTATTTTTTTAAATGAATGACTTTTCAGACTCTACTCCTTTCAATCCCATAATTGGAGAGAATATTGACGTGCTTTATAAACGTTAGTCATCAATATTTTAAGGCAATTCCCGACTTGAAGCATACAGAGGTCCACCTATCCATATATTATTTATGCTTAGAGATTCTGATTAGTAATATCTGCACTCTGCATGTACACAGTGTACTTTCACTGCCCAGTAAAATGTCACGGCGGGCGAATATATGTAATTAATATATCAACAATGTTATAGCTTGATTTCCGTTGATTTCCAAAAGATGCTATCGAGTTGCAGTAATCACACGTTGAGTCCATTGACATTTTGCAAGGCAGGTGATATCGCCTTGTCACGGGGCAAGTGAAGCGGAGAAGCTATGAATTTATACCTTGTTTTTCTTGCTCTTGTTGAGCGCCGGTGGAAACTTTCCGCTGCACCGGCTATGCAATCAATGAGACAATGGGGACCCTGCTCAGTCCGCGTCAAAACCACCTGCCCCAGCGCGGGCAATCATCAGTTACTACCCTCATCAAAGCCCATAAAATCCCCCCTCACACACACTAGCCATGCATAGCCAGCCAATGGCCCGGGCAAACCCCAACGACTTCCGCCGAATCGATTTCTACAAATCACTTTTCATACAGGGGGGCTGAGGAACCTGGCTTCCTGAGCGAGGCCCGCGTCAAATGCGCCCGTTCATTTTGTCCATCTCATCTGCCTTCCTGTCTGTAGCGCTGCAATGATAATATGGAGAGAGACTGCGAGAGAGCGCAGGTGTTTTCCACTGTGTAACCGCAGGCTTGGATGAGCCGGGTAAAACCGGCCCGCGTCCGACTCGATACGCCACTT
The DNA here is from genome assembly GCA_911728455.2 of Marthasterias glacialis. Taxonomy (NCBI): domain Eukaryota; kingdom Metazoa; phylum Echinodermata; class Asteroidea; order Forcipulatida; family Asteriidae; genus Marthasterias; species Marthasterias glacialis. The sequence continues at coordinate 30,424,938 of OU452221.1, forward strand.
TCTCGCTCGCCGCTCTCGCACCTTCGTCTGTATTGGCCGGGCCCAAGGAGCGTGGAGACGGCGTATAAACAGCCACCGCTTCCCCTTACTCTCTGATCGATACGGTGATTCTACGGGAGGGATTCTTCCATCGAACGGTCGCAGATCTAACGCGGTAAGCACAATATTCAGGAGCTTTTTGAAAATGAAAGCTTCTTTGTGTCTCAAGAAAAACTGAATTATGATTAGTTACTATGTATCAGTACTTTCATCCTGATCAATGTTCAATAAAGATATGCATTCAATAACATGTGAAACACAGTGAAAATCAAAATGTTATAATCCAAAACCCTCTTTATTAATTTACTCGATTT